>CM054062.1:59764774-60364774 GCA_028641055.1 Alopecurus myosuroides | reverse complement strand
GGAGCGAAGCAGAGCACGCTGGATCACCTTGTCAGCTTTTGACCGGAAACGATAGGTCGCATCCGGGTTTTCCGCGAGCCACGCGCTGTAAATGCGCACGATCTTTTCGTAAAGATCGTGCCAGAGTAACTGATCGCCGCCGCTTCGTTTCCGCTTCACGCGTGGCGGCCGTGATGGGTGCCACGTTGCCAAATCCACGGTCTGGATCAGTGCGGCCTGTGTATAAATATTTACCCTTAGGAGATGGGTAAATCTTCCGGCCCTTTGCTCATCTTCTTCCTTGTCGCGCACACCTCCTATTCTGTAAGCACAAGAAAGCTCCAATGGCGGGCGGGAAGAAACGCAGCGCTGCCGCATCATCCTCGAAGGAAGTGGCAGACGCTTCCGGGCCGCCTCCCGTGAGAACGGGCGATTGGCGTGCCGCCAACACCACCAAGAAGAGCATTGCCGAGATGCAAAGGGAAGGACTGCTCCCGCCTGACACCGACAAGCGCGTGAGCTTGTCCAAGAAAGAAGAGGTACCCAATCCGCACGCGAATGAGCGCGTGTTCTTCACTGAGCACGTCTCGCGCGGTCTGTCTCTTCCTCTCCATCCTTTTCTTCTCGGGCTGCTGTATGTCTCCGGCATACAGCTGCACGACCTGCCTCCAAACGCGATTCAGCACATATCGTGCGTTATCGTGCTTTGCGAGTGCTTCCTGGGTATCCGCCCGCACTGGAGCCTCTGGAAGGCTCTCTTCAAGGTGCGGATCTTCTGGGAGACGGCACGGCCAGGCGAGAAGCTAGGGGAGCCGCTGCGCACCATAGGCTTCGGGATTGTCGGGGGGTTACCCCCGAGTAGGGGTAAGGCAAGTGATAAAGGCATGATCAAAGAAGAGATTTGGCTGAGTAGCTGGCTACCCGGTACTCGCTACCCGGTTGAGTGCTATCCGGCCGTACCCGCTAACGGACAGAAGGAAGAATCAAGTAAGTTATTCTCCTCCGAGTAGAGGAAGTGGTCTGAGTAGAGGTGGCGGTTTCCTACTCGGACCAGAAGTCAAAGGATCCGTTCTGACACAGGATCCCGCGTATCCTGAGTCCGTACTGGTGCACTGTTCATCTGCAGAGCGCGTGCTTATCCGCGCCAGGGTGTCAGCAGGGCGGTGCAGGTTAGGGGGCCTACCCTGTGGCCGTGACAGTGATAACAGACCGTCATCTTGGTTTTGCACAACGACTTTCCACACAAGACAAACTAGGAAGCCAAAGCTGTCAGCGAGAAGCTGGAAGTGTGCAGTGTGCACACTATGTCGACATCTGTTTGTACTTTTCCCTCTTGGCAGTATCCGGCTGGGCACCAATATATAAGGTGCCCTGCCCCCTCCTGCGCGAGGGACGAGACGAAGGGTCGTTGCTTTGGAGAGAACACCTAGCTTACACCTTACGTAGAGAGAAGGGTGGCTACTCGGCTGTAGGCCAAAACTGTACTGTGGCTACTCGGTGACACACAAATAAAAAGAGAGAAAGGCAGGAGTAGGGGTTTTACCTCCACACGAGGGCCCTGAACCTGGGTAGATCTTGTTGTTTGCAGTGATTGATTCATCTCACACGCGGCTTTTTGCTGCGTGATCCCTCCCCGAGCACCTCCAGCGTCCATCGACCCCAAACAATTAGCCATCCTATGGCA
Source organism: Alopecurus myosuroides (assembly GCA_028641055.1). Taxonomy (NCBI): domain Eukaryota; kingdom Viridiplantae; phylum Streptophyta; class Magnoliopsida; order Poales; family Poaceae; genus Alopecurus; species Alopecurus myosuroides. The sequence continues at coordinate 60,363,111 of CM054062.1, read as the reverse complement.
TCTGCCGTGATAGCACCACGACAGTGGGCTCCCACCGTGGGGCAACCAGCGGCGCTGGCTGGAGTTCACGTTCGGACGGGATCCATTTCTGCTACTGGGGAGCGCGTGGTCTGTGGCCTTGTCCACAGATTCGGCTCCTTCGACTTCGTCATCGACAACGCCGGCGATTTCGGCGGCAGGGCCATGCCAGAGGGCGGCACGGTGCTCTCCTTCGGCTCGCACCTCGTCTACGTCGCCACCACCGTAGTCCGCGAGTACCCCGAGCAGGTGCACGTCGCGGAAGATCCCCTGCTGTCATCACTGCACGCGGAAAGCCAACTGGCTGTTCTGCGGACAGCGTGGAGGTGCTGATGACCGGCCCTGCTGCTGCCGCGGGAGTCATCGAGGATCTTGCTGGCGCGAGTGCTGGAGGAAGGACCCACAAGCCCTACGACGCGCCTCACAACATCCCGGGCTACATCCCTCCTTCCACGACATCAACGATACCTGCATCCGCCGTGCGAGTAGGCATGCCGCCTCCCACCGAGCTCGAGCTCATGACCATGAGGGCGCAGCTCGACCAGCAGCGCCAGGCGCTGCTCGCCGAGCAGCTGGAGCTGGAAAAGGTTAGGCTCGAGCTTAACCTGGACCAAAACGAGTATAACCGGGCTCACGGCTTTACGCCAGTAGTGAGGAGGCCTGCCAAGGCAGGCGCTACGCGCCGCAACCTAGGCACCGAGATGGCAGCAGTTGGTGAAACTGCTGGCCAAGCTGATAGCCAAAACACCGCCACCACCAGACCCAAATACATCACCCCCGCCAAAACCCTTAGAGCTGCTGAGGCTGTAGCTGCTGAGTTGCTGCATCTCGCTGGCGACGCGCGCGCTAGGCAGTAGGAGAGGCTCAATGAGCTAGTGCTAGAGGCTGCTAGGCAGAACGAGGAGTTCCGGAAAGCCAATCCGGGTGCTGGACCTTCTCAGGTGGTGCATTCGCATGCGGCTAGATCTAACGATCAGGCCTCATCACCGCATCCCAGCCGTGAGAGGGACCGGAGTGGGCACTCTGGCAGAGACAGGCAGATGCGGGTGTACGACCCGGCTATCGCCGCGAAACAGCACGCTGTGCCGCGACAGTCCGGTCAAAAACACAACACTACAGGAGCAGGCTATCAAGCCCATAAAGCTCATAGCCAGGCGCGAAATGGAGATCGCCCAGGCCCTTCTCAGCATCAGGTTGCTCAGCCTACTCGGCAGAGGCCGCAGCCGCGTGCGATCGCGCCAGCCGCCAACCCGGTGGAGCAACCTGCAGTCGTGTAGGTGGACAGATATGATGATGGCTACTCGGCTATGGGGTTGGCTGGCTATGATATCCTGGATCGCGTGGGTGAGCGTGTGCTGGAGCCTAGTGATGCCAGGCACAAGCTGGACCGGATTAGCCTATCCGCGCAACTCGAGAGCAAGGGGCCGCCTGGCCCAGAATGCTTTGGCCCACGCATCATGACAGAGCCATCTGTGAAGCAGTTCCAGCTCGCTAGGGGGACCAAGGGCTATAACGGCAGCACCAAGCAGGAAGATTGGCTTAATGATTATGTCACAGCTGTGCACATTGCAGGCGGCAACCGGAGATGGGTCGTGCGGTACATCCCGCAGATGCTAGAAGGACCAGCAAGAACTTGGCTCAACAACCTGCCCAAGCACAGCATCAACTGCTGGCTTGACTTCGCGGAGGCCTTTGTCAGCAACTTCACCAGCACCTACCAGAGGCCGAATAGGCCGCAGCAGCTATCCGCTTGCAGGCAGCGGGAAGAGGAGACGGACCGAGAGTATCTTACTTGGTGGAGTACTCTGAGGAACACCTGTGAAGGTGTGAACGAGGCCCAGGCCATCACTTGGTTTGTGCAGGGCTGCAGGCATGGCAGCATGTTGTGGCAAAGGCTGCAGAGAGAGATGCCGAGTACTCTCGCTGAGACCATCCGGATTGCGGATCAGTACGCACTCGGCGACCCAACTCAGCCTCTTCTTGATGCTGTTGAGCCGAGAAGGAACTACAACAACAACAAGCGCAATGAGTTCCGCAACAAGCGCAGAGGTGACTGGATTGATACCCGGTACGATCCTGAGGAGGTGAATGTTGTGGCTACCGGAGCTGGGAGTAGCCAGAGGCCAAAAACTGCTGGAGCCAAGTACGGGCAGAACCAGAATCAGGGCCAAGGCAACAAGAAGCCGTACAACGCTCCCCAGCAGGGTAGCGGCAACTCGGGTCCTGTTCAGAACTTTGTCTTCAAGGACATGAAGGATGGCCCATGCAGCTTACATACTCGACATCCCGCTAGACCCGCCAACCACACTACTCGGCAGTGCAGTTGGTGGGAAGAGATCAAGAATGAGGGCCTGCCTCCTCCTCCTCCTCTGCCAGCTGCGAATGTCGTTGTGCAGCCTGCTCGCGCACCCGCTGCACGGCCTCCAGCATTCCCGAGAAGAGAGAATGTGAACCAGGTGGCTTTAGGAGCCAACCGCTACTTCAACAATGATGGCTACCGCAACAACAACAACAACAACGACCGCAACCGCAACAACAACTGAGGCAACAACAACAGAGGTAACAACAACAATGGTAACAATGGCGATGGAGGCCGCAACCAGTACCAGGAGCATCACGAGAGCTACATGATCTTCACCTCTGAGCCCGTCGACTAGCAGTCTCAGCACAGGCGTGCCATGGAGGTCAATGATGTGATCCCTGCTGTTCCTCACTACCTGCACTGGTGCAACCAAGAGATCACATGGTCCAGAGCGGATCATCCTAAGGTGATGCCCAACCCGGGTAGCTACGCCTTGGTGGTGGATCCCACCTTCTTGGGTACTGAGAAGAATGTGAGGTTCAGCAAGGTACTGATCGACAACGGCAACAGCATCAACATTGTGTACAGATACACGCTTGCCAAACTCGGTATGGCCGAGAACATGCTGCTACCCAGCAAGACCACTTTCCACGGCATTGTGTCGGGAGTTTCTTGTTCTCCAATTGGCCGAGTGTGGATAGACGTTCTATTCGGCACCAGGGAGAACTGCCGCACAGAGAGCCTGTAGTTCGAGGTAGTTGATCACCAGAGCCCCTATCACGCCCTACTCGGCAGGCCTGCCCTGAGCAAGTTCATGGCCTCTACTCATGCTGCGTATTTGAAGATGAAGATCCTGGTCCCAATGGCGTGATCACCATCTCTGGTGATTACAAGAAGTCTATGGAGTGTGCCTCTGCTGGTTCTCAGTTGGCGGAGTCTATGGTGATTGCTGCCGAGAAGAAAAAGATGTACGAGGTGGTGGCTATGGCGCAGTCCGCGCAAGGTGGTGCGCCTGGCATGCCGAGTTCCCAGCACGGGACGGCGTTCCAGGAATCCCAGGAAACGAAGAAGATCCAGGTCGACCCTGAGTTCCCTAACCGTGTTGCCATCATTGGCTCAGGGTTGGGGGAGAAATAGGAAAGCGAGCTCATCCACTTCCTCCGTGAGAATCGGGACGTGTTCGCCTGGTCTAATGAGGATCTACCAGGTGTCCCGAGGGAGTTGGTTGAGCACTCGCTACATGTGCATCCTGACGCCAAACCGGTGAAGCAGGCTATGCGCCGCTTCGGAGATGAGAGAAGGAAGGCCATCGGTGACCAGATCACCAAGCTGCTGATAAGCAATTTCATCATGGAGGTGTTGCATCCGGATTGGCTAGCCAACCCGGTCATGGTTGAGAAGAAGAAGGAGGACCCCAAGGCCGCTACCGCATGGCGCATGTGCGTCGACTACACCGACTTGAACAAGGCCTGTCCCAAGGATCCCTTTCCGCTACCCCGCATCGATCAGGTGATCGATTCCACTGCTGGTTGTGAGCTTTTGTCTTTCATAGATGCCTACTCTGGTTTTCATCAGATAGCTCTCAACCCTGCTGATCAAATGAAGACTGCTTTCATTACCCCGTACGGGGCTTATTGCTATCGTGTCATGTGCTTTGGGTTGCGGAATGCGGGTGCTACTTATCAGAGATGCATGCAGAAATGCTTGCATGATCAACTCGGCAAAAATGTGCAGGTGTACGTAGATGACATTGTCATCAAAACGAATAAAACACATACTCTGCTTAGTGACCTTGAGGAAACTTTTGCTAACTTGCACAAGTATAAGATGAAGCTGAACCCGAGTAAATGCACCTTTGGCGTCCCGGCTGGCAAGCTACTCGGCTTCTTGGTATCCAGTCGGGGCATTGAGGCCAATCCTTCAAAGATAAAAGCTATTGAGAGCATGTCTTTGCCGAGATCCCTGAAGGATGTGCAAAAATTCACTGGTTGCTTGGCATCTCTGAGTCGTTTCTTGGGCAGAATGGGCGAGAAGGCTCTGCCTCTGTATCAGTTGATGAAGAAAAGCGACAAGTTCGTCTGGACACCGCAAGCTGATGTGGCATTCAATGAGCTTAAGGCGATGCTGGGAAGCGCTCCCATCTTGGCTAGTCCGCTACCCAAAGAGCCAATGCTGCTATACATTGCTGCTACCAACCGGGTAGTCAGCGTGGTGATTGTGGTGGAGCGAGAAGAGGAAGGCAAGAGTGTGCAGCGGCCAGTGTATTATCTCAGTGAGGTGTTGTCCAGCTCCAAACAGAACTACCCGCACTACCAGAAGATGACTTACGGCGTGTACCTGGGCGCCAAGAAGATGAAGCACTATTTCCAAGAGCATCCCATCACCATAGCTCCCATCTCGGATATCATGGGCAACAAGGAAGCAAGTGGCAGAGTAGCTAAGTGGGCAATCGAGCTGGCCGCGTACGCTCCCGCGTATGCGAGAAGAGAAGCCATCAAGTCTCAGATTCTGGCGGAATTTCTTGTGGATTGGGCTGAGGTCCAATATGAGCCTCCTACACCGGTATCCAACTACTGGAAGATGCATTTCGATGGCTCCAAGGTGAAGGAAGGACTTGGCGCTGGCGTAGTGCTCACGTCACCCAAGCGAGATCAACTCAAGTATGTGCTGCAAATCCAATTCAAGGCGTCCAACAATGTTGCAGAGTACGAGGCTATGGTACATGGCTTGAAGGTAGCAAAGGAAGTTGGTGTGCAGCGCATCATATGCTATGGCGACTCGGATCTGGTTGTGCAGCAAGTTTCCGGTACTTGGGATGCTTTGGATGCCAACATGGCGTCATACCGCTTCCTGGTCCAAACCATGACGGGATTCTTTGAAGGATGCGAGTTCCAACACATCCACCGAGCAGAGAACGAGGCAGCTGATGAACTGTCCAAGTTGGGGTCTTCTCGGCAGTACATCCCGGCTGGGATTGCCTTGGAGCATTTAAGAAAGCCATCCATCAAGCCATCCCCCAACTCGGAGTCCATTTTCGTTCCTTCTCTGCCTAATGAAGAAGTTGTTCCAATGGAGATTGACTGGGAGGGTGCCAAAGAGGACCCGGGGACTGCAGTCTCCATCCCGGGGACTGGCGCCTGCAACCCGGGGACTGCCCCTCCTTACTCGGGGACTGCCCCTCTCAACTCGGGGACTGTCGCGTTCATTGAGGAAGTCCTTGCAAACCGTTCGGGGCTGCAGAGAGTCAACCCCAACTCAGAAAAAGACGCAGTGGTGGCTGTTCCGATGGAAGTGGACGAACCAGGTTTCCCGCACGGGAAACGCCGAGTTGGGCTATGCCCATATTACCCTTTCTAAAGGAGGGCATCCTGCCAGATGATGAGGTTACCGCAAGGCAAATTCAGAGAAGATCCAAGGGCTACACCATCTTCAGAGAAGTGCTGCATAAAAGAAGTCCCACTGGCGTGTTGCAACGCTATGTGGAACCGGAAGAAGGAGAAGAAATTCTGGTGGAGATACATCAAGGAGAATGCGGGCATCACGCCTCTTCTCGAGCTCTAGTCAAGAAGGCTTTTCGGCATGGCTTCTTCTGGCTCACTGCTTTGAAGCAAGCTGAAGATATTGTGAGAAAGTGCAACGGCTGCCAGAGATTCGCAAGTAAGATCCACATGCCTGCCTCCCAGTTGAAAACCATTCCCATTACTTGGCCATTTGCTGTTTGGTGTCTGGATATGGTTGGTCCCTTCAAGCCGTCTAGAGGCAACATGACTCACATCTTGGTCATGGTTGATAAGTTCACCAAGTGGATTGAAGTGAAGCCTATTCGGAAATGTGATGGGGCCACTGCTGTGAGTTTCCTGAAGGATGTGATCCTGAGATACGGCTACCCGCACAGCATCATCACGCATAACGGCACGAATTTTGCTGAGGGTGCCATGGTGAGATTCTGCAGAGATAAGCACATCCGACTAGATGTCGCGTCTGTCGCACATCCCGCCTCCAATGGGCAGGTGGAAAGAGCAAATGGCATGGTGCTTTCAGGCATAAAGCCAAGGCTGATTGAGCCACTGCTGAAAACACCGGGGTGTTGGTTAGACGAGTTGCCAGTGGTGTTGTGGAGTCTAAGGACTACCCCTAACCGGTCAACCGGCTACACACCATTCTTCTTGGTTTATGGGGCTGAGGCCGTGTTGCCAATTGACCTAGAGCATGACTCCCCCCGAGTAACCCTCTACACTGAGGCGGAGGCGAGAGAAGCTCGAGAAGATGACGTTGACCTGCTAGAAGAAGCAAGAGAGCTTACTCTGTCACGATCAGCTGTTTACCAGCAAAACTTGAGGCGTTATCATAGCCGGAAAGTGAACCCAAGGGTTTTCCGAGAAGGAGACATGGTGCTTAGGCTCGTGCAGCGCACAGCCGGGATGCGCAAACTATCTCCTCCGTGGGAAGGGCCGTTCATTGTGAGCAAGGCTCTGCACAATGATGCCTATTACCTTGTTGACGCACAGCCATCCCAGAAGAACAGGCCGGATAAAGCTCGAGAGGAATCTAAGCGCCCCTGGAAAGCTCTACTTCGTCGCTTTCATTCGTGAGCAAAAATGTGTATGTGCTCTCTTATCCGAGTTAAACCTCTACCCTGCAATCTGAAATTGAACTCGGGGACTGCCCTCGTCCAAACTGTTCCTTGTGTTTACTATGCTTTACTTTGTCTATTCGGTTGAAACACTTAGAATTCAAAAGCATACAAAGTAGTGTGTTCAAACTCACATGACACTCTGCGACTCTGTTGCTGTCCGCAACCCGGCTTCATGGCAAGCCAGAGAACAAGCCAAAGAGTCAATGAACACATGAAAAATTGCAAAGGAAAGGAAGCGTGTAGCAACCGAGTTGAGTGTTTTTTGCTGTCTTTTCTTTCCGGCTAAGTGGTGGGCAGCGTTACTATGAATGTTTCTAAGTGGCTAAGTATTTGAAACTCCTACTTCGAACTCTTGTGACTCGACTACCAAAAAAGCAACAAGTTGCAGGTAAGAGCTGAGATAAAAAGGAAGAGTGGATGAAAAATGCAACTCGGGGACTTGCATGATAACGCAACCCGGCATCGAGCCAGAATTGCTAAAATACTAAGTATAAAACATCAAAATGGAATAAAAACTGAGTAGCAACGGAAAAGATAATTGTTTGATACATATGCACCCGGCATCCCGGGGATTTGATAAAAAGTTTTGGAGCATAAGTGTTTTCAGAAGGTAACTAATTGGAAGTAGCGGTGTTCTCCAAGTTGGCGTCAGCAGCATCAGCTTCAGTGTTGGCAGCAGCTTGCTCAGAGGTGGCAGTGGCCACCGAGATGGGGTCGGTAGCTGAAGTGGAGGCAGTGGACTGCGTGTGGAGTAGCGCCGCGTCGTCAAGGGCCGCGCCAGAAGACGTGCCCAGCTCGGGAGCCGCATCCTGGCGCACCATCTCGACAGTGATGGTGGTGTCTTGGCCCTCGGCTTCCGGCTCATCGTCGCTATCCGCGGCAGCCTTGCCCTTCCCCTTCCCGGATCCATCCTTGGCACCAGTATTTTCGAAGCAACTCAAGTCATCCGACTCGGTGTCCTCGTCCTCGTCTTCATCTTCATCTTCATCCTCGCCTTCCACCTCGGTGTCAGGCTCGGTGGGACCGTCGACAAAGAGGGTAGTGTCCGTGTAGGAGGCGATCTCGTACGCAACTGCCTTGCGGCGAGCCACGTAGTCGGGATCCTCCTGCCATTTCGAGTTCTAGCGCACCTCAAGGATGGTATCGAGATTCAGGTTCTCGTACCAGCTGCAGATGAAGAGGAGTAGCAGATCGGCGCCTGCCCGAGCTGCGGACGCACGCCATTTCTTCAACTCGGCCTTGACACCATTGAGCTTCTCGGAAAGCGCGCGGATGGTCGCTGGCGCAGGGTCTTGAGGCCAGAACAGAGCATGAAGCTTGAAGGCTGTGGACACCAAATCGGTGCCCAAGCCCCTAAGATGCTGGAGCTGTGACTGCATGTTCATGAGATTGTCCTCAATTGTAGACTTGGTGTCCATGGGCAGTCCTTTCTCAGCTCGAATCTTTTGCGCCTTAGCCAGGGCAGGTGTGCAAGCCGAGCAGAGGTCAGGGAAGATTTCTGAAAATGCTATCAGAAAGGATTAGAAACGGAGGCAGAGAAGAGATGCAAATCAAGCCAAACATAAGAAGAAGGAAACAGGCAGGTGCAGAGAAGCGCGAACTTACTGTTAAGTTCGCAGAGTAGCGCTTCCAGCTTTTTCCTCCAAGCCTCCTCATCTGCAACATGCTTCTCTTCAACTTTCCGAAAGTTGGCCAGCTGGAGCATGAGGTCCATGTTGCTTTTCTTCAACACCTCGTTTTCCAACTCGAGGGCCCTCTCCTTAGCCTTGGCTGCTGCCTTGATTTTTTCCTTCTCGGCGGCTTGGTCTATGGCGTCCTGAAGGGCAGCCCTCAATTGGACTTGCAGCTGTTCCAACTCGGTATCGCGCTTGTCCTTGAGCTCTGTTTCTTGGCTCTCCAGCTGCTGCTTCACCTCGGCGGGCTTCAGGCAATCAAGATGCTCCTCACGGAACTTCTTATACTCTTCTGCGGAAAGAAACAGTACGGTGAGCAGAGTAACCAAGAGAAAGGAGAGAAACAAGCAAGAAGACGGCAACTCACCTTCCAGCTCCTTAATCTTGCTCTCGGCGGAGGCAGTGAAGACGTGGCAGTGCTGGTGCTGCTCCTGCAGTTCTTTGAGTTTGTCTGCAGAGTAAACTGAGTTAGAGCAAAGAGCAAATCCGGGCATAAACACAAAACTCACTAACCGAATAGCTAAAGGCTTACCTTCCAGTGCAGAGAGTTGAAGGGCACAATCCACTGCCGCCTGCTCCGTCTCAACGTCAGTCTTGCGCTCCTTCTCCAGGGCCTCAATGCGCCTCCTTGCGATGCTATGATTCCCGAGCAGCCGCCGGAACAGATTTGTCCTCTTCATGAGGCTATTCTGTGAAAAAGAAAGAAAAGGAGTTAGAAAGTTTTTTGAAGATTTGGCCGAGAAGACGGCAACTCGGTTGAGCACCCGTCTACTCGGCCCGAATCTCAGGGACTGGATAGTGGTTAAGGGGAAAAAGAAGAACAGAAGAGAAGAAACCGCAACTCGGAACAAGCAAAAGAAACTTACAGCATATGTCTGCTCGATGTCTTCGGCGACTTTGCGATGAACGAATAGCTTCGTGGCCAGTGTGCTTGTAGTGGAGGAGATGGTCATGGGAGTGTAGCACATGTCAGCTTTGTTCCAGTCAATGCGCCAGTGGTCCAGTGGGCCCACGGTCATGCCATCCCAAGTTTTGTTGCCATGGACGGCGCTTTCCCACACCTGGTCGATGAAGCCTACTCGGTCAATCATCTGCTCGAGCCCCTCGGAGTGCACCTCAGTCTCCTGGACCTTGCGTGAGTAGATCGAAAAGGCTTTCTCCTTATCCGGCAGCTTGGAATCTACCGCTTTGGCCTGGGCGCCCTTCGTAAGGGCGACCCGCTGCTCGGTCTTGGTCAACTTGATACCGTGCTGCTTGGCCATCTGCACCATGTAGGGCAAGAAGCTGGGCACATCTTGAGTGCTCGATCCCTCGCCTGCGCCAGCGGAACTGCCAGAAGCGCCAATCGTAAGCTGCGCGCTCGGCGCAACAGCCTTCCCGGTTGATTTCGGCGGTGGCATCATAGCTGAATCCAGCGCAGCGTTGCGCGGTGGATTCCTGCGGACTGGGGCGTCAGACGGGACGCCTTTCTTGGGAGGAGGGCTCGACGCGGTCTTCTGTGTGCTCTGCTTAGCTGGAGGGCTTGGTGCAGTCTTGGTCTTCTTCGCTGGTCGTGGAGGGCTTGGTGCAGTAGGAGGAGCAGCCTGCTGGGTAGGCGGCACAGGAGGCCGGCTACCCGGCGCAGCATCCGGCTGCGCTTGGCCCTGCGGGTCATGCTCCACCGCAATCGTCTCAACACGCTGCTCGGCAGCGGGATTCGGGCGTGCATCTTCTGGTTCAGCCGCGAGGTCATCTTGGACAGCAGCTTCATTGTCCGGCTGCTCCAGGTTCTCGTCCTGCCGCTCAAGGGCGGCATGATCTTGGTGCTCAGCTTCTTGATCGTGAGCAGCATCCTGCGCGCTCTGTTCTGCGCGGGCCTGCTGCTCCTGGTCCATGTCTCGGTCACCAGCGCCCATGTCCTCGGCGTTGGTGCCTTCTTCTTCTTCCTTCACGGGAGAGGACGCACGTGTCCTATCCCGTGCTGCTGGCTCATCCTCGTCCGCGGAAAGATCAATGAGAGCCTCGAGGTCGATGGATGATCTTTTGTTGGAGGTGGCGGGAGCCACAGCAGCATCGGCATTCAAAGGATCACTGAAGGAGAAAGAGAGTTCAGAAAAAGAGAGGGGGAAGAGAACACCGAGAAGCAGCAGCAGAGTATAACGTAGAAGGAAGTTACTTACCCCTTGCGGGTGGGGAGTTGCCTTTTGGCGACGGCAACCTTCTTCTTCTTCTCGGCCTTCTTGGTTTTCTTGGCGGGAGGCTCTTGGGCACCGCTACCCGTCCTCTTCCGAGTAGTAGGAGCAGCTACAGAGATAGGATCGACGTCGAGGGCATCCTCGTCTTCCTCGTCCGCCTCGGGGTCATCTGTAGAGTAGAGGAGAAAAAGGGGTTGAGAAGCGGAAAGGAAAGGGGATTGCGCTACTCGCAACTAGAAAGGCGAACTCAGTCACCTTCTTCTTCGTCCTCGGACCAATCCCGAATGGACGCATCAACTTGATGCTTACCCGGCTGTTCGGCGTGAGGGATACAGAGGGTGTCCTGGGTATCATAGGCAGTCTCATCGTCCTCTTCTCGGTCACTGCTCCAGTTGGCCTCAAAGCGCTCCTCATCTTCAACAGCTTGGCGATAGATATGCTGGAAAGACAAGCAAGTGGTGCAAATCAATTGAGTACAAGGATGAGGGGCTCTACCCGGTACAAGATGCAAACACAAAGCATATAAATCCAGAAAATCCTATTCAGAGTAGCATGCAAACACAAAACATATCAGGCTAAGGTTATCTACTCGACGGGGCGTGCAAACACAAAGCACGTAAAGCCAACTAAGATGCTCGGGGTGTGCTAATCAACATGGCGTGCAAACACAAAGCACTTAAGGCCTACAGGGTATTTGAGGTGTTCTACTCGGTATCAAGGTACAGAGACAGAAAAGAGAGGGCTAACCTGTTCGATGCGCTTATTACGGCTATACGGCACAAAGCCGTATTGCCAGGTGTCGGTGAGGCCGGTCTTCATGATGGATCTCGCCCAGACGGCGACATCAGCAGTGCTAAGATCGAAGGTGGTGGTCCTCATGCAATCGCGGCTGCCTCCCATGTGGCACATCTTGTGGGTGCGGCGTTGAAGCGGGAGCACCCGGCGTGAGATCCAACACGCGATCGGATCATCGCGTTTGAATCCCAACTCCGTCAGCTCGGCGAGGCGCTTCTCGATCTGAAGGATTTCGGCATGGTTCTTCGGCTTGTATCCCCAATTCTGCTGGGTTGGCGGCGTGTTCGTCCACTTGGGGAGATTTATCCGGTCCGTGATTGGCGCTCCTTCTTCGGCAGGAACGTTCTTAACATAAAGGAAGGAGCGCTGCCACTTACGTACCGTGTCGAGCCCCTTGATGCGCGGGTGGCTAACGGCGGTGCGCTGCAGCATCATCGCGCTTCCTGTCTTCGTCATGCTGCGGGAGCTCTCCGCGCTTCCAGGCTTGGGGACGCTCTGCTTCCGGAAGAAAAAGTAGCGCGCCCAGGTATGCACCATTGGGCGCACGCCCAGGAACGCCTCGCAGACCAAGGCGTGGTATGCGAGCATCACCACGGCGTTAGGAGGCAGGTGGTGCGGCTGCAGCCCGAAGTGGTTGATGAACTCCCTGAAGAAGTCCGACGCCGGGAGGCCGAATCCCCGCTTGAAGTGCGCGAGGAAGACGACGAACTCGCCCTCCTGCGGTGCGGGGACGATTTCGCTGTCCGGCTTCCGGCACTGCACGCCGGGAGGCACGCGGCGGGTATTGACCAACCAGCTGCAATCTTCCGTCGTGACGTCGGATCCCTCCCATCCGGCGCGAGCGTCATCATCGCGAGCCATGGGGAAGAGATGAATTGGTGGAAGATTCGTGGAGATTTGGTGGAATTGCTAGTTTTCCGGCGTCGCACGAAGCAGCGGCGCGGCAAGGGTGCGCGGCGGCGGAGTGCTCTGCGGCGGCGGAAAGGCGAAGAGGCAAGAGGTGAATGCGAGAAGGAAAGAGAAGGAGGAGTTACCGAGGGGGTATTTATCTCCCCCTCGGGTTGCCGGTACCAGCGGAGGTAGTGGGATCAGTTGTGCGTGGAGATCGTGCGACGTGGGATGCGAGCCGGTTAGAAACGCACACAGCGCAGGTTGCGCGCGTAACGGGCACAATTGATCCCACGTCGAGATCGTGGGGTAATAACTGCAGTTGAAGTGACCTAACGGGCCGGTTGGCCCAGGTCGCAGTGATGGGTGCGTGGCCTGTCATATCCTAGGCACCGAGACGTCGGGGGTACGAGGGCGTGACACGTGCCCAGTTGTGATGCGGAGAGATAGACTTGCTCTGCCACGCTGAGATTCTGTTCAGGATTTCACAAAGTCATTTTACTCGGCGACAGAGAAGGGAAGAGGTGCTACTCGGCATCTTACGGTTCGAAGGAAAGATTTGTTTTAAGCTGGAAGAGCCCAGTGAACAAGTTCGCAGGACTCTACCAGCTTCGGGGACTAATGTCGGGGGGTTACCCCCGAGTAGGGGTAAGGCAAGTGATAAAGGCAAGATCAAAGAAGAGATTTGGCTGAGTAGCTGGCTACCCGGTACTCGCTACCCGGTTGACTGCTATCCGGCCGTACCCGCTAACGGACAGAAGGAAGAATCAAGGAAGTTATTCTCCTCCGAGTAGAGGTGGCGGTTTCCTACTCGGGCCAGAAGTCAAAGGAGCCGTTCTGACACAGGATCCCGCGTATCCTGGGTCCGTACTGGTGCATTGTTCATCTGCAGAGCGCGTGCTTATCCGCGCCAGGGTGTCAGCAGGGCGGTGCAGGTTAGGGGGCCTACCCTGTGGCCGTGACAGTGATAACAGACCATCATCTTGGTTTTGCACAACGACTTTCCACACAAGACAAACTAGGAAGCCAAAGCTGTCAGCGAGAAGCTGGAAGTGTGCAGTGTGCACACTATGTCGACATCTGTTTGTACTTTTCCCTCTTGGCAGTATCCGGCTGGGCACCAGTATATAAGGTGCCCTGCCCCCTCCTACGCGAGGGATGAGACGAAGGGTCGCTGCTTTGGAGAGAACACCTAGCTTACACCTTACGTAGAGAGAAGGGTGGCTACTCGGCTGTAGGCCAAAACTGTACTATGGCTACTCGGTGACACACAAATAAAAAGAGAGAAAGGCAGGAGTAGGGGTTTTACCTCCACACGAGGGCCCTGAACCTGGGTAGATCTTGTTGTTTGCAGTGATTGATTCATCTCACACGCGGCTATTCGCTGCGTGATCCCTCCCCGAGCACCTCCCGCGTCCATCGACCCCAAACAATTAGCCATCCTATGGCATCTGCCGTGATACCACCACGACAGGGATCCAGGCGAGAACTGACATCCCTTGCATGGAGATGTATTTCGTCGACTCGGCGCAAGGGTGGCGGAAGAAATAATTCTACGTCATCGACAAAAGCACGGGTGGACCCCCTGAATTCCACCCATTCGCCATTCTGAAGCGGAGGAATTCTTGGATGCACAAGCTCACCGCCGAAGACAACAAAATTGTCTCCCCCTACTCGCGAAGGTGGCAAGCTTCCGCGACAAGGCGTTGGGGGTTCCGTTGAATGGAATACACTTATAGAGTGTGTTTCTTCGACGAAGGATCCAGCCCCTTCAGGCGAGGCCATCTACCATGTGGGAGTACTAGGGCGCCCAGGATCCGAGCCGTGCCTGCGAAGATATTTTCTCGAATGATGAGTTCGACAAAAAGATCGCGGCCGTCACCAAGCTGAAGAAAGGAGAGGCCTACTCGGCTTGTTCTTTCGAGCCATTCGAGGCTTCGAAACCTCCCCCAGCTAAGGTGAGTTTCTTTTTGTTCTTCTTTTGTTTCTTTCTTGTACGAAATTTTGTTGACTAAAGATCTTTTCTCCTTTTCCTCTTCTGCCTCTGTAGAGCTTGAAGGTAGCGACGTGCTACCCGCCAGTTTCGGCTGAAGATGCCTCGGACCTTTTTGCGAGTAACGTCGAGGCCCCTCTCGAAACTAGTGTCACAGAAGCTGATTCGAGCTCCGAGCGCGACTATATGGACGACGACGAAGAGTCGGGCAGCGACCAACTCTGTCACCGCAAGCGCCGCAGGCACGAGGATGACGAAGTCACTTCCGAGGATAGCTCCTTGGGTGATGGATCCACCAAGGCGACCGAGCCTCTCCAGGTGCCTCCCCTCCGTGCACTTCCACCTCTTGGTCGTCCACCAAAGGTTTCCACTGCTTGGAACCCGGACATTCTTGATGATGATGACGAGGACGAGTAAGTCTTTCGTGTTTCGCTCTTAGTCGTGAATTTTCCTTCTCGTTCCTTGTTCTTTATTCTGATTTCGCTTTCAACAGCAGCCTTGCGACTATTAGCCCTCGCCGGTTTGCTTCTTCACTTCCTTCCGTGAAGAGAAAAGAAGTAGCCGGGACTAAAGCTCCAGTTGCTGAGGCCGCCCGAAGATCTCCCAGTCCTGCGAGAGCAACCGCCACTCCGGAGTACGAGCTGCCCAGCTTTGCGGGTGGAGCGTCCGCGAGTAAGGAGGTTTCGGGCAGCTCGGCAGAGCCTTTGTCTACCGCTCAGGGCAAAGTAAGTCCCCTTGTCTTTTCTTTGCTCGTTCGAAATTTTATTGGGTGCACGGTAGTGCTCCCGATGGGAGTAGCCCCCGAGTGTGTGGTTAATTGCTTACAGTTGGCCACAGGCTCAAGTCGAAGTCTTCTCCTTGTTTTCTTCTTTGAATTCTATCGGGTGCACGGCAGTGATCCCGATGGGAGTAGCCCCCAAGGCTACATTCGATTGTGTACAGTCGTGTGTAGGCTCAAGTAATACCTCTTTTGACTCGAACTTTTGTCTAGGGCTTTTGCAGGCTCTCCTCGACTCCCTTGCTGCTTTCCGGCGCCGAGTACTTTCGGCCGAAGCGGACTGCATCTCCCTTAGGGAAGATCGCGATCGGCTTGTCCAAGATGGTCGTTCTCTTCAAAGTAGGCTAATGCGCCATTCTCGCCTTTACTGTTTCTCTTGATTGTAAAGGTTTCTCCAGCCATATACTTTGTACTGCAGATGAAGTCACCCGCCTGAAAACTGAAAAGGCTGAAGCTGTCGCTCGGGTGAAAACCCTTGAGGCGGAGTTGGAATCCTCCCGAAAGGAGTTGGAATCCTCTCGCAAGCTTTCAACCGATCTTGAGGGGAGCTTCGCGGAGGCTCAAGAAGCGCTGAAGCAGCTGGAGGAGGCGTGTGCTAAGCATCACAACGATCTTGTCGACCTCATCCGTCCTTCGGCTCAGAAGCTTGAGGGTAAGTTGTGTTTCGCCTTTCTTCTACTGTGGTTTGAATTTATCCTGTTTTCTTAGAGATTTAATCTTTCTTTGTACCAGACGCCCTTGGGATTGGACTGGAGCTGGCTGGAAACCAGTGATTGGATGCCCTCACGGATTCTTGCACTCAGCTCCAGAAACATGCGAGTAGAATCTTCCCCCTCGTTGGTGATGCCACCCGAGTGCTGACGCAGTTCCACGAGCGCCTGTTCGCGGATGCGGTGGTTCCTCCTACCTTGGGTGGCCTTCTGCAAGCCTTTCTTGGCGATGAAGATCTTCTCCACAAGTTCGCACTCGCGCAGACTGTGTGCGGGGCCAAGATGGCGATCCAGTTTGCCTTGGCGCATGGAGTTTCGGGTGACCTGGATAAGGTGTACTCGGACATTCCTCGCGACTCCACTGGAAAGAAGGTAGGACTCCGTCCTTTTGGCGCTCGTGCTGAAGTCCTCGCGAAGACGCTTTCTGGAGTGCTTTCTCGTGCTGGTCGCAAGGGACAACCTTCCGCGAGTGGCACTACTTCTGTAGCCCCTTAGGATAGATTTTTGTTTCCTTTTTCTTGTCGATGTAATGAACCTTGGGACGTATTCCCGTATTTTATGTTGCGTAATCGAAGTGTTTTCTGAAATCCTCAGTGTATGATTGTTGCCCTTACTTTTGTATGCTCCCGATGGGAGTAGCCCCCGAGCACCCGACGAATAGGTGGTGTGTTCTTGAGTGGGGTCTTGTGATTTTTCCGAACTTTCTTCTTTTCTTTCCAGGTAGTGGATCCCAGCATAGAGTCTTCGAGTGGATCTGCTTCGCAGGTTAATCCCCTTGTGGCTGCTGCCAGCACGTTTGCATCACTCCGTGACTGTGTTGCGGATGGCGAGCGCAAGTTGAACGCTCTACGAGGTGTGACCGATGTTGCCAAGTCGAAGCAGAAACTTGTTGCGGAGCGTGAGCAGTTCATGATGGAAGAACTGGCGGCTGTTGCCAAGGGCATGCTCTGTAAGTTTGCGAGCCCCCGAGTACTTTGTCGTTGATTCCTCTGTTTGTTTTGACGCCATTGTTTTCCTTGTAGTTGTTGAACCTGACGGAGTCTGTGAGACCCATTGGATGAATAATCACATTATTCACGAGTCGGGTAGCCCCAAGCCTCATGCGAATGAGTTCTGGTCTGACAGCAAGCGAGGCTTTATCCTAGCTACCCTGAAGTATCGGGCGAGCCAGGCGCAGATAATCGTCGAGTCTTCTCACGAGGCCCTATCTTCTGTCCATCGGACATTTTACCCTTTGGGTGTTGTCCTGGATAGCTTGAGTAGCTTGCTCAGGATGTTCCGTCGGGTGGGAGAGGTTCGAGAGTGCTTACGCCAACAACTTTCCAGAGGAGCCCAAGTAGCACTTGCCTTCGTTCGGCTGTGGCACCCTGAGGTCAACTTCGTTTCTGTGGCGCGTCTTCCTGACTCGAGAGGTTCACCAGTGGATTTTTCTCCTCATTATGCGGCTGTGCGTCCTGCAGCGGAGCAGATTGTTTGACTAACTTCCGAGAAGGTTAATCAAATGCTTGCAGATGAGGCCGCTCGCCGTTAGGTGTAATTCCAAGATGTAAATATTCTTGTTGTAAGGTGTTTTGAAGGTGTAAACCTTGTGACCTTGTATATTTCTTTCGATGTTTTTAAGTTGTTCATAAGGTGTGGACCTTCTTGTACCTTGTATTGTTTTTATCGAGTGATGTTACTCGAAGGTATGTGATGATGCTAGTTTAGGCGTAGCCCTTGTGTGTTTGGGGTGTGTACCTGTCGTTTTAGCATGTTTAAGGAAAATAAGAAGTCGCGATTGCTGTGGTTGAGAAACCATGTATTTATTGATATGGCTGAGAAGCCATGTGTTTGGTCGAGCTACAGTGTGACTGGTACAGCCTTATTTCTTGCGAATAGAATAATCCTAGGGGTAGAACTTGCGGAGATGCGCAACGTTCCACGGGTTGGAGTAAATACCACCGGTCTTCGGGTTCTTCAATCGATAGACGCCTCCTGGGATAACTTCATGTATTATGAAGGGTCCTTCCCATGGTGGCTCGAGCTTGTGTCCTTCCTTTTGTTTGAGCCGCAGCATCAGGTCTCCTACCACGAAAGATCTGTGGCGTATACGGCGACTGTGATAGTTGCGTAGCGATTGCTGGTATACTGCGGATCTTGCGAGTGCAATGTCCTGGATCTCATCCAATGCGTCCTCGTCTTCTGCGAGTGCCTCGTTTGAGGTTTCTTCGCTGTATGCAGCGACTCGTGGAGCGCTAAATTTGACGTCTTCGGGTAGGACGGCTTCAGCTCCGTATACCATGAAAAATGGCGTATATTTTGTTGACCTATTTGGTGTTGTGCGTAGGCTCCACAGTACTAATGGTAGTTCTTCGGCCCACTGCCCTGCTGCTGGGTTCAACCGATCTAACAGCCGCTTTTTTAGGCCAGCCAAAACTAATCTGTTAGATCGTTCGACTTGGCCATTAGTTTGCGGGTGAGCTACCGAGGCGAAGCTGAGGGTGATTCCCTTTTTCTCGCAGAATTCCTGTGTTTCCTTGGCTGTAAAGTTGCTGCCGTTGTCTGTGATGATGTTGTGTGATACGCCGAATCTACACACGATGGAGTCGAGGAATCGCATGGCGCACTGTGCGTGCCCGGAAGTGACTGGCATGGCCTCTATCCATTTTGTGAATTTGTCGACTGCCACGAGCAGGTGTGTGTATCCTCCAGGTATTGACTTGCGTAGTGGTCCCATCATGTCTAGCCCCCATTGGGCGAAGGGCCAGGCGATGGGAATCATGTGTAGTTCTGTTGCAGGGGTATGCGGCCTGGGCGCAAACCTTTGGAAGGCGTTGCATCTGTCGACTAGATCTTTGTCGTCTCTTGCTGCTGTGAGCCAGTAGAACCCTGCCCTGAAGGCCTTGCCCATGATGGCTCTCCAACTGGCGTGGTGGCCGCGGTCTCCTTGGTGTATATCCCGGAGCAATTCCTTGCCGTCTTTGGGTGCTATGCATCTCTGCAATACTCCTGATATGCTTTGCTTGTATAGCTCGCCGTTGATCACCCGAAAGGATTTGCTTCTCCGTACTATTTGTCGGGCCTCGCAAATGTCTGCTGGGAGCTGTTTGTTGGACAAGTAGTATTTCTGCGTCCAGACTGGCTCGACCAGAAAAACTTTCCTTGAAATATTGTGGATGAGCTCGACCATAGCAATTTGCGGGTCGTCTGTTTCCACTGCTGCGGGTGTTCCTGCTGGCTTTTTGAATTTGACTGATCTTTTGATCATTCTTTCGAAGTAGATTCCCGGCGGTATGGGTGCATTTGTGGATCCCATGTTTGCCAGCTTGTCTGCTTCCTTATTGCTTGATCGCGCGATGTGCTTCAGTTCGCACCCCTTGAAACTTCCTTCGAGTAGGTTTTACATGTCCCGATAAGCGACCATGTTATCCGCGATAGCATCCCACTCCTTCATCATCTGTTGTACGATGAGATTTGAGTCTCCATATATGTTCAATCGGGTGGCTCCGCAGGCGATCGCCATTTTCATGCCGTGTAGGAGGGCCTCGTACTCCGCATCGTTGTTGGACGCTGGGTTATCAGGAGGGAAATCCAGTCGCAGGACGTATTGCAGCTTGTCGCCTTGGGGAGATATAAGAATAACTACGGCTCCGGCTCCTTCGTTTCTTTTCGACCCGTCGAAGTACATGATCCAGTTGCTCGTGTATTCTGGGGGTCCTAGTGTTTGCAGCTCTGTCCACTCGCTTAGGAATTCCACGATGACTTGGGATTTTATAGATTTCGCCCTTCATAAATGATGTCCCAGGCGCCTAGCTCGATGCTCCATTTTGCGATTCTTCCGGATGCCAGGGGTTGTTCATGATGGTACCGAGTGATGCGTCGTTTAGCACCATGACGGTATGCTCCTGGAAGTAATGCTTGAGCTTTCGGGCCGTGAGGACTACGCCATACGCGAGCTTATGATAGTGAGGGTATCGCTGCTTGCATGGCGAAAGCACCTCGCTGACGTAATATATTGGCCGCTGAACGCCGTACGTTGTTCCGTCTTCTGGCCGCTCGACGATAATAACCGTGCTGATGACTTGGTTTGTTGCGGCTAGGTCTAGGTATAGGGGCTCCCTCTTGAAGGGAATATGCCCGAGAGGCAATAATAAAATGGTTATTATCTTATTCCTTGTTTATGGTGAATTTTTATTTCTCATGCTAGAATTGTATTAACCGGAAACGTTGATACATGTGTGCTTAATAAACAAACAATGGTTCCTAGTAAAGCCTCTCTTTTAACTAGCTCGTTGATTAATAGATGATCAAGGTTTCCTGATCATGAACATTGGATGTTATTAATAATAGGGTCATGTCATTAGAAGAATGATGTGATGAACATATACCCAAAGAGAATATAGCAATGCGATCAAGTCTTTTAGTTTACATTGTTATATCAAACAGACGAAGTAACTTATTCCTTAGACCATGAGATCATGTCAATCGCTGATACCGGAAGGGTGCTTTGATGGCATCAAACGTCACACCGTAACAGGGTGACTATAAAGGTGTCGTTAAGTATTCGGAAAGTATTAGTTGAGGATCATGGATCAAGAGTGGGATTTGTCCATCCAAATGACGGAGAGATATACTCTGGGCCCTCTCGGTGATATCACATCGAAACCGCTTGCAAGCACGTGATATGATCACAAAGGATGTTATATCACGGGAACAAGAAAAGAGTACTTGTCGGTAACGAGATTGAACAAGGTATGGTTGATACCAATGATCGAATCTCGGACAAGTAAAATATCGCGAGACAAAGGGAATAGTTCACGGCGTTGTTGGTTCACACGATCACGAGAGTCATCGTTGAATATATAGGAGTCATCACGGATCTCCAGATCCCGCTGTTGATTATTGATCGGAGAGGAGTCTCGATCATGTCTATCTTATTTGCGAACCGTAGGGTGACACACTTAAGGTTCGATGACGCGTTTGAGAGGATACGGAATATCGAAGAATATTTTGGGCAGTACCGAAATTGTTTCGGGGAAAATTGAAATAGTTCAAGGGGTTTTTCGTCGAATGGTTGTTAATAGAATTAACAAATGATTCGAGGTGCTATATGAAAAAGTTTGTTAATAGAATTAACAAATGCTGAAATAAAGAAATAAAAAGGTTTTATTTATTTATTAAAAGAAAACCTTTGGATTTTCCAGGTGGGAAATAATGGGAAAGTGAGTGGAGGTGAGTGGAGTGTCCACTCACATGATGAGGGAAGAGGTGGGGGCACCCCCATGGGCTGGCCGCACCCCCCTTGGGCTGCCTCCCCCCTCTCCTATAAAAGGAGGGTGAGAGCTCTCCCTCCTCTACACACTTGGCCACTTCCATTTCCCTCCACCCGCTGCTTCATTTCATGGTCTCCGGCTTGGCGAAGCCCTGACCGTGGGATTCTTCACCACCACCACGTCGTCGTGCTGCTGGAGTTCCGAGGGATCCTCTACTTCCGCGCCCCGCTGGAACGAGGGAACGGAGGTCGTCATCAACCGTACGTGTGACCGATCACGGATGCACCGCCGGATTGCGGTGCCCATCTTCTCGCTATCGGGATCGGTGTGAGTACGACTACGCCAACAACGTGATTTGATCTCGTACCACTTTGCGTCTTCGAGGGTATGTGTTCTCCTTAACCCTCTTGTTGCCCGTTGCACTTCGTCTCCTAGATTAGATCTTGGCCTTTCGGATGTCTCTCGCGTAGGAAATTTTTTGTTTTCTATGCTACGTTCCCCATCAGTGGTATCAGAGCCGGATCTATGCGTAGATGTTTTGTACGGGTAGAACACATAGGTGTATGTGGGCGTTGATGATCATGTTATTACCTCCTTGATTATTTTATGATCTTAGTGGCATAGTGGGATGAAGCGGCCCGGACTAACCTTACATGTCCACGTACATGAGACTTGTTCCACAACTGACATGCAACTTGTATTGCATAAGTGGCTTGCGGGTGTCTGTTTCTCCTACTATAGTTAAGATCTAATCTATGAAGGGTTGCTAAAAATATGTTTATCAACGTTGTGGTTGATGTTCGTAGGTATGAACGGTTCTATCATCGAAAGCCCTAAGCCACGTAAAATATGCAAAAATAAATTAGAGGCGTCTAACTAGTTTTTGCTGGGCATGTGATGTGATATGGTCAATATTACAAATTTGATTATGAGATGATCTATTTTGTAAATTATTGATATACCGGAAGGTATCCATATGGTTGTCTTCTTTTTGATGGACAATCAAGTTTGGGGTACCGTTGTACTTGGTACCACGCCGGTGGAATGATTGAGATCATACCATAATGCACATGATGGAGATCAAGTGCAAGAAGGACCATATCATATCACGTTATCCTTTCATGTGATGTCTGTGATGTTAATCCTTTTTATGCATCTTGTTTTGCTTAGATAACAATGGTAGCATTATAAGATGATCCCTCTCACTTAATATCAAGATAATAATGTGTTCTTCCTTAAGTATGCACCGTTAAGAAAGTTCGTCGTTTCGAGACACCACGTGATGATCGGGTGTGACAGACTCAACGTTCGCATACAACGGGTGTTTTCAAGCCTAGCATGTACAGACATGGCCTTGAAACACACGCAATACTACGGTTCTACTTGGCGAGCCTAGCATGTACAGACATGGCCTCGGAACACGTAACCGAAAGGTAAAGCATGAGTCATATGGATGATATGATGAACATGTCGATGTTCGCCTTTGAAACTACATCATCTCACGTGATGATCGGTTTTGGTGTAGTGAATTTGGTTCGTGTAATCACTAAAGACGACTAAGAGGGATGTTGTTTTTGAGTGGGAGTTCATGGTTTAATTTTTGAATTAACTTGAACTTATTTATCATGAACAACCAATCAAAGTGAATTTGCATAAATTGTAGTATTCATTGGCATCTATAATTACCTTACACTTAGATTGTTAATTGAGATATAACTGTTATGATCTGGTAAATACCATTTAAGATTGGTACCGTATTAGTGAAATTTAAAAATTGAGTCCTATTGTAGATTTTTGGTATTTCCTACCTAGCTCCATGTGGTTAATGATTGATTAATCTAGAGAGCAAATAATTCCTACTTAGAATCCAGAGTCATGGTTGCTTCCGTATTACTTTATCTTCAAAAGAATGTTTTGCTGATCAAGGTGATTTAGGAACTGAAAAGAGTTGTTTTCAGAAACAATCAAGTGAAAGATATATTGATATCTAGAAACTTATTTGTGGCAACATGACTGAGTATAATTTAGCGTGACAATGTTTGCTTATATTATCTGAATATATGCAATGATTGAAGACGCTAGGCGTTTGAATATTCCAAGAAATTGGATGCTAAAAATTATCCTCTAAATTCCTTCCTTCGAGCTATAGTAGCTTAATCATAAAATTGTTATGATGGGATGGATTAAAAGTATGTGTACAGTCGTTTACCTTACTTGGAGATTGCTAAGAGTGGAATCTAGAAGAATTCTATTAATATGGTGATATTAGTAGAACAATCAAACTCAAAGTATGACTCAATGGGTGATAGTATATGACTAACACGCCAAAGAAAATGAGCTAGTACGGCTAGCATTGTTTGATGTTGAATGATCCTTCTGTAAAGAAAAGGGAATATTGAAAATAGAATTGCAAATAGATATATGGCAGAAAAGAAGATAACTGGAAAAGTCCAGCTCAGGAGTATATGCTTGATATACAAGTTATAGATGTATTACTAGTTAACAAAGTATTTTTGGGTATTTTGATACCACATTGGTTGGTATGAGTTGTCATACAAAGCAACGCAATGCAAGAAATACAAGGGCCTAAAAGGAACTAGTAATAGATGTGGAATCGATCATGACAAGAACATAAATAAAGTATTATTGTGTTCATTGTCGTATCAAACCAAACAGTCAAGATTTATTTGAAGAACTTAATAATTTGTTATT
Source organism: Alopecurus myosuroides (assembly GCA_028641055.1). NCBI lineage: Eukaryota > Viridiplantae > Streptophyta > Magnoliopsida > Poales > Poaceae > Alopecurus > Alopecurus myosuroides. The sequence goes on along the minus strand of CM054062.1, from coordinate 60,339,180 downwards.
TTGTTCTAGTCTTTTGTGAGAACAAATGAGATTGTTCAAACTATGACCATATTCCATAATTGATGGATATGTTAATATAAATCATGTTGGTAAAGTAAACATCTATAAGACTAAATGCTAAACGTTGCAAGACGTAGAAGAGTTTCACTTAAATTGTGACACCACCATTTTAGTTCATATCGGAAAGGAAAACATGAAGGAATTCCATATTGATGGACTTCCGGAGTCATTTTATTTTGAATAAATCGACGCTTGTGAGACCTCTTCCAAAAGATGAATAGAATTCCGTTCTTAGGCCAAAGTAGAATGGACGACTAATTTAGTGGAGATTATACATATTGATGTATATAGTCCATTATGTGTAGTCATGTATGGTGGATTAATTTTTCCTTCATAAAAATTTTGTCGATGATTTAAGTAGATATGTGAGTATATCTATTTAAAGGGAACAGAGTTTGACATTTTGAATTGGTTCAAAAGGTTGTTAATATGAAGTTAAAATCAATGTAACAAGATAATCAAGTATTTATGATTGGATCATAAAGGATAAAGTTTGAGTTACAAGTTTAGCAAAACATCTGAGAAGTTGCAGAATTGTTCTACAACTTATACTTCTCGAATACCCCACATTAGATTGGAGTATTCAAAAGACAAAATCAAACCCTGTTTGACATGGTAAGATTAATAAAATTGCCATTATAATTTTTTAGTTTATACATTAGTGACAACCGTTTTTCCACTGAAAAGAGCACCATCATGATCCGCTGAAATTGACAACATATAAGATATGGTTTGGGTAGTGACCCGAATTGTCACTTTCTTAAGTTTTGGTATGCATAGCATGTGTAAAATGTTTACAACCAAAATAGGATAAATATATGTTTATAAGGTTATCCCAAATAAAACATTGGGTATTTCTCCTATCACCGAACCAAAAGACAAATGTTGTTTATCAGAAAGGGTTGATTTCTCGAGAAAGTAGTTCTTGCGAAACAAGTGAGTGGGAGCACAGTACAAACTCAACAAGGTTAGAGAATCTTCGTTATCATGTCAAGAGTAGCGCAGCGCTGGAAGTTGTTCCGGGGTTTACTATTTTGACTAAGTAGAAGACACTACAAATGTTGTAGATGCTTCAAATGAGTTTGCGAACTGTACCAGAAAAGTCCAAAAACTTTGTACTTAGAACAACTTGTGGTTTAAGTGTAAAGTGTTGTTTTGACAACAAAAGGACCTGGACCTTATAAAGGAAGCAAATGATGGGCCCTGACTTCGTAAAATTGACTATGAGTCATTATATCCGCCATAGTATCCTTGTATGAATATCAAGTATGTGACTTGGTAGTCCTTTCGATAGGCATGATGCCTAGCGATAGCAAAAGGGTCTATATAGCGACAAAGACATGGATTTTACATCTTATTAAAATTGTACTTATCGAAAAGTTGTTTTCGACGAAGTTCAAAGAGTTAACTACTACAAGATTTTGATCTTCTGTAGTGATGCTTTAGTCTTTGCGGATAGTTCTAGCAAAAGGTTACATATTATGATATGGTAGTTGAATAACAAAACCAACTCTCCTCTCAAGGAAGTTTTATCAAGGATGTGTACTTGACACAGTCTGAGAGTTTTGTAAAATTCAAAAAGGTTGCTAGAAAGGTATGCACACTTCAATGGTTGAAGTGAGCATAACGAAGTTGAAATCTTTACCTTAATGAAGTTATCAAAAGAGTTTGATTCCATCATGAACGATAAAGATGCTTGTAAAGTTACAAGAAATTAAGTGGGAGCGCTATGACATATTTCCAATACTTTATGTAGATGACATATGGTTGATTGGAAAATATGTATTTTAAATTAACACGGTTAAGATTTTCATATTGATGAAAGTCTTGGAAGATATTGGGCATCGATGTCTATAAAAGATGGATTCAAGCGCCTGATATGATTGAAGCCAAATTACATAGATGAAATATTGAAGTAAGTCAATATAAAATTGATAATAAGGAGTTCTTGTCATATGGAAAATAATTGAGCAAGATTCATGTGTTTTGACACATGATGAGCATCATTGAAATTGAGATTTCTAAGTCATGTTTCCATGCTATGTACACAACCAGATGAGTCCTATGCTATAAAATGTTATAGTAGGATAATTCATATGATGATTAGACAACAGTGGGAGAGATCCTTGTGTCATTTTAGAAATGCTAAGGATATGTTTTCCTATATAGTAATGACAAAATATTAGTTGTAATATGTTACACTAATAGTCTTGTCATTTATTCAAGTAATTTTATCTCAATTAAAATATGTGATGAAGGGTAGCACAATAGGATGGAAGAAAGTTCCATGCTGAATTTGAAAGAGTTTCAAAATTAAAATATTGTGACAGATACTACAACAAAGGCTAAAGTATATCGTTGTGTTAACAACTGATTATAAGCGTATTTTGTGTCAAGGAGTTCTTTATTGAACTTGGTGAATTTCCAAGAATGCTGAAACTATGAAGCTACATTTTCACAATGTTAGTAACATCAGTTTAAGCTGAGGAATTAAGGTATCACCGGAACTTGGTGAGTTTCCAAGAATGCTAACACTATGAAGCTACATTTTCACAATGTTAGTGACATCAGTTTAAGCTGAGGAATTAAGTTTTCACAAATTGACCATATATATACAAAGCCATCTCATTAGAGAATGAGTGATGCGTGTAGACGCAAAGAAAATGCAAATACAATAGGATCTGAACAGTTCAGATCTTTTTGATGATGTTTACCGCATGCGAAGCATGGTAATAACACTGGTACGCCATATGTGTTAAAGTGCTTACAGACTAGATTATTGACTCTATTGCAAGTGGGAGACTGAAGGGAATATGCCCGAGAGGCAATAATAAAATGGTTATTATCTTATTCCTTGTTTATGGTGAATGTTTATTTCTCATGCTAGAATTGTATTAACCGGAAACGTTGATACATGTGTGCTTAATAAACAAACAATGGTTCCTAGTAAAGCCTCTCTTTTAACTAGCTCGTTGATTAATAGATGATCAAGGTTTCCTGATCATGAACATTGGATGTTATTAATAACAGGGTCATGTCATTAGAAGAATGATGTGATGAACATATACCCAAAGAGAATATAGCAATGTGATCAAGTCTTTTAGTTTACATTGTTATATCAAACAGACGAAGTAACTTATTCCTTAGACCATGAGATCATGTCAATCGCTGATACCGGAAGGGTGCTTTGATGGCATCAAACGTCACACCGTAACAGGGTGACTATAAAGGTGTCGTTAAGTATTCGGAAAGTATTAGTTGAGGATCATGGATCAAGAGTGGGATTTGTCCATCCAAATGACGGAGAGATATAGTCTGGGCCCTCTCGGTGATATCACATCGAAACCGCTTGCAAGCACGTGATATGATCACAAAGGATGTTATATCACGGGAACGAGAAAAGAGTACTTGTCGGTAACGAGATTGAACAAGGTATGGTTGATACCAATGATCGAATCTCGGACAAGTAAAATATCGCGAGACAAAGGGAATAGTTCACGGCGTTGTTGGTTCACACGATCACGAGAGTCATCGTTGAATATATAGGAGTCATCACGGATCTCCAGATCCCGCTGTTGATTATTGATCGGAGAGGATTCTCGATCATGTCTATCTTATTCGCGAACTGTAGGGTGACACACTTAAGGTTCGATGACGCGTTTGAGAGGATACGGAATATCGAAGAATATTTTGGGCAGCACCGAAATTGTTTCGGGGAAAATTGAAATAGTTCAAGGGGTTTTTCGTCGAATGGTTGTTAATAGAATTAACAAATGATTCGAGGTGCTATATGCAAAAGTTTGTTAATAGAATTAACAAATGCTGAAATAAAGAAATAAAAAGGTTTTATTTATTTATTAAAAGAAAACCTTTGGATTTTCCAAGTGGGAAATAATGGGAAAGTGAGTGGAGGTGAGTGGAGTGTCCACTCACATGATGAGGGAAGAGGTGGGGGCACCCCCATGGGCTGGCCGCACCCCCCTTGGGCTGCCTCCCCCCTCTCCTATAAAAGGAGGGTGAGAGCTCTCCCTCCTCTACACACTTGGCCACTTCCATTTCCCTCCACCCGCTGCTCCATTTCATGGTCTCCGGCTTGGCGAAGCCCTGACCGTGGGATTCTTCACCACCACCACGTCGTCGTGCTGCTGGAGTTCCGAGGGATCCTCTACTTCCGCGCCCCGCTGGAACGAGGGAACGGAGGTCGTCATCAACCGTACGTGTGACCGATCACGGATGCACCGCCGGATTGTGGTGCCCATCTTCTCGCTATCGGGATCGGTGTGAGTACGACTACGCCAACAACGTGATTTGATCTCGTACCACTTTGAGTCTTCGAGGGTATGTGTTTTCCTTAACCCTCTTGTTGCCTGTTGCACTTCGTCTCCTAGATTAGATCTTGGCCTTTCGGGTGTCTCTCGCGTAGGAAATTTTTTGTTTTCTATGCAACGACCCCTTCACCTCTCTTGTGGCATTGCTAGGATGCGCCTACTCTGCAGTGCTCTTTTCAAGTCGACGAACGCCTTTTTTGCTTCGGATGCCCACTCGAACTTATCTGTTTTCTTCAGCAGCTTGTAAAAGGCCAATGCTTGCTCGCCTAATCGCGCGATGAATCGGCTCAGGGCGGCTAACCTTCCCGCGAGTTGTTGTACGCCGCGAAGGTTGGTTGGCTCCTTCATTGTTAGGATTGCTTGAATTTTCTCCGGGTTGGTTTAGATTCCTCAGGCGGACACCAAATACGCGAGAAGTTGTCCTGCAGGAACGCCAAAGACGCATTTTGTCGGGTTAAGCTTGATCCTGTAAAGATTCAGAACGTCAAATGTCTCCCTGATGTCCTCGAGGAGCGTATCTTCCACCCGAGTTTTGGTGACGATGTCGTCAACGTACACTTGTACGTTCTTGCCAATGAGCTTGGCGAGACATTTTTGCATGCAGCGCTGATATGTTGCGCCTGCATTTTTCAGCCCGAAGGGCATTGTCGTGTAGCAGTAGACACCGTGAGGTGTGATGAATGTTGTCTTCTCCTCGTCCTCCTCTTTCATTCTGATATGATTATAGCCCGAGTAGGCTTCCAAGAAGGAGAGTCGCTGGCAGCCTGCAGTGGAGTCCACGATCTGGTCGATCCGTGGCAAGGGGAAGTTATCCTTGGGGCAATGTTTGTTCAACGACGTGTAGTCGATGCACACGCGAAGGATGTCAGTGTTTTTCTTCGGGACCAACACCGGGTTTGCTAACTAGGTGGATATTTTTATCTCTTTGATGAATTTTGCGGCGAGTAATCGGTTCACTTCTTCTCCGAGTGCCTTCTGTTTTGGCTCGGAGAATCGTCGGGTCGTTTGCTTGATAGGTTTGGCGTCTTTGAATACTTCGAGTGAGTGCTCGGCGAACTCCCTTGGTATCCCTGGCATATCTGAAGGCTGCCAGGCGAAGATTTCCCAGTACTCACGGAGGTGTTCGACGAGCACGCCTTCCTATTCAGGCGAGAGGGTGGTGGACACCATTGCCGTCTTCGCGGATTCTGTTGGGTGCACTTGATGCTTTCGAGTGTCGTTGTTTGCACTGAAATCGAGTTCTGGAGCGTTCTTTTTGGTGAGTGGCATCATAGAGTGGTTCGTGGTCTTTGCCAATTCTGCGAGCTCCTCCTGCATCCCGAAAGATTTCGCGATCTCATTGAACTCAATGTCACACTTATCAGATTTTTTGGAAGTCGCCGTTTATGGTGATGGTGCCGTATTTCCCAGGAAGTTTGAGCTCCAGGTAGGCGCAGTGGGGTACTGTCATGAATCTCGCGAACGCTGTTCGGCCGAGAATGGCGTGGTACTGTGAGGGCCAGTCGAATATTTCAAAGTCGAGGAATTCTCGCCTGTAGTTTCTTGGGTTTTCGAGCACCACCTCCAAGTTAATTGTTCCGAGTGGTCGGACTGCTTTGCCTGGTACTATCCCGTGGAAGGATGTTTCTGATTCTGCGAGTCCGTCCAGGTTCCTGTTCATCTTACGGAGTGTGTTCGCATAAATGATGTTGATCGCGCTGCCGCCGTCCGTGAACACTCGTGCGAGATCGTAGTTGCCTATCTGCGCCTGAATGACGAGCGCAGCGTGTCCTGGTCGGTATACCCGAGGGGGGTGGTCATCTTTGGAGAAAGTTATCGATTGATCTGCTATCTTCAAGTATTCAGGTGTGGACGGTGGAGCTTGTACTGCCATGACCACTTGGCGTGTTTTTTTTTCTGGGCCCTGCGGGAGGGGCACACCTTCTGTATCATTCCGAGTAGTCCCTGGGGGTTCGGGTACCCATTGTTTCCTTGGTTTGCGGCGCGTGGCGCTGGTAACGCGGACAATATTGCGTTCTGATGTCCTGGTGGAGGTAGGGGTTGTGGCGGCTGGTGTCCTCCTGGGAATTGCGAGTATCCCTGGTTGACTGTGGCTCTGTTCTTCCTCGTGTAGGCCTCGCCGATGTCTTGAAATTTTCGGCAGTCCTTGAGGAGGTGAGTTGCCTTGTTCTTTCCTGTGCGCTTGTCTGTGAATAGATGTAGCGTGCAGTAACCGTCGAGGTCTTCCTCGGGAGTTTTGTCATCCGGCTTTGGCTTCCATTCGCGATTTCCATGAGGTCCGATGTCGCGATTTTTGGTGAATTATGCTACCACCAATTCTTCTCGATCATCGTGGCCGTAGTGCCTCCTTTTCTTATTTCGACCGTGGCGATCTTCCTCAGGTGCGGGTGAGGATGTTTTCTCGTTGTGCACGGAATCTTCACGGTTGGCCCATCTATCAGCTATTGCATTAGTTCACTGATGGTTTTGAGGGCAGCTCGTCCCGGTTCTTCTCGGAAAGCGGTGCGTCGAGCTCCTTTGGTGAAAGCCTCGACCGCAACTTCTTCAGACAGGTCTCCTGCCATATTCTTGAGCGTGGTCCATCGCTGAATATATTCGCGAGTAGACTCGCTACTTTTCTATTTGCACGCCCGTAGCTCCTCTATAGACACGGGTCTTTTGTATGTCGCTTGGAAATTTTTGCGGAAGTCATAGGTTAGATCGTCCCATGACCCGTAGCACGCCTTTGGTCTTCCTTCGAGCCAGCTGCGTGTAGCGCCTACGAGGTGTAGGTTTAGGTACCGCATGGCCGTTGTCTTATTCCCACGTTGGCATTTTACTGCCGTGAGGTAATCTGATAGCCAAGACTTGGACTCTAGCGACCCGTCGTATTTTGGGATTTCCGTCGTGAGTCTGAACCTTTTGGGCATCGGCGCCTCGCGGATATCGCGGGTGAAGCACAATGCGCCGCAGGCCTCCTCGTCGGAAGATGTGGATAATGATCGTGCACGGTTTCTGATTGCTCGAGCCCTGTTGACTTTGTTCTGCGTGATGTCGTTTCGCGCGTCGTACCCAGGCCGCTCGCAATTATCTTCCTTCCGCGGCTCCCTGCTGCAATGTCGCGAGCGACTGCTGTGACATCGTGGACTCCGATCACGATCTCTCGGGCTATCGTCGCTGCTACTCGGACTATCGCCACGGCACCGGGCTTCTTTTCCTCGGGCGTGACGAGGCGATTCCTTCCTTGGAGGTGACGTGCTCCCGTGTCGGCGAGGTGTTTCCTTGTCCTTCTGAGGGTTTTTTTCAGTTTCTTGTGCTGCCGCGTTCCTGCGCGCTTGGGCGGCGATTTTTGCGGCTGCCATGCCTAGCCCCTTCTGGACCTGTCGATAATGCTCCGCGAGGGGATCGTTCTCGCCCGGTTGGTTCGCCTGTAGGTACGTGGCTCCTGCCAAGACTGCGGCGGCGGGAGTCGTCGGGTGCACGTTGCCGTTGTCGTCGACGTGCATGAGGGATGTCTCGAGTGTCTTGCTGATTCCGCTGAGGGATTCGCGATCCATGGCGGCGGTCTTCGAGACGTATCTCTTCTTCGAGGGATTGTTTCCCACCGAGCGAGTGTGAGAGAGGGCTGCACGGCGTGCGCTTGACTCGTCCGCTGCTTTCTTATGTATTTCCAAATTCTTGCAGGCTTCATTGATCAGTCGACCCGCTCGCACCAGATGATAGTGGTACGCGGTTAGATCCTCCTGAGGAGCTCCGTCCGCGATTGGCTGGCCTAGATGTATGGCCTCCTTCGCTCTGACCCAGGCATCGCATGAGATTTTGATGCGCTCTCGCTCCTTCATGCTTTCCTCTGTTTTTGCGGGTGGGTCAGTTGACCCTGCTATGCAGACATGGGCCAGATATGGCTCGCGAGTCTTAGGCGTGAGCTGACAGCTTTTGCCAACCCGAGAGGGTTCCTCAGCCGCGATAGTGTGGAAGTTGCGGATGCTGGGGCGGATGGATCCACCACTGGGCGCTAGGTCGCGACCAGTATCGTCGGATGGCGAGTCGAGGGCTGCCGGACTTGAGACAGACTCGGAGTACGATTCGCCGAGATCGATCTGCTCGGGGAAGTGCAAGATCCCCGCCTTGTTGGCGCGGAAGTGGAGGCTCCCGAACGTCAGGCTGACGCTTTTCTCCAGCTTGCTGAACGCCGAGCGCGATTCCGGCGAGTGAGGCGCGATGATGATCGACCCAAAGCGGATTGGTTCCGCTAGAGTCGAGGTTCCGGGGCTCCAGCTGAAGGTTGGCGATGATAAGGCCGAAGACGTCGTAGATCCAGCGCCCGCCGTTCCCACAGACGGCGTCAATTGTCGATTAGTCATCTCAACAAGTCTCTCGGTTGAACCGATAGGGTTTCGATTAGGAGAACGTATAGTCGCCGGTGACGATCGTCGGCTAACAGGGGCACGATTTACCCATGTTCGGGGCCCTCGTAGAGGTAAAACCCTTACTCCTGCTCTTTCGATCTGTATTATCAGTAGATCGGTTACAGTGGGGGGTGCTCGAGTCGAGAGTATCGTCTCGAGCTCAATGCTTTGGTCGTGAGAAGTTTATTGGATCCCCCTCCCGGTAGTTCTCCTGGCCTTATATAGGTGGCCACAGATCTCGAAGCGTACCGGGGGGGTTACAAACCTCTGCTTTAGGTCGGTTACAAGTTTCCTTCTTGACCCGCAACAGAGTGGCCGCTTGCACCGGCCGGAAAGGCTGGCAGGTAGCTAGCAACCGCTCCGAAAACGACCCGCACATCGTCCCGGATCAAAAACTCCTGCTAGCTGTGCAGCACCAGATTGATTCAGACGAGATAGACGTGAAACTGAAAACAACTCTCCGTAATTGGCCGGCGCCCGGCGGGTGTGAAACAAGAAGCTTCCCGTACATGTACTACTCGTAGTAGTAGGAGAGCAGTATCTCCCAGTAAAGCACGGCCCAGCAAAACTAAAGTATAAAGCGGCCTGATGGAAAGAAGCTCGCGAGTGGATCGCGACCACTCGCTTGATGTGCACCCCACGCGGCCGGGGCACGCTAGCTAGCACACGTCGAATCCCACCCCACCCTGCGAGCGTCGTGATACTAGTAGTAGTAGTAGTATACGCGGCAATGGCGACTGTATTCTGTGACCACCGTCAGTCCGGCGGCCGACCGACCTGCCACGCCACGGGAAGAAACCAAACGGGAAAAAGGATCGTCTTTCCTTTCTCGAAGCGATTCCTCTTCTTCGTCCTCTTCCTTCCTTGTTCCTTCTCTCTCTTTTTCTGGCTGCGTCCAGACCGCGAAGATGGTGCAAGTACAAAGAGCAAAAGCGCGTGGAAATGGAGGGCGAATATGTTGCATGGCAGAGAAGAGTTCAATTCGCCGAAGCACAGCTGTAGGTACGTGTGTGGAGCTGACCTTCTGGAGCCCCGATCCCGTTTTCAAGGGGTTGACCCTTTGAAATGAAACCAAAACAAACATATTTCTGTGCTGCACCAACAAAACAGATTTTCTTGCCTTTTTGTTCTTCTCTGGGTATGGATGGATCCATGGAAACGGTCTGCCTGGCCGCCCGGTCTGGATGGAATCCAGGCGCCTCTGCCCTCGGTGGAGTGGTGGCCACCCTAGCCCCCTCCTCTCTTCATTTTCATATTGCCCAGTCCACCATTTTACCTTAGAAAAGTATTGATGCCGTCTCAACCCCGGGCCAGTTGGTTGCGTTGCATGTGCGTACGTAGTATGTTTTACCGGTCAGATTATAATTATCAAACTACCACTTGTATGTAGTACGTATGTATGCGTATGCATGCCTTTGACAGCGTACATACCAGGGTAGACGGCTTACCAAGTGTACTCTCATGTTTTCCATCCTTGTTTGGTGAGCAGCTCAACACCTCACTACCTCTGATGATGCATGCTTCTACAGCCTCTACTCAAAGAATAGTTGTTGATCCCATCAAGTTTCTAACACCAAATGTCCTCGCTTCTCTTGATTGGTGCTTACGCCACCAGAGATCAGCTCCATTCTAGACTACCCCTATGTATATTCATGGTGTACCTATCATTCTATCAATAGAGTTGTACAAATTACAAAAGCTTCCGGATATGTACGTACACCTCTGTACCTGTCAACACAGTTGTAAAACTCCGGCTTTTGTACCAATGTGTGACAATCAGTTCTTTTCTCAAGTGATTCTAACTAAGATTAAGATAATTTCTTCTATTTTCCCCATCCTATTCAATGAAGCATATGGGTAAGGAATAGATTCAGAATCTGAAACATGAAAAGCAGTAAAGTAACCTCCAGCTGCAGACAGCTCCTGCTTGCAGAGAATGAAGTGAGAATAACAAATTGGCAAGGAACATTATGGGGTACTACCCAAGACGGTTGAGAATCAAATCATGGTCTAATCGTATGGTTGCATCTATGATCATATTATTGATTTATTGTGTATCAACAGCTGTTTGTTGAATCCACCTACACCTTTCAAGTTTCATGTACAGACCCACCACTACTTGAATAAACCTACATGCTGGATGCTCTCAAACTATGTGTTCTTCACGAATCACCGCGTTAAATTAATCGCAACAATTTACAGCAAATTCCATTTGATCCATCTCTTGGAAAATGAGAATTTGTTTCTCTCTCTCTTTTTTCCTGTAAAATTTTTATGGACAAGAACTAATTGATCCATCCTACAGAAGCACTGTAAAAAAAAAATCAAATCTTTACATGGTTGAGTAGGACCTGGCATGCCCGACTCCGGCGACCCTGCCCGAATCGAAGCTGAACTCACGCGTGTGGTACGGGCTCGGGTCCTCGGACTCCGACCGAGACCGCGACCGAGACATGTCGGAGCCGCCATGCCGGGAGCTGCTGTTCTGCGCGCCGCTCGCCGGCCGGACGACGCACTCTTCGCACAGCGAAACGGCCCACTCCAGTTCGGCGACCACCTCCGACATCACCGGCCGGACGCGCCCGCGTTGCCGGACGCACTCGGCGCCGATCTTCGCCACGCGCGCCACCGCCTCCACCTCGTGCCCCCGCGGCGCGGGCACCCGTTCGTCCAGGATATTCGAGATGTTGCCTGCCTCCACGGCTGGCACGGCGAACTCGATGACGTTCCTCGGCGATCCGCTACCTTCCTGGCTATGGTCCCGGTGGATCGCCTTTTCTCCCTGTGACGAGCTCCAGGAGCACCACACCGAAGCTGTACACGTCGCTCCGCTCGGTCAGCTCCTGGAGACGGTAGTACTCCGGGTCCATGTACCCCACCGTGCCGGCCGTTGCCGACGTCGTGGTCGAGCTCGCCGACTTCGCCGCGGCGCCGCTCACGAGGGACAGGCCGAAGTCGGAGACTTTCGCCGTCCAGTCGTCGTCGAGCAGGATGTTGGACGGCTTGATGTCGCGGTGGATGATGGGCGGCACGGCGTAGCAATGCAGGTACTCCACGCCCCGAGCGGCGTCAAGCGCCACCCGGAGCCGAGCCTCCCACGACGAGAAGAGCGGGGAGTGGCCGGCGCCGGCGCCGTCGCCGTGGAGGTGGTCGTGGAGCGCGCCGTGCGGCATGAACTCGAACACGAGGATGCGCTCGCCCTTCTCCTCGCAGAAGCCCAGGAGAGACACCAGGTTGCGGTGGTTGACGCGGGACAGCAGCCGCAGCTCCGACCGGAACGCGTGTTCCGCGTCGAACCGCCGCCGCCGCCGCGCGCCGGTGGACGCGCGCTCGGCGCGCTTGATGGCGACCTCCCGCCCGTCGGGGAGCTTCCCTCGGTACACGGACCCGAAGCTGCCGCTCCCGATCTTGGCCTCCTCCGCGAACCCGTTCGTCAGCCGCGAGAGGTCCTTGAGCGTGAACTCCTCGCACCCGAGCGGCCGCGCCGGCTGCAGCGGCGAACGCTCCGGCGCCGGCATCACCATTCTCCCGGCGTCGCGGTCGCGGCAGATACTCATCGATGACGGATCCCCGAGCCGTACGGTGACGTGCGCCTTCTTGTCCCATTTCCTGAACACCACGAGGTAGAAGGCCATACCCACCGCCGCGAGCACCGCCACGCCGGCGCCGGTCACGCTGAGCGCCACCGCCAGCGCTTTCTTCTCCTTGTTCTTCCCATCGTTGCCTGGATCCGCCTTCCACCCATTGGCGACGACGATCCTGGACACGTTCAGCGGCTGCGTGCACGGCTTGCACACGACGAGCTCTACGCCGCTGACTCCGCCGCCGGTGCCGCAGAGCGCCCCTGAGCCGGAGACGACATCGCAGGGGCAGCTCGACTTGTTCGTGCATGCCCCCGGAAGGGTGTTGTTGAACACAAGATGATTCCGGTCGAAGCGACCGTCGTTGCCCCAGCAGACGACGGAGTAGTTGCTGGTCATGACGGCGCACACGGTGTCGCCGTCGGCCTCGATGGACGCGAAGGCAGTGTTCGCGTACTCCTTGGGCACCTTCACGCCCCAACACCTGACCGTGCCGTTCCCGGCGAGTATACACGTGGTGTTGCGGCCCAGCGCCATGGCCGCCATGTCGGCCGGCAGCTGGTCCGCGCGGAAGGACGGGTTCCCGTCGCCCCAGCAGACGAGCCCGCCCTCCGCGTCAACCGCGCAGGCGTGGCGTCGCCCGGCGGCAACGGCCTGGAATTTGGCTGCCCCGTACGCGGAGGGCGGTGGCGACGGCATGCCGCCGCCGTAGCAGGTCATGGTGGTGCCGTTGCCCTTGTCGGCGCCGCAGAGGAAGTCCTTGCCCAGCGCGATGAGGGAGAAGTCGACGCCCTTGGGAAGGGGGAGGCCGGGCCACTCCCAGCAGTTGGGTTCGTGGTCGTCGGAGAGGCCGCAGACGTGGGCGCCACCGGCGGACATGGAGCGGAGGGAGGGGCCCCAGTAGAGGCGGCGGCCTATTGGGCGTGAGCGGTTGGCGACGGCCTCCTCGGAGAAGGACCACCAGCGCATGCCGGCGTGGCCGCCGATCGGGGCCATGAGGCCGCAGAGGAAGTCCTTGCCGGCGGCGATGGCGGTGAAGGGGATGTCAGCTGAAGGGTAGGTCCTGGTCTCGCCGTCGGGGAAGGAGGTGCAGCGGAGCTTGGAGTTGCCTCCGGTAGCGTAGACGCCATCCTCGTCTGTCCTGTCGATGATGAGGGCGCAGACGATGGTGGAGTTGGGGGTGTGGGAGATGGCGACCGTGGAGAGCTGGCGCGGCCCGGCCGAGCACGGCGGGACGACGGCGGCGAGGGCGAGGAGGAGGAGGAAGACGCGGAGGAGGGTGGGTGCTGTGCTGGTGACGAGGTCGGTGCGGCGAGACATTAGCATTGGGAGGGCGAAGGAGAAGACGACATGGATGTATGGATGGATGGAGGTTTGCTTTGCTTCGCTTTGGTTTCTGTTTTGGGTGGTTGTAGGTGAAATGGAGGGAGAACAAGTCGAAGACAACGCGTTTGGTTGGTTTTACTTTTGTTTTTTATACAGCCGAATTTTAAAAAGGGAAGAAATATGCGATGGTGATGATGGATCGATGATGAGGTTGTTCTGGTTTGGTTTGGTAGACTTGACTAGGTCCGTTGAAATTCAAGTGTCAATGCTACCTTGTGAATCTCCTCCTCGCTTTGCTGGCTTCTCAGCCAGGCGGCAGCTGCTGCTTAGAGCTTAATACCAAAGGAACAATGATTGCTGGATTAAACCGAAGCAAACTAGTGCATAAGCACTTCCTAGAGCATCCCTGACAGTAGAAAATATTCTCTTGTGCTCTCCACGTTGTCTAGAAAACGAAAAACCTTTCTCTATTACGCGATAGTATCTTCTGCAGAAATTCATAACTGTATCAATGTTAAAAACATGCCATGATTAGAACTGAATTAGAGTCTCTCCCGTGTGGCAACAAACAGAAAGACACCTAGTGTGTACTGTCACTAGAGCGTTGCGGCTAAAGTTACTACTACTACTAGAACTTTGACATTTACCCTTGACCAAACTGCAGTCAAGACGGTAGATTCAGGCTCTCTCGTCTTGCGTGGGCAAGGAAAAGTTCCGTAATACAGCTATTTCCTCGGTAACAAAGAATTTGTCAGCGCTCTGCAAAACCTGAAAAATCCATGAGGAGTTAAGCAAAAAAAAAGAAAACTGAACCCCTTTCTAGATCACGGTGGTTCAGAAACGTGCTAGGTGATCTTTGAGAGGGAAGCAAAGGCAGCACCAGATGGCAAACTGTTACTGCACTAACCGGCCAAGACCAAGCAGAGAGAGGCCTTATCAGCACAAACAGCATTACTAAGAAAAAGCGCCACTTGTCCACACGTCGTTCTTACTATACTCTTAAGGCAGCTCCAGGGAGTAGGTGACAGGTTTTAGGACAAACTGATTGGAGAATGTCCGTATGAATCTTCACTGCCAATACTCAAACTCTGAATTATGCGTCCCCGGTCCCCATCAACCCTCTGTTTTGGGTTTGGGCAAGCACTCGGGAGTCAGGTAGCAGTTGGCCAGAAGAATCGGCACAAACACTAATCAAATCCTCCACAGAATCAGTACAACCCTAGGCCAGGCCAGCAAGCAATGCGACGACGTGTGACTGTCACGATTTGCTCCATACAAAAATGAAAGTGTATACACCAAGAGAATTCTTCCCGCACAAGAGACAGGTATCCTCCAACTAATTTTCGTACCCACATCATACCGGAGGTCCTGGGATTCGGAGAAACCTTCTGACTAATCGGATGGTTTATACCAACCAGCTTCCATGTCTTCAGGAAAAGCTTTCCCAGGGCCGCCACCTGGGGGGCTTCTCTGGCAAGAAACTGATTTCCTACCGTTTCATTATCGCTGTCATGGCAGCGTGCAGGGGGCTCTCCTTTGCTGCCGCTCGGCGCTGTTGACGGAACAGGGAATGGCGCCCCCTGAAAGCAGAGCTCCGCTTGCTGGGGAAAAGGCGCGCGCAGAGTTGCAAGAATGACCCGTTCTCCTGTTGAATGGGGAAATCTTCCATTTCAACCACCTGGCTGGTTTCTGTTTGTGCCTGTGGTAAGATCACAAAAGCAGAGGTTACATTATTATTCATTTCTGAGAAAACAATATATAGGCATAGAGAGATGACTTTCTAGCCCACTATATGATGCCAACTGGTCTGGATACTAAGATCTGATGTGGGTACAGTAGCACTATAAATACTGATAGGTGTACCGACAGGGCATGTTAGTTAGTGGGACCAAAAGCACATTGCAATATACGCCAATGCTAATCAGCTGATGCAAAATATTTCCAGATAATTACTCATTGCCGGGAACAATTTGATGGTCCTATCCAGATAGGAATGCCGACTGAACAAGACAAGCATATGAACCCTTTTGCCATTCTTGTTTCTAGCAACATTGCCAAATAACGCCACACCATAGATAAAAACAAGTTGAAATTTCCTTGACAGAGCCTGCTTAATTTTACCTTCAGTTGGTGATGCTCAATTTCTGAGTTATCATTAGGCTGTGTGGAAGTATGCTCGTCCTGACTGTTCAGATCTTTATACTCCGCCTCTTCTTTTTCCTCCGAGTATTGTCTAGAGCCCTCATCTCCATAGTCAGGAGATGGATTATTCAGGAATTTACCAAGATTTTCCATCTGAGTCTGTGAATTGTCTGCTTCCACTGTCGCTTTATACACATCAGTACGCTGTGGTTGCTCCTGACTAGAGGGTGTATCATGACTACCAGGATTATTAACACCAAAATTTACCTGGCATGCAAAAGCATAAGTTAGTAAAAGCAGTCAAGGTAAAGATGATTCACATTCCGAGGATTAAAGTGTGCAGACTATCTTGGAAGCAAAAAACCGCACAGACCACTACGACAACTAAATGAATGGCACAATAAGCTAATAATTGAACACAATTACAGACTTGCCAAAATGACACTAGGGACACTTAAGCATGTCCGCAAGGTGAAGAGTACGAACACAGATAACAGTGGCGGGTGGTAGTTCTACTGATCACAATGTGGTTACACTCAAATATAAAAGAAGCGGCTAGAGAAATAAATCAATGTACATTACAACTTTACAAGTCATAACAGCCTCAACCCAAAATGCAACAGAGGAAAATTTCATGCATACGTGACACAAAGAATGCAATGGGCACTCGAATCAAGGATTCAGATGTTGATTCTAACCTCCATGTTTTGTTCTTCAGAAAAGTCATTATTCATTACTGTGGTCTCGTTATCAACAGATACAACTTCATCCCTTTCCTTCTTACGTCGTGTAACTTGACAGACAGCACACGCACAATCATTTTTGTGTCGATCATTCCTGTATTCAAACACACCATGTGAGAACATAGAATAATATCTCCGTAACATAGAGCCAGAAAATCAGCAGGTGGAAATACTGGGCTAACGTTCTTTATATTCATTAGAAAGTCCACCGGAAGGTGTTCCAAGTTCCCTTCAAATAATATTGATCTAACAGAAATAATCAAGGAGCATATGTGTGTACCTGACACCTAGCCACCATGACTGTGTGTTATATTCAGTCTTACAAACATGACATGGTTAGACAATAACAGGTTCAAGAAAGCGGAAAGCGTAAGCGGAGCATTTGGCTCTCACTTAGTTTTAGTCGCTTAAGCATTTGTGAAATTCACTGATTTTAGTAATGTGCTCGCATCTGTGATGTTGTATAGGACAGCTATCCGACCTGTGATGTTGTATGGCGCGGAATATTGGCCAACCAAGAGACAAAAAATCCAGCAGTTAGGTGTAGCAGAGATACGCATGTTGAGATGGACATGTGGCCACACGAGAAAGGACCGGGTCCGGAATGACGATATACGCGAGAGTTGGGGTAGCACTGATTGAAGAGAAGCTTATCCAACACCGTCTAAGATGGTTTGGACATATTCAACGGAGGCCTCCGGAAGCGCCAGTGCATAGTGGACGGATAAAGCATGCTGAGAATGTTAAGAGTGGTCGTGGTAGACCAAACTTGACATGGGAGGAGTCCGTTAAGAGAGATCTGAAGGTTTAGAATATTGACAAAGTTTTAGCCATGGATAGGGGTGCGTGGAAGTTAGCTATCCACATTCCAGAACCATGACTTGCTTCGAGATCTTATGGGTTTCAACTCTAGCCTACCCCAACTTGTTTGGGACCGAAAGGCTTGGTTGTTGTTATTGTTGTTGTTGCTCGCATCAGGGAGCAGAGGAGAAGTAGGAACTAGAGGAGAGTGTTGCTTGCTGCAGGGAAGGAGAGGCAGCGGAGGCAGGGAAGGGGCTGTGCCTGTAGCGCCACCATTGTTGCTGTGCATGTGTGCGTCAAAGGGAAGAAGGTGATAGAAAGAGATGAGGAGAGTAGATGAAGGATCAGATTAGAAAGGATGAATGGCTCAGATTGGGTTAACAGACTAGGATTACATAATGGGCCTTATTGGGCCAGCTCTGTAGCACAAAGGAGACCATGAGCACGAGTCTCTTACACCATTATTGCGCTGATGGGTGTTGTCTGCGCTTTAAATAGTCGCTTACGCCCAAGTGAGGCATTTCGCCATCGCTCAGCGCTTAAGCATACGCTTAATTACGATTTCTCGAACCTTGGACAATATTAACCTAACAGGATCTTACACCATTATTGCGCTGATGTGTGCCCTACGTGTTGTTTTTTGGTGATTCACCACTTAGCTAACTACACACATTTCATTGATAGAACAATTGCTCAATGGTTCTCAACTAACATGTTGCAACATGAACATAGGTAAGGGAAGTAGTAATTACTCCATCCAAATATGCAAATGGAAAGTATAACAGCCCTTAAGTAGCTGTACGAAATTCAGAGAAAAACATGCATACCACTGTTACAATCTAGTAAAAATGTAAAATTAACGTCTATGTTATTTTTTAGTACCAAAAAGCAAATAATAATACTAATGAACATTTAAACTCAATATCAGAAGTTCAAAAAGGTCAAAAGAAAATGGTATACACGGCACATGAGTCTTATAGATGACATGCTGGGCATATCACTGTTACCAAGTGCATTATGTGGTTTAGTTCATTCCAATCATATTACTTTACGCGGTATTCTAAACTTCTAGTTGACATGATTCCAGTAGAGCATACACTTAGCAGATAACACTTTATATCCCATGATAGTCTGGCCTGTAGAATATCAGGATGCGACAGGTCCGGTCCGGTTTGGACCTGTTATTGGACCTGTGCACCTGTAGCAAAATTACAGGTTCAAGGGTCAGCCCGCACCTCGTTTGACAGGGCAAGGGTAACCTATAGGTTCTGCCCTACCATGATTCTACTCCTGCTTTTAGCGATGGTTCCTCCTGTTTCTTCAACCAAAACACTAGTTGTTGATGAGCAGATATCAGACTGCTAGATGGTAGATCTCATATCCATCAACAGAAACTGCACTGGAACTCGAGAACTTACATACTCACTAGCAGTGGTCTTAGTGGCATGATCATGGGCATGGAGATGGACGGCTGGCAACGACAAAAGCCAGGGAGAAGACGAAGCCAGGGAACTCGGACGGCAGGGGCACCACAACACACACCCAAAGCGCATGCCCTCACCACCCGCTCGGCGCCGGTGATCACCACCCGCTCGGCGCCTCCGACGGCGACCGCGCGCGCCATGCCAACTCCTCCGATGGTGGCCGCGCGCACCGTGCCAGCCATCAGTCCCGGCGGCCTCCTCCGATGGCGGCCGCGCGCACCGTGCCAGCCTTCAGTCCCGGCGGCCTCCTCCGACATATCGGGCAGTGGTTCCTAGCCGTCGGCCACCGCATTGTACGCGTTCGCGGTCTTCAGCCTGTTCTTTAGATTGGCATGGCCGCCGGCCAGGTAGATCTTGCCGGTTGCCGGCCGCCTCGGCGCACGCGTAGAACAAAACATCGGCATGCCGCGGCAAACGCCTATGACCGCGTCGAGCATGTGGACGGCCGCCATGGTCTCAGAATGTCTTGGGGTCCCAGCTGCCCATCACTCTTGCACACGGCGGCAATGTCCGTCAGCCCTCTATCCAGGAGAGTGGAGGTGCGGTTAGATCCTAGGGACGAAAGGATCAGGTTCACGATGGACCTATTTTTGTGTGGGTCGACCCACTATCCTATTGGTATCAAATTCCAGGTTCGGTTCAGCGGGTCGTTGGGCCGAACCGGATCTATCGCATCTATAGTAGAATAAATATGACTTGCAGGTGCCTGTCACACAAGAATAAAAACATACCCTGGGCGTCGCCTTTTTTGCTTAGACTTGCTTTTTGAACTAGCTTTGACATCCTCATCACCAGTGTTGTCATTGCCACCTACAATTTTTGTGTAAAACTCGTCAAATATATGAACACATGCATTTGGTCAGGTAAAGAAAATATATGCAACTCAAAAGAACCACCATGAAGCGTAAATCCTTGTTAAATTTCTAATACAATGGAACGTGGAAGAGAAATGGTATAACAGAAATAATATATATTAAAAAAAAATCAATTGCTCTGTTATGTAATGAATAAGAACATTAACAGGAAAGTCAAATTCTGATTTTGTTTTCTGCACATGCCAAATAATTTGAAAATAAAATCATAAATACTGATGGTATAAATGACTTGAAGATAAAATATTCATTTTAGTACTATAAAAAGTGTTTCCTTTGGTACCCTGGTCGTTGGTATAGACTCACTTGCGGTGCACATATTTTTCTACTTGAAACAGTAACTAATTCAAAAGAAACTCAGACTGAAGCTAAATATCAGACAGAAGTACAAATTAAGGATGAGGTAGGAAATTCCATCTGTACAATTCTTACCATTGTCTTGCACATCAGAGTACAAGCCTGCTGCCAGCCAATTTTTCATGAAGGCCTTCTTTGCCCGTTTCATAAGCTCTACTACGTAATCGCCTTTACTGTTGTACTTGGTACAATTATCCCATATAAACTGAACGTCCTTATAGACATCCTCTGAATTCATGTACTTGTTACCATGTTCTAAATCTTGACATATTGTGCCAAAATCCATAGGAGTGTCGATAACATCAAGATAATCCTACAATAGTTGGGAAGTGTGAGGGCAGACAAACAAAAAATCAACACACAGATAAACAGAATATTTATCCATAAGAGCGTGCAGTTGCATAATTAGTTTCTTAGGTAGTTAGAGCAGCGATGGCGAGACATGGAGCTACAGAAATCTGCATGCGGAAGTGAAGAGGAAATGATCCTCATGTGTGACAATTGTTTCCTCTCTTCACTATGTTCAACAAAAACAAAATATATTGGGGCTCAGAACTTGATCTTGTGAGGAAGGAAAACCTGACAAGATTCAGGCAAACAATCATGGGTAGAGCTTTCGCCTTAGCTACAGATAATAGTGCTGTAATAACCATCAAGAGTGGAGAAATGGAATGTATTAATAGGAACTTCAACTCGGACATAGAATTAAATACAGGGCAGGCACCCATTCACTAATAGGGTTGCCCCAGAAAAATTGCAGAGTATCGCAAACATAGGGAATAGAAAACTGCATACTCATAGAAAGTAGATATCTAAACCAATTCAAACGGAAGCGGTCAATACTACACCACTGAAGATATTACGTGGACGTGTCGACACCAAACCTAATGAGGGGCTGAGCCAACTAAGTGTTTAAGATCATTTGGAAGGAACATAATCCCGTGGGAAGACTAGCAAAATGTCCCGATAATTTTAAACGAAACAGTTCAAGAAAATACTCACAGGTATGTTCAAAGCAACAGGATCTACTGGGCGGTTGAATGGCTCAGCTGCCTCGGCCTTCATAACCTTCTTAATAGCCTGAGAGCAAACGAGAATTTCAGTACAGATTTCATGTATTTCAGATCAGTATCATGTGATTTTTAGAGAACCAGAAGGCACCCTGTAAAGTTGAGCCAAGTTGTACCCACCTTAAGTGCAGCAGCTAACTCTTTGTCATCGCGTTGACGTTCTAGGGTAGACTGCTTTACCTCCAACTCCTGCAAGTTCCTCGGCTCCGATGCATTGTCACTTTCATCGTTTACCAAAACAGTTTCCTGCTTACTCGGAAGAGGTTCATCTACTTGATCAGCTTTCCTGTCCTGGGTGTTATCTTGTACCGAAGAAGATAATCCGGCGGACAAGATTTTAACGCTTCCTACTTTCTTCGCCACCTTGTCCTTGTCAGAACTACTCAACTCCGACGCCTGCCCATCAGTTGTCTGCCCATCTGAGGAGGCAGCAATACCCTTTTCGGCGGTAACTTGCTTGCTCGCTTCAGGGGCAGCGGACTGAGATTTACCAGCATCGACGGGTGCCTGTGCTTCCGACGAACTATGGTTGGGCTCTAACGCCTTGGAGGATTTAAACTTCAACTTGACGCGACCATATACTACCCCCACCTTCGGCTTAGCGTACGGTATGTCGGCAGGGGGATTAGCCGCCGCTGCCGCTGGTACAACGGCGCTCGCCTTCTCTGGTTCAGGAGGAGGTGCTGGTTCAGGCACAGCCGGGCTGGAGAAAGAGACTTGCGCACTCTCCGATGGAATGTTCTCTTCGGTGCTTGGGCTGGATGGGGACGACGCCGAAGCGTCTGTGGCGGCAGTGTCGGTTTTCGTAGAACCCTTGGTGCCCGACTTACTCCCACGCTTGCGCTTCATCTCCTCCTTATCTTAGCAACCCGAGAAACAGAATTCTCCGGAAATAAGCTGCGCCCGCACCTTGAGTACAGAGCTTCGCGGGGATCGATCTCGCGCCGCGCTGAATCAGGATACCCTAATCGAAGCAGACAAGGATGGATGTGTTAGACTACTGAGTCGCCAGGCATCCAAGGCAACGGAGAGAGGGAACGGCTGCTCGCTGCCGGCAGCAGGAGAGAAGCTAGGGTTCCTTACCAGCGGTAGCAGCAGACGCCGAAGAGGATTCGATCCACGCCAGCTCAGTACCGGAGACTGCCTTCGTGGTCGCGGCCACGAATTTGTGAGGAGGTAGAAAGAAAAAGACCGGGAAGGGGAGGAATTTGAGAGAGGAATCAGAGGAGAGCCGGAGTTAGGCGACAGGAGGAAGAAGAAGAGGATTGGAAATCTCGGCATCCTAAATGGGCTTATGTACTGGGTTTTGCAAAACGATTCATATGGGCCGGGCTGGGCTGATTCTTCTGGTGCTGCCAAGCGTGGAGGCCTGGAGGCTGGAGGGTGCAAATTGAGCAAAGCCAGCCATTTTCCATCAAAAAACAAAAGAGCAAAGCCAGCCACTAATAATTTACATTTCTCAACAAAAAAAAACTACTTCTGCTCAGAAAAAAACTACTTAACCCTGGAAAAAACCCTACTAATAATTTAAAAATAAATTTCACCACACTTATCATGAAAGTTAGGTTGGAGGAGACAGAACACATGCAGCACGAGAGAACGGCTGCTCGCTGCCGGCAGCAGGAGAGAAGCTAGGGTTCCTTACCAGCGGTAGCAGCAGACGCCGAAGAGGATTCGATCCACGCCAGCTCAGTACCGGAGACTGCCTTCGTGGTCGCGGCCACGAATTTGTGAGGAGGTAGAAAGAAAAAGACCGGGAAGGGGAGGAATTTGAGAGAGGAATCAGAGGAGAGCCGGAGTTAGGCGACAGGAGGAAGAAGAAGAGGATTGGAAATCTCGGCATCCTAAATGGGCTTATGTACTGGGTTTTGTAAAACGATTCATATGGGCCGGGCTGGGCTGATTCTTCTGGTGCTGCCAAGCGTGGAGGCCTGAAGGCTGGAGGGTGCAAATTGAGCAAAGCCAGCCACTTTCCCTAAAAAAAAAGCCACTTTCCCTCAAAAAACAAAAGAGCAAAGCCAGCCACTAATAATTTACATTTCTCAACAAAAGAAAACTACTTCTGCTCAGAAAAAACTACTTAACCCTGGAAAAAACCCTACTAATAATTTACATAATAATTTAAAAATAAATTTCACCACACTTATCATGAAAGTTAGGTTGGAGGAGACAGAACACATGCAGCACGAGAGAACGGCTGCTCGCTGCCGGCAGCAGGAGAGAAGCTAGGGTTCCTTACCAGCGGTAGCAGCAGACGCCGAAGAGGATTCGATCCACGCCAGCTCAGTACCGGAGACTGCCTTCGTGGTCGCGGCCACGAATTTGTGAGGAGGTAGAAAGAAAAAGACCGGGAAGGGGAGGAATTTGAGAGAGGAATCAGAGGAGAGCCGGAGTTAGGCGACAGGAGGAAGAAGAAGAGGATTGGAAATCTCGGCATCCTAAATGGGCTTATGTACTGGGTTTTGTAAAACGATTCATATGGGCCGGGCTGGGCTGATTCTTCTGGTGCTGCCAAGCGTGGAGGCCTGAAGGCTGGAGGGTGCAAATTGAGCAAAGCCAGCCACTTTCCCTAAAAAAAAGCCACTTTCCCTCAAAAAACAAAAGAGCAAAGCCAGCCACTAATAATTTACATTTCTCAACAAAAGAAAACTACTTCTGCTCAGAAAAAACTACTTAACCCTGGAAAAAACCCTACTAATAATTTACATAATAATTTAAAAATAAATTTCACCACACTTATCATGAAAGTTAGGTTGGAGGAGACAGAACACATGCAGCACGAGAGAACGGCTGCTCGCTGCCGGCAGCAGGAGAGAAGCTAGGGTTCCTTACCAGCGGTAGCAGCAGACGCCGAAGAGGATTCGATCCACGCCAGCTCAGTACCGGAGACTGCCTTCGTGGTCGCGGCCACGAATTTGTGAGGAGGTAGAAAGAAAAAGACCGGGAAGGGGAGGAATTTGAGAGAGGAATCAGAGGAGAGCCGGAGTTAGGCGACAGGAGGAAGAAGAAGAGGATTGGAAATCTCGGCATCCTAAATGGGCTTATGTACTGGGTTTTGTAAAACGATTCATATGGGCCGGGCTGGGCTGATTCTTCTGGTGCTGCCAAGCGTGGAGGCCTGAAGGCTGGAGGGTGCAAATTGAGCAAAGCCAGCCACTTTCCCTAAAAAAAAGCCACTTTCCCTCAAAAAACAAAAGAGCAAAGCCAGCCACTAATAATTTACATTTCTCAACAAAAGAAAACTACTTCTGCTCAGAAAAAACTACTTAACCCTGGAAAAAACCCTACTAATAATTTACATAATAATTTAAAAATAAATTTCACCACACTTATCATGAAAGTTAGGTTGGAGGAGACAGAACACATGCAGCACGCTCCACCAGCCTCCTCCCGCGACCATGGCCACGTTCAGGGACGGCGCGCCGCCGCCTCCCTGATCTCCCAACGTCGGCCTCCTACGTCTCCACGGTGACCAGATCCGGAGTCCCCTCGACGTCCTCTACCCGCCCCTCTCGAAGTCCGGTGTCGCCGTTGACGAAGGAATGGATCCTGGACCTATCGGGTGAGCCTACCCGGTCCAAGGCCCAAGACCCAAGCTCCAAGGGAGATGTCGTGGACAGTTCTAGAAGGCTCAATCAATGCCCACCCGCAAAGCCTTGCGGGTTAAGAAAGGAAACCTGTAACCGACTTTAGGTTAGGGTTTGTATCCCCCGGGAACGGTTTGAGACCTGGCTACCTATATAAAGCCAGGAGAACCTCCAAGAGGGGGACCAAGCAATACCGCACCACCTAAGCCTTGAGATTGGGATCTACTCTCGACTTGAGCACCCCCACTGTAACCGATCTATTGTGCTAATATAGATCGACAGAACCAGAAGTAAGGGTTTTACCTCTACGAGGGCCCCGAACCTGGGTAAATCGTGCCCCCTGTTAGCCGACGATTGTCACCAACGCCTACTCGTTCTCCTACTCGAAACACTATCGGTTCACCCGAGGGACTTGTTTAGATGCATATTCGACAATTGGCGCCGTCGGAACGGCGTGCGCTGGATCTACGACATCTTCGGCCTCATCGTCGCCAAAATTCAGCTGGAGCCCCGAAATTTCAACTCCAACCGATCCAATCCGAATCGGGTCGGTCATCGTCGCGCCACACTCGCCGGAATCGCGCCCGGCGTTCAGTTGCCTGGAGAAAAGCGTCACCCTGACGTTCGGGAGCTTCCAATTCTACGCCAACAAAGCGGGGATCCTGCACTTCCCCGAGAAAACCGATCTCGAAGGATCAGACTCTGAGTCGGTCTCAAAGCCTGAAGCTGTCGACTCGCTACCCAACTATGCGAGTCGCGACCTAGCAAAAAGCGGCGAATCCATCCGCCTAAACACTCGCAACTTCCACACCATCTCTGCGGAGGAACCCTCTCGGGTTGGGAAAGCTTTCCAATCCACGCCTAGGACTCACGGGCCATATCTGGCTCAGGTCTGCATGGCAGGATCAACTGGCCCACCCGAAGAGACAGAAGAAAGCGCGAAGGAACGCGAGCACATCAATGTATCGCGAGCAGCCTGGCTCAAGGCGAAAGCGGCCGTACACTCAGCCAAACCGATTGAAGAAAGATCCCCTCAGGAAGATCTAATCGCATACCACTACCATCTAGTGAAAGCGGCAACATTGATCAAAGAAGCTCGCAAGGATCTGGCCGAGCGCAAAAAGCTAGCGGATGAGTCAAGCCAGCGTCGTGCGGCACTCTCCAAGACATATTCTGTAGGGAACCATCCTGGAAAGAAGAGACACGTCTCGAAGACCGCAGCAATGGATGGTGAATCTCTGAGCGGGATCAGCAAGACACTTGAAACCTCCCTCATGCGCGTCGACGATGACGGGAACGTGCACCCGACAACTCCCGCCGCCGCGGTTTTATCCGCAGCCACTTACCTGCAGGCGAACCAACCAGGGGAGAACGACCCCCTCGCGGAGCAATACATGCAAGTCCAAAAGG
The DNA here is from genome assembly GCA_028641055.1 of Alopecurus myosuroides. Taxonomy (NCBI): domain Eukaryota; kingdom Viridiplantae; phylum Streptophyta; class Magnoliopsida; order Poales; family Poaceae; genus Alopecurus; species Alopecurus myosuroides. Next base: position 60,313,031 of record CM054062.1, on the reverse strand, counting down.
GGTTGGGCATGGCAGCCGCAAGGCTCGCGGCTCAAAACCGTAGGAACGCGACTAAAAAGGAGGCCGAGAAAATGTAACATCCCAGTGTTTGGGAGGTTATAAGGATCTAAATTTAATATGTGCATTTGCAAAGCATGCATCTAAAAATACGGGAAATTTTGGCGCGAAAGTTTAAACGAATCAAAGTGACCAATGTTTCACTTGACATGATAAAATAGGTCTAGTTCATCTAGTCAAGAGTACATTTGGAGTGATCTTTATAACATGTATCTTAAGAAACTAGATCACCTGATAACACAAACCATGATTGGTTGTGACCAACACCAACCCTCAACAACCTTAACCACAAGTCTATATGTGACTTGGGATAATCCACTAGGTATCTAGAACTCAAAGAGGGGTGAGTATCCAAATCAAATATCTGATGATCATACTTCCACAAATAAGTAATACCTCATTGAACCATCTCATCAACAGAGGTGTTAGGTTCTCTCAAACAATAACTCTTAAGTTATAAACCATCCACACAACATCTTTCTAAATTATTTAGTAACTACTAAGTGAACCATCGCAAGTAAATAACAAAGTTTCAATAGAACACAAGTGATACAAACAAGTATTAACTTAAACCCCACAAGTGGGAAATGACTTAATAATTGTATTAACATATTTATCGAATATGTACATATCTCCTCAACCATAAAAGAAGTACCTAAGGGAATAATCAAATCTTCTTTAACCACTGTTAAAACCTTGATCATCACATATGATCTTTCCAAACCTCTATGTATGTATCATGAATACAAATGAATAATATAAAATAACAACATGACACTCTGAGTAACCAACTAATAACCATGATCAAAGACATTAAGCTCAATAACTTTCATATGCTCAATGTCTCATTCATCTTATATAAGGGAGCATATGAAATCTCAATACATCAAGGAACCATATGATCAACTTACTATCTTAAGTTATCATTTCATTAGCATTCCACACTTCTATCCATATCAATATTCAACAACTAAAGTGTCTCTGGGTACAAGTAATGAATAACAACAAGATATAACCTCTATTAGAGGAAGTTAATTGGAAGCTAAATAAACCAATCATGTATGATAGAAGAGCATATCTTTTGGGAAATAAAATAAGAAGTAGATGGAAGGATAATAAAAGCATGAGTTAACTCTTAATCTAGATCTTAATAATTTGTCTAAATCATTTTATCTTGTTATTCTTTAATCCTCTCTAAGACTTTCTGCAAGAGAAGCAACCCACAAGATAGAAGGAACTACCCCAGGAAGATATTCATGAAGATTATGTAGAGTGTTCTAGAAGTGCTACTCTAAGCTATTATAATAGTACTTGGAAACTCTTATACCTTGATATGATCTTATTAACTCTCTTGAAAGAGTGTGATACTCCAATGTTAGTGTTATATAGAAGTAGTTTGATAACAAGACTAGCTACCTTGTTAACAGATCACTTTTGTATACTCAAATAATTGAGTGTTATACACAAACAAAAGGAAGGTTGAATAACCTAGTACATCTAAGTCTCTTGTATATGAAAAGTAATTTGGGGACAAGCCTTGCAAACTTGTCAACAGATTCTTCTTATATGCATAAGGCTAACTGATGACATAAACTACACCTACATTCCTTTTATCATCAACCAATAGAAATAATAATACCAAGGAAACAAGAAACCATAATATAATCATATAAGTAAAATCTTTACTTGGAATAACTGTTTGTTCTCACCACAAGGGTGAGATAGTTGAAGATTGAATCCAGGAGATGATATTACTTGCAATTGACACAAGGTGAAAACAGGAGGCTAGTGGCAATCAGAGAGAAGAACATCAAGAAACAGAAGACCACAGGGAGCAACATTGCCTCAGTAAGGGAGCATAAGAATTATCCAGTGAATCATTAGGATATTAGAGAAACATTAACCTCTGACAAACTCATCAGAGATGAGGAGCTCATAATAATATCCATAATGGAAATAATTATCAATTATGAAATAATAACCAGCCATTACATCCACATGTCTGTGATATGTGGAGGTTAATGGTAGCAAGATGAACACCTTGTCTTCCAAATCATTCCCATCCATAAGACAAAAGTGTAATAACAAAAAAATCCATCTATACATAATTATGCAACTGAATACATGTTGTAAAATCAACACAGCATAATAGCCATACCTGGAACTTGTGTGGAAAACAACCCAACAAGAGTCCAAAGCCACACATGTTTCCATTTAATCAAGTACTATGAAAACAACAAAGATGACATGGCATCGTGAAAGAAAACAAGCCCTTTACCAATTAAAATCATTTAGTATGATTTGGAATAAGATTCCCTATTGGGTGATTTTCATTACAGTGTATAGAAACATTATCTAGTAGTGATACCAAATTATTTCTTATAAGGAAGTGTATCCAATATAATCCACTTATAGAACACCACTTGGGAACCTTATATGTGTGGTGTGAGTGTGATATTCATGCCTTAAATAAATTTAAGACATTTAATAAATTAAATAGAGTGAAAACATGAAAATCACTTAATCTAGCATCCTAAATAAAAAATACAAATATTATTCAAATTCACCAAAACAAAACATGGTGAGATGTAAAATTTGATGAGGAATTCAAATACATTTTTTATTAATTTTTCTGCCTACAAATTGGCCCTAAAAACAAATGTTTTTGTTCAGTTTATAAGGCAGAAGGACCTTTCTGTGAATTCTCAAACTCGTAGGAGGGTATTGAAAATAGCCTTTTATTTTTCTTCTTCTTCTTCCTCTGCCAGAAGGCAGAGGAGAAGCGCCATTGTGGCATCGCCACCACTGCCACCTCCCAACCGCCGACTTCGGGCGTGGATAAGGACCAGGAAGACGTCCCCATTGAGCTCACTCTTGTCCTCTCTCTCTCGCTCATTCCCTCGCCTGCTCTCTCTCTCTGTACCGAAACCCTAACCCTAGTTGTACGGCCGCCGCCGTGCGCCGTCGTTTCCGGCCACCTCGCGAGCAACAGGAAGTACCAGAAGAACCACCAGGTCCTACTCCATCGACTCGAGCAAGACCAAGGTCGAGGATGGACGAGATCGCCGGAATTTCGTCGTTTCTTTTTCTCCGGCCGCCACCGGAAATCACTCGTCGCCGGTGATTCCAGCCTCGCCGTGCCTCATCGACATGCTCATCGTGCTCCTGGTGAGCTCACACACCTCGTGGTCCTTTTAATTTCAACTTTCATCGACGAATTCCTGCTGCCACCGAAGCACTGCCACCGCCGCCGCCTTAGTGCTCGCCGCCGGCAACCCCTTGACCTTTTGGTCCAAGCGCTACCACTCAAAGACTCACAATGACATCCTCTAGCACATGGGCATAGCAAATCATCTCAATTTGGATTAAATCTCGCGATTTCCATTCAACAGAGAGGAATCAAATTCTGTGACATCATCTTTGACGTCATCATGACGTCATGGGAGGTTTTACTTTCTTTTTCTCTTTATTTTTTGAATTAAAAATCGTATTTGACAGGTGGGCTCCACCTGTCAATTTAAATAGGGCAGAAAAATAATTAAAATTGATAATTCAACAACTTTAATTCTATAAAACAGAAAAAATATAAATAATATATCATATTAATCTGGAAAATAAAATCTATTTGATTATGACATTTTCAAATGAATTTTATAAAGTCTAAAATTAAATATTTTTTCTTTAATTAATTAAATCATTTAAAAATTAAGAAAAATAATAAATAATTCATAAAATCAGAAAAATGCAAATTATATACCAAAATGCTCCAAATGACTTATGCAACTCATCTATGATGTTTTCATAGTCATTTGACCATGTTTTCATGTGTGCAATATTTTGCCTAATCATTTAATTCATTTAAAATTAATAAATTAATATCTTATTTGAATATTCTCAGAATACTTTAAATGAGGTACCAAATTAAAGAGAAAAACATTTTCAAATCAAATATGTAACACAAAACATTTTGTTTAACTTATAAACTTATTTCTAAAGGTATAATGGAAGTCTATAATATTCCATTAGAACCAACAATAACTAACTTAATATCATTTTCCTTATTAATAAAAAACCACATGTTTTCACATTTACAAAACCTATCATCACAGGTAATTATCAAGTGTTGTGATGATAGAGCTTACTGTACTAGTTCATCATTTTCAACTAAACTCATTGTCATTACCTCTCCATTTTTGGAAAATAAAATCAAATATGTTTGTTACCTTTTCAAGAATTGTTTTCCATGTATTATTGTTTTGTTATCTAATAAAGTAATAAACACTTCTACTTAAACATGATAACAAGTGTTTGTTCAATAAAAGTGAAACACACTTAAGCCTAAAAGAAATAACAACATCACCACAAGTAATGAAACAACTTTAAGTCACCTAACAATTGTGTGAATACGTTATCGTTTCAAACGTGGCTTACACTTGTAAGCTGGGGTATTTCCCATGGGATTTCACGATGCATCTCATTACTATGCATATATCATCTTGCCAGTGTTTTTTGTAGTCCTTACCGGGACTACTTTGCTATATTTCAGAAGTCGGGATTTTCTACGAGACCCTGGAACCCGAAGACATTGATTATTATGGTTATTTCAATCTCAGGCAAGTTCATCACTTGCTCATATCCTTTGCAGTATCTCATAACAAACTATTTGCAAAAACCCTATCGTATTATCACCTACTCTCAAAAGAATGCATGATCCTATTTTTATAATAATATGACTACCTGAATGACTACCCGAGTGGTAGTGTTCTATGTGGTGGGCGGATGGAACCATGGTAAGATGAATAGGTCAAAGGAAGGTTCCATCTGCATGGGAACGTATTACCTAGGAATTAACAACAACTGCCGTCAGGATTCTTACGCCGTAAATTCGCGTTGACCATGGATCTTTTGTGGGGGAAGTAAGTCAGCCGTGATACTTCTCTCGTTCGCATGTCAACGGACTAACAGAGACGTACGCTGTAGGTCTTGCGAGACTACATGCACATGGGTGGGAGCCCTTACGTCCCACGGGCTCTGGGGTCTATGAGTGTCTGCCAGGGACGCGTAGATCTCCATCGTGAGGGGTGGAATCAGGCGTTCAACCTGCTGGCAGAAATGGGTGGGCATGCGTTGTGCGGAGAAGCACGGTTTGGCTTGGACCAACTACCGGGCCCCACACCTGAGTGGGAGTGGACAGGATCTCGAGCCTGGTTGTGCAACATGGTCTTGGTTGTCCATGGGTAAAGTAACGCACCTCTGCAGAGTGTAAAAGGATGTGACATGTTACCCCTTGTTCCGGGAAGGAGCTGCGAACGCCACAGGAAAGGCAACTCCATGAAAGTTCTAATCCTGTGAAGATCTGGCGGACATAGTTTTCAGAATTAAAAGCAACCTCTTGAAGAAAGATTTACAAAAACCTTGCATTACTTTATGACTCTTTCGAGTCTAAAGCTGTAGTTAGTGCATCAACCACCCACTATATATTATGAACTTGCTGAGTAACGCTCGTTACTCATTCTCTCCCGTTTGACCCCTTGCTTAGAGTTGAAGCCTATGGAAGTCGTCGTCATGAAGCCATCTTTACCTCATGAAGCTAGGTGGAGTCTTATACTACTTAGTCTGTAAAAGATCGTCATCAACAACGCTGGTGGAAGAGAAGCTATCAAGGTGTAGGTAGAGGCCATTCTTGGACTTAGCATCTACTAGCCATAGATTAGGGCTGACAGCAGCCATAGTGGATTGGTTCTGAGCTAGAGTTCTTCTCCGGCTTGGAGCTTCGAATTGCTTCTTCTGATGTTTCATTTGCAGGAGATCTTCTTGATTCATCACGGAGACTCTCAAGATTTTGTAATGAAGTTTGTATCCTATAGCTTTGCTTGGACCCGCTGTGTTTCTGTTGTACCACTCTGAGAGATGTAATATTCACGGATAAGTCCTTCTGTGAGTATTATGTCACCGACTTGCGCACTACACATGCAGTGGTGTGCTGGGTCACATCAGAAAACCCCTCGGAAAGACAAAGGAACGCACCCGGACGCGGGAGTACATCGCCTAGAAGAGATAAGTCACATCGGCGCGCCCGAGGAAAAGAAGCTCGAAGACGCGGTGACAGCCCGAGTAGCAGCGATGACAGCCTGAGGGATCGAGATCGCAGCCCGCGGCACCACAGCAGCCGCTCGCGACACCGCAGCAGGGAGACACGGAAGGAGGTCGATCGCGACCAGCCTGGATACAAAGCGCGATCTGACATCGCGCAAAACAAAGTCGACAAGGCCCGAGCAGCCAGGAACCGCGCGCGCTCCCCATCCACCTCTTCTAACGAAGAGGCTTGCGGTGCACTATGCTTCACTCGCGACATCCGCGAGGCACCAATGCCCAAGAGGTTTAAGCTTACTACGGAAGTGCCAAAATACGACGTTTCGCTGGAGCCCAAGTCCTGGCTGTCGGATTACCTCACGGCAGTAAAATGCCAATGTGGGAACAAGACCACAGCTATGCAGTACCTTAACCTACATCTTGTAGGCGTTGCGCGCAGCTTGCTCGAAGGAAGACCGAAGGCGTGCTACGGATCATGGGACGATCTAACCTTCGACTTCCGCAAGAACTTCCAGGTGACATACAAAAGCCCGCGACCATCGAGGAGTTGCTAGTTTGCAAGCAGAAACGTGGCGAGTCTACTCGCGAGTACATCCAGCAATGGACCACACTTAGGAATACGGCGGGAAATATATCAGAAGAGGTTGCATTCGAAGCTTTTGCCAAAGGAGCTCGGCGAACCGCCTTCAGAGAAGAACTGGGACTGGCCACACCCAAAACCATCGGAGAACTGATGGCTATAGTCGACAGATGGTCCAACGGCGAAGACTCGGTGCGCAACGAGAAAGCATCTTCGCCAGCACCTGAAGACGACCGACATGGTCGAAAGAAGAGGAGAAAGCATTACGATCACGATGATCGGGAAGAGCTGGTGGCAGCAGAGTTCACAAGAAATCGCGACAGCGGACATCGTGGAAATCGCGAATGGAAGCCGAAGCCAGAGGATAAAACTCCCGAGGAGGACCTCGATGGTTACTGCACGCTACATCTATTTACAGATAAGCGCACTGGCGAAACCAAGGCAACACCTTCTCAAGGATTGCCGAAAGTTCCTTGACATACACGAGGCCTTCTCGAAGAAAAACAGAGCGGCAGTCAATCAGGGCTACCCGCAACTCCCGGGAGGAGGAATCTAGGGATTCCACCCGCCGCAAGCCCTACCTCCACCAGGAAACCAAAACACGGTGCTAGCCACGCTACCAGCGTCGCCCGCCGCAAACCAGGGAGGCAATGGGTACCCCAACCCAGCAGGACTCCTAAGAATGATACAGAAAGTCTGCCCATCCCGTAGGGTCCAGAAAACAAACACTCGACAAGTATTCATGGTTGTCCAAGCCCCACCATCCAAACCCGAGTATCTGAAGATGGCCGACCAGCCGATAACTTCTCCAAGGAGGACCATCCCCCCCCCCCCCGAGTATATCGACCAGGACATGCCGCATTCGTCATCCAGGTGCAGATAGGCAACTACGAACTTGCCCGAGTGTTCATGGATGGAGGCAGCGGGATCAACATCATTTACGCGGACACACTCCGTAGGATGAACAGGAACCTGGACAGACTCGCGGAATCAAAGACATCTTTTCACGGGATAGTACCAGGGAAGGCAGTCCGCCCACTCGGAACAATCAACTTGGAGGTGGTGCTCGGCGACCGAAGCAATTACAGACGAGAATTCCTCGACTTTGAAGTACTCGACTGGCCCTCACAGTACCACGCTATTCTTGGCCGAATAGCATTCGCCAGATTCATGGCAGTACCACACTACGCCTACCTGAAGCTCGAGCTACCTGGGGAACATGGCACCATCACCATCGACGGCGATTTCCAAAAATCCAATAAGTGCGACATCGAGTTCAACGAGATCGCCAAATCCTTCGAAATGCAGGAGGAGCTGGAAGAGATAGAAAAAACCACGGACCACTCCATGATGCCTCTCACAAAAAAGAACGCCCCAGAGCTCGAGTTCAGCGCAAACAGCGACACTCGAAAGCATCAAGTGCACCCGACAGGGCATGCGAACACGGCGATGTTGTCCACCACCCTCTCGCCAGCATAGGAAGGCGCGCTCGTCGAACTCCTCCGTGAGTACTGGGAAATTTTTGCCTGGCAGTCTTCAGATGTGCCAGGGATACCCAGGGAGTTCGCCGAGCACTCACTCGAAGTTTACAAAGACGCCAAGCCTATCAAGCAGACAACCCGACGGTTTTCAGAGCCAAAGCAAAAATCACTTGGAGAAGAAGTGAACAGATTACTCGCCGTGAAGTTCATCCGCGAAATAAAGATATCCACCTTGTTAGCAAACTCGGTGCTGGTCCCGAAGAAAAATACTGACATCCTTCGTGTGTGCATCGACTACACGTCGTTGAACAAACACTGCCCCAAGGATAACTTCCCCTCACCACGGATCGACCAGATCGTGGACTCCACAGCAGGCTGCCAGCGCCTCTCCTTCTTGGACGCCTACTCGGGCTATAATCAGATCAGGATGAAAAATGAGGACGAGGAGAAGACATCGTTTATCACACCTCACGGTGTCTACTGCTACACGACAATGCCCTTCGGGCTAAAGAACGCAGGCGCAACATATCAGCGCTGCATGCAAAAATACCTTGCCAAGCTCATTAGCAAGAATGTACAAGTGTACGTTGATGACATCGTCATCAAGACTCGAGTGGAGGACACGCTCCTCGACGATGTTAGAGAAACATTCGACGCTCTGAACGCATACATGATCAAGCTCAACCCGACCAAGTGCGTATTTGGCGTCCCTGCAGGACAACTTCTCGGGTATCTGGTGTCCGCTCGAGGAATCGAAGCCAACCCGGAGAAAATTGAAGTGATCCTGACAATGAAGGAGCCAACCTATCTCCGCGGTGTGTAGCAGCTCGACGGACGACTAGCCGCCCTGAGCATATTCATTGCGAGGCTAGGCGAGCAAGCATTGCCCTTCTACAAGCTACTGAAGAAAACGGATAAGTTTGAGTGGACACACGAAGCACAGAAAGCTTTCGCGGATCTAAAGCGAGCACTGTAGAGTAGGCATATTCTGGCAACGCCACAAGAACGGGAGCCACTATACCTATACCTAGCCGCAACAAATCAAGTCATTGGCACAGCGATCGTGGTCGAGCAACCGGAGGATGGCAAGGCGTATGGCGTCCAAAGACCAATATATTACATCAGCGAGGTGCTTTCGCCGTGCAAACAGCGATACCCTCATTACCAGAAACTCGCGTATGGCGTGGTACTCACAGCTCGAAAACTCAAGCACTACTTCCAAGAACATACCGTCACGGTGCTAAATGACGCATCACTCGGTACTATCATGAACAATCCCATGGCATCCGGAAGAATTGCAAAGTGGAGTATCGAGCTCGGTGCCTGGGGCATCATATATGCAGGGCGCAAATCTGTGAAATCACAAGTACTCGTGGAATTCCTGAGCGAGTGGACAGAACTGCAAACACCAGGACCACCAGAATACACGAGCAACTGGATAATGTACTTCGACGGGTCGAAGAGGAACGAAGGAGCTGGAGTCGGGGTCGTCCTCATATCCCCCAGAGGAGACAAACTGTAGTACGTCCTGCGGTTGGATTTCCCACCCGACGACCCGGCATCCAACAACGACGCAGAATACGAGGCCCTCCTTCACGGCATGATAATGGCGATCGCCTGCGGAGCCACCCGATTGATGATCTATGGAGATTCAAACCTCATCGTACAACATACGATGAAAGAGTGCGACGCCATTGCAGATAACATGGTCGCCTATCGGGATATGTATAATCTGCTCGGAGGAAGTTTCAAAGGATGCGAAGTAAAGCACATTGCACGATCCAGCAACGAGGAAGTGGATAAACTGGCAAACATGGGGTCTACAAACACGCCGATACCGCCAGGAATATACTTCGAGCGGATGATCAAGCGTTCAGTCAAGGTCAAAAAGCCAGCGGGAGCACCCGCAGCATTGGAGACGGACGTCAGCCCGCAAATCACTGTTATCGAGCTCAGCCACAATATTTCAAGACAAGTTTTTCTGGTCGAGCCAGTCTGGACGCAGAAATACCTCGACTACTTGTCCAACAAACAGCTCCCAGCAGACATTTGCGAGGCCCGACAAATAGTACGATGCAGCAAAACCTTTCGGGTGCTCAACGGAGAGCTATACAAACAGAGCATGTCAGGAATATTGCAGAGATGCATAGCTCCCGAGGATGGCAAGGAGCTGCTGCGAGACATACACCAAGGAGATTGCGGACACCATGCCAGCTGGAAGGCAATCGTCGGAAAAGCTTTTCGGGCAGGATTCTACTGGCTCACGGCGGCCAGAGACGCAAAGGACCTAGTCGACAAATGCAATGCTTGCCAAAGATTCGCGCCCAAGCCACATGCCTCTGCCACGGAACTACACATGATCCCCATCGCCTGGCCCTTTGCACAATGGGGGCTAGACATGGTAGGGCCACTACGTAAGTCGACACCCGGAGGATATACGCACCTGCTCGTAGCAGTTGAAAAATTCACGAAGTGGATCGAGGCTATGCCAGTCACCTTCGCCAGCGCCCAGTGTGCCGTGAAATTCCTCGACTCCATTGTGTGCAGATTTGGCATACCACACAACATCGTCACCGACAACGGCAGAAACTTCACAGGCAAGGAAACACAGGAATTCTGCGAGAAAAAGGGAATCACCCTCAACTTCGCCTCGGTGGCTCACCCGCAAACTAACGGCCAAGTCGAGCGATCCAACGGATTAGTCTCAGCTGGCCTAAAAAAGCGGCTACTCGATCGCATGAACCCAGCAGCAGGGCACTGGGCCGAGGAGTTACCATCAGTACTATGGAGCCTTCGCACAACGCCAAATCGGTCAACAAACTATACACCATTTTTCATGGTCTACGGAGACGAGGCCTTCCTACCCGAAGACGTCAAATTCAGCGCTCCCCGAGTCGTCTCATACAGCGAAGAAACCTCGAACAGGGCACTCGCAGAAGACGTGGACACACTCGATGAAATCCGTGACATCGCACACGCAAGATCGACGGTATACCAGCAATCACTGCGCAATTACCACAGTCGTCGCATACGCCACAGATCTTTCGTGGTAGGAGACCCGGTGCTGCGGCTCAAGTAAAAGGAAGGACACAAGCTCGAGCCACCATGGGAAGGACCCTTCATAATACACAAAGTTATCCCAGGCGGCGCTTATCGACTGAAGAACCCAGAGACCGGAGGCATCTACTCCAATCCATGGAACGTCGCGCATCTCCGCAAGTCCTATCCTTAGGATTATTCTATCCGCAAAAATAAGGCTATACTAGCCATTTTGTAGCTCGAGGAAATACATGGCCTCTCAGCCATATCAATAAAAACACATGGTTCTTCAACCATAGCTATTCGCGTCTTTCATTTTACATGCTAAAACAACAGGTATACACCCCAAACGCACGGGGGCTACGCCTAACTAAGCGTTAGATGAAATTTTTTAAATACAAGGTACAACAAGGTTCACACCTTATAAAACACCTTACGAAATCTCGAGTGAACTATACAGGGTTACAGGATCTCTACATCCTATGATTACATCTGGTGGTGAGCAGTCCTCTCCGCCAGCATTTGATCTATCTCCTCTGAAGTCAGTCGAATAATCCGCTCCGTTGCGGGTTGGACGACCGCGTAGTGAGGAGAAAAGTCAATCGGAGAGTTGGGAAGCCGCGCCACCGTGTTAAAGTTGATCTCAGGATGCCACACCCGAACAAAGGCGAGTGCTACCTGAGCTCCACAGATAAGTTGCTGGCGAACGCACTCTCGAACCTCTCCTACTCGACTAAAGACCCTTAGCAAACCGCTCCATCCTTCTGGAACGGTACCCAGTGGATAAAACGTCCGATGCACAGAAGAAAGAGCCTCGCGACAGGACTCCAGAAGAACCTTTGATTGGCTCGCCCGATACTTCAAAGTGGCCAAGACGAATCCTCGACTGCGGTCTGACCAAAAATTGGCTGCATGTGGTTTGGAGCTACCCGCCTCATAAGAAATGTGGGTATCCACCCAGTGAGTCTCACAAGGACCGTCGGGTTCAACAACTGCAAAATTTAGCAAACACGTCAAAACAGAAAAGGGAAGCAAGCAACCAAACACTCGGGGGCTTGCGGGCTTACAAAGCATATCCTTCGCAACGGCCGCCAGCTCCTCCATCACAAACTTTTCACGATCATCCGCGAGTCTCTCCTTTGACTTGGCGACATCGTCCACGCCTCGCAGCGCTTTCAGCTTGCGCTCGCCATCCGCAACGCGATCACGGAGCGAGGCAAATGTACTAGCAGCAGCAACAAGGGGATCCACTCGCGCAGCAGACCCACTCGAAGACTCTGCGCTAGGACCCACTACCTAGAAAGAAATGAAGCAAGTTCTGAAACACTTCAAGACCACACTCGAGAAACATACCACCTATTTATCAGGTGCTCGGGGGCTACTCCCATCGGGAGCTCATAACAGTTAATCGCAACAATCAGGCATTCAAGATATCAAGAAACACTTCAATTAAGCAAATACGGGAATACATCCCAAGATTCATTACATCGACGGGCAAAAGGAAATATAAACTAGCCTACGGAGCTGCAGAAGTACTGCCACTCTCAGCAGGCTGCCCCTTGCGACTAGCACGGGCAAGCACTTCGGAGAGCTTCTTGGCAAGGACTTCAGCAGGAGCGCCAAAGGGACGGAGCGCTACCTTTCTGCCTGTGACAGCGTCGTAGGGAAGGCTCGAGTACGCCTTCTCCAGGTCCGAGACTCCGTGCGCCAGCGCAAACTGGATAGCTGTCCTAGCTCCGCATTCAGACTGGGCGACTGAATAATTCTGGAGGAGATTTTCATCCTCCAAGAAAACTTTCAGAAGGCCGCCCAGCGTAGGTGGAACCACTGCATCCGCCAGTAGGAGCTCGTGGAACTGCGTCAGCACTCGGGTGGCTTCACCAACGAGGGAGCAGATTCCATTCGCATGCCTCTGGAGCTGGGTGCAGGAATCCATCAGGGCATCGACTCGTTGGCTCCCAGGCAGTTCCAACGCTACCCCAAGGACATCTGCAAAAAACAAGGGGATATCGTCAGTTCCCGAAAGACCGAATTAAGGTACATTGCAGCAGAGAGATAGTCAAGAATGACTTACCCGCGAACTTCTGCGCCAAGGGGCGGATGATGCCAACAAGATCACTGTCATGTTTGGCACCTGCCTCCTCCAGCTGCTTCAGCGTCTCTTGAGCCTCGACAAGCTTACCCCCGAAGTCGTCTGAATGCTTGCGAGTGGAATCCAGCTCCTTTTGGGAGGACTCTAACTCAGCCTCAAGGGTTTTCACCCGAGCGACAACTTCAGCTTTCTCGGTCTTTAAGCGAGTAACTTGGGCTATAAAGCAGATACAGCTTAAGAAATTTTCACGATCAACAGAAAAAACGAAAGGAGTGGGTTAACTTACCTTGAAGAGATTGGCCATCTTCGATGAATCGATCACGATCCACCCGAAGGGGAGCGCAATCCGCCTCAGCCGAGAGCACTCGACGACCGATGGCAGCAAGGGAGTCGAGAAGAGACTGCAAAAGCACGAGACAAAGTTCGAGTTAGGAGGAAAAATCTCTTGAGCCTATTCACGACTGTACACAGTCGAGTATAGCATCGGGGTCTACTCCCATCGGGAGAACTGATAAAATCAAGAAAAGTAAGAAAGGAAAAAGCTTAGACTTGAGTCCGTGGCCAATAGCAAGCAATTAACCACGGCCTCGGGGGCTACTCCCATCGGGAGCACTGTCGTGCACCCGATAGAAATCATAATCAAGCGAAGCAGAAAATATGGAGGACGCAATGAAAAATTACCTGGCCTTGGGCGGTGGATACAGGGTCCGCCGAGCTACCCGAAATCTCTTTGCTCGCCGAGGCTCCACCCGCGAAGCCAGGCAACACGTAATATGGAGCTGCGGCTTCTTGTGCGGGACCTGGAGACTTCTGGATGGCCTCCGCAGCTGGAGTTTCGCTCCCGACTGCCTTTTTCCTCTTCACGGAGGGAATGGAAGAAGCGTACTGGCCGGGGCTGATGGCTTGGAGGCTATTACGGAAGAAAAGGAATTATCAAACAAAGATACAAAGAAAAAGGGAAAGATTCTCGATTAAAGAAACAAAGAACTCACTCGTCCTCGTCGTCGTCATCCAGAATGTCCACATTCTAGGCGGTAGTGACCTTCGACTTGAGGGCCAGAGGAGGAAGCACATTCAGGGGCGTCACCTGGAGAGGCTCAGTCACCTTGCCGGATCCGCCACCCAGGGAACTGTCTTTGGAGGTGGCTTCATCATCCCCCTGCCTGCGACGCTTGCAGTGATGGAGTTGATCGCTACCCGACTCTTCCACGTCGTCTGAAGAGCCGTGCTTGGAGCTCGAGTCGGCTTCAGCAATGCTGGTGTCGAGAGCGGCCTCAACATTGCTCGCTAGGAGGCTCGAGGCATCCTCAGCCGAGACTGGCGGGTAGCACGTTGCTATTTTCAAACTCTACAAAAGAAGAAGAAGAAAAGAAGAGAAAACTTAGTCGATAGATTCTCGAGTGACAAAAAGAATAAAGAAGATACAAGAAGAAAACTTACCTCAGATGGAGGGGGCTTTGAAGCCTCGAATGGCTTAAGAGAGCAGGTGGCGAAGGGCTCGCCTGCCTTCAGCTTGGTGATAGCCGCAACCTTCTTCTCGAATTCGGCATTCGAGAGGATATCTTGGCAGGTGCGGCTAGGATCTTGAGCGCCCTGGTACTCCCGCATAGTCGATGGCCTCTCTTGTAGAGGCTGAATCCTACGTCGAAGGAAGACACTCGCCAGGTGCAGGCCATTCAACGTGACCCCCATCTTCTGATCGCGAAGGTTCGCCACTTTCGTGAGTAGTGGGGAGACGATCCGGCTATCTTCGACAGTGAGCCTGTGCGCCCAGGACTTCCTTCGCTTCAAAACGGCGAATGGATGGAATTCGTGAGCTCCACCCGCGCTGTTGTCGGCAACGTAGAACCACTTCCTCCGCCATCCTTGTGCGGAGTCGACGAAGTGCATCTCCAGATAGGAGTTGTCCGTCTTCGCCTGGATCCCGAAGCCGCCGGTGCGGAGTGGCTATCCCAGCTGGTCGCCTAGCCGCGACTTCTCATGGAAGACCCGCACTTTGAACATGGCCTTCCAGACGCCCCAGTGCGGGCGAATGCCCAAGAAGCACTCACAAAATACGATAAAGCACGAGATGTGCTGAATCGCATTTGGAGGCATATCATGGAGCTGTATGTCGTAGACATACAACAATCCAAGGAGGAAAGGATGGAGAGGGAGAGAGAGGTCGCGCGAGACGTGATCCGTGAAAATCACGCGCTCGTTCGCGCGGGGATTCGGTACCTCCTCTTTCTTGCTCAGGCGAACACGCTTGTCGCCTTCGGGGGGCAGCATCCCCTCCCTCTGCATCTCCTTGATGATCTTGTTGGTGGTGTTGGCGGAGCGCCAGTCGCCCGTCCTCACGGCGGGTGGCGCGGGGACATCTTCAACCGCCTTCGATGACGACGCGGTAGCGCCGCGCTTCTTCCCTCCAGCCATGGGAGCTCGTGGGTGCTTGCAGAGAAAGGAAGTGTGCGCGAGGTGGAAGAAGGAGAGCAAATGGCTAGGAAAATTTACTTTCCACCTAAGGACAATTACTTATACGCGAGCCAAATCAATCTGAGCCGTAGATCTGGTGACGTGGCACCCATCGCGGCTGCCACGCGTGGAGTGGAAACGAGGCGGCGGCACGCAGTTACTTCTGCCACGATCTTTACAGCAGATCGTGCGCATTTACGGTGCGTGGCTCGCGGGAAAACCGGAAACGACCTCTCGTTTCCGGTCAAAGGCTGACAAGATGGGCCATCACGCTCTGCTCCGCTCTGTCACGTCCCATCGGGAGGAGCCAGAACAAACAAGTGTGCAATGACATCATTGCATACCTCATCAAATTCGAAAATCCCCTCGGGTAGGATCCCTGACACAAACTTTTTTTCGTACGGACATATCAAGACGCTAAAACTCTTTCGCATAAGCTCCATAACACAAAATTTCTTTCGTATGGACATATCAAGACGCGAAAACTCTTTCGCATAAAAGCCCTTGACACGAAACTTCTTTCGTATAGGCACGACAAGGCTTCCAGACACGAAAACTCTCTCGTATGGATAGAAAAACACAAATGCAAAAATCCTTGTGTAAAAACAACAAGGAAAATTTCTTTACTCGATAAATCTCGAGACAATATTCACGAGTGAGCAGTCTCTGCCACTCTAACACACGATGTATACACATCTTTACCCTGGATCGTTCAGCCGACTAGGCACATCCGGATGCCGTATTTTCTCGTATATGAAGGTAAGACCCAAAAGATCTCTCTTGAGGGTCTGGAATCGCACTCAAGCTGCGTCCTCCGGTAAATTTCCGTGTCAACAACACGAAGAAAAATCCTTGCGGATACGCCGGGTACCCCTATAGGTTAAGTTCGACTCGGTAAGACCTCCATGGCCCAGTCGCAATGATCACCTCGCCGGATTCGAGTCGGAGGTCTCGAGTCTGCGTAGGCCAGAACTGTTTTTGCCCTAGATGCAATTAATTGGCCCTGAGATTTCGGGAGAGCCAAGCAACTGAGCCACATCCTTCTGCGAAAACAGCCAACACACATGCACCTTTATTTCTCGATAACTCGAGTACAAGAAACGCATCGCACACAGGGTGCACGCCTTCTTCAAGCGATTGAAGCCATCAATCAAAAAGAAATCAAGACGAACTTTGAGCGTCTACCCGGCGGATTCTCAGCCGAGTAAACGCTCGGGGGCTACTGACGAAGGGATGGATCCTGGACCTATCGGGTGAGCCTACCTGGTCCAAGGCCCAAGACCCAACCTCCAAGGGAGATGTCGTGGACAGTTCTAGAAGGCCCAATCAAGGCCCACCCTCAAAGCCTTGCGGGTTAAGAAGGAAACATGTAACCGACTTTAGGTTAGGGTTTGTATCCCCCCGGGGATGGTTTGAGACTTGGCTACCTATATAAAGCCAGGAGAACCTCCAGGAGGGGGACCAAGCAATACCTCACCACCTAAGCGTTGAGATTGAGATCTACTCTCGACTTGAGCACCCCCACTGTAACCAATCTATTGTGCTAATACAGATCGACAGAAGCAAGAGTAAGGGTTTTACCTCTACGAGGGCCTCGAACCTGGGTAAATTGTGCCCCCTGTTAGCCGACGATTGTCACCAGCGGCTACTCGTTCTCCTACTCGAAACCCTATCGGTTCACCCGAGGGACTTGTTGAGATGCATATTCGACAGCCGTCGCCGAGGTCGCGTCAGAGAAAGGATCCCGGGCTCGGATTCCTCCCCGCTACAACTGCTCGCGTCGCCTCCCGACTCCGTCCTTCATCCGCTATCCCTGCAACCAGTCTGGCTCCTCCTCCCACTAGCCCCGTGTCAAGACACCCGTCGTTAGAGGAAGCTCATGTTGGCCCGAAGAAGAAAGAAAGAAGAAGAAAGAAGCAAGGACTATCGCTGCCGCCGGGCTTGCCGCTGCCGTCAAAATCGGGCCTTTCTATCTCCGCGTCGGCAACACCTCTGCCATGGACGGCCCTGGGTGAGCTTGGCCCCGTCGCTTTCTTCGGCCGGCATGCTGCCGCCGCCCCGGACAGCTCCGTCAACTGTGCTGCCTGCTGACACCATGGCCTCTCCGCCTCAAGCTCCCTTCATCGTGCTTGTTGCGAGTGCCCTAGCACGCCGCAGGTCGGACCCAACCATTGGTGGTGTGATGTGCCATGTCTGTCGCTTTCGCAAGACCGTGGTGGCGGATTATGATGCTGCTCCCTCTCAGCTCTCATCGACGGACGTGCTTGACCCTGCCGTGATGGTCATGGGCCTCGGGTTCTTGTCGCTGCTGCCGGCTGCCTCGAGTGGCCCTGTCTCCGTGGAGGTTCCCATTCTTGCTGATGCGAGCTCCATCAAGGATGGCGACAATGAAGAGTTGGCTCCGCAGACGCTGATGGACTCCACCACCGATGTGCGCCATGTTGAGGAGGCGCATGGGAAGGCCTGCGCCGACCTCTCTGTTGTTGTTGTTGTTGCCACTTTAGGCGACGAGGATGGGTGGGTGCAGGTGGGTCAGGGCGGTTATCCCCATCGCGCACATTCTTATCCGCTTCGAGAAGAAGGCATCGACGATAGTCTCGCCTTCAAGCGTTGGGCTCAAGGGCGGTGTTTTTGGTTCCTCGAGCATGGTCACCAGGTCAGCACATGTCGTGGGCCCTTCAAATGCATCTGATGTCGTCATACTTGTCATCGGGAGTGTTTCTGCAGTGCGCGCTCTCATGTTGCTAGTTCTCATTCCCCAAATGCTCGGGCTCGTTCACGAGACACTCGAGCTCCTTGCCAGCGAAGACGTTCTCCATCCGCTCAGCCTCAGGGTTGTGCTGCGGTGCAGCCAAGGCCCACTCCTAGATGTTGCGAGGAGTTTAATGACTCTGTCTTTCGGTCCCACTTTTCCTTACTACGCTTGGAGCTCCGTCAGCTAGTCGCTGACTGCATTGAGGAGGCGGCTCGTCACCTTCGTGAAGAGGTGGCAGCTCTCAAGTTGTTGTTGGCACGGGTTGGCGATTCTTTGCAGCCGACGGAGGCATGTACTTCTGGCGGAATGGGTCTCGCCCCTCTGCAGGATTCATTTCCGCTTGACTCCATTGAGCAGAAATCGTCTGTGGTTGAGGAAGTATTTCACTTCGGTTGTTTCTCTCCTCATGGGATTCCATGCCCGTCGCCACAGTCTCTTCCAAGAGTAGCCTCTGAGAGTGAAGACATAGGTGGGATCTTGGCTCTGGTCCTGCGGATCACACCAGAGTTGAAGGAGTCATGTGGGGATTCATTTGTGGTGTTTCCAATGGAGCTAGGCCCATTCGAGCCTTTGGCGGTGGCCTTGATGCCCTCTTTAGGAAGTGGAGGAGTGTTGGCCCCTTCCTATGAGGCCCTTTTTGCTAAAGAGCTATGCGGCTTACTAGCATGTTTAGAGGCGAGTAGCCCTAGATATGGCAAGGACATCGCCTGCGTCTTGGCAGGGAAGGCTTCTGAGGACGTAATCAGGAAGGTGGAGAAATCTCTTAGGAAGGTTTCTATTAGGGGCAAAAGAAGAAAGAGAGGAATATCAAGGAAAGCTTCGACACCTGACTAGTCTTAGGATGTCTTCAATTCATGGTTATTTTAGGTTGAGGGAGGCTGTTGCTTTGGTTGTTGCTTACTTTAGGTGTTGTTCTTTGTGTTTGTGTGGGCTCCTCCCTGTGGTGTTGGTGTTTGTTGTATGGTTTTCGCCCAGTTTCTCCTGCTAATAAATCGAGCACCTTCTTCTTAATTAATGGATAAGGCAAAGCTTTTACTTTGTTTCAAAAAAAAATTAGGTTGGCCTCCTGTGTTTGGGTTCACCCTTGTTAGAGTTGGCGTGATGGAGACAACGATCATGGTGCTGCCGAACGCGGTTAAGTAAGGAATGGCAGGTTTGTTCGAGGTGTACTTGGCCATGTGGTCGTGCTGACCTCTTGGTATGACAGACCTCCAATCATGGTTTCCACACGTTCAATAGTGGAAACATCACCCAGTGGTTTGTTGAATTTTGACTTTGTGGATGGGGCCATGGTTTTCACGGCGTGCGCGGTTGTGGGCATGTACATGGCCATGGCAGCAACGATAGAAGCATCACTGGGACCATGAAGCAGACCATGACGACCACCGTCAGACAACTACAGTTGCCACGCCCATCACAAACATGGCGGCAACGTCTTCCACGGAATGGAAAGGAAGGCCATGGATATGAGGGCCATGACAATAACAACAGTCATGTCAAACGCAATAACAATCTTTACGATCCTCATTTCGGTAAGAATCCAACACAAGAGCCAAAAATAGTTTATTTAACTTTCCATCCCCATCATCCACCCCCTCCCCCAAAAAGGTTACACTCATAATTCAGGAGAAAAGGATGTGCTCCCAATTCATGGACTTTGGTTCCCTCTGAAAGGAAATTTCTATCCTAAATAGTTGGTGTGTGTTTGTTAACAACATAAGTGATATTTAACCATGTGCTAAGTATCTCAAGGATTATTCTATAAAAAGCACAAGACAGTGAGAAGCCCCTCAAAAAGGATAAAAGATTGGTGCCCTAGTGTTTGAATTACGCTCGTTATAGTCTAGCGCATGTACATTCCCTAGGGGTTTCTCAGTGGAAGGAACAGGGAAATCATCTATTTAGTAGAACACCATATAGACATACCACATCCTTCCCCACAACATTGGTAAATTGATATAGTGCAATTTATCCCAGCAAATTCTAAGAAGACTCAAGCGTCTAAGAGAAGAGGGTGATATAATGTGATCAAGAAGAGTGAAAAGACAAAGCTTGGGGATCACGTGGTTCATCCCAGCAAATTCTAAGAACACTGAAGAGTCTAAGCTTGGGTATGCCCAAGGCATCCCCTTCTTCATCAGCAACTTATCAGGTCACTTCTATGAAACTATATTTTTATTCGGTCACATCATATGCACTTTACTTGGAGCGTCTATTTGTTTTTTGGTTTGTTTTTTCTTTTGTTTACCTTGCTGCAAGAAACATAGTTGGAACCCAACATTCTTGTGTGGGAGAGATAAACGCTCAGCCTTTTCATATGAATACCAATTTTTCTTCCATGCTCGTATTCTTAGTTTTTCTTCTAGCTGCTGCAAATCCTTTTAGCTCCTGTTTTTCATGCATGTCTTACTCTATTGTTTCATTGCTATATCTCTTGGAGAGTTTTTTTAGTATAAAATGATTGGTGTTGGAAAGAAGTTGTACAATTTTCGTGCTTATAACGGTGCAAAAAGAAGCTCGTGTAGACCGTGGCTAGACTTTTTCATGCCATGTTGGATGTTATTTTAATTCTATGCTGAGTAGTTATTACTGTAGCATGACTTGTCTCAAATAGTTGAGAGTGCTTAATGTGCCATTGAAAGAATCATGAGTTGTTTTCATCACATTGAAGCATAAATTTGTGGTGTTCTCCTTCGAATGATTTATTTGGTTGACTTGGCGCATGCTTACACCATGTTTATGACTACAAACCAGTCACTTATAGCCTCTGTGATCATTTAGTTTTTTACTTGTAATACCATTTATGCTTAGATTAATATATTTTTTTGTCGCTATGCATGATTATGGCCATTATTGCTCTCTTAATTTCTCGCTCCCAGTCTTTTGCTAGCCTTCACATGTACTGAGTATGAGCTCTACTTGTGAATCCAACTGCCAAAAACTAAAGTTTGTCAAATGTCTCCACCATTTCAGCAGAATTATCTTGGTGTCTCGTTTTTGTGCAGAAAAATCAACTTTCGTGAAATTACGCAGAAAAGACTCCATTGAGCTTATATCACCAGAAGACCCCGGGAGCCAGAAGGACACCTGGAGGGGGACCAGACCACCCCTGGGCGCGCCCCCTAGGCCGCGCCGCCAGGTGGTGTGGGGGCCACCTTGATGACCCACAAGTATAGGGGGTGTATCGTAGTACTTTTTATAAATAAGATTGTCGAACCCAACGAGGAGCTGAAGGTGTTGACAAGAAGTTTCAATGAAGGAATAACTGTAAATACTGAAAGATAGATTTGTAGGGTTTTTTGATATTGCATATGAATAAAGTGCGAGTAAATAAAATGCAGTAGTAATGATTGCAGCAAGTGGCCCAATCCTTTCTTCGGCAAAGGACAAGCCGGTAGGTTTACTTATGATTAACAAACGTTCTCGAGGACACACGGGAGGTTTCTGTCAAGTGCTTTTGTTCCATGCAGCTGAATAATGTTAGGTGTTTTGATAAGTGTTGTGTGAGTGAACCTATGCTAATGTACCATCCCATCCAAGACTAATACGTCCTTGTGATTATACCCCTTGCAAGCATCCGCAACTACAAGAAAGTAATTAAGAAATAAATCTAACCACAACTTTAATCTCCGAGATCCTACGCTCCCTCGTGTAATGGTTTCCTAACGAGGGTTTAGGTTTCTGTCACTCTAGCAACCCCACAATTAGTAGCCAAATACACGATGCATCCCCCTAGGCCCATAAATGGTGAAGTATCATGTAGTCAACGTTCACATGACACCACTAGGAGAATAACACCACAACTTAAATATCAAACATTAAATATTATTCAACATTACTTCACTACTAACAAGTTGACTTCTCCCATGTCCTCAAGACCTGTCAGACCCCGGACCCAGAGATATACAAACTGTCATGTGCTACTAGAAATGGACTCACAAGGGCTTCAGGGTTACTAGCCCCGGCCGCAACAAACAACGGCAGGCAGACCGGATTCATCGGCACGTAGTCCGGATCCCCGGTCTACTACTCCTTATGTCCATGCTAGTCATAACCAGATATGCATACCCAAGCGTCCATGAGTCGGATGAAACTGAAGGAACGGGACCAAAGTTATACAGAGCTGCTATGTGTACAGAAAGTGCAACAACAATCAAGGGTTACTGGGGTTACCTCGCCTCGGGCCGAATCACATCGGCAGGAGGGCTCGGACATGGATCATCGGCTCCACAACCCCTCGACTGCGACAACTATGCAGGCATAGCCAAAACTGTATAACAACGGGCTCGAAACCAACAATCGATCAAAGCAGCACTATATACATGAAAGTTGTATTAAACAAGTCATACTAGAGTAGTTTACACGCAGAGGTCACACGACCAACATAGGTCAAGCAACCCAATATTACAACAAGCAGCGAAAGCAAATATGTTGCTATACAGCAAGACCGCAAAAGGACTAAGAGTCCGAAACATAAGCAACATAGCCAAACCCATACTACAGATACCAGGCTGCCACGTGGGAACCCCTAACTACTCATCGACGTCGAGGTAGAACCCTTCTTCAGCTGCATCGCCGAAGTCTGAAACAAAACAACAACGAGGCAAGGTTGAGTACAAAAGGTACTCAGCAAGACTTGGCTTTTAAGGTCTTTTGCATAAAGCCATCTTTGTTTTCCGAAGTTGAGGAAGAAGAAGCACGTGTAATAGAGCATTTCTAAACAGATGAGGAATCTACTCAACTATTGAGATCATCATGTTCTTTAGTCCACCAAGTACTTTCTCATACCCAGACTACCTTATGCTACAAGAATCACCCCTCTCTACGTAGTCGAGGAGGCATCCTTCATCCGCTGTCAACAAGTTTTAGTCATTCCGTTAGAGTTATCTATGACCTCGTGACTTTCACCAAGTCATCCATAACCGTGGACATGGCTTTCCGAAAGATTTATCCCTAGAGGGTGGTACACTTTACCCACACGTATCGACCGACTCTTAGTGCCACGCGGTAACGCTCCTCTCTAAGAGCGCGGCAGATTGTGGTCGACCACGGACTTTACCTTGCTTAACCCTATCCATGAGTCAACCCAAACAGGGCCACCCCGTCAATAGGG
Organism: Alopecurus myosuroides; assembly: GCA_028641055.1. Taxonomy (NCBI): domain Eukaryota; kingdom Viridiplantae; phylum Streptophyta; class Magnoliopsida; order Poales; family Poaceae; genus Alopecurus; species Alopecurus myosuroides. The sequence goes on along the minus strand of CM054062.1, from coordinate 60,289,367 downwards.
AGTTGGCCACCTCCTGACGGCACCTGTTCTGTGAGTCGGGACAAGATCCGTGTACGTCCATCACTGGTCCCGGTCACGCCCTAGTTTTCTCCAAAACGTTTTATGACACACCCGCAAATGGAAAACTCAAACTATGTGACCCATGGAAGTGATCAAACAAGTTAGTCAGCCGGGCGCGGTCTGTTAGGCCCCGCGTGTGGTTGCACGCTCAGTCTTGGCTTCCGGGGCGAGACCTTAATTCCTAGGGTTGGCGAGTACGAAACGAATAACCACTACCCAAGTGGCCTCCCGTGCAAGCCTTAGTCAGTTTCACATGCTCAGTACTCACAAACATAACAACATAAGAGGTTATCAAAGTGACCCAAATCATCAACCGGATGAAGTAGATGAGAACACTAAGCATGGCTAAGCATAAACACACAAGGCTCTACGTTACTCAAACAACCCTAGTCATACTAGGAGGGTAAATAGGTATGAAGTTGACATGTATGGGGGTCATGGAGTGGATAGGTTAACTCTAACAGACTCAAAACTAAGTTGAGCCGCATGCATGAGTAAGAGGTTGAAAAGACTCAAAACATGGGATAGCCATGAGGTTGTGCTTGCCTTGCTCGTCGAAGGTGTAGCCGGGGTTGTCGTAGAAGGCCGGATCAACCTCCGGATCTCGGTCTACCGATAACGAGCAACACCGGAAAGAAGGAAAACAATCAATACTTGGTAACCGTGCAATGCACAATATGTATGCATGATTAAAACAATGCAGTCGATTTAAAGCTTGGAAGGTAGAACATGAAGCTAGGGTTCTACGCCGTGAACGACAAACACCGGAGGGGGAGAAAATCCTATTATAGAGGTGTGACAAAGTTTAGTTGCTCAAATGACTTTGGGAACCTCATATATAGGTTGCATTTGTTTCACTGATCATTTTGGTATATTACACATAATTTTCTAATTTTATTGAATTAAAACTTTATTTTCAATATTTAAATGAATTAAATTCAAACTACAAAAATGGACTCATTTTGAACTTTTCCAAACTTGGATGAAAATGGTATAAACAAATAGCTCACATTTTTCTGAACATTTTGCATATTTTTCCATAATTTTTTGAGTTATTAAATAAAAGTTATTTAATTTCCAATTTTAATTAATTTCTGTTTTCTTTTTATATGTGGGGCCCACTGTTCAGTTTAAAACAAAAAAGAAAAGCCACCTGGCGCTCCACGTGGGCAGGTGACGTCAGGGTGACGTCACCGTGACCTCACGCGGTGGCCGGCCGGTGACAGAGGGCTCGCCGGCGGCGAACGGAGGCGCCCCCGGACGCGTGGTCAAGCCCACGGGCTTCCTCTCGTCGAGGGGAACCCGGGGAGGGTTGCCTCGCTTCCAGGGAAGCGACAACGGTGAGGCGGCGACAGCGGTGGGGGTCGTCGGGCTTCGACGAAACCGGCTTTGAAACGGAGGGGGTGGGGAGGATCGGAGGCTCACCAGGAGCACGCCAGAGGGGTCAACGGGGCCGGAGGAGGGAGGGAACAGCGGCGCGATGGAGGAATCCTGGCGGCCGGCCGCGGGGAAGAAGACGGCGATTGGCGGCCCCTAGGCCATCCCGGGAGTTCCTGCTGCACGTGGAGGTAGAGGAGGTCGACGCGGTTCCAACGGGCCAATCGGGGATGACAGGGAGGCGGTGAGTCGCAGGCGGCGACGGATCGACGGCGGCGGTGAGGTTCGGTGACAGGGAGAGGATACAGAGGAAGAGAGAGAATCTTGGGGGGTTTCTGTGAGCTAACTCGATCCAGATGGCGCCTTGAGAGGCTTTGGGCGTCCACGTCGCAAAGGGGCGAGCAGGAGGTGGAGCTCGACGCTCTTCCTCGTCCTTCTGGCCGGAATTGAGGAAGAAAACAAAAAAGAAAAACATCTCCCAGAAAACGCCCCTGTGAAGTTTGAGAAATTACAGAGAGGTCCTTCTGGGGCTGAAAATAGACAGAAAAAGAGGATTTGGGGGTCTTTTTGGAAACCAAAAATTACACAAAAATAACCATTGGAAAGCTCTTCAAAATTGCCACCTTTCTATCACATGGATGTTTGATTTTTAGAAACTTTGTAAAAAAAATTAGTGTGACGCCAGATTAAGTGATTTTCTTTTAGTTCACTGATTAATTTTTTAAATGCAAATTTTTGGTCCATTTTTCATGCATGTATGCCATGTACTCAACACCTCTCTTTATTACACAAAAGTAGGGGTGTTAGAAGAACAACACGAACTACTCACAAGACATCATATGGATCATGATCAGAGGTTATATAATGGATGATAACAATCTGGTCATAAAGTGCAAACACCGATAAATCTCACAAGCATCAACTACTAACAAGTAATCCATACCGGGAGAGAGATCTAATGCAAAACAACGATGGAGGCCCCTAATTGTTACAACGGGATGACGGTGGATGATGTGGGTGATGGTGCTGGTGGTGATGATGATGATGACGATCTTGATGATGCCCGGAGCGATGACGGTGATGATGGCGGTGATTTCCCCTCTCCGGAGAGGAATTTCCCCGGCAGATTTCTCCCTGCCAGAGAGCTTTTCTCTCTCGGGTGTTTTCCGCACCGAGGCGGCGGCGGAATAATTCTTCGATGATGGTATGAGGATTAGGGTTTCCTGGGGGCCAAGCACGCGAAAAATACCCCAGAGGTGGGCCAGGGTGGCCACACCCCTAGGTGGCGCGGCCAAGGGGGGCCTCTGGTGGCCCCCCTCTGGCTCTCCTTCTGGCTGGGTTCCTCCTCTGAAGTTTTAGGACACCCCCGGTGTCCCACTTCTTCTTCTGATCTTCTGAAATATGGTATCCCGACGGTGCTTTTTTCCATCAGATTCCTGGTCCCGGTGTTTATTATCCAAAAATTATAAAACATGCAAAGTAAGATAAAATAACATAGCGGATGCATCATAATATGAAATATATCAATGAATAACAGAAAATTATGATATAAAATAGTGATGCAAAATGGACGTATCAACTCCCCCCAAGCTTAGACCTCGCTTGTCCCCAAGCGGAACTGAACTCAGAAAACATGACCACATGTTTACGGAGTGAAGAGTCGATAAATAAAATACGGACAAGAAGCATCACATCTATCTATTCACCAATCATTATAGACAACAACTTCCTATCATATGACCTAACTTGAAACGAGTAATGGGAGTCACAAACAAATATGCAAAAGAGAGAATCAAAATTGGTAATGGCAAACTTCGTTCTTGGTCAGAGAACATGTAATGAAATCATACTTATCTTAGGTGAAGTATTTATAACAAGGTTTATATTGTAGAGATTAACATGTTTAATTAATCTTTTTACAGTGATTCATAGCTTTCAAAGTAATATTCATTCAGGTAATAAAGCATGTGCTAAACAAAGAAGGATATAAAACATGGTTGAATACATCAACATATGGATGGTGTGATCACAACATCTCAAATGCTTGCTGGAGATAGAAGGAAATAGGTTTACTGACTCAACATAAAAGTAAAAGATAGGCCCTTCGCAGAGGGAAGCATTGATCACTCATGTGCTAGAGCTTTTATTTTAATAAACAAAGGTATAAAATGCATGACACTCCTCCCATCCATCTTACACAAACCATGGCTAACCGAATCCTCGGGTGCCTGCGAACAATCACAAACCGTGGAGGAGTGTCTAATTTTGAGAGGTTATGTTTATGTCAACGAATGGAAAACAGAAAATACAGTACGTCACAAGCCAACTAGACTCACAAGAGCGGCTCCCATAGAAGGACGCAACTGGTATAGAAGGTCGTCCCTCTTTCTCTTTTGTTTACACAATTATGCTTTGACTGATAAATCAGGAGCAAAAAGAGTGAAGAGAATTTGTATTATTATTTGGGGCTGGGAACCCCGCTGCCAGCTCTTCTAGCATTTGGATAAGCGGATGAAGCCACTAGTTCAGGTGTGTGAGTCCAATCGGCAAGTGAGATAAAGATTCTCTATTTGCGTCCTCATGAGCTAAAACAGGAACACAAAACAGAGATAATTTGAAATTTTTAAAGGTAGCACATGAGCAATTTACTTGGAGTGGCGGTGAAATACCACATGTAGGAAGGTATGGTGGACACACATGGCATAGTTTGGGGGTTTAAGGTTTGGATGCATGAGAAGCATTCCCTCTCAGTACCGGGTTTTAGGCTAGCAAGGCTGGGTAGCAAGCATAAGAGTTGAGGGAAAACAAACAAATATACATATGATGAAACCAATCATGCAATCTCCATTGAATGCCCAAGCGATCTTAACTTGTGAATACTAAGTTTATGAGCTAATAGGCAAATTCCTCTTTCTTATACTAGCATCTCAAATTATTATTTCTGCCGACCCAAGCTAAGTTTGCCAAAACCAACTAGATTAACTTGATGATCTCTAGAGTGATACCAAATACTAACAACAAGCTCAACCATATGATAGAAATTGAAAACTAAAATAATGTGCACAGAAAGTAAATGATTGAACTTCTCATTAATATTTCAAACTGGCAACTCACACCAACGGATACAACGATAACCAACTAGGGAGAGACACTTCCATACTGCAAACAATCCTATACGATAACTTCTCTACTCATGATATGACTCTACTGAAAAAGTAAAAAGATGAAAGATAGTGATGTGATACCGCGGCACTCCCCCCAAGCTTGGAACAAGCCAAGGGGATGCGAATACCAATGACGAATCAATTCTTCGGTGGTGGTGAAGGTGGAATCACTCGGTGAGGAGTCAGAAAGCCTTTGATGATACGAGGAAGATCAATATTTTCCGCTTCCAGAATTGCTACCTCGGCCTTGAGAATACGATATTGTTCGCAGAATGGATCGGCGACCCGGTGTGCTTCAGCTATCATAGTGAACACATTGGGGTTTTGATCCTGAGGCACGGTCCCCTGCACATTATGAGAGTAGCGACGCTGAGGGTTAATGGATCCCACAAAGGTGGGGTTCCTTGTTGGTGCTGGTGTAGCCCTCCGGATCTCTTCCCTCAAACTGTTAGCCATGTATTCCCTCCTTGCATCTATCTCTTCCTCCGTCGCCCATCCCGCGAAAGCACCCTTGTTGATGTCTTGCTGGATTTGTTGAAGATGACGTGTAGCGTAATCCTCAATGCTAGAGCTAAAGGAGGACATCTTGACCTACAAACTCCGAACCCCTGACAGGAAAACAGATCGAAACAGAAACACAACGAGAAAACAATATAAGTACCTTGGGGGATCCGGGGATTATATAGAAAAACGTTTCATAACGAAAGGAAAGTCCAGGTCGAAAACGAGTCGGAGAGGGGCTCCGGGGCGCCCACACCATAGGCTGGCGTGGCCAGGAGTGGGCCCGCTCCACCCCATGGTGTGGAGCCTCCGGGCTCCATCTCCCTCTCGTTTCCGGCTCATAATTTTTCATATTTTCCAAAAACATTAAAAATAAAAGTTGGAAGATGTTTCGCGAATGTTTTCTTACCAAAACTGACTCGGCAGTTTCTGAAATATGCTTCTTAATAAATTCCTCCGGGATCATGGCTCGAATACAATCGACATTTTCATTATAAGGATCTCCAGAAATATAATTCTTGAGTCTTTTTCCATTCACCACTTGTGAGGAGTTGTCTTCAAGGGAAACAATTTTAATTGCCCCCGAACGATATACCTCTTCGATAACAAAAGGCCCTTCCCATCTCGAGAGTAATTTTCCTGCAAAAAATCTGAGGCGAGACCTATACAATAGCACTTTATCACCAACATGAAATTCTCTTTTAATAATTTTCTTATCATGCCACCTTTTAACTTTCTCTTTAAAGAGATTAGCATTTTCATATGCTTCACTCCTGCATTTGTCTAAAGAACTTAAATCAAGCAACCTTTTCTCACCAGCAAGTTTAAAATCTCTATTTAGGTCTTTCACTACCCAATAAGCTTTGTTTTCTAATTCTAGGGGCAAGTGACAAGCTTTTCCAAAAACCATCTTATAAGTAGACATTCCCATGGGATTTTTGTAAGCAGTTCTATAAGCCCACAGAGCATCATTTAATTTCTTAGCCCAATTTTTCTAGATTTGTTAACAGTCTTTTGCAAGATAGATTTGATTTCTCTATTTGATAATTCTACTTTCCCACTAGTTTGAGGATGATAGGGTGATGCAATTCTATGATTAACATCATATTTAGCAAGAGTCTTTCTAAAACCACCATGAATAAAATGAGAACCCCCATCAGTCATAAGATATCTAGGTACACCAAACCTAGGGAAAATGATGTCTTTAAGCATTTATAACGAGGTTTCACCATCATCACTTTTAGTAGGTATAGCTTCTACCCATTTAGTAACATAATCAACATTAACAAGAATATGAGTGTAGCCTTTTGAAGGAGGGAAAGGACCCATAAAGTCAAAACCCCAACAATCAAACGGTTCAATAACAAGAGAATAATTCATAGGCATTTCATTACGTCTAGGAATATTTCCAACCCTCTGACATTGATCACAAGATAAAACAAACTTTCTAGCATCTTTAAAGAGAGTAAGCAAATAAAAACCTGATTGTAGAACTTTATGTGCAGTTCTATCTCCAGCGTGATGTCCTCCATAAGAACTACTATGACATTTTCTCAATATATCTTGTTGTTCATTTTTAGGAACACATCTTTGCATAATACCATCAACACCTTCTTTATATAAGTGTGGGTCATCCTAAAAATAATGCCTCAAATCATAGAAGAATTTTCTTCTTTGCTGAGTTGTAAAGGTAGGAGGCAAATACTTGGAAACAATAAAGTTAGCATAATCCGCATATCATGGACTCTCTTGAGAGCTCACTTTTATTGCAGCCAACTGTTCATTAGGAAAACTATCATTAACAGGAATAGGGTCATCAAAGATATTTTCTAATCTAGATAAATTATCAGCAACATGATTTTCAGCACCCTTCCTATCCACAATATGTAAATCAAACTCTTGTAAGAGAAGCACCCATCTAATAATCCTAGGCTTATCATCTTTGTTTTCCATAAGGTACTTAATAGCAGCATGATCAGTATGAATAGTAGCTTTAGAATCAACAATATACTGCCTAAATTTATCACAAGCAAAAACTACAGCTAGGAACTCTTTCTCAGTGGTAGCATAATTATTTTGAGCACCATCAAGAGTTTTACTAGCATAATGAATAACATTTAAATTTTTATCTATCCGCTGTCCAAGAACAGCACCTACAGCATAATCACTAGCATCACACATAATTTCAAACTGTAAATTCCAATCAGGTGGTTGAACAATAGGGGCAGATATTAAAGCCTTCTTTAAAATTTCAAAATCTTCTTTACAATTTTCATAAAAAAACAAAAGGTACATATTTTTGAAGAAGATTAGTAAGAGGCTTTGATATTTTATAGAAATCTTTAATAAACCTTCTATAGAAACCAGCATGACCAAGAATACTACGAAAACCTTTAACATCCCCGGGACAGGGCATTTTCTCAATAGCTTCAACTTTAGCTCTGTCAACTTCAATACCTCTTTCATTAACCATAAAATGGCATTTCTACCAATTAAGAACAATATTAGTATCCTCACATCTCTGCAAAACTTTATCAAGATTCTGCAAACAATTATCAAAAGAAGTTCCATAGACGGAGAAATCGTCCATGAAGACTTCCACAATTTCTTCACAAAAACAATGAAAGATAGCACACATACATCTTTGAAAAGTAGTAGGAGCATTACATAAACCAAAAGGCATACGTCTATAAGCATAGGTTCCAAAAGGACAAGCGAAAGTTGTTTTCTCTTGATCAGGCTTTCTAACAACAATTTGAGAGAACCCAGAATAACCATCAAGAAAGCAGAAATGAGTTTTCTTAGACAACCTCTCTAACATTTGATCAATAAAAGGCAAAGGATAATGATCTTTCTTAATAACCTTATAAAATTTCCAAAAATCAATGCACATCCTATAACCAACCACTACTCTTTGAGGGAAAGTTCATTATTTTCATTTAGCACAACAGTCATCCCTCCTTTCTTAGGGACACAATGCACAGGGCTAACCCATCTACTATCAGCAATAGGATAAATAATGCCATCATCAAGGAGTTTTAATACCTCGTTTCTTACCACATCCTTCATCTTAGGATTTAAATGGTGTTGATTCTCAACAACTGGCTGCATCAGGTTCAATATTAATAGCATGCTGACATATAGTAGGAGAAATCCCCTTCAAATCATCAAGAGTATAACCAATAGCACCTCTGTGTTTCTTCAATATTCCCAATAATCTCTCCTCTTCTTTACCAGAAAGTTTAGAACTAATAATAACAGGGTATAATTTCTTATCATCAATATGAGCATATTTAAGATTGTCAGGCAAGGGTTTTAAATCAAAAACAGGATCCTCCTTGGGTGGTAAAGTGGTGCCCAAGTCTTCCACCGGTAAATTATTTTTCAACATCCCTGGCTGATGTAGGAAAACTCGTCAAATTCATTCCTTTCTTCAATAAAGACATCACTTTCGTGGTCTTCCATGTATTACTGCAAAGGATTATTAGGAGAAAGAGCAATAACAGCCAATTGGTCAACTCTATAGTTCTCCTTAGGTAATTCAGCTTCATAAGGTGCTTTAGCAAATTTGGAGAAATTAAATTCATAAGACTCTGTATCAAACTTTGTAAGGATTTTCTCCTTTTAACAATCAATAACAACACCACAAGTTTTTAAGAAAGGTCGATCAAATATAATAGGAAAAGTATCACTAGAAGAAGTGCCAAGTACCAGAAAATCAGCAGGATACTTAGTTTTACCACATAAGACCTCCACATCTCTAACAATACCAATTGGAGAAATAGTTTCCCTATTAGAAAGTTGAATAATCACATCAACGTCTTCAAGTTCACAAGAACCAATTTCATGCATGATTTCTTTATAAAGATCATAAGGAATAGCACTAGAACTAGCACCAATATCACACAAACCATAACAACAATGATCACCTATCCTAACAGATAGCACAGGAACACTAGGTTTCCTAGATTTACTAGGATGAGAGACAATATTAGAAGCATCTTCACAAAATATATTGTGTCCCTCTTATACATTTTCAGAAACAAGGTCCTTTACTATTGCTACTGTAGGTTCTACAGTTATTTGTTCCTCCGGTTCTACATGTTTCCTTGCATTTTTATTAACCACACTAGCAAACATAGAATGTTCTTTTACCTTAGCAGGGAAATGCATTTTCTCAATATAAGGTTCAGCACAATAGAATCAACAATATGAACTTCTATATCTCTAGCAGGAACACAATTAACAATATCTTTACAAGGTGCATGGTACTTGTCCCATTCCTTTTTAGGAATATTGAAATAGGAAGCAAAAGCCTTATATAAGTTTGCAACAACTTGAGAATCAAGACCATAAACAATACTAACATTATGAAAATCATCGGAGGACATAAAAGTTTTAATGCATTCATAGTCATAATTTATACCTGACTTTCTACCTTTCTCATTCTCCCATCCTTCAGTGTTTTCTTGAATTCGTTCAAGAAGATCCCATTTAGCCTCATATTTCATACGTGTAAATGATCCATAACAAGAAGCATCCAATAAATCCTTATCATGAAGAGAAAGCCTTGCATAGAAATTATTAATAACAATATTACTGGGGAGCTCATGAACGGGGCATTTGAGCATTAGTAACTTCAATCTCCCCCATGCTTGGGCAATACTCTCTCCGTCACGAGGCCAAAAATTATATATATAATTCCGATCTCTATGAATTTCACTGGGAGGATAGAATTTAGAATAAAAGAGAGGCACAATTTCCTCCCGTCCAATAGTTTGGCTATTTTTCAGCAGTTTGAACCATTCAGCGGCTCGGCCTGTCAATGAAATAGAGAATAATTTCCTCTTCACTTGGCTCATTGTAATACCTGCACATTTGAACAACTCGCATAATTCATGTAAAAAAGCAAATGATCATCAGGATGGACAGTTCCATCACCTGAATAGGAGTTATTCCTAACATGTTTAACAATCTTTATAGGTATTTTATAAGGATCCAAATCATCAGGCGGTGGGTCACTTACTACCCTAGCAGTGGTAGCAGAAGCTTCCTTTATCAATCCACTTCCCAATAGCGCTTCGTTCCCCGGCAACGGCGCCAGAAAATAGTCTTGATGACCCACAAGTATAGGGGGTGTATCGTAGTACTTTCGATAAATAAGAGTGTCGAACCCAACGAGGATCAGAAGGTGTTGACAAGCAGTTTCAATGAAGGAATAACTGTAAATACTGAAAGATAGATTTGTAGGGGTTTTTGATATTGCAAATAAATAGAGTGCGAGTAAATAAAATGTAGTAGTAATAATTGTAGCAAGTGGCCCAATCCTTTCTTCAGCAAAGGACAAGCCGGTAGGTTTACTTATGATTAACAAACGTTCTCGAGGACACACGAGAGGTTACTATCAAGTGCTTTTGTTCCATGCAGCTGAATAATGTTAGGTGTTTTGATAAGTGTTGTGTGGGTGAACCTATGCTAATGTACCGTCCCATCCAAGACTAATACATACTTGTGATTATACCTCTTGCAAGCACACGCAACTACAAGAAAGTAACTAAGAAATAAATCTAACCACAGTTTTAAACTCTGGGATCCTACGCTCCCTCGTGTAATGGTTTCCTAATGGTAGTTTAGGTTTCTGTCACTCCGGCAAACCCACAATTAGTAGCCAAATACACCATGCATCCCCCCTAGGCCCATAAATGGTGAAGTATCATGTAGTCGACGTTCACATGACACCACTAGGAGAATAACACCACAACTTAAATATCAAACATTAAATATTATTCAACATTACTTCACTACTAACAACTTGACTTCTCCCATGTCCTCAAGAACAACACGAACTACTAACAAGACATCATATGGATCATGATCAGAGGTGATATAATGGATGATGACAATCTGGTAATAAAGTGCAAACACTGATAAATCTCACAAGCATCAACTACTAACAAGTAATCCACACCGGGAGAGAGATCTAATGCAAAGCAACGATAGATGCCCCTAATTGTTACAGCGGCATGACGGTGGATGATGAGGGTGATGGTGATGGTGGTGATGATGATGACGATCTTGATGATGCCCGGAACGATGACGGTGATGATGGCCATGATTTCTCCTCTCCGGAGAGGAATTTCCCCAGCAGATTTCTCCCTGCCAGAGAGCTTTTCTCTCTCGGGTGTTTTTTGCCCTAAGGCGGCAGCGGAATAATTCTTCGACGATGGTATGAGGCTTAGGGTTTCCTGGGGGCCAAGCACGCGAAAAATACCCCCAGAGGTGGGCTAGGGTGGCTACACCCCTAGGTGGCGCGGCCAAGGGGGGGGCGCCACCCCATGGTGTGGGCCCCTGGTGGCCTCCCTCTGGCTCTCCTTCTGGCTGGGTTCCTCCTCTGAAGTTTTAGGACACCCTCGGTGTCCCACTTCTTCTTCTGATCTTCTGAAATATGGTATCCCGATGGTGCTTTTTCCATCAAATTCCTGGTTCCGGTGTTTATTCTCCAAAAATTATAAAACTTGCAAAATAAGATAAAATAACATAAGGGATGAATCATAACATGAAATATATCGATGAATAACAGAAAATTATGATATAAAATAGTGATGCAAAATGGACTTATCACACCTCCACCCCCTTGGGATCCCCTTTCGACTACATATCCCCCGTAGACCTAAAAAGCGAGGGGGTTCGTCATATTCCACAGAAACACAACAGAGCGCCGCCACCACTCGAAACTCAATTCGAGGATCAGAAGTTCCTATTCTGGCGCCCTGCCAGGACGGGGATTCGAAGGATATCATCACCATGGACACCACCACCTCTTCTCCATCAACCATCCATGATTCCCCAGTCCATGTGTGAGTAAACACCGCTGTAGGCTGAGAGGGATGGAAGGGATTGGATGAGATAGATCATGTAATAATGTCAGATTGTTAGGGCATAGTGCCTAGTATCCACTGTTAGTGTTTTCTACCGTTGTTACAACTTGTTATGCTTAATGCTTGTCACTAGGGCCCGAGTGCCATGATCTCAGATCTGAACATGTTATTGTTTCATGAGTATAATTATGTTTCTTGATCATATATGAAAGTTGTTTACACGTGTCATTGTCCGGAGCCCGAGGCCCCAAAGTGACAGAAATTGGGACAACCGGAGGGGATGGTTGTGATGTGAGGATCATGTTTGTTCATGGTGTGTTAATGCTTTGCTCCGGTGCTTTATGAAAAGGAGCACCTTAATTACCAGGAGTTTCCCTAGAGGCCCTGCTGCCATGGGCTGGTAGGACAAAAGATGTTGTGCAAGTTTCTCATTGCGAGCACGTATGACTATATTGGAACACATGCCTATGGTTTGCCTAGAAGTTGGATGCTTTATTATTATTATCTGCAATTCCCATGTTTAGATTATTACATTACCTATGTTATCCATGCAACGCCCGTTCATCCATTCCCTCTATGCCTACGGTACTTTCATCCTGCTGTTTTCCCTTCTGTTACCTATTTACTACTATTGCTGCTATAAAACTGCTATCACTGATAAATTAATGCGAGCAAGTCTACTTTCAGGTGCATCTGAATTGACAACTCAGTTGTTAAGGCATACAAATATTCTTTGGCTCCCCTTGTGCTGAATCAATAAATTTGGGTTTTACTTCACTCGAAGACTGTTGCGATCCCCTATACCTGTGGGTCATCAAGACTATTTTCTGGCGCTGTTGCCGGGGAGCATAATTTTATTTATTTGCTCACTTGATCATGATATTGTTCGCTGCAAGCCTTTCATTATCGGCAAGACTCGTGGTGGAAAGTTCCTATATTACCATACACTACAAGGAGATATACAACTCTGAACACCTCTGTTGCTCTTGATTCACCGTCTGTTATGAGTAAGCTTCTTACTCCACCACATGCTACACGTACTGTTACTTCTGCTGAGTCTGAAAATGTTTCTGATACTTTTGATGATGCTTCTACTGTGTTTGATGATACTGGTTCTCTAGGTCTTTTCCTAGATGCTACTATTCCTAAATCAAAACAAATTGAAAATGTTGAAATGCTAGTACACATGTTAATTCACCTGATTTTATTGATGATCTTGATGAAACCTATATTGAACTTAATGATGAATTTGTTGAAGAAGCTCGGGCTACTACTGGTGCAAGTGCTCTAAAGAGTCTTCTTGCAAGACATGCTGTGAAATATAAATCTTCTCTTCATGCTAAGTTTGACACATCTCCCATACACATTAGAGACAAGGATTATGATTTCTCTCTAGATTTATCTTATATATCTATTCTTGAGAAGGAACCTTTTTGTGGAACTTAAAGTAAAAGTGCTATGGAACACATGAATGAACTTTCATCTTTGAGTAGTTTATTTTCTGATGATACTAAACTGCGTACTTATTTTGTTACCAAGATCTTACCTTTCTCATTGAAAGATGAAGCTAAAACTTGGTTTAACAATCTGTCACCTGGATCTATTTCTAATCCTATGGATTTGGTTAATGCTTTCTTTCAAAAATATTTTCCTGCTAGTTCCCAACATGTTGTTGTGTAGGATATCTTTAACTTTGAGCAAATTGAAGGAGAGAAATTGCCTGAATCTTGGACAAGGTTTTGTTCTTTGATAAGAGCTAGCCTGGATATCCATTACCTAAAAAATGATCTCCTAGATATATTTTATAATGGACTAACTATTGAATCTATGACATACCTGGATAGTTGTGCTTGTTGTGTTTTCAGGAAAAGAACTCCAGAAGAAGCTGAGGAATTAATGGCTAAAATAGCCAAAAATAATGATGATTGGAATATACCTGAGCCTACACCTACACCAGAGCCAACACCAATACCAACACCCAAGAAGAGAGGGATGATTGAATTAAATGATGAAGTGATGAAGGAAGCCAATAAATCTCTTAAAGAGAGGGGTATTAAATCTGAAGAAGTGAAGAATTTACCTCCTATAGAAGAATTATGTAAGCCTATTCCCCATCCATCAACAATTGAGGTACACTGTCTCCAATACTTTGATAATAGAGATATTCCCTACTTTAAACCACCTGATCAATGCTTAGATGAATTTGATAATTATGTTGTTAAGCAAGAAAACATTAATATGATAGTGCAAAATCACCTTATGGAAAACTCTAGAGCTATTGATAATTTGCATGGTATTATTGAGAGAACCTCTAATGATGTTTAAATGCTTGTTAAACATTTTCATATGGTTCAAACTCAAATTGATCAACTTACTAAAATGCAAAAAGATATGCTAGCTAATGCTTGTAGAGAAAACATGTTTGTGAAATAATTACTAGAAGTGGTGTTTCTACTCGGGCCCCCTTGTATCCTGAACGACATCCTAAAAGAATTGAACAAGATTCTTACCAACCTAAAAACAATAGTTCTCCTTCTAAGAAAAAGAAGTAGAGACATAAAAATGTTGTAGAATCTCCTGAACCTGCTAAAGATCCTAATTGTATATCTATTACTAATGTTGAAACTGAAAGTGGTAATGATAAAAGTTATGCTTCTGATAAAGAAGAAACTGTAGCTGAACCTGAAAAGCAAACTAAACCTATGAAGTATACTAAGGAGTATTTTATTGCTAATAAACATGGTAATGAAAGAGATCCTTGGGTACAAAAAGCAATGCTTTTTCCTAATAAGAAACACAAATCAAAGGAAGAAGAACATTATAAAAAGTTTTGTGAGTGGATGAATCCTCCGTTTTTGTAAATCCCTTTGACTGATGCAATTAAACTGCCTCCTTATTCTAAATATATGAAAGATATTGTCTCTAACAAAAGGAAGATTCCTAATGAGGAAACTTCCACTATGCTTGCTAATTACTCTTTCAATGGCAAGTTTCCAAAGAAGCTTGGAGATCCTGGTATTCCTACTATCCCTTGTTCTATTAAAAATAATTATGTTAGAACTGCTTTATGTGACTTGGGAGCTAAAGTTAGTGTTATGCCTTTTTATCTTTATAAGAGGCTCTCTCTTGAAAAATTGATACACACTGATATATCTTTGCAAATGGCTAATAAAATCCACTGCTATTCCTATTGGTATATGTGAGAATTTTCCTGTTCAAGTTGCTACTAGTTGTTTGATATTAACTGACTTTGTTGTGTTGGAAATGCCTGAAGATGATAATATGTCTATTATTCTCGGAAGACCTTTTTTTAACACTGCAGGGGCTGTTATTGATTGCAATCAAGGAAAAGTAACTTTCAATATTAATGATAAAGAGCATACCGTTTATTTTCCCAAGAAGATTGATGGAAGATATGGTTTGAATTCAATTGAAAATATTGAGACCATCAAGATTGGAGAATTTTATTGTCCCATTCCAAGACTACCATAAGAATATGAAATTATTATGATTGGGACTATGTCTACCAAGGTTTAGGTAACATAATTATTTAGTGATATGCAAAGTTTTGCTTCATATAAAAATTGTTCTGGTAACAAGACTTGATCACCCTTGTTAACAAAATGATTTTGAATGGAGAGGACAATGTTTTCACTATGTTTTCACCTTCCCCATTGTGTTTTCACCATGTTTACTTCTGTTATCACCTTGCTACTTTACTACAATCATGTTTTCCACCATCCATAGTCATGTTTTCTCATGTTTTCACCCTGATTACCGTGGTTATGCATAGTTTCACCACCCATATATTTGTTTTCACCACTTCCACCTTTGTTTTTCTGTTTTCTTTGAGTTAAGGGGTTTTATACTTCTGTATCAACTCCTTTGTAACTTTATTTTCATGTTTTAGTTGTGCCAAGTAAAGTTTCTAACGAAAGTTGGAGTTGGTTTTGGATTTCTGCGCAGGAAACAGATTTTTGCTGTCCACCGTAAAAAATCGTATAATTCACAGATAGATCAAAATGACCTGAAACGTTTTGTGCTTATTCCTCAGCTAATTCCAAAACTTTTTTTGATCTTTACGTTTTTCGATCTGAGCAACTTAAGTGCCCCGAAAAAATTCTTCTTTACAGACTCTTCTGGTTTTGGTAGATTCTCCATTTTTCTTGCATTTGCTCTTTTACTATTTCGAGTGGATTTCTTTGCTTCACGAAACATCAGTGGCTGTAGCTAATGTTCAAAAGTATCAATAGCACTTGTGCCTTTGCAGAACCCATGAATTTTTGATTGTGCACTAACCCTCTAATGCGAATTACTTTGAGTGTGGTGTGAAGGAAGTTTTCAAGGGTCAAGAGAAGAGGGTGATATAATGTAATAAAGAAGAGGCCAAAATCCTAAGCTTGGGGGGAGGTATACTGACATCACACTCATATTTATATCATGTTCATTCAGTTCTTTGTATATACATGTTTTTGTTTCTTTCGTTTGTTTTCGTTCGCTTCTTTCGTTTCTTTTGTTTTTATCGTTTTGTTCTTGATTTCCAAAACACAAAAAGACCAAAAATATTTATGTTGTTTCTCTTTGTTTGCTTGTTTATTTTCTTTTGTTGGTTTGCTTTCCCTTCTTGTTTCGGTTTAGTATTCAAAAATCCAAAAATATTTTGCTTTGTTGCTGGTTTCTTTTTGTTCTTGTCTTAAATTCGAAATCCCAAAAATATTTGTTGTTCTTCTCTGGTTTTGTAAAGTTGCAGAGTTCACCGGACTTCCGTGTCTCCATTGGATCTTGATTATCATTTTATATTATTTGATCCACACAAGTGAAGAGCAGTAATGCCGATTTACGACAATTCAAGTTATGGTGAGAGGCTTGTATGAACTCTATTTGTTTTATTCTTGTACATATACTCGTCCATGTAAACATGCTTAGTTCGCTTGTGTAAGGTGTATGTTATTTAATCGATTCTTAGTAGTTCGTGCTCTGACGTGTCTAGTTCCAACTTATTAATATAAGATAGCATGTCGTATGAATGTTTGCTTGCATTGTTTTATTCATAGAAGGGTATGACATTGTGGTATCTCCCTCTGATTGTTTCGCTTGAATTGACTTGGCACATGCTCACGCACGCTATGACTGAAAACAAAAAGCCAATTAAGCCTCGATGATTTATTTTGCCTCAGATTATTTGTATCGGTTTTATGCCCCTGTTAATTTTGTTTTGTCGCAAGCATGATTATGATAGTTGTTGCTCTCTTAATTGTCGCTCCCTGTCTATTGCTAGCCTTCACCTGTACTGAGTATGAGCTCTACTCGTGCATCCAACTCCCAAAAACCAAAGTTTTACAAATGTTTCCACCATACCTACCTATATATGTGGTATTTAACCGCCACTCCATGTAAATTTCTCGTGTGGTACCTTTAAAACCATCGAAAAATTATTCCTGTTTTGTGCTCCTATTTTAGCTCATGAGGACGTAAATAAAGAATCTTTATCTCACTTGTTGATTGGATTTCACACCCTGGACTAGTGGCTTCATCCGGTTATCCAAATGATAGAATAACCAGTAGTGGGGTGCCCAGCCCCAAATTAATACATCAAATTCTCTTCACTATTTTTCTCCTTATTTATCAGTCAAAGCATAATTGTGTAACAAAAAGAGAAAGAGGGATGACCTTCTACCCAGATGCGTCCTTCTATGGGATCCGCTCTTTTGAAGTCTAGTTGGCTTGTGACGTACTGTATTGTCTATTTACCATTCGTTGACATAAGCATACACCTTTCTTAAAAATGTTTCCAATACCTCTGTTTAAATAAAATAAAAAGTTATAGCATATGAGTTAATCCATGCTTCCCTCTGCAAAGGGCCTTTATTTTATTTTTATGTTGAGTCTTCACCTTCTCACTTTATGTACCTTCTTGAGAGGATGGTTGTCATTCTTAGTGTAATGTGCTTGTCCCAAAACACGGTTGATTGTGGTATAACTTTGATGCTTATATCTTTGATATCTTTAACTCTAGTCTTCATTTGAACTTCAGAGGTGCCCTAGAATTTATGTTTTGCTCCATTATTAAGGGCAAGTGAGTACACTTTATCATACCCTATTATGAGCATTGCAATCTTGCAGATTCATATACTTCATGTTGTTTATTATTAGTTTGTTGGCATCTCTTCTTGGTTTCCATAACTTCTTCCCTCTGCGAAGGGTCTTCCTTTTACTTTTATGTTGAGTCTCCATCTTCTAACTTTATGCAAAGTTGATAGAGCATAGTTGTCATTCTGAGTTTTATGTGCATTTGTCCCAGAAACATTGTTAATTGATTCATGATGTGTTATTGCTTGTTCTCTAATTATCTGTTCTAGTCTTTCTCATGAACTTTGAAGGTGTCCTGACATTTATGTTTTGCCCCACTCTTAAGGACTAGCGAAATATCACTTTGCCATGTTTTCTCTATACTTGAAACAAACGTATATCTTTCGTTGCATTATTATTTATGATATTTTATTTGTGTTACTTCTCATGATGCAAGGTGATTGTTATGCTTTATTATTAAAATTATATTTATCATGCTTGTGTTGAAGTTCTATGATCTCAACTTACTTATGCTTTTACATTATTGATGATCAAGTTTATGTTGGTAGCATGTCACCTCAGAAATTTTGTGTTTTTATTGTTTACCTACTCGAGGACGAGTAGGAACTAAGCTTGGGGATGTTGATATGTCATAAACGTATCCTTAATTTCTGATGTTCCATGTTGTTTTCATGTTGTTTCCTACATGTTTGCTATACACTTTATGTCATTTTAATCGATTTTCCGGACTAATCTATTGACAAGATTCCACAGAGCGAGTTCCCTATTTTCTATTGTTTTTAGTTTCAGAAAAGTTGTTCCGAAAATATTCTCGGAATTGGAAAATTCGAAGTCCAGAGGTCCTAGAATTCCCGAAGGTTCCACGGAGTTCTGCGCCATGGGGTGGTGTGGGGCCCCCAGGCCTCCATCGCCTTTGCCCTTTCGCCTATTTATACCCCCCCGACATATTAACCCTAAAGATATATCACTTCGTCCCAAGAAACACCCGAGGCCGCCGTCATCGTCATCCCGAGATCGGGAGGGTTCTCGAACTCTCCCTAACACCCTGCCGGGAGGGGAATTCATCATCGGAGGGGCCTACACCACCATGCCCTCCTCCGAAGTGATGCGTGAGTAGTTCATCCCTGGACTACGGGTCCATAGCAGTAGCTAGATGGTTGTTCTCTCCACTTTGTACCTCATGTTTAGATCTCGTGAGCTGCCTCCCATGATCGAGATCATCTTTATGTAATGCTACATGTTGTGTTTGCTGGGATCTGATGAATTTTGAATGCTATGTCTTCTGATAATCAATCTATCATGTTATCTTCATGGTTATGTTATTTATGATCTTGCATGCTCTCCGTTGTTAGTAGATGCTCTGGCCAAGTAGATGCTAGTAACTCCAAGACGGAGTATTTATGCTCGATAGTGGGTTCATGCCTCCTTTGCATTTGTGCTCGAGTGACAGAAATGTGGCGGATGGAGGATGTGTTGTTGCCATTAGGGAGAAAACAACGGTGTTTACCTAGTTTACATTGTTTACATTACACACTTTGCTTACTGCGATAATCTGTTGCTAGCAACTTAATACCCAACGTTTGTTCGGATGATATTCAGAGGGTGGATTATTAGACATAGATGCGGTTGGATGACGGTCTATGTATTTTGTTGTAATGCCCGCATGAATCACATAGTAATGTTTATGTCTTGCATATGCACTACGGTGCAGCCTTCACTTCTGTCAATTGCCCAACTGTAATTTGTTCACCACACATGTTATTTATCTTTCACGGAGAGACACCACTAGTGAACTGTGGACCCTGGTCCTTTTTCTCATACTGATAATACACACACTGCTTTCATACTGTTACTACTGCTTTCATACTGTTCTTCTACTGTTTTCCACACCATAAGTTTAACCTCTTCATGTTCAGCAAAACCAGTGAGATTGACAACCTGACTGCTTCGTTGGGGCAATGTGATTTGATTGTGTTGTGTAGGTTCCACGTTGCTGCTGAAGCGGTACACGCCCTGCCATCTCAACTGCATCAACCTTCTGAAGTTACTCCTTCCTCCTACTGGTCGATTCAACCTTGGTTTCTTTCTGAGGGAAACTTGCTGCTGGACTCTTCATACCTTCCTCTTGGGGTCTCCCAACGAACGTGTGTTCACACGCATCAAGCACTTTTCTAGCGCCGTTGCCGAGGAGGAAGAGAATTTCTGCAATGGGAGTCTATCACTTCCAATCTCTTTACTTTGTTTTCGTTTTTCTTAGTTTATTTTGTTTTGTCTTGTTTGCTTCTCTTTGTCACACCCCAATTTTTGGAATCTTGTAGTGTGCTCAAGAAGACAAAAATTAGGGCCAACAAGTTTTTTTCCAACAACATGATTGTTTGAACTAACATGTGTTTATGATCTTAATCATATTTGCAACATAAGTTTTGTTTCTTCATAAACCCAATACCAAATTTTTCTGAAAACACTTCTATTATTTTTCCTGATATTTTCCCTAATGTTTTCCTAATATTACTTGAGTGAATTTTATTCCAAGACTTGGATTATTCTTGTTTGGATCTTAAAATGAACTTTTAACTTTGTTGGATCCAAGAAAACAAAATTTCAAAATGATTTATGAAATTTTTCTTTTAAGTTTTCTATAGAAAACTATACCCTGAAAATATAGCCAAGTACATGTTTTCTACCCTTGTTTCCACTAGGATATAAAATGTTATTTTATGTTTTCTTGACTCTTATTTGTTCCTTGATATATTTACTACAAATACATAAGCTTTGTTTTATTTTTGGATTAATAAAAATTATCTTTTTCTTGTTGTCTTTGTGGTATAAAAATAAGACAGAAAAAGGCATTTTTGGAAAACAGAGAAAAACAAAAAGTACACCTTTTTCCACATTGTTTTCATGGCCTTAAACTAGTTCAAATTTGTTTTCAACAGATGTTTCTGAAAGTTTATAACATGGTTAAAAAGTTCCCACTTTGAAAACAAATTTTGGAAACCATTTCACCCTTGAAAACAAACCCAACTTTTTGATCATTTAATCTGTTTTCAGCACTTCGAAAAATTCCTATGTCCGTAACTGAATTTTCTGAATTTTTGTGAACAGTGTGAGATACACTTTTGGGCAGTTGATTTCTTTGTGTTTCTTTGCAAATTTTGAAATGTAACCTTGTCAAGTGTGTTGACCTCAGTACTGACTCGAGCCAGGATGAGTTTCTTTGCTTCTAGAAGCCTTGTGAGTGAAGAAAACTAGAGAGAGAAAGAGGATGATGTGGCAAGGTATGGGAGCCCATACCTTGACCATTTGACCTTTCCCTTGCCTCCCCTTGCCTCCAAAAGCCAGGCCTTGACTTGCCCTTTCGTGGTCTATGCCTTGGGCAGCCAGAGCATGAGGGAGAAAGACCAAAACCGCCCTAGAGCGCCCTCATGCCGCTCACTGACATGAACCCGAGCCGCATTTTTGCCCCTGCCCTTTTCTCCACTGGTACAAGTCTCTAGAACCCCACTCCTTGCACCTATGCACTCCCTCACTCTCCCACACCCTCCCCAGATCAAGATCTAGCCGTGCCTAGCCCTTGGGAGCGTGCTCGAGCCGTGAAACGCCGTCGATCACCGTCGGGAGCCCGAGGTGGCACCATCCTCTCCCGTGCCTTCCCCACCTCCTCCACTGCCCTGGATCGAATCGCCACCCTCCCCTGAACCTCCCTGACAAGTTCCCTTGGACTCTGCCCGCAGGAGACGCCGCCGCCGTCCGTGGACGCCGCCACGGGCACCGGTCGCGCGCTGCCGCCTGGAGCAGCACCCGCGCCCGATCTTCACACCCCACGACCGCCCTGGGTACCTGCATCGCCTCTGACACCGCGCCACCCCTTCGCGAGCCCCACGGTGATCCACGACGAGCCCCCTGTCGCCGACCGTTTCGAGGTAGAGAGAGAAGAGGGGTGAGGAGGACGACGATCAATGGACGACATTGAACCCGTGCGTTTCCCGCGCCGTGCGCGCGCGCTGAGTGACGATGGGCCGCTCGGCCGCTTAACTGGGCCGCGCTGCGGGCGAACCAGCCCGCGCTGCTGGTTGTTTTTCTTTTAAAAAGTTTACAGAAACTTGCTTGTTTACTTTAGGCTTGGGAAAAATACCAAAGTTGCAAAATAAAATCCACGAAAAATCTTGAACCTAATATTATGTTTTCCTAACCACCTAAAATTTGTAGATCTAAGATTGGACTGATATTTTAACCACAAGACTGGTTTTGCCACAGAGTGTCAGTATTATGGTTTTGATCATAACTTTTTTGATATGTAACTAAAATAGCCAAACTAAAATGATTTGGATAGCTAGTGAGTATATATACCACTAGGACTTTGCCTCACATCAAGGTGAGCTACCAAATGGAAATGCCATCCAT
Organism: Alopecurus myosuroides; assembly: GCA_028641055.1. Taxonomy (NCBI): domain Eukaryota; kingdom Viridiplantae; phylum Streptophyta; class Magnoliopsida; order Poales; family Poaceae; genus Alopecurus; species Alopecurus myosuroides. Next base: position 60,266,893 of record CM054062.1, on the reverse strand, counting down.
TTTGGTAAAAGTCCAGCAGGCTTTTCTAGGATTTTTAGAGTGAGCTTAAAAATGATTTTTTAAGTAAATCCAATTGGATGAGTTTGATATTGACTAGATCTATCTAATCCTAGCTTGGATTAATTTTTGGAGCCATAGATTAATTTTGGTGAGCAGATCTAGGAAACAACGCTTTTCTGTTTTTGTTTGTAAGTGTGTACTTGTTTGAAATGACATGTGTGATTGTTTAAATATTGTTTCCTAGCCTGTATAGAGTTGTTACCACTTGTTATTAGGTTGTTATCTTGCAGTACCTCTACCTTGGAAAGTGTGTGCATGTTTGCAAAGCCAAATGCAAGTAGGAATAGCATTTTGTTAATTCCTAGTTTTATTATTTTGATTAATGTGTGCACCAAATCTTTGTGTGTTTGATTGACTAAGGTTGTGCTATGTTTGGTATGAGTCCAGTACCATTTTGGTACTGTTATTTTTATGTTATTGTCTCTGTTAGCTTGCATGTTATTTAATAGCAAAGCATGTGTAAGTTTTGTTATTTGTTTTCACTAGCATTGTTTTCACTAGAATGAATAGCCTTGTGTTATTTATTTTTGTCATACTAATTTTGTCATGTGTGACCAGAGGCTTTGTACCTCTTTTGCCTTGGTATTAGTGGGCCCATAACCCACTGGTTCCATTGCATCTTGGTTGAGGATGAAAATCCCCAACCATACATTTGTGTGAAAATAACATGTATTACTATATGATTGATGATTATTTTCCACCATGGAAAATAGATTTTTTGTTTCACTTATGCAAGTGAAAAGTTTATTTCTTCTTTGTAAATACTAGTATGTTTGGGTGTGATTCATTTGTTAGCATAATATTCCTTAGGAGTATCATGTTAAGAAATGCTTCACTATTGTTTGCTTAAATTGAAGTGTTTGCTAATAGAATAGTTCCTTGTGATTGATAGATTATTGGTGAATGATCTTTATTGAGTGTTTGGATTTTTGAAAAGGTTTAGTAAATCTTTTGTTGATTTCATATCTACTGGTGGTGTAGTTTATACCTTGGTTTCTTGCTACTTAATTAATTAGAAAAGCATGTGTTACTAGAATTGGTTTATGCTTGCTTAATAGATGTTCTCATAGGATTATTTTATTGTATTTCTTACTAGCATGTGTAAGGTTTGTGAGCTGTTAGTAGATATATTTATGTTCATGACTTTCTTGTTTAGCATTAAGAATCCTTGTAGCATTGTTTGCTTCTCTAGTGTTGAACTAGTGTCACCACTAGAAATTATGGCTTTGCTCTAGTATTGTTGCCTTTTTATTTTATGAGTGTGTGCTTTATCCTAGCATGTTTAGGATGTATTTACTTCTGTTATTGTGCCATGACTTCTTTAGTTGCTTGTGCTATAGTGGTAGAATACAATTATTTCTTATAGCATGTTTGTGTAGACTTTCCATACTAGTATGCTATAAATGCACTCCTGTTTTTATGCTTTTGATAGGAGTATTATATTGTGTGGTGATTGTGTTTTAGATTATTTTTATGAATTTTTACCATTGATTTTAGCTACTGGGTTGTGTATTTAATTTTCATGATTGTTGGATTCCATAACTTTGAGTAGACATAAGCATAGTCTATAACTATCTTATTCATTTGTGGTGTGTTTGCTCGTTGTTTGGAATTTGTCTGAGTGATTGCCTTAGCATGAATATTACACTTATGTTTTGGTGTTCCAGTGTTTTTGTTGTGCTTAGTAGCATCTTTCTATCTAGGCATTATCTTATTAGTTAACTTGTTTGGTGATGATTTGCTTGTGTGTTGTTAATACCCACTGCCATGGGTATTGCTTTGATTGATTGTATTATTTTAGTAACCTCACCTTTTGTACCCACAAGCTATATTTTTAGATTCTTGAATATATTATTATGAGAGTGGTACACCCACTCCATATATGGTATGTAAGATGTGGGATATGGTTTTCAACCATATGTTTGTCTGACGATAGTTTTGTACCCTGACAGTTATGTGAGATAGTTTTCTCAATAACGTTTGTGAGATTGCGCGAGTATAAGTTTGCTTGCTGTATGGGTTGTTTAGTTTAGTTGTTTTGTCTTTAGATATGAGAGTGTGTCTTTTATTCTTTTACGACGCTATAAAACAAAGAAGAAGAAGAAGCAGTTGTGGAGCTGTGCGTCAAGTTCAAGTTACTTCAAGGCCAGGGACACTGAGAGTTTTAAGGCAAGCCATCCTGATGCTTGCTGTTATAATACACTTATCATTATCTATCATGCATGTTTTACCTCTGAAATTTTTACAAAAACTTTGATTACCAAAAACTATTTTTGAGTGACTACTACTACTATTATATATATACTATGCCAGTAGTGATACTTGGTGTTACCAAGCCCATAGCCACCATTTGGTATTTATTACCATCAAAGGAATTAGTCCCTAAGTGGACATCCCAAAATTATGTTTTTGAAAAATGAAGGCTTTTATGGAAAACCCGGAGAAAAGGCTGAGCCTTATTCACCGGAGGAATGTGGAAGTGGTCATTTTTGGGAAAATGGTGTTTTTACAAAAATGACACATAACCTAGTATTCACCGGACAACCTTTACCGTACTGCCACTTTACCCCAACATGGGAACGGGGCTTAACTTGAAGTTTGTTCTTTTTAGTGTGTGTTCTTTCTCAATTTGCTATAAGGGGACGGACTCCCTCGAACCGAAATGTCGCAAGGAGGGGAATACGGGACATACCCAGTGAGGGATTAAGTTCTCCTCCGGGTGCGACAGTTGAGTCTCCTGTCTAGGCAGGGTGGGACCTGGTGCCAGGGAGATTATACTCAATTGAAGAGATAGGCACATTCTAGCGTGAACATAGTGGATGGTTAGGATCAGTTATCTCATATTTACATACTGTTGTTACAGTCCGTGGTTGTTCACGGCGGATGTACTGGATCTGGTGGATGTTTACACCTCTGCAGAGTACAACTATTTCGAAGTAGCCGCGTCCTCGGAAAAGACAGTTGAATGGACATGTAGTTAGAATTGTGTCAATGTTTTCAAAAAGGTGTTGGACTTGTGAAGTTCTGAACAGAGGAAATCTTGTACCGTGGAGGTACCTTTGATGAAAAGCCAGAAGTTGTTTTGCAAAGAGAAAAACTTTATTTTAACAAAAGTTTTACAAAACCTATTGTACATGTGATATCTACAAGAGAAAGAAAAACTATATTATTTTCTTTTGAAGTATCTTCTTCAACGAAGATACAGAGATTGAAAAATCAGCTATGATATGTCTTACATATATCATTAATAGCAAACCCTATGTATAGCCTACCTATTCCACCATATAAGCATACTTGCATTTTTGGTAAGCTACATGATGGATGTCTTGCTGAGTACATTCAAATGTACTCATATTGGTTTCGTCCCTGGTATCAACTTGCCAGACATCGAGAAGGAGTCTCAGAAGGAGATCTACGAAGAGGAGTACGGAGTTGATGGCCTTGCAAACTAGGATCATCTCCCGGTCAGCAGCCTGTAGGTTAAGGCGTGAATTGGGCTCTACTACGTTTGAGTGTGTTAGTCTTCCGCTGTGTGTGTTGTGTGTTTGCCATGCGCAATAGTTGTGTTAGATTTGGTCGTGTGACTTGTCTCTTTTTAAGTGTTTTATGCAACCGTGTAATGGATATTTTATCTGTGTACCAACTTGATATGTTGTTCACGACTGGTGTGATCTGGGATCGTGAATGTATGCATATCGAAGGTGTCCTTGAACAGTGATTCTGGGGCGGACCTTAAACTCTTTATCAAAAACACCAAAAAATTGTTCGTGTTCTAGTTGTTACTTTTGTTACCTCGTTGTTATTTTTCATCATGTTGTTCCCTAAGTTTACCCTAAAATATCTGCCAATAGGAAGTGGTTCTATACTTGGAAAGGATACCATTAAAGAATTCTTTGATCATGTTAGTAAGCAATATAATTTTGAGGAAAAATCCATAGTAGAACTTGCTCCAAATTATGAAAATGCTGCAACTTCTTTAGTTGACATGTTAGAAGCTAGTTTTGTTAACCTTCATCCCATATTACAACATATGTTCCTCAACTTGAATAACATTGAAGATGTTGAGAAAAGGAAATTTATCTTAGAAACCATGCTTAAAGAATCTAGAAAAGTCTTTGATCGTTTCAATATGCTAGGATCCTGTGTAGGTATTGTTGGTGCTTTTTAAAAAACTGAATCTAATAATGAAAAGGAGGATAAAATATCAATGCCCATTAAATTGATAGCGTTGCATGAAGCCCAAGAAAAGAATTTTGATTGGATTGTTCCTGAGAATTTATTTGATGAGAATAGTAAGCCTAAAAGTTCTAAGAGAGGAGCCTCCGAAACTCACTTAGTTAAAATACAATGCATTATTAAGGAATTGACAAATCTTGATTTCAATGCCCGTCCACTTTAAAACACTTGATTCCACTTTTCTGGGCCTAGCTAAAAGGCGTTAAAGAAAAACACTTCTTGGGAGATAACCCATGGTTTTATTTTTGCCTTGTTTTTCTCTGTTTTCTTTGATCAAGGGGTTGTATACTTATGTATAAACTCCTTTGTATCTTTATTTTCATGTTTTAGTTGTGCCAAGTAAAGTTTATGACGACAGTTGGAGGTGGTTTTTGGATTTCTGCGCAGGAAACAGATTTCTGCCTGCCACCGTAAAAAAACGTATACATCACAGAAAAATCATAATTACCTGAAATTTATTGTGCTTATTCCTTGGCTAATTCCACAACTTTTTATTCTTGACGTTTTCGATCTGAGCAACATAAGTGCCCCGTAAAAATTCGTCTTTACAAACTGTTCTGGTTTTGACGGATTCTGCCATTTTTCTTACATTTGCTCTTTTGTGATGTCAAGTGGATTTCTTTTCTTCACGAAACATCAGTGGCTGTAGCTAATGTTTAAAAGTATCAATAGCACTTATGAACATACATAATCAATGGAGTTTTGACTATTGCACTAACCCTCCAATGTGAATTACTCTTTGAGTGTGGTGTGAAGGAAGTTTTCAAGGGTAAAGAGAAGAGGGTGATATATGTGATCAAGAAGAGTGCATGGTAAAAGATTGGGGATGCCCCCGTGGTTCATCCAAGCATATTTTAATAATACTAAAGCATCTAATCTTGGGGATTCCCAAGGCATCCCCTTCTTCATCAACAATCTATCAGGTCACTTCTAGTGAAACTATATTTTTATTCGGTCACGTCATATGAAGTTTACTTGGAGCGTCTGTTTGTTTATCTTTTGTTTTCCTTTGTTTTCTTTTGTTTCCTTGATGCAATAATTTAGTTGGATCCTAGCATTCCTTGTTTGGGAGAGAGACACGCTCCACTTTTTCGTTTGAATACTTGCTATGCTAGTATTCTTAGTTTTTCTTCTAGCAGCTGCAAAATTCCTCTTTAGCTCTTGTTTTCGTTGCATCTCTTGTTCGGAGTTGTTACTTTTAGTAGTGTTATATGAGTAATCTCATGTTTTCTTTCTGTATCATTTAGATAGTTTTTGTTAAAGCATGTTTTGTATGGTGCTTGTTGGGAAAAGAAACAACTGCTTATAGTAGAATTTATAACGGTGCAAGTAGAAGCTTGTATAGACTGTGGCTAGATTCTTTATATCATGCTAGATGTTATTTAATTCTAAAGCCTTGTGGTTATTTAGTAGCATGATTAGCCTCAAATAGCTGAGAGTGTTTAATGTGCCATTGAAAGAATCATGAGTTGTTCTTGTCATATTGAAGCATAAATTTGTGGTGTTCTCCTTTGAATGTTTTATTTGGTTGACTTGGCGCATGCTCACACCATGTTTATGACAATGAACCAGTAAATTATAGCCTCTATGATCGTTTAGTTTTTGAACTTCTGGTACCACTTATGCTTTGATTAATGATGTTTATGTCGCTATGCATGATTATGGCTCTTATGCTCTCTTGATTTGTCGCTCCTAGTCTTTTGCTAGCCTCCACCTGTATTGAGTATGAGATCTACTCGTCCATCCAACTCCCAAGAAACCAAAGTTTTCCCATTGTGTCCGCCATACCTACCTGCATGTGGTTTTTTAACGCCACTCCAAAGTAAATTCCTCATGTGTTACCTTTAAAACTTTCAAAATTACTCCTGTTTTGTGCTCCTGTTTTAGCTCTTGAGGACGTAAATAGAGAATCTTTATCTCACTTGTTGATTGGACTTTCACACCCTGGACTAGTGGCTTCATCCTCTTATCCAATTATAGAAGAGCCGACAGCGGGTGGCCATCCCCAAATTAATAACAACAAATTCTCTTCACTATTTTTGCCCCTGATTTATAAGTCAAAGCATAATTGTGTAAACAAAAGAGAAAGAGGGATGACCTTATACCCAGATGCGTCCTTCTATGGGAGCCGCTCTTGTAAAGTCTAGTTGGCTTGTGACGTACTGTATTTTCTATTTACCATTCATTTACATAAGCATACACCTCTCTAAAAAATAGATACTCCTCCACGATATGTGACAGGCACCCGAGAATTCGGTTAGCCATGGTTTGTGTAAGATGGATGGGAGGAGTGTCAAACTTCTATACCTCTGTTTAATAAAATAAAATCTCTAGCACATAAGTTGATCCCTGCTTCCCTCTGCGAAGGGTCTTCCTTTTACTTTTATGTTGAGTCTCCATCTTCTAACTTTATGCAAAGTTGATAGAGCATAGTTGTCATTCTGAGTTTTATGTGCATTTGTCCCAGAAACATTGTTAATTGATTCATGATGTGTTATTGCTTGTTCTCTAATTATCTGTTCTAGTCTTTCTCATGAACTTTGAAGGTGTCCTGACATTTATGTTTTGCCCCACTCTTAAGGACTAGCGAAATATCACTTTGCCATGTTTTCTCTATACTTGAAACAAACGTATATCTTTCGTCGCATTATTATTTATGATATTTTATTTGTGTTACTTCTCATGATGCAAGGTGATTGTTATGCTTTATTATTAAAATTATATTTATCATGCTTGTGTTGAAGTTCTATGATCCCAACTTACTTATGCTTTTACATTATTGATGATCAAGTTTATGTTGGTAGCATGTCACCTCAGAAATTTTGTGTTTTTATTGTTTACCTACTCGAGGACGAGTAGGAACTAAGCTTGGGGATGTTGATATGTCATAAACGTATCCTTAATTTCTGATGTTCCATGTTGTTTTCATGTTGTTTCCTACATGTTTTCTATACACTTTATGTCATTTTAATCGATTTTCCGGACTAATCTATTGACAAGATTCCACAGAGCGAGTTCCCTGTTTTCTATTGTTTTTACTTTCAGAAAAGTTGTTCTGAAAATATTCTCGGAATTGGAAAATTCGAAGTCCGGAGGTCCTAGAATTCCCGAAGGTTCCACGGAATTCTGCGCCATGGGGTGGTGTGGGGCCCCCAGGCCTCCATCGCCTTTGCCCTTTCGCCTATTTATACCCCCCGACATATTAACCCTAAAGATATATCACTTCGTCCCGAGAAACACCCGAGGCTGCCGTCATCATCATCCCGAGATCGGGAGGGTTCTCGAACTCTCCCTGGCACCCTGCCGGGAGGGGAATTCATCACCGGAGGGGCCTACACCATCATGCCCTCCTCCGAAGTGATTCGTGAGTAGTTCATCCCTGGACTACGGGTCCATAGCAGTAGCTAGATGGTTTTTCTCTCCACTTTGTACCTCATGTTTAGATCTCGTGAGCTGCCTCACATGATCGAGATCATCTTTATGTAATGCTACATGTTGTGTTTGCTGGGATCTGATGAATGTTGAATTCTATGTCTTCTTATTATCAATCTATCATGTTATCTTCATGCTTATGTTATTTATGATCTTGCATGCTCTCCGTTATTAGTAGACGCTCTGGCCAAGTAGATGCCACTAACTCCAAGAGGGGGTATTTATGCTCGATAGTGGGTTCATGCCTCCTTTGCATCTATGCTCGAGTGATAGAATCGTGACGGATGGAGGATGTGTTGTTGCCATTAGCGAGAAAACAACATTGTTTACCTAGTTTACATTGTTTACATTACATACTTTGCTTACTGCGATAATCTGTTGCTAGCAACTTAATACCCAACGTTTGTTCAGTTGATATTTGGAAGGTGTATTATTAGACATAGATGCGGTTGGATGACGGTCTATGTATTTTGTTGTAATGACCGCATGAATCACATAGTAATATTTATGTCTTGCATATGCACTACGGTGCAGCCTTCATTTTTGTCAATTGCCTAGTTGTAATTTGTTCACCACATATGTTATTTATCTTTAACGGAGAGACACCACTAGTGAACTGTGGACCCCGGTCCTTCTTCTCATACTGATAATACACACACTGCTTTCATACTGTTACTAATGCTTGCATACTGTTCTCCTACTGTTTTCCACACCATACGTTTAACCTCTTTGTGTTTCGCAAAACCGGCGAGATTGACAACCTCACTGCTTCGTTGGGGTAATGTGATTTGATTGTGTTCTGTAGGTTCCACGTTGCTGCTGAACCGGTAGTGCGTCCTGCCATCTTAGCTGCATCAACCTTCTGAAGTTACTCCTTCCTCTTACTGGTCGATTCAACCTTGGTTTCTTTCCGAGGGAAACTTGCTGCTGCACTCTTCATACCGTCCTCTTGGGGTATCCCAACGAACGTGTGTTCACACGAATCAAACGTATCTCCTTTTCCGAATACTTTTCTTATTGTTTTCCTCTAAACTTATGAGTTTTGGATACCACTAACACGGACTAACGCTGGTTTCAGCAGAATTACCTTGGTGTCTCGTTTTTGTGCAGAAAGATCAACTTTCGGGAAATTGCCCAGAAAAGACCCCATTGAGCTTATATCACCAGAAGACCCCGGGAGCCAGAAGGACACCTGGAGAGGGGCCAGGAGGGGCCCAGACCACCCCTGCGTGCCCCCTAGGCCACGCCGCCAGGTGGTGTGGGGGAGACCTCCACCCTCTCGGGCTCCCCTTTCGACTACATATCCCCCGTAGACCTAAAACGCGAGGGGGTTCGTCATATTACACACAAACACAACAGAGCGCCGCCGCCACCTCGAAACTCAATTCGGGGATCAGAAGTTCCTGTTATGGCGCCCTGCCGGGACGGGAATTCGAAGGAGATCATCGCCATCGACACCGCCACCTCTTCTCCATCAACCATCCATGATTCCCCCGTCCATGTGCGAGTAAACACCGCTGTAGGCTGAGAGGGATGGACGGGATTGGATGAGATCGATCATGTAATAATGCCAGATTGTTAGGGCATAGTACCTAGTATCCATTGTTAGTGTTCTCTACCGTTGTTGCAACTTGTTGTGCTTAATGCTTGTCAGTAGGTCCCGAGTGCCATGATCTCAGATCTGAACATGTTATTGTTTCATGAGTATAATTATGTTTCTTGATCATATCTGCAAGTTGGTTACACATGTCATTGTCTGGAACCCGAGGCCCCAAAGTGACAGAAATTGGGACAACCGGAGGGTATGGTTGTGATGTGAGGATCACGTGTGTTCACGGAGTGTTAATGCGTTGCTCCGGTGCTTTATTAAAATGAGCACCTCAATTACCAGTAGTTCCCCTAGAGTCCCCGCTGGCACGGGCGGGTAGGACAAAAGATGTTGTGCAAGTTTCTCATTGCGAGCACGTATGACTATATTGGAACACATGCCTATGGTTTTCCTAGAACTTGGATGCTCTATTATTATTATCTGCAGTGCCCATGTTTAGATTATTACATGACCTATGTTATCCATGCAACACCCGTTCATCCATCACCTCTATGCCTAAGGTACTTTCATCCTGCTGTTTTCCGCGATTGCTACTACTGTTACTATTTTACTACTGCTGTTATTTTACTAGTACTGCTGCTATAAAACTGTTACCACTGATACGTTGTTGCGATCAAGGCTGCTTTCAGGTGCAGCTGAATTGACAGCTAAGAAGTTAAGGCATATAAATATTCTTTGGCTCCCCTTGTGTCGAATCAATAAATTTGGGTTTTACTTCCCTCGAAGACTGTTGCGATCCCCTATACTTGTGGGTCATGAGCCCCTGTTTTAGCTCATGGGGACGTGAATAGAGAATCTTTATCTCACTTGTTGATTCGACTTTACACATCTAGACTAGTGTCACATCCTCTTATCCAAATTAATAGAAGAGCTGGCACCTGACTAGTCTTAGGAATGTCGTCAATTCATGGTTGTTTTAGGTTGAGGGAGGTTGTTGCTTTGGTTGTTGCCTACTTTAGGTGTTGTTCTTTGTGTTTGTGTGGGCTCCTCCCTATGGTGTTGGTGTTTTTTGTATGATTTTCGCCCAGTTTGTCCCGCTAATAAATCGGGCACCTTCATCTTAATTAACGGATAAGGCAAAGATTTTGCCTTTGTTTCAAAAAAAGTTAGGTTGGCCTCCTGTGTTAGGGTTCACCCTTGTTAGATTTGACGTGATGGAGAGAACGACCATGGTGTTGCCGAACGCGGTTAAGTAAGGAATGGCAGGTTTGTTCGAGGTGTACTTGGCCATGTGGTCGTGGAGACCTCTTGGTATGACAGACCTCCAATCACGGTTTCCACACGTTTAATGGTGGTAACATCACCCAGTGTTTTGTTGAATTTTGACTTTGTGGATGGGGCCATGGTTTTCACGGAGTGCGCTGTTGTGGGCATGTACATGGCCATGGCAGCAACGATAGAGGCATCCATGGGACCATGAAGCAGACCATGACGACCACCGTCAGACAACAACATTTGCCACGCCCATCACAAACATGGCGGCAATGTCTGCCACGCAATGGCAAGGAAGGCCATGGATACGAGGGCCATGACAATAACAACAGTCATGTCGAAAGCAGTAACAATCTTTACGATCCTCATTTCGGTAAGAATCCAACACAAGAGACAAAAATAATTCATTTAACTTTCCATCCCCATCATCCACCCCCTCCCCCGAAAAGGGTACACACATAATTCAGGAGAAAAGGATGTGCTCGCAATTCATGGAATTTGGTTCCCTCTGAAAGGACATTTCTATCCTAAATAGTTGTGTGTGTTTGTTAACAACATAACTGATATTTAGCACAAGACAGTGAGAAGCCCCTCAAAAAGGATAAAATATTGGTGCCCTAGTGTTTGAATTACGCTTCTTATAGTCTAGAGCCTGTACATTCTTTAGGGGTTTCTCAATGGAAGGAACAGGGAAATCATCTATCTAGTAGAACACAATATAGACATACCACATCCTTCCCCACAACATTGGTAAATTGATATAGTGCAATTAATCCTAGCAAATTCTAAGAAGACTCAAGCGTCTAAGGGAAGAGGGTGATATAATGTGATCAAGAAGAGTGAAAACACAAAGCTTGGGGATGCCCACGTGGTTCATCCCAGCAAATTCTAAGAAGACTCAAGCGTCTAAGCTTGGGGATGCCCAAGGCATCCCCTTCTTCATCAGCAACTTATCAGGTCACTTCTAGTGAAACTATATTTTTATTCGATCACATCATATGCACTTTATTGGAGCGTCTATTTGTTTTTTGGTTTGTTTTCTTTTGTTTATATTGCTGCAATAAACATAGTTGGAACCCAACATTCGTGTGTGGGAGAGATAAACGCTCCGCCTTTTCATATGAATACTCGTTTTCTTCCATGCTCATATTCTTAGTTTTTGTTCTAGCTGCTGCAAATCCTTTTATCTCCTGTTTTTATGCATCTCTTATTCAGAGATGTTCGTTCTAGTAGAGTAGTATTAGTACTCTCTTGTTTCATTTCTATATCTCTTGGAGAGTTTTTGTTTAGCATAAAATAATTGGTGTTGGAAAGGAGTTGTACAATTTTCGTGCTTATAACGGTGCAAAAAGAAGCTCGTATAGACCGTGGCTAGACCTTTTCATGCCATGTTGGATGTTATTTGAATTCTATGCTTAGAAGTTATTATTGTAGCATGACTTGTCTCAAATAGCTGAGAGTGCTTAATGTGTCATTGAAAGAATCATGAGTTGTTTTTATCACATTGAAGCATAAATTTGTCGTGTTCTCCTTCGAATGCTTTATTTGGTTGACTTTGCGCATGCTTACACCATGTCTATGACTACAAACCAGTCACTTATAGGCTCTATGATCATTTAGTTTTTTTACTTGTAATACCATTTATGTTTTGATTAATATTTTTTTTGTCTCTATGCATGATTATGGCCATTATTGCTCTCTTAATTTGTCGCTCCCATTATTTTGCTAGCCTTCACATGTACTGAGTATGAGCTCTACTTGTGCATCCAACTCCCAAAACCAAAGTTTGCCAAATGTGTCCACCATACCTACCTACATGTGGTATTTAACCGCCACTCCAAGTAAATTTCTCATGTGCTACCTTTAAACTTTCAAAATTATTCCTATTTTGTGCCCCTGATACGTCCAAAACGTATCTCCTTTTCCGAACACTTTTCTTATTGTTTTCCTCTAAACTTGTGAGTTTTGGATACCACTAACACGGACTAACGCTGTTTTTAGCAGAATTACCTTGGTGTCTCGTTTTTGTGCAGAAAAATCAACTTTCGGGAAATTGCCCAGAAGAGACCCCATTGAGCTTATATCACCAGAAGACCCCGGGAGCCAGAAGGACACCTGGAGGGGGGCCAGGAGGGGCCCAGACCACCCCTGGGTGCGCCCCCCTAGGCCACGCCACCAGGTGGTGTGGGGGCGACCTCCACCCCCTCGGGCTCCCCTTTCGACTACATATCCCCCGCAGACCTAAAATGCGAGGGGGTTCGTCATATTCCACAGAAACACAACAGAGCGCTGCCTCCACCTCAAAACTCAATTCGGGGATCAGAAGTTCCTGTTCTGGCGCCTTGCCGGGATGGGGATTCAAAGGATATCATTGCCATCGACACTGCCACCTCTTCTCCATCAACCATCCATGATTCCCCCGTCCATGTGTGAGTAAACACCGCTGTAAGCTGAGAGGGATGGAAGGGATTGGATAAGATCGATCATCTAATAATGCCAGATTGTTAGGGCATAATGCCTAGTATCCATTGTTAGTGTTTTTTTACCGTTGTTGCAACTTGTTATTCTTAATGCTTGTCACTAGGGCCCGAGTGCCATGATTTTAGATCTGAACATGTTATTGTTTTATGAGTATAATTATGTTTCTTGATCATATCTGCAAGTTGTTTACACATGTCATTTTCTAGAACCCGAGGCCCCAAAGTGATAGAAATTGGGACAACCGGAGGGGATGGTTGTGAAGTGAGGAGCACGTGTGTTCACGGAGTGTTAATGCTTTGCTCTGGTGCTTTATTAAAATGAGCACCTTAATTACCAGTAGTTTCCCTAGAGGTCCCGCTGCCACGGGCCGGTAGGACAAAAGATGTTGTGCAAGTTTCTCATTGAGAGTACGTATGACTATATTGGAACAAATGCCTATGGTTTGCCTAGAAGTTGGATGCTTTATTATTATTATTATTATTATCTGCAATGCCCCTGTTTAGATTATTAAATGACCTATGTTATCCATGCAACACCCGTTCATCCATTCCCTCTATGCCTACGGTACTTTCATCCTGCTGTTTTCCACGATTGCTACTACTGTTACTATTTTACTATTGCTGTTATTTTACTACTACTGCTACTATAAAACTGTTACCACTGATAAATTTTTGCGGGCAAGTGTACTTTTAGGTGCACCTGAATTGACAGCTCAGTTGTTAAGGCATATAAATATTCTTTGGCTCCCCTTGTGTCGAATCAATAAATTTGGGTTTTACTTCCCTCGAAGACTGTTGCGATCCCCTATACTTGTGGGTCATGGACCCTTATTTTAGCTCATGGGGACGTGAATAGAGAATCTTTATCTCACTTGTTGATTGGACTTTACAGACCTAGACTAGTGTCACATCCTCTTATCCAAATTAATAGAAGAGCTGACAGCGGGGCGCCCAGCCCCAAAATTGGTTACTATTAAATTCTCTTCACTATTTTTGCCCCTGATTTATCAGCCAAAGCATAATTGTGTAAACAAAAGAGAAGAGGGATGACCTTCTGACCCCAGTTGCGTCCTTCAATGGGAACCGCTCTTTTGAAGACTAGTTGGCTTGTGATGTACTGTATTTTCTGTTTACCATTCGTTAACATAAGCATACACCTCTATAAAAAATGTTTTCAATACCTTTGTTTAGTAAAATAAACACATGAGTTAATCCCCGCTTCCCTCTGGGAAGGGCCTTTCTTTTACTTTTATGTTCAGTCTCCATCTTCTTACTTTATGCACAATTAAGAGAGCGTAGTTTCCATTATGATTTTAATGTGCATCAGTCCCAAAGATTATTATTGATTGATTCATGATTTGTTATTATTTTCTCTCAAACTATTTGTTCTAGTCATCCACTTGAACTTTGAAGGTCACTGGCATTTATGTTTTTCCCCAATTTTAAGGACAAGCGAAATATCACTTTGCTATGTTTTATTTATTCTCAAAACAAACCTATAACTTTCAAGTGCATTCTTATTCAGGATCTTTTATTTGTCTTACTTTTCATGATGCAAAGTGATTACTAAGTTGTATTGTTAGAATTATATCTACCATGCCTGTGTTTAAAGTACTATGATCTCATCGTACATATGTTTTTACAATTTAGATGATCAAGTTTATGTTGGTAGCATGTCACCTCAGAAATTATTTGTTTTTATCGTTATACCTACTCGAGGACGAGTAGAAACTAAGCTTGGGGATGCTTGATACGTCTCAAACGTATCAATGATTTCTGATGTTCCATGTTGTTTTCATGCCATATGCTACATGTTTCCTATACTTTTTATGTCATTTTTGTGGATTTCCTAGGACTAACCTATTGACAAGATATCACAGAGCGAGTTCCTGTTTTCTGCTATTTTTGGTTTCAGAAAATTTGTTCTGTAATATTCTCGGAATTGGACGAAACATAATCGCAGGGTCGTAGAAATCTGTCACGTACAAGGGGCCCGAAGGGGACCCGGAGGGGGGCCTCGGGGGGCCCACACCATAGGGCAGCGCGCCCCCCCTTCGCCACGCCACCAGGTGGTGTGGCCCCCTGGCCAACCACCGATGTTGCCCTCTCGCCTATTTAAGCTCCTCCACGTGTTAACCCAAATACCCGATCCTTTTTCCACCAAAAGTTCTTTAGCCGCCGTCATCGTCAACCCTAGTTCGGGAGGGTTCTGAAGTTCTCCCTGGCACCCTGCCGGGAGGGGGAATCATCACCGGAGGGCTCTTCATCACCATGTCTGCCTCTGGAGTGATTGATGAGTAGTTCATCCTTGGACTACAGGTCCATAGCAGTAGCTAGATGGTTGTTCTCTCCTCTTGATGCCTCATGTTTAGATCTTGTGAGCTGCCTAACATGATCAATATCATCTTATTGTAATGCTACATGTTGTGTTTCCTGGGATCCGATGAATATTGAATGCTATGTCTAATGATTATCAATCTATCATGTTTATGTTATTTATGATCTTGCATGCTCTCTGTTACAAGTAGATGTTATGCCCAAGTTGATGCTTGTAACTCCAAGAGGCAGTATTTATGCTCGATAGTGGGTTCATGCCTCCCTTTCACTCACGCTCGAGTGACTGAAACGTAACATGTGGGGGACGCGCTGTTGCCATTAGGGAGAAAACAACGATGTTTACATTGTTTACATTACACACTTTGCTTAATGCAATTATCTGTTGCTTGCAACTTAATACCCGAGGTTTGATTGGATGACGCTCCGAGGGTGGATTATTAGTCATAGATGCAGTTGGATAACAGTCTATGATTTATGTTGCAATGCCCACATGAATCACATAGTAATCATCATGTCATGCATATGCACTACGGTGCAACCTTTATATTTGTCAATTGCCCAGCTATAATTTGTTTACCCGACATGTTATCTATGTGTTTTGGAGAGACACCACTAGTAAACTGTGGACTCTGATCCATTTCTTTACACTAATAATACAACCACTGCAACCACTGTTTTCCTACTGCAATTACTGTTTTCCTCTCATTCACTTCCATCACTGTTCTCTTTAATTTACTGCAAACAAGTACTATTTTTCACACTATACGTCTAATCCTTTGTTTTCAGCAAAACCAGTGAGATTGACAACCTCACTGCTTTGTTGGGGCAAAGTAATTTGATTGTATTGTCAGATTCCATGTTGCTGCTGAACCAGTAGTACGCCCTGCCAACCTCAGCTGTCTTCAACCTTCAGAAGTGATTTCTTTCTCCTACTGGTCGATTCAACCTTGGTTTCTTTCTAAGGGAAACTTGCTGTTGTCCTCTTCATACCTTCCTCTTTGGGTTTCCCAACGAGTGCAACTCCTGCACTATCTGTACCCTCCACTCCAAATACCCGGGAAGCAGGCCCTCAGAAACAACCTCTTCAATCATCAACTTGGTCATAAGGGACTTAGACGAATCTACTTCGATCAATTGTTTGCTCACCCCCGTTGGCGTATTTATAGCGCGGTAAAACCCTTGGGTTTTCTGCAATAAATTTTGCAAATTCACCCCTGGGAAATGCTACAGAGACAAAGTTTGACCTAGGTCAAATCACACATTGCAAAAATCTAGAGATACAGTTTTTATCAACAGATATTCTGTTACCGTGATTTTCGAGATAGTTAAGTAGATAAGAGAAAATATTTTAAATTAAGATATAGATATTTTTGTTTGTAAACAAGAATGGAAAAAATAGAATTGGTGTGTCAGATAAGGAAAATAAAAGAAAGCCGGGTCTGTTTTACAACGACCGAGGAAAGGAAGCCGGGATACGAGATAAGAAACACAAACCCAGATTCAGCTAACAAGCTTGTTATTTTCTTTCTTGCATTTTAGGAGCTTATTGTGAACAGATTAGGCTGGAGCCTAAAAAGTTCATAATAACCTGGGGGCTAATGTTGGCGGAATAATCATCCGGGTCCTCAATCCCAGAAGATTGGACTCGGCTCGGAAAACTGGATCCGTCCCATGAAGGAAAACGGGGTTGGGACCTTTCCGCCAATACAACTAAGACCCGATTCTTGGAGTCCAATTCCCTACATGGAGAAACAGAGTTATTCCCGGGAGAAGGAGGATTCCCAATAGGAATCCGAGAACGGGGAGAACCCAGATTCTCTTGTAAACCCAGACACCCGGCGGCTATATAAGCCGGGTCCTGGGGCATAGAAAGACTAAGTTCTAGACTCTCGAGACATAGGAAGCCGAATTTTGCACCTTGTAATCGTGATCAATATTATCAATAGAAACCTAGAAGGAGTAGGTTTTACCCTCAATCGAGGGGCCGAAACTGGGTAAAGTTTTTCCTCTCGAGTCCGGTTCAACCCTTTCGAAGCTTTACCTCGTGCCGATAGCCTGACAACTAAGCTCTTAGATGAGGACACTTGCTGTGACAACCCCACGACAGTAGTCACACTCGATATAGCCGTAGGGGCTATGCAGCAAACAGTTCAAACAGAAAAGGGGGTGACTTTGAGCCATAGTCGGACTCGATACAGTTGGGGGCTGCGCAACAAACAATTCAAACAAAAACCGTACGGGTAAAACTACAAAGAAGATACTCGAGCGAAAGAGGGCAAGTCAAAGGACATTCACCCAGATACAAGAAGAGGAGGAGGTTATATTCATATATAAATCGGACAGTTCCAGAGTTATTTACAAAAGAGCTGCGTGGCTAAAGGTCACAAATTCTCTAAAACTAAGGAGTCCACCCATTTACCAGTTGCACATATGTTTCTTTTGCTAGACACATGAGTGCAACTGCTGCAGGTGTGACCTCTTCATTTCGAGAGCTCATATTGAAGCGTTGGCAACCCGGAGGAGCAGGAGGACCTCTGGCGATTTTACTCAGACTCATACGAGGGTAATGAGTCTTTGCAACTGCCAGAGAAACCTTCGCCCCACCAACCAGTTGACGATGAACAAGCGCCTTAGCAATGGTCATAATTGCTAAATTTCCGCATCAAATTGAAGAGCCCCTCTGGCAACTTCTTGAGTGGAAACAAAGCTCTATATATGTTGTTGAAAGCAGCGTGGCGGGACCCAATGACTCCACCCACTTGCTGATCTCGAGTCCGCAACGTCAAGAGCACTCATGATTTCTCGACATCAGCCCAAAAAGAAGAACTAAAAGCGGCAAGCTTTTGGCGTTCCTCCTCAATGTATCGGGTTTCTTCAGCAGAGTTCTCCTGGACACCTATAGAGGCATGGTCACTTGAATCATATGGATATTCCGACTCGAGGCAAGTTAAAAATTATTACGTGAAAACTTACAGGTTAGATCTATGGTTATAGCAGCTAGCTCAGCAAGAAGAAAATCTTCATGATCCCCAGCAGATTGTTCTTTGGATTTTGAATCATCAAGTTGAGCCCTTACAATTTTAAGCTCCTCATATTTGCTCAAAAGCTTTGTGCACAGGAACCGCACTAAATCTTTTGTGGTGTTTACTTGAGAATAATGAGTAGCAAGTGGATTTGAAGATGATTCGGCTACTGGTGTTCGAGTACCATCACCAGCCAAAGTCGTAGAACCGGTGGCCCTGGGTACCTAACAGGAAGAAAAGAAGGTTGTCAAGACTTGATATGATAATCCGTTCAAGTGCTTGGCAGTATTTTTACTACCTCACACTCGGGGGCTATTCCCATCGGGAGAAGTTGTGCAAGAAATATACATTCACATACAAGAAACGGAAGAAATTTCATTCATCATCAAAAGGATAGGTTCATTACAGGCAAAAGGCAGATTTCTTGCACTAAGGCTCCGCTCCTACAAAGGCTACAATACAAAAATAAAACTAATTCTTGACAACTACTTTGAGAGCATATTCAACAGCAAGAGAAGCTTTTGCCCGTACCTCGAGCATTTTCATGAGTTTCTGGGCTAACTCAACGCAGTACTCATTGAAGGGGTCAAAGTCTACATCTTACCCGCTCGAGTACGTCGGAGGCCGATATACCACAAGTCTAGGGGATCGTGTGTATCCTTTTCGATAAGTAAGAGTGTCGAACCCAACGAGGAGCTAAATATAGGATAGGTATTCTCTCAAGTTCTATCAACCACTGATACAACTCTACGCACACAAACCGTTTTGCAATATCTAGGAAAGAAAACTAGAGTAACAATACGGGTAAACAAGATAGTTTTGCAGGATAATAAGTACAGGAAAGTAAAGTTAGTTTCTACAGCAATATAATACACTAACTGACTATAAACTAACAGTAGCATGAGTGTGAAAAAGTGGCGGAAAGTGTGATGGATTTGCACAAGATTAACTAGTGAAGATACTTGGTTCATTGTCTTCGATGCAGTTTTCCACGTGGGAGAGGCTAAATATATGTGCACTCAACTAATATTGATTACACATACTATATGATTGGATTGTTAATGAACATCTGTAAACACTAACAAATCATTAAGGTTTCCCCAACCATAGTCTTAAGTCAAGGTCCTCTTACTCCCATACATGCAACATCCCGGTTCGAGTCCTTAGGTTTCCGTCACTCCGGTAGAACTACCCCCTTTCTCCTGCAAATACTACAAACCCTATGATGTTTGATCCATGTTCACACAAATATAATGGACACCAAAGGACTGTACCATATCAACATACAACTCTAATGAACCAAAGACATTCAACCATTCAATCTAGGAACAAAGAAACTACACAAACATGACATAGATCATAGGATTATAACTTATAGCATCAAAAATCATGTTTAGATAGAGAGGTCCAGAGGTGTGTGGGAGGATGAACCACTGTATACAAGGAGTAATTGGCAATGGAGATGGCGGTGAGGATGGTGAAGGGGACAGCGAGGAGCACAGGGCGGTGCTGGCACCGCCGGCATCATGGGGGAGCACCGCCCCTTAGCCCCTTCCTTCCTGGCTTCTTGGGAACCCTCCCCATGGAGATGAGATCCATGTGGGAGACAAGAGCATGGATTTTGGTGGCTGCAATTTGTGGGTGGAGGAGTTCTCCACGAGCTAGGTTTCCTCCCTTTATATATCCTCTCAGAATCCCTTCATCCCATCCAGGGCTGCAGTAAATCGGGCGTATCTCGGCCGTCGGAACTTGGAATCAGGCGAATTTTGAGTCTAGAACGGTCCTCGCAAAATTTTCCACAATTTTGCCTTCGGGGAGATTTCCGTTTGCCGTCGTATTTGACCCATAACATGACAATCTTTAAAAAGAGTTTTCAGACAGATTTCAAGAAAGTCCCAATTAGACTCCAACAAGGTTTCCTCTTGTATTTTTGATAATTCCTACACATCAAAGTGTAAAACAAGAACATTGTGCACTTTTGCAACTATTAGTATGTTAGTCCAAATAAGTCATAAACTTAATATAAAAACAATTATCAAAAGCATAAAAGTAGCATGAAACCATCAAAAATTATAGATACATTTTGGATGTATCAACATCCCCAAGATTAGTTCCTTCTCGTCCTCGAGTTGGTAAAACGATACCAAGATAATTTTTGATGATGAATGCTATGAGCAAGTCTTTAACAATTGCATAATAAATGATGTATAAATAATAAAACTTAGCAACCATGTTAATAATGAAAAGTATCAAAGAACTAAGAGTACATAGTATGCCATTTATAAATATGAATAAGATTGCAATGATCATAATAAAGCATGGTAGAGTGGTATCTCGCTTGCCTGAATTTGGATAGCAAAACATAAATTCCCGGGCACCTCTGAAGTTTAAATGAAGACTAGATATAAAGATATCATAAATAAGAGCATCAAAGTTATACCACAATTGACCTTATTCTGGGACAAGTATATTACACTAAGAATGAAAATTATGCTCTCAAAGAAGTGCTGAAAGAAAGTATGGTGACTCAACATAAAACTATAAGATTGGCCCTTCGCAGAGGGAAGCAGGGATTTAACATGTTCTAGAGTTTTTTTATTCTTACAACAGAAGTAAAATTATTTTTGGGAGGTGGTTGTTCCTGTCAACGAATAGTAATAGCGATCTTATTATCTTCCATTCTAAACAAGTTTTAGAGAGGTTCTGAGATGTTAGGCATTTATAGCATGCACTTTAGATAGTTGGACACTTATCCCAACCTTTGCTTTCACAAACCATGGCTAACCGAATTCTTAGGTGCCCGCCAACAATCACATACCATGGAGGAGTGTCTATTTTATTACTTTTAAAATTAGTGGTCTAACTAGCTCTTTAAGCAAAATAAATGTGGATAAGAAAATGTAAACTGCTAGTCCTAAGAACTAAATTTAGCATGGAATATAATAATCTCAACTACCACGTCCTCATGAGCTAAAAACAGTGTCACAAAATGAGAAGTATTTTGAAGGTTTTAAAGGTAGCACATGAAAATTTACTTGGAATGGTTTTGAAATACCATGCATAGGAATTTATAGTGGACCTTTTGGAATAACTTGTTTTTTACGGATTTGGATGCACGAGCAGCATTCCCGCTCAGTACAAGTGAAGGCTAGCAATAGACTGGGAAGCGACAACAAGAGAGCATACCTGTCATAATCATACTTGCGACATAATAGAATTAACAGAGACATACAAGTGATACTAGAACTCTGAGGAAAAATAAATCATCAAGGCTGTATTGACTTTTATTTCCAGTCATAAACATGTGTGAGCATGTGCCAAGTCGATTCAAATAAATCATTTATAGGAGGATACCACAATGCCATACCATCTCATGAAAAGGACAATGCATGTTAACATCAAAATAACATAATATACACTATTAGCTAGTTGAGACTAACCATAAGAAAACATAAACTACTAAACAATATTATTCACACATCATTTTTAAGTTTCAAGAAATTATCCATTAACCAAGTAAACTTCAAACCACCTCTCCAAACAGGGGATAAGTAGAAGATGTGCCGATCAACTTATTAATGTAACCGGTGTTTGATGCTAAGAGAAATAAATAATAAAATACAGACACTCCAAGTTTGTTCAAGTTTCTATGTTGCTCGAAAAACAAAGTTTAAAGGTTTGCAAACCAAGGGGTTATTGGTGAAGAGGGATGCGGAGACATCCCCAAGCTTATGTCTTTTTTCCATTCTTCAATATTTCTTTGTTTGGTGTTCCTTCATTCTCTGTGAAAAAACTTCAACACAAAAAAATTTCCCATTCTTTTATGCGGTTAGACAATAGTGCAATAGATAATATTCCCAAGTGTTGCTATTAAACCAAATCAATTTTTTTTTGAATTATAGAAAGTTTTCGTAAGTGGCCAACTTATAAATGAAAGGTAAGACCCAAAAAGAATCAAATGAAAAAGCAAAGAGGCCACTCTCACAACAAAAGTCAGAATCTGTCCAAAAAACAGCAGCTGGAAAACGTATTTATTAGGTGGACTTAAACATGTCAAGATTTTTTGCCGGTTTTGTGCATACATAGGATTAGATGATACATAATTAGTTACATTTTCGTCACTTTTCGAGTTTTCCGTAAAATATGAAAAATCATATAGTGAGAAGCAAATGCCGAAAACATAAAAAGAACTTAAATATGCATCAACTAAAACTAAATGCGTAAAACTTGGTACTTTATTTTTATGAAAAGCTAAAATACCAGACGATAAAACAATAACAAACAAAAATTAAAGACGAACTGATGCTCCAAGAATAACACATAATGCGTAAAGGAATAGAAATATAGTACCACAGGTAAAACCGATGATCGTTGATGAAGAAGGGGATGCCTTGGTCATCCCCAAGCTTAGACGCTTGTGTATTCTTGAATATTTCAGAGGAGGATCCATAGAGACCTCCCCAAGCTTGAGATTTTATCCCTTCTTGATCTTCCTTCACCATCTCACTCTTGAATACTTAAAAACTCTCTTCACACATAACTTCATTAGAGGGGTTAGTCCTCAAAAAATAAAATCTTCCTTCAGTTCCTAAGCACACATTATGAACTTATTTTTAAGCATTAGATACTTCCTCCAAGATCTAAGTGATGCTCCGGGATCAAAAGAACTCCACTTTGCCCGTAAAAGAAGCGACGCAAAACTAAGACATAATTTCATTTGTGTTGATGAATAGAGGGATGACTCAGGCATCCCCAAGCTTAGATCATTGTATCTTCTTAAATATGTTCTTGTGATGCACCTACACATCCCCAAGCTTGAGCTCTTGCATCTTTTTTGTTCACCTCATATCACCAATTTGATTAGATATTATACGTTATATCTACATAAAACTTCACAAAATTCATTAGTAGGGTTAGTACTCATTAAATAAAATCCACTCATGTTCAAGTATTGGCAAGTTTCATGATATTTATCAAACATTAGCCACCGTATATACCGAGGTTTCTTATAAAATTTCCGTTGTCCATCGAAAAACTAAGAAAACTAAGAACACTAAGTACAATATTGAATAAACAAAGAAATATGTGAAAATTGAACAGTCTGTAAAGATGGCACTCAATGAGATAGTTACGTAGCTCAAATAAAAAAACTTTAGTCTAATGAAAGTAAGCTAATAAGCTCAGGTTTACGCACAAAAAATTTCAGAGACAAATACTATTCTGGGATTTATCACAATTTTTTTTACACTGAAGCACAAAAATCTGCCAAAAACTGATGAGTCAGTGTAACATCCCTGTTTGGCTACAATAGAGTTGTGGTGTGTGGTGTTCATCTCATACATGCATGAAGCAAAAAATTTAATCATGTTTGAAACAATTTAAATTGTGAATTTAAATGGATTTGAGAAAATACCACAAAGACTACTTAATGTGGATTTCAAAATTTTGAACTGAAAAATATTTCAATTTCACCAAAGCAAAATATGGTGTGGTTGGAAATTTTGTGAGGTTTCCAAAAAATATTTTTGCCAAATTTTCTGTTTACAAAAAGGCCCTCAAAACGATGTTTTCTGTCCTATTTTACAATAGAAAAGGACCTACTTGCAAATCTTAAAAACTTCAGGGTTTTTTTGAAAACCACCCCTTGTCTTCTACCTCCGGACGACAAGCAGCTCGTTAGCGCTGCTCGCGTCGTCGATCCCGCGAGGGGATCTGTCGTGGTGTTGTCACGACAAGTGTCCTCATGCGAGAACTAGATTGCGAGGCCATTGATACTGAGCGAAACTTCGAAAGGGTTAAGGCGGAAACGAGAGACGCGAGTTTTCCCAGGTTCGGCCCCTCGATTGAGGGTAAAACCTACTCCTGCCTTCTTACTATCAGGAAACAAGGTCTCGATTACAAAGGGAGATTCCGGCTCTCTATGTCTCGAGTTACCTTGCTATTGACTTAGAACTTGTCCTCCTACGTCCTAGGGTCTCACCTTATATAGTTGACGAGACCTCCGGGTTACAGAGGTATCCGGGTTACTCCCGTGGTCGGAGTCCTAGATCAATCCAGCTCCTAGAAGCTTCATCGGGTTTATCCTCAAGGCCCTTGCGCTCCATCCGGCCTTGGGCCGCTCCTTAAGTCTTGAGCCTCCGGATCTCCTAACCCGACACCTGGGCCAGCTCCTCAGCAATCCGGATCACGCTTACGGTGATCCGGGGTCTTCTCATTCCTGCCGACTTTGTCGTCTGTAAACCGGATGGTAGCACTTGGAAGGACCGGAATGTTTTCCGGTTTATGTGGGCGGTAGGTAAGGTCCCCCCTTACCTATTCCCCCAACATTAGCGCCCAGGTTAACATGAACACTTAAGTTTAAACTTAGACTATTCACGTTAAGCTTCCAGGAAAAACTTGAATGCGAATCTATTACACCAAGAAATAATCTTCCAGAATATCTGATCCGGATTATTCGGGGATCACCATTATCTTCAGGGTCATATCTTTCCATTTCTCTAGAAAGATAACTCCGTATCTTATCTCCAAGATCTTAGGAATCGAAAAGATTTTGATTTATCCCGAAATTTCCTCCGCGTATTTTCTTCAGGGAAAAAAAATCTGTATTCGCAGATCCAATCTCTACGCGTTTTTCTCGTAAAAAGGCCAATCCTGAGGGTTCTTTGTGCAAAATTACCACCTAGCCCTACCCCCGCCTATGAATACTCCACCGTACGCCCCCCAGGGCTCATTCGCCCCTCGTCTGTCTACTTCTTCTTCCTCCTTCGAACGAGAGCTTCATTCTGCCCCTCGCGCCGCCGCAGTTGGAGCATCGCCGCTGTTCGACGCGATCATGGTGAAGGAGAAGAGCCAAGTATCCAAAACCGGAGGAGCCGGAAAGAAGAGGAAGGCCGGCGGCGCTTCTGGTTCTGCCGTGTCCAAGTGTGGCCGAGCAATGATGCAGGTTAACTGGTGTAAGTCTGAGATGAATCAAGGCCGGTTGACGGAGATGGAGGACGCCGGTTTACTCCCGAAGAACGTTGTCTTGGAGAGCCCCAGGAAACAATACCTGGCCTAAACCTGGGCCGGGCGAGGTAATAGTCTTTGAGACCCACATTCTCCGTGGGTTTCGCCCACCCGAATCTCATTTTTTCCGCCGGCTCCTCAGCTACTATGGTCTCCACCTTCAGGATCTTCCACCAAATTCCATCCTTAACGTTAGTAACTTCGTAGTTCTCTGCGAAGATTATCTCCAACTAGAGCCCAATTTAGATCTCTTTCTTAAGTACTTTTACTGCAACAAACACCCCGAAGTGGCCAGGGGCGAGCTCATTCACTGTGGAGGTGTCTCGTTCCAGAGGCGGAAAGATATCGCCTATCCGGGCATTCCCCTTGCTAGTCACCCTAAGTTGTGGCAAAAAAACTTCTTTTATATAAAAGACACTTCTCCTGAAGGTGAACCGGCTCTTCTGGGTTATCGCCCTGAACGTCTAGTCTACACCAGTACCATGAAATCTTACGGCAAATCCTCTGATCGAGTCAAAATCCGGCCTCTCCTGAAGAGCGTAACTTACTTGATAGTTCACGGGCTTACTGGTTTAGATCTAACCAAAACTTGGGTAGACTGGCGCATCCAACCCCTTAGCATCAGGAACCGGCTGTTTCATGAATACACCGGTTTATCAGACCCCATGCGATATTCCGAGTCTTAAGTGTCTAAGTCTGATATGGTGGCTTCCTTAAAACTCCTGGTTGGAATAAAGCAAGACAGGTTCTTTGACGTTGGCCTGGCACCTTTTTGCGCCTCTAACCCGGCTCCTCCTGTAAGTATCTATTTTCATAAGTAATTTTCATCCCTCAAGACCACGCATATTCTAACCCTGATTTTATCCAGTTCACAACCCACGGTTCCCTTCTGGGTTACCACAGAAGAACCAGCTTCTCCTCCTGAGGACGATGAATCGGAGGAAAAAAGTGACGAAGAGGATGAGGTTTCTGAATTTGAATCCCGCTCGGTCACTTGCAGTATCAATTTGCTGACGCTGGTTACTCGCATGATGAACACGCAGAGCAAGAGGTCGCCGGGTTAGGCCAAGGACGAGCAAGTGAGGAGGCGCCGGGTCTGGATGCTCCAAATCAAACTGCTCCGGATCTCAATCGATCCACTCCCATCACTGGTTCCAATGTGGTGGCTGAGAAGGATTCCCCCGCTGGCCAAAAGAGGACCCGGCAAGAAGTTACAAAGGTGCCTATCTCTAGACTGTCAAAAAATCCTTTGAAACCGTCCTCACATATAGAGAAAACGCATGACGATAAAGAAGGTAGCAAGAGAAGAAGGACCCGGAGCTCCGGGTCAAGTGAGCTAGAAGCAGATTTGCCTGAGAAAACTCCTCTCCGCCGGGTTTCGAAGGCTCGAGTTTCACCTACTGCTTCACATCCCTTGGCCGAAAAAATCAGGCCTGAGCTGTGTCACAACCCCGGACCAAGAGATATTCATACTGTTATGTGCTCCTAGAAATGGACCCACAAGGACATTAGGGTTACCAGCACCGACCGCAACAAACAACGGCAGGCAGACTGGATTCATTGGCACGCAGGCCGGATCACCACGGTACTACTACTCCTTGTGTCCACGCTAGTCATAACCAACTATGCATATCAAAGCGTCAACGAATCGAATGAAACTGAAGGAAACGGGACCAAAGCTATACATAGCTGCTATGTGTCCAGAAAGTGCAACAATAATCGAGGGTTACTGGGGTTACCTAGCCCCAGGCCGAATCACATCGGCAGGCGGGCTCGGACATGGATCATCGGCTCCACAACCCCTCGGCCGTGACAACTATGCAGGCATAGCCAAAACTGTATAACAATGAGCTCGAAACCAATAACCGATCAAAGCAACACTCTAGACATGAAGCTTTATTAAACATGTGTTACTAGAGTAGCTGTACAAGCAGAGGTCACATGACCCAACATTACATCAGACAACGGAAGGCAAATTATGTTGCTAATCAACAAGAACCAAAAAGGCCTAAGAGGCCACAACATAAGGCGACGTCCCAGCCCATAGATTCCAGGCTGCTACCTGGGAACCCCAAACTACTCGTCTATGTCCACGTTGAATCACCACCGATGTGAGATCTTCACCTGAACCAAATTTAAGCAACCCTGAGTACGGTAGGTACTCAACAATACTTAGTTAACCTATTATATATCTGCTATCTTCGGAAAGGGTTTTATGAAGGCTGATATGCGTAAAGAAATATTTATTTTTCCAAATCGAGGAAGAATATCACGTCTCATAGAGTATTTTCAAAACAGAGGAGGAAACTAGTCAACTACAGTAATCATCATCTTCTTGTATTCCACCAAGTCCTTCTCATTCCCACACTATATCATGCTACAAGGGTCACCCCTCTCGGCATCTCCGAGGAGGCACCCTTCAATCATGGTTAACAAGTTTTAGTCATTCCGTTGAAGTTATCTATGATCACAGAATCCGTTGCGAAGTCGTCCGTAACTGTGGACACGGCTTCTCGAGGAGATTTATCCCTCCAAGGGGTACACTTTACCCACACGTACCATCCGACTCTTAACTCCACATGTACGCTCCTTGGGAGAGCGGCAGAGGGTGGTTGGCTCCGACCTTTACCTTGCGTAACCCTATCGATGAGTCAACCCAAACAGGGCCACCCCGTCAACAGGGAGTTGGCCACCTCCTGATGGCACCTGTTCTGTGAGTCGGGATCAAGATCCGTGTACATCCATCACTTTTCCCGGTCACGCCCTAAGTTTTCTCCAAATCATTTTCTCACTCACACGCAGATGGAAAGATCAAACTACGTGACTCATGGATGTGGCCAAACAAGTTAGTTAGTAGGGCGAGGTTCATTGGCTCGCTCGTGTGGTTGCACGCTCAGTCTTGGCTTCGAAGGCGAGAACTCGCTCCTAGGGGCATGAACAGGACAAAACGCCACAACCCATTGTGGCCTCACATCCATGTCGTTACTTAGTCAAGTTATCAAAGACAATCCAAATCACAACAACCTGACAAAGTAGAGTCACACATTGACCGGATTCATCAACCGGATGGATCAGATCACAACTAGCCATGGCTAAGAAAGACTCACAGGCTTTAACGAGACGCGCACAAACAAACCTATAGCTTCTAGGAGCAGTGGATCAGGATATTTAGGCGATGCAACAAGTATAGGAGAACTCTATCTAAGACCATAAATACTTTGAACCGCATGCAATATACGAGATTTCTATACACTTCAAAAACCATATATGAGCAGATAAGAGGTTATGCTTGCCTTGGTTATAAGAAAACCAGATGGAGGCTTCAGGAATAAGTTCTTGACTTGTCGGTTAAGATCAAGTATTCGTCATGGAACTACTGGCCTTCTCTTCGGAGTTGCGTTCTACCGAGGGGGAAACAACACCAAAAGAGTAATAACAATCAACACATGGCATTGATGCAATGCACAATATGTATGCATGAGCAAGTTAATGCACTGAGATAAAGCCCTAAACATGAATATAGGGTTGCTAGGGTTCGTATGAAAATTATAAAGTTTTACAGAAATTAGCCCGAAATAGACCCCGGAGGGAAATTCGGGTGATTATGGAAGTGAGTACAATTTATAGTGCTCAAATGGGTTTGAAAACATCATAAACAGATTACATTTGTCATTTTGAGCAATTTGGTATATAACTTTTAATTTTCTAATTTTAGTGAATAAAAACTTATATTTCTATTTTAAATGATTTAAACAACATTAAATAATGGCCATTTTTCAACTTTCTCAAACATTATTGAAAATGACATATTTGGATAGAGAATAATTTTCTGAACATTTTGGTACCTCACTTTTATTTTTCTGAATTACAGATTAAAAGATATCGAATTTACAAGTGTTAAACAATTTCTATAATTAAAAGGGTGGGGTCCACGTGTCATATTCTCCTCTTTTAGAATAAACAGAAAAAATATGACGTCAGCGTGATGTAACGACGACATCATCTTGCTCTAATCCTCACAATTGCTCTCAAATTCGAAGAATTTCGCGCGCAGTCGACGAAACAAACTATACCAGGGGGGAGAGGAGGTCGAGGGGAGCAAAATGGTGGCGGCGCCGCTTCCTAGCTACCACCGGAGACTCGCCGGCGTCGAGGAACTACGGCGGCGCACGACGGCTATCATCAGCCCGACGATACATAGGGCGGGGAGAGTAATGGGGAGCATCTACGTGTTCAGAACCTCACCGTGATGGCTACGGTGTGGACGGAGGCGGCTGGTGCGGTCGCAATCAACGGCAATGGCGTGGCGGAGCTCGGCCGGAGGCGAGGAAGTCGGCATCGATTCTGGCGATTGGGGTGCTCCCAGCAAGCGCAGCTCCACGAGGAGATAGAGGAGGACCAGGCGGAGCTCGCGGGACAAGCTGCAGGTCACGGGGCGGCTCGAGGCGACGACGCTCGCCGGCGACCATCACGGTTAGGTTAGGGTTTGAGTTCCCGGGAGGAGAAGGGAAGGGAGGGGGTTCGAGGGGGGAAAGGGAGAGTGTGCAGGCCTTATCCTCCCTCTCAGGAAGCGGCAACGGCGGGGATCCCCTCGCGGGATCGTCGGCGGGGGCAGTGCCACCGAGCTGCTTGCCGGCCGGAGGTAGAAGACAAAGAAGGTTTTCTCAACCCCCTAGAGTTTCCGGAATTACAAATTAGCCCTTTTTTGCCCCAAAACAACATAGGAAAATAAAGTTTTAAGGTCCTTTTTGGAATCAAAAAAATTGGCAAAAATAACTTTTGAAAAGCTTATAAAATTTCCAACCTAACCATGTTTTTGTTTTCCAAAGATGAAAATATTTTTAAAACAAATTTTGGGTGACCAGTTTAAGTGGTGTTTTTTTTAGTCATTTCATTTATTAATTTCAAATGCAAAATTCTAACCAAATGTTTTCATGCATGTATGAGATGCCAACAACACAACACCACACACCCTAGTTTAGCAAAAATTGGGATGTTACAAGCCGAGTCGTCCTTCTCATTCAGATTCTCCAAACTCCGACTCATCCCATTTCAGCGAGGCTAGTGAGTTTTCCATTAACTCCAGGCAAGCTAACTTTTATACCGTTTGTTCATCACTACTAATGTTTAGTCATTCAATCCGGCTTATGATTCTATCTTCATCACAGAGCCCAAATTGTGCTGAAAGTTAACCCAATCTCTTCTGCCGCTCCTGCTGCGAACCTCGAGCAGAGGGTTTTTGGATAATACGAAGATGAACCGGCTGCCCGATCACCGGGTCATGTTGAGGCTATGGTTCAAGATACCGCAGAGGTGAAGCCGGTTGATAACACACCGACTAATGAAACTCCTGCTGAAGATATGGTTGTTTCTGACCCGGAGGTGGTCATAACCGGCTCCCAAGCTGCACACGCTATTGGAACCTCCACTGTGCTTTCCAAAGTCACAGAAGAGTTGAAAGCAAAAACATAAGAGAAGACAACTCCCCCAAACCTGAACATTGAAGGCCAGGACTTTGATACACTGCCTCGGGAATTGTCTGAGAACCGGCGCCGTGCAGATGGGATCATAGAATTCCCGAAGAAAAAATATGAGGTAAACACACATAACCTGTAGCCCTCAATCTTCTAGTTTATATTTTGCAATATGAACTTGAAGATTCATCATTGAATGTTTTGAATGGAACAGCTGTAGCCCCCAAGCACCAGTTTTCAAATTTGTGAACCGGGTGTCACACCCCAGTTTTTGGAATCTTGTACTGTGTTCAAGAAGACAAAAATTAGGGCCAACAATTGTTTTCTAACCACATGATTGTTTGAACTAACATGTTTTTATGATCTTAATCATATTTGCAACACAAGTTTGATTTCTTGATAAAACCAATATCAAATTTTTCTGAAAACACTTTTATGGTTTTTCCCTGATGGTTTCCCTAATGTTACTTGAGTGATTTTTATTCCAAGACTTGGATCATTATTGTTTGCGTCTCAAAATAAACTTTTAGCTTTGATAGATCCAAGAAAACAAAATTTCAAAATGATTTATGGAGGTTTTCTTGTAAGTTTTCTATAGAAACTATTCCCTGAAAATATAGCCAAGTACCTGTTTTCTACCTTGTTTTCACTAGGCTATAAAATGTTATTTTATGTTTTCTTGACTTTTATTTGCTCCTTGATATATGTACTACAAATACATAAGCTTGGTTTTATTTTTGGATTAATAATCCAACCGAGGCAACATAGTATGTAATCCGACCGAGACAACGTAATCCCATCGAGGAGTATTCTCCGGTTGAAATGGGACAGACGCTAGCCACAAGCAACGCGTTCAAGACGGGTCCTCGCCCTTTTCAAGACTCAGACCATCTATCACGTAAACGTACCAGACTCATTCTGTCCCACGTCAACAAGAAAACCAGTTTTCCGTGTATACGGGGCAACGTACTCCAACCGAGATAACGTGATCCAACTGAAGGGAATATGCCCGAGAGGCAATAATAAAAGGGTTATTATCTTATTCCTTGTTTATGATGAATGTTTATTTCTCATGCTAGAATTGTATTAACCGGAAACGTTGATACATGTGTGCTTAATAAACAAACAATGGTTCCTAGTAAAGCCTCTCTTTTAACTAGCTCGTTGATTAATAGATGATCAAGGTTTCCTGATCATGAACATTGGATGTTATTAATAACGGGGTCATGTCATTAGAAGAATGATGTGATGAACATATACCCAAAGATAATATAGCAATGCGATCAAGTCATTTAGTTTACATTGTTATATCAAACATACAAAGTAACTTATTCCTTAGACCATGAGATCATGTCAATCACTGATACCGGAAGAGTGCTTTGATGGCATCAAACGTCACACCGTAACAGGGTGACTATAAAGGTGTCGTTAAGTATTCGTAAAGTATTAGTTGAGGATCATGGATCAAGAGTGGGATTTGTCCATCCAAATGACGGAGAGATATACTCTGGGCCCTCTCGGTGATATCACATCGAAACCGCTTGCAAGCACGTGATATGATCACAAAGGATGTTATATCACGGGAACGAGAAAAGAGTACTTGTCGGTAACGAGATTGAACAAGGTATGGTTGATACCAATGATCGAATCTCGGACAAGTAAAATATCGCGAGACAAAGGGAATAGTTCACGGCGTTGTTGGTTCACACGATCACGAGAGTCATCGTTGAATATATAGGAGTCATCACGGATCTCCAGATCCCGCTGTTGATTATTGATCGGAGAGGAGTCTCGATTATGTCTATCTTATTCGCGAACCGTAGGGTGACACACTTAAGGTTCGATGACGCATTTGAGAGGATACGGAATATCGGAGAAAAGTTTGGACAGCACCGAAATTGTTTCGGGGAATATTGAAATAGTCACCGAAATTGTTTCGAGTAATTTTGAAATAGTTCAAGGGGATTCTTATCAAATGGTTGTTAATAGATTTAACAACTAACTCAAGGGGTTATATGTTAATGTTTGTTAATGGAATTAACAAATATTAAAATAAAGAAATAAAATTGTTTTATTTATTTATTAAAGAAAACCCTTGGGATTTTGAGTGGGAATTCATGGAAGAATGAGTGGGTTGAGTGGAGACTCCACTCACATGATGAGGGAGAGGTGGAGGCAGCCAAAAATTCGTGGCTGCCATCCCCTCCTATAAAAGGAGGGGTGAGAGCTCCCTCTCCCACTACACACACTTGTGTCATCTCTTCCTCCCTCCTGCCGCTGCTCCACCACTTGTTCGTGCGCTTGGCGAAGCCCTGAGCAATGTTTTTCTCCACCACACCACGCCGTCGTGCTGCTAGAGTTCCGAGGGATCCTCTACTTCCGCGCCCCGCTGGAACGAGGGAACGGAGGTCGTCATCAACCGTACGTGTGACCGATCACGGATGCACCGCCGGATTGCGGTGCCATCTTCTCGCTATCGGGATCGGTGTGAGTACGACTACGCCAACAACGAGATTTGATCTCGTACCACTTTGAGTCTTCGAGGGTATGTGTTCTCCTTAACCCTCTTGTTGCCCGTTGCACTTCGTCTCCTAGATTAGATCTTGGCCTTTCGGGTATCTCTCGTGTAGGAAAATTTTTGTTTTCTATGCTACGTTCCCCTTCAGTGGTATCAGAGCCGGATCTATGCGTAGATGTTTTGTACGGGTAGAACACATAGGTGTATGTGGGCGTTGATGATCATGTTATTACCTCCTTGACTATTTTATGATCTTAGTGGCATAGTGGGATGAAGCGGCCCGGACTAACCTTACATGTCCACGTACATGAGACTTGTTCCACAACTGACATGCAACTTGTATTGCATAAGTGGCTTGCGGGTGTCTGTTTCTCCTACTATAGTTAAGATCTAATCTATGAAGGGTTGTTAAAAATGTGTTTATCAACGTTGTGGTTGATGTTCGTAGGTATGAACGGTTCTATCCTCGAAAGCCCTAAGCCACGTAAAATATGCAAAAATAAATTAGAAGCGTCTAACTAGTTTTTGCTGGGCATGTGAATTGATATGGTCAATATTACAAATTTGATTATGAGATGATCTATTTTGTAAATTATTGATATACCGGAAGGTATCCATATGGTTGTCTTCTTATTGATGGACAATCAAGTTTGGGGTACCGTGGTACTTGGTACCACGCCGGTGGAATGATTGAGATCATACCATAATGCACATGATGGAGATCAAGTGCAAGAAGGACCATATCATATCACGCTATCCATTCATGTGATGTTTGTGATGTTAATCCTTTTTATGCATCTTGTGTTGCTTAGATAACGATGGTAGCATTATAAGATGATCCCTCTCACTTAATATCAAGATAATAATGTGTTCTTCCTTAAGTATGCACCGTTAAGAAAGTTCGTCGTTTCGAGACACCACGTGATGATCGGGTGTGATAGACTCAACGTTCGCATACAACGGGTGTTTTCAAGCCTAGCATGTACAGACATGGCCTTGAAACACACGCAATACTACGGTTCTACTTGGCGAGCCTAGCATGTACAGACATGGCCTCGGAACACGTAACCGAAAGGTAAAGCATGAGTCATATGGATGATATGATGAACATGTCAATGTTCGCCTTTGAAGCTACATCACCTCACGTGATGATCGGTTTTGGTGTAGTGAATTTGGTTCGTGTAATCACTAAAGACGACTAAGAGGGATGTTGTTTTTGAGTGGGAGTTCATGGCTTAATTTGAATTAACTTGAACTTATTTATCATGAACAACAAATCAAAGTGAATTTGCACAACTTGTAGTAGTCATTGGCATCCTCATAACTATCTTACACTTAGATTGTTAATTGAGATATAACTGTTATGATCTGGTAAATACCATTTAAGATTGGTACCGTATTAGTGAAATTTAAAATTGAGTCCTATTGTAAATTTTTGGTATTTCCTACCTAGCTCCATGTGGTTAATGATTGATTAATCTAGAGAGCAAATAATTCCTACTTAGAATCCAGAGTCATGGTTGCTTCCGTATTACTTTATCTTCAAAAGAATGTTTTGTTGATCAAGGTGATTTAGGGACTGAAAAGAGTTGTTTTCAGAAACAATCAAGTGAAAGATATATTGATATCTAGAAACTTATTTGTGGCAACATGACTGAGTATAATTTAGCGTGACAATGTTTGCTTATATTATCTGAATATATGCAATGATTGAAGACGCTAGGCGTTTGAATATTCCAAGAAATTGGATGCTAAAAATTATCCTCTAAATTCCTTCCTTCGATCTATAATAGCTTAATCATAAAATTGTTATGATGGGATGGATTAGAAGTATGGGTAAAGTAGTTTACCTTACTTGGAAAATGCTAAGAGTGGAATCTAGAAGAATGCTATTAATATGGTGATATTAGTAGAACAATCAAACTCAAAGTATGACTCAATGGGTGATAGTATATGACTAACACGCCAAAGAAAATGAGCTAGTAAGACTAGCATTGTTTGATGTTGAATGATTCTTCTATAAAGGAAAGGGAATATTGAAAATAGAATTACAAATAGATATATGGCAGAAAAGAAGATAACTGGAAAAGTCCAGCTCAGGAGTATATACTTGATATACAAGATATAGATGTATTACTAGTTAACAAAGTATTTTTGGTATTTTGATACCACATTGGTTGGTATGAGTTGTCATACAAAGCAACGCAATGAAAGAAATACAAGGGCCTAAAAGGAACTAGTAATAGATGTGGAATCGATTATGACAAGAACATAAATAAAGTGTTATTGTGTTCATTGTCGTATCGAACCAACCAGTCAAGATTTATTTGAAGAACTTAATAATTTGTTATTTTGTTCTAGTCTTTTGTGAGAACAAATGAGATTGTTCAAACTATGATCATATTCCATAATTGATGGATATGTTAATATAAATCATGTTGGTAAAGTAAACATCTATAAGACTAAATGCTAAACGTTGCAAGACGTTGAAGAGTTTCACTTAAATTGTGACACCACCATTTTAGTTCATATCGGAAAGGAAAACATAAAGGAACTCCATATTGATGGACTTCCGGAGTCATTTTATTGACGCTTGTGAGACCTCTTCCAAAAGATGACTAGAATTCCGTTCTTAGGCCAAAGTAGAATGGACGACTAATTTAGTGGAGATTATACATATTGATGTATATAGTCCATTATGTGTAGTCATGTATGGTGGATTAGTTTTTCCTTCATAAAATTCTGTCGATGATTTAAGTAGATATGTGAGTATATCTATTTAAAGGGAACAGAGTTTGACATTTTGAATTGGTTCAAAAGGTTGTTAATATGAAGTTAAAATCAATGTAACAAGATAATCAAGTTTTTATGATTGGATCATAAAGGATAAAGTTTGAGTTACAAGTTTAGCAAAACATCTGAGAAGTTGCAAAATTGTTCTACAACTTATACTTCTCGAATACCCCACATTAGATTGGAGTATTCAAAAGACAAAATCAAACCCTGTTTGACATGGTAAGATTAATAAAATTGCCATTATATGTTTGTAGTTTATACATTAAAGACAACCGCTTTTACACTGAAAAGAGCACCATCATGATCCGTTGAAATTGACAACATATAAGATATGGTTTGGGTAATGACCTGAATTGTCATTTTTCTTAAGTTTTGGTATGCATAGCATGTGTAAAATGTTTACAACCAAAATAGGATAAATATATGTTTATAAGGTTATCCCAAATAAAACATTGGGTATTTATCCTATCACCGAACCAAAAGACAAATGTTGTTTGTCAGAAAGGGTTGATTTCTCGAGAAAGTAGTTCTTGCGAAACAAGTGAGTGGGAGCACGGTACAAACTCAACAAGATTACAGAATCTCCATTATCATGTCAAGAGTAGCGCAGCACTGGAAGTTGTTCCGGGGTTTACTATTTTGACTAAGTAGAAGACACTACAAATGTTGTAGATACTTCAAATGAGTTTGCGAACTGTAGCAGAAAAGTCCAAAAACTTTGTACTTTGAACAACTTGTGGTTTAAGTATAAAGTGTTGTTTTGACAACAAAGGACCTGGACCTTATAAAGGAAGCAAATGATGGGCACTGACTTCGTAAAATTGACTATGAGTCATTATATCCGCCATAGTATCCTTGTATGAATATCAAGTATGTGACTTGGTAGTCCTTTCAATAGGAATGATGCCTAACGATAGCAAAATGGTCCATATAACGACAAAGACATGGATACTTATCGAAAAGTTGTTTTCGACGAAGTTCAAAGAGTTCACTACTACAAGATTTTGATCTTCCGTAGTGATGCTTAGTCTTTGCAGATAGTTCTAGCAAAGTTACATATTATGATATGGATGTTGAATAACAAAACCAATTCTCCTCTCGAGGAAGTTTGTTCAAGGATGTGTACTTGACACAGTCTGAGAGTTTTGTAAAATTCAAAAGGTTGCTAGAAAGGCATGCGCACTTCAATGGTTGAAGTGAGCATAACGAAGTTGAAATCTTTACCTTAATGAAGTTATCAAAAGAGTTTGATTCCATCATGAATGATAAAGATGCTTGTAGAGTTACAAGAAATTAAGTGGGAGCGTTATGACATATTTCCAATACTTTATGTAGATGACATATGGTTGATTGGAAAATATGTATTTTAAATTAACACGGTTAAGATTTCATATTGATGAAAGGCTTAGAAGATATTGGGCATCGATATCTATAAAAGATGGATTGAAGCGCCTGATATGATTGAAGCCAAATTACATAGATGAAATATTGAAGTAAGTAAATATACAATTGATAAGAAGGAGTTCTTGTCACATGGAAAATAATTGAGCAAGATTCATGTGTTTTGACACATGATGAGCATCATTGAAATTGAGATTTCTAAGTCATGTTTCCATGCTATGTACACAACCAGATGAGTCCTATGCTATAAAATGTTATAGTAGGATAATTCATATGATGATTAGACAACAGTGGGAGAGATCCTTGTGTCATTTTAGAAATGCTAAGGATATGTTTTCCTATATAGTAATGACAAAATAATAGTTGTAATATGTTACACTAATAGTCTTGTCATTTATTCAAGTAATTTTATCTCAATTAAAATATGTGATGAAGGGTAGCACAATAGGATGGAAGAAAGTTCCATGCTGGATTTGAAAGAGTTTCAAAATTAAAATATTGTGACAGATACTACAACAAAGGCTAAAGTATATCGTTGTGTTGACAACTAATTATAAGCGTATTTTGTGTCAAGGAGTTCTTTATTGAACTTGGTGAATTTCCAAGAATGCTGAAACTATGAAGCTACATTTTCACAATGTTAGTAACATCAGTTTAAGCTGAGGAATTAAGGTATCACCGGAACTTGGTGAGTTTCCAAGAATGCTAACACTATGAAGCTACATTTTCACAATGTTAGTGACATCAGTTTAAGCTGAGGAATTAAGTTTTCACGAATTGACTATATATATACAAAGCCATCTCATTAGAGAATGAGTGATGCGTGTAGACGCAAAGAACATGCAAATACAATAGGACCTGAACAGTTCAGATCTTTTTGATGATGTTTTCCGCATGCGAAGCATGGTAATAACACTGGTACGCCATATGTGTTAAAGTGCTTACAGACTAGATTATTGACTCTAGTGCAAGTGGGAGACTGAAGGGAATATGCCCGAGAGGCAATAATAAAAGGGTTATTATCTTATTCCTTGTTTATGATGAATGTTTATTTCTCATGCTAGAATTGTATTAACCGGAAACGTTGATACATGTGTGCTTAATAAACAAACAATGGTTCCTAGTAAAGCCTCTCTTTTAACTAGCTCGTTGATTAATAGATGATCAAGGTTTCCTGATCATGAACATTGGATGTTATTAATAACGGGGTCATGTCATTAGAAGAATGATGTGATGAACATATACCCAAAGATAATATAGCAATGCGATCAAGTCATTTAGTTTACATTGTTATATCAAACATACAAAGTAACTTATTCCTTAGACCATGAGATCATGTCAATCACTGATACCGGAAGAGTGCTTTGATGGCATCAAACGTCACACCGTAACAGGGTGACTATAAAGGTGTCGTTAAGTATTCGTAAAGTATTAGTTGAGGATCATGGATCAAGAGTGGGATTTGTCCATCCAAATGACGGAGAGATATACTCTGGGCCCTCTCGGTGATATCACATCGAAACCGCTTGCAAGCACGTGATATGATCACAAAGGATGTTATATCACGGGAACGAGAAAAGAGTACTTGTCGGTAACGAGATTGAACAAGGTATGGTTGATACCAATGATCGAATCTCGGACAAGTAAAATATCGCGAGACAAAGGGAATAGTTCACGGCGTTGTTGGTTCACACGATCACGAGAGTCATCGTTGAATATATAGGAGTCATCACGGATCTCCAGATCCCGCTGTTGATTACTGATCGGAGAGGAGTCTCGATTATGTCTATCTTATTCGCGAACCGTAGGGTGACACACTTAAGGTTCGATGACGCATTTGAGAGGATACGGAATATCGGAGAAAAGTTTGGACAGCACCGAAATTGTTTCGGGGAATATTGAAATAGTCACCGAAATTGTTTCGAGTAATTTTGAAATAGTTCAAGGGGATTCTTATCAAATGGTTGTTAATAGATTTAACAACTAACTCAAGGGGTTATATGTTAATGTTTGTTAATGGAATTAACAAATATTAAAATAAAGAAATAAAATTGTTTTATTTATTTATTAAAGAAAACCCTTGGGATTTTGAGTGGGAATTCATGGAAGAATGAGTGGGTTGAGTGGAGACTCCACTCACATGATGAGGGAGAGGTGGAGGCAGCCAAAAATTCGTGGCTGCCATCCCCTCCTATAAAAGGAGGGGTGAGAGCTCCCTCTCCCACTACACACACTTGTGTCATCTCTTCCTCCCTCCTGCCGCTGCTCCACCACTTGTTCGTGCGCTTGGCGAAGCCCTGAGCAATGTTTTTCTCCACCACACCACGCCGTCGTGCTGCTAGAGTTCCGAGGGATCCTCTACTTCCGCGCCCCGCTGGAACGAGGGAACGGAGGTCGTCATCAACCGTACGTGTGACCGATCACGGATGCACCGCCGGATTGCGGTGCCATCTTCTCGCTATCGGGATCGGTGTGAGTACGACTACGCCAACAACGAGATTTGATCTCGTACCACTTTGAGTCTTCGAGGGTATGTGTTCTCCTTAACCCTCTTGTTGCCCGTTGCACTTCGTCTCCTAGATTAGATCTTGGCCTTTCGGGTATCTCTCGTGTAGGAAAATTTTTGTTTTCTATGCTACGTTCCCCTTCACCAACCGAGGCAACCGAGGCAACGTAATCCGTCCGAGGCAACGTAATCCGTCTGAGGCACCGTAATCAGTCCGCGGCACCGTCATCCGACCGGTGCACCAGCGTCTTCCGACTGGTGCACACGGTCGGAAAATGATCTTTTGCTTGTTGTATTTGTGGTATAAAAATAAGGCAGACAAAGGCATTTTTGGAAAACAGAGAAAAACAGAAAGTACACCTTTTTCCACATTGTTCTCATGGCTTTAAACTATTTCAATTTTATTTTCAAAAGTTGTTTCTGAAAGTCTAAAACATGGTTAACAAGTTCCCACTTTGAAAACAAAGATTGGATTTTATTTGACCCTTGAAAATAGTGCCAACTTTTTCTGATGTTTTTAACAGATTCCAACACTTATAATTTTTCACTAAGTCCTTAACTGAATTTTCTGATTTTTTTTGAACATTTGCTCATACAATTGTGGGCTGATGTTTTATTTGCTTTTCTTTTTAAGTTTGGATGGGAGATGTTTTCTAGTGTGTTGACTAAGTGTTTGACTCGAACCAGGATGTGATCTTTTGCTTCTAGAAGGCTTGTGTGTGAACAAACCAAAGGAGAGAGAGTGGTGATGTGGCATGGGTATGGGCTCCCATACCTTGCCTCTCTCCCCTCTTGACTTGGCCCCCTAGCTCCCAAAGGCCATGAGTTGACTGCCCCCTTGATGGTCTTGGCCTTTGGCAACCTGGGAATGAGGTAGAATGACCAAAACCAACCCTGGGCGCCTCCATGACGATGCTTGGCATTGACCCGAGCCACTCCCATGTCCTTGCCCTTGTTCCCACGGATGTATGCCTCAACTCACCTGTCCCTTGCGCCACACTACTCCCTCACTCACTCTCTCCTCCCCCCAAAGAAACGACCCCGAGAGCTCCGTGTGGACGCCCCGAGCCACTCCCTTTTGCCACTCCGTGTGGACGCCCCGAGCCACCACAACCACTCCGAGGTGGTGCAGCTCGACCCCGCAGTTCCCACCGCTCCCTTTTGCCTCCAACGAACTCCCCATAGTAATTAGAGTATCCCTGACACCCCCGTTCCCCTTCGTGCCCGCAGGAACGCCGCCGTCGTCCGTGGTCGCCGCCACGGGCACCGGCCGCGCGCCGCCGCCTGGAGCCGGGCCCGACGCCACCAACCGCGCCCCTCGACGGCCCTCGACCCCTGGACCTTCCCCGACATCACGCCGCCGTTTTTCGTCGCCCCACGGTGAGCCTCGCTGTTGCCCATTTCTCTGTCGCGTCGGAAGAAAGAGAGAGGAGAGGGAGGTGGAAGAACACAGCGCAACCGTTCGATCTAGGATCAACGACCGCGCTTGAACCAGCCCTTTTTCCTGCGCCGCGCGCGTGCCTGGCTTGCGCTGGGCCGCGCAGTGCGCTTAGGTGGGCCACGCTGCGAGGAAGCCAGCCCACGCTACTTTTTCTTTTTCCTTTTTAGATCTGACAGAAACTTGCTCGTTTGCTTTTGACCTATGAAAAATACCTAGAACACAAAATAAATTCAACCAAAAAACATGAACCTAGTATTATGTTTTCATAATCATCTAAAATTTGTAGATCTAAGATTTGACTTGTATTTTTATAACAATATCTGTTTTGCCACAAGATGTCTGTGAGTTTGTTTTTGACATAACTTTTTGGATCTGTATCCAAAATGGTCATACTAAATTGTTTTGGATAGCGAGTGACTAGATCTATCACTAGGACCTTTCCTAACATCAAGGTGAGTTACCAAATGGAAATGCCATCCATTTTGGTGAAAGGCCAGTAGGCTTTTCTAGGATTTTTAGAAGGAGTTTAAAAATGATTTTTGAGGTAAATCCAATTGGATGAGTTTTCTTATGACTAGATATACCGAATACTAGCTTGGATTAAGTTTTGGAGCCCTAGATTAATTTTGGTGAGCAAAGCTAGAAACATCAACTTTTCTGTTTTTTTTGTATGTGTGTATTTGTTTGTTAAGAAATGTTTGATTGTTTGAATCTTGTTCCCTAGCATGTATAGTTGTGTTGGATCTTGTTTGTTTTCTTGCAATAAGTCTATATTAGAAAGTGTGTGCATGTTTGGAAAGTCAAATAGAAGTAGAACTGGCACTTGTTAATTTCTAGTTTTATTGCTTGATTATTTGTGTGAATCAAATCTTGGTAGGTTTTTTTTTGCCTTGGTTTGCGATATGTTTGAGTGGAGTCCAGTACCATTTTGGTACTGTTATCTTGGTGTTTTCACCTCTGTTAGCTTGCAACTTATTCTATAGCAAAGCATGTGTAATATTTGTTATTTGTTTTCACTAGTATGAATAGCTATGTGTGGATTGCTTTGTTAGATTAATTTTGTCATGTGTGACCAGAGGCCTTGTTACCTCTTTTGCCTTGGTATTAGTGGGCCCATAAACCACTGGTCCCATTGCATCTTGGTTAAGGATGAAAATCCCCTACCATTGCACTAGTGTAAAAATAGCATGTATTACTATATGATTGGTTGTCATTTTCCACCAAGGGAAATAGATTGTTTGTTTCACTTATGTAAGTGAAAAGTTTAGTTCTTCTTTGTAAATACTAGTATGTTTCGGTGTGATTCATTTTTTAGCATAATATTCCTTAGGAGTATCATGTTAAGAAATGCTTCACTATTGTTTGCTTAAATTGAATTGTTTGCTAATAGAATAATTCCTTGTGATTAATAGATTATTTGTGAATGATATTTTTATTGTGTGTTTGGATTTTTTAAAGTGTTTGGTTGAGCTTGTGTTCAGTGCATAGCTATTGGTTGTATAGTTCTACCTTGATTGCTTGCTAGTTAATTGATTAGAAAAGCATGTGTTACTAGAAGGGTTTGATGTTTGCTTAGTAGATGTTTTCATAGAATTATTTAAGTGTTTATGCTTACTAGCATGTGCAAGGTGTATGTGCTGTTAGTAGGTATTTGTATTCATGACTTTCTTGTTTAGAGTTAAGCCTCCTTGTAGCATTGTTTGCTTCTCTAGTGATGGACTAGTGTCACCACTAGATTGTTTGAGTTGCTCTAGTATTCCTGGCTTTTATTTTAGGAGTGTGTGACTTATTCTAGCATGTTTAGGATGTTATTACTTCTGTTATTATGCCAAGACTTGTTGAGTGCTTGTTGCCATAGTGTAGAATACAATTGTTTCTTATAGCACGTTTGAGTAAAATTCTCATACTAGTATACTATTAGTGCAGTCCTGTTTTTATGCTTTTTGTCAGGAGCATTATCTCTTGTGATGACTGTGTTTTA
This sequence comes from Alopecurus myosuroides, assembly GCA_028641055.1. Lineage (NCBI taxonomy): Eukaryota > Viridiplantae > Streptophyta > Magnoliopsida > Poales > Poaceae > Alopecurus > Alopecurus myosuroides. The sequence continues at coordinate 60,223,382 of CM054062.1, read as the reverse complement.
AATTAAGTTATATGACCTGCTACTTTTTTTAGAGCTACTGGTTTGTTAGTTTATTTGCATTATTGATGGATTCCATAACTTTGAGTAGACATAAGCATAGTCTATAACTAGCCTAGTCATCTGTGGTGTGTTTGCTTGTTGTTTGGAATTATCTGAGTGATTTCCTTAGCATGAGTATTGCACTTATGTATTTGTTGTGCTAGTGTTGTTGTTGTGCTTAGTAGTATCTTGTTATCTAGGCATTATTTTAGTAGTGATCGTGTTGGGTGATGATTGCTTGTGTGTGGTTAATACCCACTGCTATGGGTATTGCTTTGATTGATTGTTACTATTTTAGTAGTCTCATCTTTTGTGCCCACAAGCTATATTTTTAGCTCCTTGAATATATTATTATGAGAGTGGTACACCCACTCCATCTATGGTATGTAAGATGTGGGATATGGTTTCTCAACCATATGTTTGTTTGACGACGGTTTTGTACCCTGAGAGTTATGTGAGATAGTTTTCTCGATATCGTTTGAGCGTTTACGCTTGTATAAGTTTGCTTGCTGTATACGTGTTGTTTTGTTTAGTTGTTTGGTCTTAGTTCTGAGTGTGTGTCTTTTATTCTTTTACGACGCTAGAAAACAAAGAAGAAGAAGAAGAAGCAGTTGTGGAGCTGTGCGTCAAGTTCAAGTTACTTCAAGGCCGGGGACACTAAGAGTTTTAAGGCAAGCCATCCTGATGCTAGTTGTTATACTACACTTATCATTATCTATCATGCATGTTTTACTTCTGAAAGTTTTACAAAAACTTTGATTCAAAAAACTATTTTTGAGTGACTACTACTACTATTATATATACTACTACTATGCCAATAGTTAATACTTGGTGTTACCAAGCCCATAGCCACCATATGGTATTTATTACCACTCAAAGTATAAGTCCCTAAGTGGACACCCTAAAAATATGTTTTTGCAAAACAAAGGTTTTATGGAAAAGCCGATGGAAAGGCTGAGCCTTATCCACCGGAGGATTATTTGAAGTGGTCATTTTTGGGAAAAACGTGTTTTCAAAAATGACCCATAACCTAGTCTTTGCCGGACAACCTTTACCGTACTGCCACTTAAACCCCAACATGGGCACGCGGATTAACTTGAAGTTTGTTCTTGTTAGTGCGTGTTCTATCTCAATTTGCTATAAGGGCGTGACGTCCCTCGAACCGAAATGCCGCCAGTCATGAATTCAATTAGGCATACACAGTGAGGGATTAAGTTCTCCTCCGGTGCGACGGTTGGGTCTCCTGCCGTGGCGGGGTGGGACCTGGTGCCGGGGAGATTATACCCAATTGAAGAGATAGACATGTACTAGCTTGAGCAGAGTGGATGGTTAGGATCAGTTATATGATGTTTACATACTGTTGTTACAGTCCGTGGTTGTTCACGGCGGATGTACTGGATCTGGTGGACCGTGTACACCTCTGCAGAGTCAAACTTTTCGCAATAGCCGTGTCCTCGGATATGGACAGTTGAATGGCCATGTAGCTAGCATTGTGTCAATGTTTTCAAAAAGGAGTTTTCAAAAAGGTGTTGGACTTGTGAAGTTCAGAAAGGAGGAAATCTCGTACCGTGGACGTACCTTTGATGAAAAGCCAGAAGTTGTTTTACAAGAAGTTTTGCAAAGAGAAAACCTTCTTTTACAAAATGAGTTATAAAACCTCTTGTACATGTGATATCTACAAGAGAAAGAAAATTGTACTATTTTCTTTTGAAGTATCTTCTTCAACGAAGATATAGATATTTTCAAAATCAACTATGATATGTCTTACATATATCATTGATAGTGAACCCTATGTATAGCCTACCTATTACACCATATAAGCATACTTGCATTTTGGTAAGCTACATGATGGGTGTCTTGCTGAGTACATTGAAATGTACTCATATTGGTTTTGTCCCTGGTATTTACTCGCCACACATCGAGAAGGAGTCTTAGAAGGAGATCTCTGAAGAGGAGTACGGAGCTGATGGCTTTGCGAACTAGGATCGTCTCCCGGTCAGCAGCCTGTAGGTTAAGGCGTGACTTGGGCTCTACTATGTTGCGTGTGTTTTAGTCTTCCGCTGTGTGTGATGTGTGTTTGCCCTGCGTGGCAGTTGTGTTAGACTTGGTCATGTGACCATGCCTCTTTTGTAAGTGTTTGTGTAATCGTGTAATGGATATTGTATTTGTGTACCAACTTGATATTTTGTTCATGACTGGTGTGATCTGGGATCGTGAATGTATGCATATCGGAGGTGTCCTTGAACAGTGGTTCTGGGGGACCTTACAGAGTTGGTATCAGAGCTATCCTGACCTTAGGAGACCTTAGTTAGCATGGACGTTAGCTAGTACTCTAATAATAGAAGTTAATAAAACCAGGTCACTAAGATGACTATTTACCAAAACATTCTATATGTCCCATCCCCTCTGTGTTTTTGAAAAACTCTACTTACACTAAGTTACACTGGAGCATATTAAAATTTTGCACACTGTTACCTAACTTAATCTACCTTAAAAATGTATGTAGATGGAAGTTGTCTTCACCAAGTCCTTCCGGCTGGATCGCATGCACCTTGCTACCGCTGCTTTGAGGAGGATTTGATCAAGATGACTCGTCTTATCGGTCGTCCCCTACGTGAGTTGAAGGGAGCCCAGATTCACCATGATGGACGAGAATTGTGCTGGTTGGTGGTCTGCACCATCCGTGCACCATTGCTAGCACCGTCAACCCCAGAGATCACTTGGGAAGTGGTGGAGAACAGTTGGGAAGATGGTATCCTTAGGGTGATGTAGCTGACCATTGCCAAGCTCGCAGACTTCTTTCGTCGCAAGTTTGAAGGCACCCCCTATAGATACTTTGGAAGGCGCGACGAAGATGACAAGCCATTAGAAGTCACTGGAGACTTTGTCTTTGCTCGTCATTTCCAGCACATGGAGGGACAGTTCTACAACACTCAACTCTCCCTTGATAAGCTTAGAGGAGATTACGACCTCCGAGGCAGAGAGATAGACCAGCTGGAGAAAGGCCTGAATGTTTCTTCTGCTACCGAGCATCGTCTCAAGGTACTGAAGAAAACCATGAAGTACACTGACTCCTAGCACCGCGCACGAGTGAGAGCCCTTCAGCTCCATCTTGTAGCCAGCAAGACCAGAGTTGAAGAGTTGGAGGAACAGCTACGCGCTTCCTCGAGCACTTAGGATTGCCGCAAGATGTTAGGAGTTGTGTTATCTCCACCCAGATGCGTGTTTGTGTTTGTGTTGTGTGAACTCTGTTAGAGCTTTGAGTGTGCTAGTTGTGTTGTAAGCCATATGCCTTAGCCTTGTGAACCTTAAAATTATGCTATGATGGTTGAGACTCTGTTTCATGTGGATGTTAGTCTTTGGTTGTGTTTGTGATTGTTTCTTGGATGCTTGCTTGATTGTTGTGTTACCTACCGTTCTCATCTCCGTTATGAGCCGGTATGTGTCACGAGTTTTCAAACAAAAACCCCTTTTTGTTTGCTCTTGTCTTATACCGTTCTTTGTCTTCAGCATGGCCAGCGATCTACCTCCACCACCGGAGCCGACAGTTGCTCAACTATTTGCTCTGTTGAAGGAAGAACGTGAAGCCGCTCGTGCTGAACACATAGCCACCCATGGTGCCTTGGATCAGTTGACTCAGCTTGTCACCACCAACGCTAAGAATACATCTATCCTTATGAGAGAGTACCAGCACCTTCTTGCTAAAGAGAGCCGCAAGCGGAAGATAGTGACGCCAGGAGAACCTAGTTCATGTGTGACTCACAGTATCTTACCTGCGATGCCGCAACCTCCCAGGAGACGTGTGAACGTCAGGCCTAGGACCAAGACATGCTTTGCATGTAGGGAGGAAGGACATTTTTCTCGCGAGTGTCCCAAGAAGAACCATGTTCTAGCTCATCCAGATGAAAACCAAGAGACCCAGGGTCCAACTAGAAGAAACGCAAGAGTCTGATGAGTGGACCTCGAGACCCGGATGATGTTGCAGAAGCCCCTGCGACTCATGCCATAGTTAATGGTACATTCTCGAACCAAACCTGTGAGGCTTCGTACCCTGAGAAATCCGACGTAAATGGAACACTAGAAGTGTCACGTCGGACTAGAAAAAAATATCTTCAAAATTAACAATGCTAACATAACTTCATCTAATTTTAGTTTAATACCTTACAGAGTTGGTAGCTTAATACGTAACACCAGTTTGAAAATTTCGAACCAACTTTTCCCAAAACCAAAGAGAAAGGTGCCTTAGGATGTTCTATATATGTTTGAAAGAAAGTGAAAGGTTGGAAAGAAATATTGGATGGATGAACTATGATTGTTACGAGACAGTAAGATCTTTCGTGTATCTTTTGGAGGAAACAGATTGTGGAATATGAGATGGTGGAAACTCATTTGAGGTTTAGCTTAGGAGTGAAAGATTGAGGATCATATGATTTGAGTTGAGATGAATTATGATATAATATCTGGGGCTAACCAGTTGTGGACCCTAAAATTTGGAAGTTATTGGTAACTAAAATTTGTAGCTTGAAGAAATGATTTGAGGTTTAGAAAGATTGGTGGAAATTATTGGATTTTAGGAAGCACTTGATATGTAGGGAGATTGGAGTGATTAGAGGTAGTATGTTGAGGATAATTTGTGATATGGGAATGATGATGATAATATTTTGCCTAGGTGATTCTTATCCTGGATTTTAGCAGAAAGGCTGATCGTAGTAAAAAGATCATGTTGGATTGGGATAGATATTCGATTTTGATAAATGATGGATTGGAGGAACATTGGATTTGGTATAGGAAGAAATTGGTGGATGTGAAAGGATGATTCTGGATTTTAGGAAAAATCAATATGACTTGGATTTAGTTTATGATACATTCTTGGAGCTTGTCACGCTCAATCGAGATTGTTTGGGGAAAATGATTTGGCATTGATCATGAGATAGGAGTTTGGAGTATTTGAAAGGATTTATAGAGGTAGTACAAAGTTGGTATATGCTTGTTGAATTTGATGGTTTACCCTTAGCAATATGATCTTGATGAAAAACCTTTGAGGGAGACAAATGATTTGAGACTTGATTTCTAGGGGTATATTAGATTGAGAGGAAGATAGCGGATTTTCCTGGATTATTAGAAAATGATCAATGGAAAGCTTGTGCTAAATCAATATTGGTGGATATCCGATTGATTGATCTATATAGTGATGAGAGAGTTTATGCCCCAAAGGAGATATAGTGGTATGATAATCTTATTAGCATGGAAGAAAGTAGATCTTTGTCTGAAGTATGACCCCTGGAGTAATATTATGGTTTTGAGGAACAATAAGTTCGAGGTTTAGAACATGGCACCCAGAACTTTGGAAAAACTAACTTGCCGGTGGATTTTGGTAAGCTTGATCAAAGGGGGGAAGCACCTGTGTTTAATGTTACCAACCACCAGCACATTTTTTTGTAAAAAAATGATCTAACATTGTTGTTTTGACCACACCCTCTTTTCGCTTGCCTGCGAATCTCGGGACAAGATTCTTTTAAGGGGGGAAGGTCTGTCACACCCCAGTTTTTGGAATCTTGTACTGTGTTCAAGAAGACAAAAATTAGGGCCAACAATTTTTTCTACCCACATTATTGTTTGAAAAAACATGTTTTTATGATCTTAATCATATTTGCAACACAAGTTTTGTTTCTTGATAAAACCAATATCAAATTTTTCTGAAAACACTTTTATGATTTTTCCCTGATGGTTTCCCTAATGTTACTTGAGTAGATTTTTATTCCAAGACTTGGATCATTCTTGTTTGCATCTTAAAATAAACTTTTAGCTTTGTTAGATCCAAGAAAACAAAATTTCAAAATGATTTATGGAGGTTTTCTTTTAAGTTTTCTATCGAAACTATTCCCTGAAAATATAGCCAAGTACCTGTTTTCTACCTTGTTTTCACTAGGCTATATAATGTTATTTTATGTTTTCTTGACTCTTATTTGCTCCTTGATATATTTACTACAAATACATAATCTTTGTTTTATTTTTGGATTAATAAAAATGATCTTTTGCTTGTTGTCTTTGTGGTATAAAAATAAGGCAGAAAAAGGCATTTTTGGAAAACAGAGAAAAACTGAAAGTACACCCTTTCCAAACTATTTCAATTTTATTTTCAAAAGTTGTTTCTGAAAGTTTAAAACATGTTTAACAAGTTCCCACTTTGAAAACAAAGATTGGATTTAATTTGACCTTTGAAAACAGTGCCAACTTTCTGATGTTTTTAACAGATTCCAACACTTAGAATTTTCACTAAGTCCTTAACTGAATTTTCTGGTTTTTTTTGAACAGTTGCTGATACAATTTTGGGCTGATGTTTTCTTTGCTTTTCTTTGCAAGTTTGGATGGGAGATGTTGTCTAGTGTGTTGACTAAGTGTTTGACTCGAACCAGGATGTGATCTTTTGCTTCTAGAAGGCTTGTGTGTGAAGAAACCAAAGTAGAGAGAGTGGTGATGTGGCATGGGTCTGGGCTCCCATACCTTGCCTCTCTCCCCTCTTGACTTGGCCCCCCTAGCTCCCAAATTCTATGAGTTTACTGCCCCCTTGATGGTCTTGGCCTTTGGCAACCTGGGCATGAGGTAGAATGACCAAAACCACCCCTGGGCGCCTCCATGCCGATGCTTGCCATTGACCCGAGCCACTCCCATGTCCTTGCCCTTGTTCCCGTGGCTTTATGCCTCCACTCACCTGTCCCTTGCGCCACACTACTCCATCACTCCCACACTCTCTCCTCCCCCTGAAGAAACGACCCCGAGAGCTCCCTGTGGACGCCCCGAGCCAAAACATCGCCGTCGGCCACCACAACCACTCCGAGGTGGTGCAGCTCGACCCCGCAGTTCCCAACGCTCCCTTTTGCCTCCAACGAACTCCCCATAGTCACTAGAGTATCCCTGACACCCCCGTTCGCCTTCGTGCCCGCAGGAACGCCGCCGCCTGGAGCCTCGCCCGACGCCACCAACCGCGCCCCTCGACGCCCCTCGACCCCTGGACCTTCCCTGACACCGCGCCGCCCCTTTTTCGTCGCCCCACGGTGAGCCTTGCCGTTGCCCGTTTCTCCGTCGCGTCGAAAGAAAGAGAGAGGAGAGGGAGGTGGAAGAACGCAACGCAACCGTTCGATCTAGGATTGACGGCCGCGCTTGAACCAGCCCTTTTTCCCGTGCCGCACGCGCGCCTGGCCTGCGCTGGGCCGTGCAGTGCGCTTAGGTGGGCCGCGCTGCGAGGAAGCCAGCCCACGCTGCTTTTTTCCTTTTCCTTTTTAGATCTGACAGAAACTTGCTCGTTTTCTTTTGACCTATGAAAAATAGCTAGAGTACAAAAAAAATAAAAAAAATCATGAACCTAGTATTATGTTTTCATAATCATCTAAAATTTGTAGATCTAAGATTTGACTTGTATTTTTATAACAATGTCTGTTTTGCCACAAGATGTCTGTGAGTTTGTTTTTGACATAACTTTTTCGATCTGTATCCAAAATGGTCAAACTAAATTATTTTGGATATCTAGTGACTAGATCTATCACTAGGACCTTGCCTCACATCAAGGTGAGTTACCTAATGGAAATGGCATCCATTTTGGTGAAAGGCCAGTAGGCTTTTCTAGGATTTTCAGAAGGAGTTTAAAAATGATTTTTGAGGTAATTCCAATTGGATGAGTTTTCTTATGACTAGATATACCTTATACTAGCTTGGATTAATTTTTGGAGCCCTAGATTAATTTTGGTGAGCAAAACTAGAAACAGCAGCTTTTTTGTTTTTGTTTCTATGTGTGTATTTGTTTGTTAAGAAATGTTTGCTTGTTTGAATCTTGTTCCCTAGCATGTATAGTTGTGTTGGATCTTTATATTAGGTTGTTTTCTTTCAATATATCTACCTTAGAAAGTGTGTGCATGTTTGGAAAGTCAAATAGAAGTAGAACTAGCGCTTGTTAATTTCTAGTTTTATTGCTTGATTATTTGTGTGAATCAAATCTTGGTAGGTTTGTTTTGCCTAGGTTTGTGATATGTTTGACTGGAGTCCAGTACCATTTTGGTACTGTTATCTTGGTGTTTTCACTTCTGTTAGCTTGCAACTTATTCTATAGCAAAGCATGTGTAATATTTGTTATTTGTTTTCACTAGTATTGTTTTCACTAGTATGAATAGCTATGTGTGGATTGCTTTGTTAGATTAATTTTTTCATGTGTGACTGAGGCCTTGTTACCTCTTTTTCCTTGGTATTAGTGGGCCCACAAACCACTGGTCCCATTGCATCTTGGTTAAGGATGAAAATCCCCTACCATTGCACTAGTGTAAAATAGCATGTATTACTATATGATTGGTTGTCATTTTCCACCAAGGGAAATAGATTGTTTGTTTCACTTATGTAAGTGAAAAGTTTAGTTCTTCTTTGTGAATTCTAGTATTTTTGGGTGTGATTCATTTGTTAGCATAATATTCCTTAGGAGTATCATGTTAAGAAGTGCTTCACTATTGTTTGCTTAAATTGAATTGTTTGCTAATAGAATAATTCCTTGTGATTGATAGATTATCTGTGAATGATTTTTATTGAGTGTTTGGATTTTTGCAAATTTTAAGTTAATCTTTTGTTGATTGCATAGCTACTGGCTGTGTAGTTTATACTTTGATTACTTGGAATTTAATTGAGAATAAAAGCATGTATTACTGGAATAGATTGATGCTTGGTTAGTAGATGTTCTCAAAGAATTATTTTATGATATGGCTTACTAGCATGTGTAAGGTTTGTTTTTTGTTAGTAGATATTTATGTTCATGACTTGCTTGTTTAGAGTTAAGCGTCCTTGTAGCATTGTTTGCTTCTCTAGTGATGAACTAGTGTCACCACTAGATTGTTAGAGTTGCTCTAGTATTGCTGTCTTTTATTTTGTAAGTGTATGATCATTATAGCATGTTTAGGATGTTATTACTTCTGTTATTATGCCATGACTTCTTTAGTTTCATGTTGCTATAGTTGTAGAATACAAGTATTTCTTATAGCATGCTTGTGTAGAATTTTCCATACTAGTATGCTCTTAGTGCAGTCCTGTTTTTATGCTTTTTGTTAGGAGCATTATCTCTTGTGATGAGTGTGTTTTAAATTAAGTTGTATGACATGTTACCTTTTGTAGCGCTACTGGTTTGTTTGCTTATTTTCATGATTGATGGATTCCATAACTTTGAGTAGACATAAGCATAGTCTATAACTAGCCTAGTCATCTGTAGTGTGTTTGCTTGTTGTTTGGAATTCTCTGAGTGATTGCCTTAGCATGAGTATTGTACTTATGTATTTTTTGTGCTAGTGTTTTTGTTGTGCTTAGTAGTATCTTGTTATCTAGGCATTAGTTTAGTAGTGATCGTGTTGGGTGATGATTGCTTGTGTGTGGTTAATACCCACTGCCATGGGTATTGCTTTGATTGATTGTTACTATTTTAGTAGTCTCATCTTTTGTGCCCACAAGATATATTTTTAGCTCCTTTAATATCTTATTATGAGAGTGGTACACCCACTCCATCTATGGTATGTAAGATGTGGGATATGGTTTCTCAACCATATGTTTGTTTGACGACGGTTTTGTACCCTGAGAGTTATGTGAGATAGTTTTCTCGATATCGTTTGAGCGTTTGCGCTAGTATAAGTTTGCTTGCTGTATACATGTTGTTTTGTTTAGTTGTTTGGTCTTAGTTCTGACTGTGTGTCTTTTATTCTTTTACGACGCTAGAAAACGAAGAAGAAGAAGCAGTTGTGGAGCTGTGCGTCAAGTTCAATTTACTTCAAGGCCAGGGACACTAAGAGTTTTAAGGCAAGCCATCCTGATGCTTGCTGTTATACTACACTTATCATTATCTACCATGCATGTTTTACTTCTGAAAGTTTTACCAAAACCTTGATTCCAAAAAATATTTTTGAGTGACTACTACTACTATTATATATACTACTACTATGCCAGTAGTTAATACTTGGTGTTACCAAGCCCATAGCCACCATATGGTATTTATTACCACTCAAAGTATAAGTCCCTAAGTGGACACCCTAAAAATATGTTTTTGCAAAACAAAGGTTTTATGGAAAACCCGATGGAAAGGCTGAGCCTTACCCACCGGAGGATTATTTGAAGTGGTCATTTTTGGGATAAACGTGTTTTCAAAAATGACACATAACCTAGTCTTCGCCGGAAAACCTTTAACGTACTGCCACTTTACCCCAACATGGGCACGAGGCTTAACTTGAAGTTTATTCTTGTTTGTGTGTGTTCTATCTCAATTTGCTATAAGGGCGTGACGTCCCTCGAACCGAAATGCCTCCAGTCATGAATTCAATTAGGCATACACAGTGAGAGATTAAGTTCTCCTCCGGGTGCGACGGTTGGGTCTCTTGCCGTGGCGGGGTGGGACCTCGTGCCGGGGAGATTATACCCAACTGAAGAGATAGACATGTACTAGCTTGAGCATAGTGGATGGTTAGGATCAGTTATCTGATGTTTACATATTGTTGTTACAGTCCGTGGTTGTTCACGGCGGATGTACTGGATCTGGTGGATCGTGTACACATCTGCAGAGTCAAACTATTCGGAATAGCCGCGTCCTCGGATATGGACAATTGAATGGTCATGTAGCTAGCATTGTGTCAATGTTTTCAAAAAGGAGTTTTCAAAAAGGTGTTTGACTTGTGAAGTTCGGAAAGGAGGAAATCTCGTACCGTGGAGGTACCTTTGATGAAAAGCCAGAAGTTGTTTTACAATAAGTTTTGCAAAGAGAAAACCTTCTTTTACAAAATGAGTTATAAAACCTCTTGTACATGTGATATCTACAAGAGAAAGAAAACTATACTATTTTCTTTTGAAGTATCTTCTTCAACGAAGATACAGAGATTTTCAAAATCAACTATGATATGTCTTACATATATCATTGATAGTGAACCCTATGTATAGCCTACCTATTACACCATATAAGCATACTTGCATTTTGGTAAGCTACATGATGGGTGCCTTGCTGAGTACATTCAAATGTACTCATATTGGTTTCGTCCCTAGTATTTACTTGCCAGACATCGAGAAGGAGTCTCAGAAGGAGATCTATGAAGAGGAGTACGGAGCTGGTGGCTTTGCAAACTAGGATCGTCTCCCGGTCAGAAGCCTGTAGGTTAAGGTGTGACTTGGTCTCTACTACATTGCGTGTGTTTTAGTCTTCCGCTGTGTGTGATGTGTGTTTGCCCTGCGTAGCAGTTGTGTTAGACTTGGTCATGTGACCATGCCTCTTTTGTAAGTGTTTGTGTAATCGTGTAATGGATACTGTATTTGTGTACCAACTTGATATTTTGTTCACGACTGGTGTGATCTGGGATCGTGACTGTATGCATATCGGAGGTGTCCTTGAACAGTGGTTCTGGGGGACCTTACACCGGGACTTGTTCTTCTTTCATACTTAATCATCAAAATTTGATCTGAAATAGTGTAGCCCCCAAGTGTTGAGTTTGCGAGCCTGCGTCTACTCGGGACTTAACCATAATTTATAACCCACTGTTTAAATCTGAAATAGTGTAGCCCCCAAGTGTCGGGTTTGCCAGCCTGCGGCTACTCGGGACTTAACCATAACTTATAACCCATTGTTTAAATCTGAAATAGTGTAGCCCCCAAGTGCCGGGTTTGCCAGCCCGCGGCTACTCGGGACTTAAACATAATTTGGAATGGGCTATAAGTTCTTGCAAGCTCATAATTTTCCGGGTTATAGTTTTATAAGCCAGAGTTTTTCTCAACTAAAACCTGATGATAACTTATTTTGATGCAACCAATAATTTTTTAGAGTCTTGAATCTTCCTCGCAAAAGGAAGTATCAAATTTGAAGAGCCTGCTAGCACAAGAGGCTAAGAAGACTGAGGAGGCCAGGACCCGGCAGAAAGAACTAGAGGACTAGGTGACTGAAGCAGCCAAAACTTGGTCTGTTCTTCAGCACGATTTTGAGAACCGGGAGAAGGCTCTTATTGCAAGAGTGGGAAGTGCTGAAAAGGAGTTGGAGGAAACCCGGAGCATCTTTACCAAGTTTAAGGACCTGCTAGGAGAGATAACCTGCAGTGTGTTTGGTAAGTTTGCTCCTCCTGTACCGCACTAATGTATTGCTTTTCCGGTTCATTAGTTCCTTTGCCTTGTTATAATTATCCTGTTTCTGATCAAAATGTTCTTGTAACTTGCATGCAGAATGCATGGCAATAACCTCCAGCTCCCTGACATGAAATTGAAAGCTCTCTTCACCTTGATCCGGCAGCTCTATGTTGGAGGTGGAGAATGCATTAAGGCTGTCAGGAGTTGGGATAACCCCCCAAGGAGGCTCCATGAGATGCTTGTTGAATTAACCCAAGTTCCACAATGGATAGAGGAGCACAAAATCTCCTCATGTTGTCATGGAGCCATGAAGGTTATGTCACTAGCCAAAGCTTATCACCCGAAGCTGAATCCGGATCTTCTTGTGAAGGGCATCCCAGAGTATAAGGCGCACATGTCCAAGTACGATAGGAAAGACTTCGCCAAGATCGAGAAGGAGTGCTGGTTTTAGGCTTGCACCATTGCTGAGAAGGTTAAGCTGAAGGAACTATGTCCGGGTTATGTTTCCCCGGGTGAGCGCAAGATGCCTTTCTCGCCTCAGGTTGTATCTGCTGTCGGCCAAGTCCCACAGAAGTGCCGGCTTTCTGTAGCCTCTTCATATGGTACGCCTCAATCCATAACTCCGTCGGTTTCTGCTCCCCCTCGTCCTTTATATGAGCCGGAGAACACCAATGATGCTTCGGCTCAGCTGGAGTGGAAGTATGTCTCAGTTGATGATGTTGGGGAAACAGAGAATGACCAAGTGAATCCTGATGATCACCAGAAAATTCAAGACCCGGATTCTAGCGCCGGGTTAGATGCCACACAGCAAAAAGGAAAATCTGCTGCAGAATAAACATTTGGTTCCTGCGAAAATAATAATTTAACCCGGATGGGTTTGTAATAGGCTAGATAAACTGTTATATTTCTAGCTCTATTTTTTGAAAGTGCGCGTGTGCACTTATGTTACACTTTGGTCTGTAATAACTCAGTTTCTCTGCAAGGTTATGCAAAATATGCTCGGGTTACATACTTTTGCAACATCTTTTATTTGCATGTGAAGTTTTCCTTGACTTGGTTTTTCTTTGCTTTATAGCTCAGCCGGTTTTTCGCATGGCATATTCTAGTGCGTACAACTCTGGTGAGTTCAGGGTCATAGTAACCCGGTTTTGCCGGGTTATAACATGATTGACTCAACCAGATTTAAACATCTAGGTCATAAAATTGCGTGTAACCACTGACTGGCAGGCAAGTATAACCAATATATTTTGGCGTATGCCAGATTGTTGAGATATAGACTGTGCTCTAGCATCAACCCCCAAGTAATCATATATGAAAAAGTTTGACTTTCTGCCACAATGATAATTTCAAGAAACAAATCTCAATAACTCAGATTTTGTCAAGTCTGCTTTTTATTGCCAATATAACATAGTGATTACAATAATCCTATGTATAATATGGCCTCAACTGGGCTATGTTCCATGGTCTTCCAGTTTCTTCCTCAGATGTTCGTGATTTATCAGCATCACGCATATCAATGAGGTAATACGAACCATTATGTAGTTTCTTACTTACTACAAACGGTCCTTCCCATGGAGGACTTAGCTTGTGCATCCCGTCCTTTTTCTGGATCAGGCGTAACTGTAGGGCCCGCCCTTCGAACCACTGTTCAAGGACGCCCTCGATATGCGTACATTCACGATCCCAGGAATTCAGTCGTGAACAACATATCAAGTTGGTACACAGATACAATATCCATTACACGGTTGCACGAACACTTACAAAAAAGGGAATTGGTCACTTGACCAAAACCTGAACGGCTGCCACGCAGGGCAACACACAACACACACAGCGGAAGACTAAACACACTCATACGCGGTAGAGCCCAAGTCACGCCTTCACCTACAGGCTGCTGACCCGGAGACGATCCTAGTTCGCAAAGCCATCAGCTCCGTACTCCTCTTCGCAGACCTTCTTCTGAGACTCCTTCTCAAAGTCTGGCAAGTAGATACCAGGGGCGAAACCATAATGAGTACATTTGAATGTACTCAACAAGACATCCATCATGTGACTTACCAAAGATTCAAGTATGCTTATATGGTGTAATAGGTAGGCTATAAATAGGGTTCACTATCGATGGTGTTCATATAGGATGACACCACAGTTGCAGTCAAGTTAATCTGTATCTTTGCTGAAGAAGATACTTCAGAAGAAAATAGTATAGTTTTTCTCTCTCTTGTAGACATCACATGTACAAGAGGTTTTATAAAGCTTGGTTAAAAGAATATTTTCTCTTTGCAAAGCTTCTTGGAATCCGTTTCCAGAATTCTTGCTTAGAGTAGAAAAGTTTCTATTTGCAAAACTTTTTGTTTTGTAAAACAACTTCTGGCTTTCCATTATCGGTACCTCCATGGTACAAGATTTCCTTCCTTTCCGAACTTCCCGAGTTCAACACCTTTTTGAAAACTCCTTTTTGAAAACATTGACACAATGCTAGCTACATGGCCATTCAACTGTACATATCCGAGGACGCGGCTTCTTCGAAAAAGTTGTACTCTGCAGAGGTGTACACATCCACCAGACTCAGTGCACCTGCCGTGAATAACCACGGACTGTAACAACAGTATGTGAAACATCAGATCACTGATCATAACCTTCCACTATGTTCAAGCTAGAATATGCCTATCTCTTCAGTTGGGTTTGTTCTCCCCGGCACCATGTCACACATCGCCATGACGGGAGACCCGACTGTCGCATCCGGAGGGAAACTTAATCCCACACTTTATATGTCTCAACATTGGGAGTTTCGATGACATTCGGTTCGAGGGTACGACGTCCCTTATAGCAATTGAGATAGAACACACACTAACAAGGACAAACTTCCAGTTAAGCCCCGTGCCCATGTTGGGGTAGGGTGGCAGTACGCTAAAGGTTGTCCGACGAAGACTAGGTTATGTGTCATTTTTGAAAAACACCATTTTCCCAAAAATGACCACTTCCTCATTCCTCCGGAGAATAAGGACCCGCCTTTTCTCCGGGTTTTCCATAAAGCCTTGTTTTGTACAAACAAAGTTTTAGGGTGTCCACTTAGGGACTAATGTTTGGGATGGTAATAAATACCATATGGTTGCTTATGGGCTTGGTATCACCAAGTATCAACTACTGGCATAAGAGTAGTATATATATGGTAGTGGTAGTATTCACTCAAAAATAGTTTTTTTGAAAGTCAAAGCTTTTGTAAAACTTTTCAGAAGTAAAACATGCATGATAGACAATGATAAGTGTATTATAACAGCAAGCATCAGGATGGCTTGCCTCAATCTCTTAATGTCCCTGGCCTTGAAGTAGCTTGAACTTGACGCACAGCTCCACAACTGCTTCTTCTTCTTCTTCGTTTTCTAGCGTCGTAAAAGAATACAAGACACACAATTAAGTCTAAAAGACACACAACTAAGCTAAACAACACATACAGCAAACAAAGGTATAATAACGCAAACTCACAAACGTTATCGAGAAAACTGCCTCACAAAGCTCTCAGGGTACAAAACTATCGTCAGACAAATATATGGTTCAGGAAACCATATCCCACATCTTACATACCACATATGGAGTGGTGTACCACTCTCATAACAAGGTATATGAGAAGCTAAAAATATAGCTTGTGGGTGCAAAGGTTAGGTTGCTAAGGTAACACAAACAGACAGAACAATACCCATGGCAGTGGGTATTAGCAACACACAAGCAAATAGTTACTTAATAAATTTATGATTAGTTTGGATGCTTAGTTCTCAAAATACTCCTAAGCACAACAACAACACTAGCACAACAAATAACACAAGTATGACCCTCATGTTAAGGTACACACTCAGACAATTTTCAAACAGCAGGTAAACACACCACAGATGAATAGGCTATATATTTACTACCTTAGTGTTTACTTGAAGTTTTGGAATCCATCAATCATCAAAATTTAACAAACAACCAGTAGCTAATGACCAAAGAATCAAGTCATAAAAATAATCTAAAACTCTATCTTCACTCAAGATAATACTCCTATTAAACAGGCATAAAACAGGACTGCACTAATAGCAGACTAGTATGGGAATTTCTACACAAGCATGCTATAAGAGATAATTATTAATCTACAACCATAGAACATGCAACTAAATAATTCATGGCATCATAACAGAAGTAATAAACTCCTAAGTGTACCTAATAACAATACACAAATCCTACTCATGCTAGGAAGCAAGAACATCAAAATAATCCCATGAAACAACTATTAAGCATGCACAAATTAATTCTAGCAATTTATGTTTTCTCTAATCATTACTAGCAGTCAAACAATGTAGAAATCACACAACCAGTAGCTATGCACTTAAAGAAAAGTCATATAAACCTTTTCAAAAATCCAAACACTCAATTTAAAATCATTCACAAACAATCTATCAATCACAAGGAATTTAGTTCATTTGCAAATAATTTAATTTAGCACCCAATAGTGAATCATTTCTTAACATGATACTCCTAAGGAATATTATGCTAACAAAATGGATCACATCTAACATACTAGTATACTCTGATAAGAAATAAACTTCTCACTTGCATAAGTGAAAACAAACAATTATATTTTCCATGGTGGAAAATAGCAATCAATCACAATTTAACACATGATTATTTCTCACATGTGCATGGTTGGGGATTTTCATCCACAACCAAGATGCAATGGGACCAGTGGGTTATGGGCCCACTAATACCAAGGCAAAAGAGGTACTAAGCCTCTGGTTACTCGTGACAAAAATTAGTATAACAAAATAAAATATTACAAAGCCATTTATTCTAGTGAAAACAATACTAGTGCATAAGAATAACAAAACCTACACATGCTTCACTATAAAAAGGCATGCAAGCTAACAGAGGTATTAACTTCAAATTAAAAGTACCAAAATGGTACTGGACCCAAAGCAATCATAGCACAAAATTTATCAAAACATTCACACAAAGATCTAGCTCTCACATTAACTCCAAATAATAAAACTAAAAGGTAACAAATGCTATTTCATTTTTATTTTAGTTTCCAAACATGCACACACTTTCTAAGGTAGAGGTACTGTAATAAAACAACTTAATAACAAGTCCTAACAACTTTATACATGCTAGGAAACAAGATTAAAGCATCCACACAAATCATTTCAAACAAGAACATAATTAAAAATAGAAACAGAAAAGTGCTATTTTCTAGATCTGTCCACCAAAAATAATCTAGAGCTTCAAAAATTAATCTAAGCTAGGATAAGATAGATCTAATCAATACCAAACTCATCCAGTTGGATTTGCTCCAAAAAGCATTTTTAAACTCCTTATAATAAACAAAGAAAAGTCTACTGGTCTTTTAGTAATATGGATGGCATTTTCGTTCCACAACTCACCATGATGTCAGGTTAGGTGCATTGGATAGATATTTTGAATACCTATACAGAACAGTTTAGTTTGTTCCATTTGGTTACATATTTTAAAAGTTATGGTCAAAACATTCACAGAGACAGTCTGTGGCAAAACAATTATTGTTTTCAAAATAATGGTCCAAAAGTAGATCTGCAAATTTTGTATGGTTTAGATTTTGTATCTTAGGGTCCATGATTGTTCTCAGATTTTATTGCGCATTTTTAGTATTTTTACCACCTCCAAAGTAAACATCTTGTTTCTGTCTAAACAGGAAAAGAGATAACTCTCAGAAAAAAAACTAAGTGGGCCGGATCTGCTGTGGCCGAACTGTTGCTGGGCTGTGCTGGCCTGGACGTGGATTGAAGGGGTAAGTGACTTTGGATGGCCAGGATTAGACCAGATCGACGGCTGATGTGCGTCTTCAACCTCTAGCTATGCCAAACCTGAGAAGAAACCTTAGAAAAGTGTGGGATTCATGGTGGCTCACCTAGAGGGCTCGGGGAGGGCTGAGAGGCTCGAGGTAGGGTGCTGGAGTGCTGGGACATCGAGGGGAGGTGTCGGCGATGTTCGGCGTGGCCACACGCGGTGGAACACGGAAGACGTCCGCGGCGGCGCCCACGGATGGCGGCGGCGCCTCCGGTGGTTAGAGGGGGCAGGACCTTGTCCGGGGGGTTCAGGGGATCGTGGGGAGTGTCCCTAGGGTGTAGGGAGGAGCTGGGGTGGAGTGGGGCGGGCAGGGCTCTGCCGTGGCCGTGGTGGTCACCCGGCGGCCCGTGCTCGAGCTAGAGTGGCTAAAGGGGAATGGCTCGGGTTCAAGATGGCTTGGGGAGGCAGGAGGGATGTGAGGGAGGTGCAGGGCGCAAGGGTGTGGCCTCTGGCCATTTATAGGAGAGGGAGTGAGGTTGAGGGCAAAGATGTCACCTCGGGTGGATGCCATCCAATGGCATTGGGGTGCTCTGGGTTGTTTGGTCACTTCCAAAGGTGAGCACAGGGTGCCCTAGGTCAAGGACACGAGTGGGAAAGGTTTATCCAGGCCAAGGAAAGCAAGTGGAGCAAGTGGCAAGGTCAAAAATGTCAACACATGTGCTGCCATCCCTGTCCTAGTCACCCTTCTCTCTCCTCACTTATCTTCCTCCAAAAGGCTTCTAGAAGCAGGGTAAAGGGCTCTGGTTCGAGTAGATATAATGGTCAACACACTAGGCTTGGCCACACTTCCAAAAATGCAAAGAAACAACAAGAAAACTTAAGTGCAAAAGTGTATCTCCTGCTGTTCACAGGAAAATTCAGAAAATTCAGACTTTAGGACTTAGAAGTTTTCTAAGTGTTGAAAACAAACAGAAAGTTGAAAAAGTTGGGTTTCTTTTCAAGGTTCCATTGCTTTCCAAAATTGGTTTTCAAAGTACGGATTTGTTAACCATGTTATATACTTTCAGAAACAACTTTTGAAAACAATTTTGAAATAATTTAAGGCCATGAAAACCATGTGGGAAAAGGTATACTTTCTGTTTTTATCTGTTTCTCAAAACTGCCTTTTTCTGCCTTAATTTTATACCACAAAAACAACAAGCAAAAGATAGTTTTTATTTCTCCAAAAATAAAAGTGAGCTTATGTATTTTTATTACATATATCAAGGATTAATTAGAAGTTAAGAAACCATAAAATATCAATTTATAGCTTGGTGAAAACAATGGTAGAAAACAGGTACTTGGATTATTTTTCAGGAATTGTTTTCCATAGAAAACTTAAAAGAAGACTTTTATAAATCATTTTGAAAACTTGTTTTCTTGGATCCAACAAAGTTAAAAGTTTGTTTTAAGATGCAAACAAGAATGATCCAAGTCTTTGAATAAAAAATCCACTTAAGTAATAATAGGAAAACATCAGGAAAAAATATCAGGAAAAATATTAGGAATCTTTGTTAGAAACTTTTGGTATTGGTTTTATAATGAAACAAAACTTGTGTTGCAAATATGATTAAGATCATAAACACATGTTAGTTCAAACAATCATGTTGTTAGAAAAAAAATTTGTTGGCCCTAATTTTGGTCTTCTTGAGCACAGTCCAAGAATCCAAAAACTGGGGTGTGACAGACCTTCCCCCCTTAAAAGAATCTCGTCCTGAGATTCGCAGGCAAGCGAAAAGAGGGTATGGTCAAAACAACAATGTTAGATGATTTGTTTACAAATATGTGTTGGTGGTTTTTAACACTATTTATAGGGGCTTCCCCCCTTTGATTTATCTTACCAAAATTCACCGGTAAATTTATTTTCAAAGATTTGGGTGCCATGTTCTAAACCTCGAACTTATTGTTCCTTAAAACCATGCTATCAAAACAGGATTTGTTTTGTAGATATAACTCATATGATCAATTTAATGGAAATCCACCAACATTTATTTTGCATGAGCTTTCCATTGCTCATCCCCAAAATCCAGGAAAATCCACTATCTTCCTCTACTCTAATATGATCGAGTCTCAAGTCATTGGTTTTCCTTCAAAGGTAGTTTAGCAAGATCATAAGTTAAAACAACTCTGTGTACTACCAACTCTGTAAGATTCTTTTCAAAAATTCAAAGCTCATACATATTTTTCCTAAGATCTATCATCATCATTTTATATCTACCAATCTTTCTAAACTCCAACCATTTTCAAAAACTACAAATCTTGTTACTGATAACTCCCAAATCTTTGGGGCCCACAACTGGTTATCCCCGGATATTATATCATAATTAAACTCCATTAAAATTGTATGATCCTCAAATTTTCCTTCGTAAGCTAAACCTTAATGAGTTTTTCCAACATCTCATATTCTAAAATCTGGTTCCTCCAACACATATATACGGGAGATCTTGTTGCCAAGTAACGATCATAGTTTTATCCATCCAATATTTTTTTCCAACCTTTCACTTTCTTCAAAACAGCTATAGAATCATCCTAAGGCACCTTTGTCTTTGTGTCGGGGGGTTACCCCCGAGTAGGGTAAAGGCAAGTGCCAAGGACAAGATCAGAAGAGGATGTTTGGCCGAGTAGCCGGCTACCCGGTACTTGCTACTCGGTCGACTGCTACTCGGTCCTACACATAGATGGCCAGAAGGACGAATCAAGAAAGTTATGTTCCTCCGAGTAGAAGAGTTGGCCCGAGTAGAAATGGCGGGATCCTACTCGGGCCAGAATTCAAAGGAGCCGTTCTGACACATGATCCCGCGTATCCCGGGTCCGTACTTTGGCACTGTTCACGACACTGTTCATCTGAGGACGGCGTGCCTGACAGCGACAGTGTGTCAGCAGGGCGTCGCAGGATAGGGGGGACCTACTCTGTGTTCTTGGCAGTGATAACAGATCGGTTACTTGGTTTTGCCCAACGACTTTCCGCATCGGACAAACTTAGAAGCCAAAGCTGTCAGCGGGAGCTCGGAAGAAGGACGGTGTGCACATTATGTCGACATCTGTTTGTATTTGGCTGTATCCGGCTGGGCACCGAGTATATAAGGTGCCCTGCCCCCTCCTACACGAGGGATCCGAGACTTGGTTCATATTCTTGAGCTAGTTCATCACGTAGAGAGAAGAGTGGCTACTCGGTAGCAAGAACATTTGTACTGTGGCTACTCGGAGAGACTCGAATATAAAGAGAGAAAGGCAGGAGTAGGGGTTTTACCTCCACACGAGGGCCCTGAACCTGGGTAGATCTTGTTGTTTGCAGTGCTCGTTTCATACTTCACGCAGCTACTCGTCGCGTGATCCCTCCCCGAGCGCCTCCAGCGTCCTTCGTCCCCACAACTTTAGCCATCCTATGGCATCTGCCGTGACACCACCACGACACTTTGTTTTTGCAAAAAGTTGATTACACGCTTTCTTTTGAACGGGTGATACCAACTCTGTAATATATCACTCCGTAAGTTACCCTGTAAGGTATTTGGTTTTAGATACCTTTTAGTAGGGTATTAAAACAAAAATTTTATGAGCCAACTCTGTAGGGTTTTAAGCTTAAAATTTGATGAGGTTATATTACCAGTTCTGTAGGGTGGCAACAATTTAATTTACTCTGTAGGGTGTTATACTACAATTAGATGAGATTCTGTTAGTACCGTTAATTATTTAAGATTTTATTTAGTCCGACGTGACACTTCTAGTGTTCCATTTACGTCGGGTTTTTTTTCAGGGTACGACGACACACACACAAGGGGGTTCACAGGTTTGGTTCGAAAGCGTACCATTGGCTACGGCATGAGTCGCAGAGGCTCTTGCAACATCACCTTGGTCTCGAGGTCCACTCATCAGACTCTTGCGTTTCTTATGGGATGGACCCTGGCGTTCTTGGGGTTCATCAGGATGAGCTAGAATATGGTTCTTCTTGGGACAATCACGAGCAAAGTGTCCTTCCTGTCCACAGGTAAAGAAACCCGTGGTTCTAGGCTTGACCTTCACACGTCTCCTTGAAGATTGTGGCATCGCAGGCAATACGCTGCGAGTCACCCATGAACTAGTTTCTCCTGGCGTCACTATCTTCCGTTTGCGGCTCTCTCTAGCAAGCAGTTGCTGGTATCCTCTCATAAGGAAAGCAGTATTCTTAGCGTTGGTGATGACAAGCTGAGTCAACTGTTCCAGGATAGCATGGGTGGCAATGTGTTCAGCACGAGCGGCTTCACTTTCTTCCCTCAACAGAGCAAACAGTTGAGCAACTGTCGGCTCGGGTGATGGAGGTAGATCGCTGGCCATGCTGAAGACAAAGAACTGTGTAAGACGAGAGCAACCAAAGGTGGTTTTGGTTTTAAAGGCTCGTGACATATACCGGCTCATAGCGGAGATGAGAACGGTAGATACCACGACAACAAGCAAACATCCAAGAAAACTAATGCCAACTCAAACCAAGATTGACATACGCATGAAACAGAGTCTTAACATCGTAGATTAACTTAAGGGTTCACAAGGCTAAAGCATAAGGCTTAGAACACAACTGGCACACACAAAGCTCTAATAGAGTTCACACAATACAGACAAACAAGCGTCTGGGGTGGAAATAACACAACTCCTAATATCCTGCGGCAATCCTAAGTGCTTGAGGAAACGCGTAGCTGTTCCTCCAACTCTTCAACTCTGGCCTTGCTGGCTTCAAGCTGGAACTGAAGGTCTCTCACTTGTGCACGAGATGGAAACCAACAAACCTCATGGTTTTTCCTTGTGCCGCGAGACGGCGCTCGGTAGCAGTGGAAACTCTCAGGTCCTTGGTTAGCTGGAAGATCTCTCTTCCCTGATTATCGAACTCTCCTCTGAGCCTGTCAAGGGAAAGCTGAGTGTTGTACAGCTGTCCCTCCAAGTGCTGGAAATGATGAGCAAACACGAAGTCTTCGGTGACATCTACTGGCTTGTCGTCCTCATCGCGCCTCCCATAGTACCTATAGGGGGTGCCTTCAAACTTGTCGCGAAAGAAGTTCGCGAGTTTGGCAACGGTCAGATGCATCACTCTAAGGATACCATCTTCCCAGCTGTTCTCCTTTACTTCATACGTGATCTCAGGAGTTGATGGTGCTAGCAAGGGTGCACGGATGACACAGACCACCAACCAGGACACTTCGCGTCCATCTTGGTGAATCTGAGCTCCCTTCAACTCAGGTACAGGGCGACCGATAATTCTAGTCATCTTGATCAAGTCCTCCTCAAAACGGCGGTAGCAAGGTGCATGCGATCCCAACCGGAAGGACTCGATGAAGACCACTGCCATCTAAACCAAATTTTAGAGTAGATTAAGTTAGGTATCAGTGTGCAAAATTTTAGGATGCTCCTTTTTAACTTTAGTGTAAATAGAGTTTTTGAAACAAAGAGGGGATGGGGTATAGAATCATTTTTGAAAAAAAAATTAGTCATCTTAGTGACCCGGGGTTATTAACTTTTATTATAGAGTACTAGCTAACGTCCATGCTAACTAAGGTCTCCTAAGGTCAGGATAGCTCTGATACCAACTCTGTAGGGCCCGCCCTTCGAACCACTGTTCAAGGACGCCCTCGATATGCATACATTCACGATCCCAGGAATTCAGTCGTGAACAACATATCAAGTTGGTACACAGATACAATATCCATTACACGGTTGCACGAACACTTACAAAAAAGGGAATTGGTCACTTGACCAAAACCTGAACGGCTGCCACGCAGGGCAACACACAACACACACAGCGGAAGACTAAACACACTCATACGCGGTAGAGCCCAAGTCACGCCTTCACCTACAGGCTGCTGACCCGGAGACGATCCTAGTTCGCAAAGCCATCAGCTCCGTACTCCTCTTCGCAGACCTTCTTCTGAGACTCCTTCTCAAAGTCTGGCAAGTAGATACTAGGGGCGAAACCATAATGAGTACATTTGAATGTACTCAGCAAGACATCCATCATGTAACTTACCAAAGATGCAAGTATGCTTATATGGTGTAATAGGTAGGCTATAAATAGGGTTCACTATCAATGGTGTTCATATAGGATGACACCACAGTTGCAGTCAAGTTAATCTGTATCTTCGTTGAAGAGATACTTCAGAAGAAAATAGTATAGTTTTTCTCTCTCTTGTAGACATCACATGTACAAGAGGTTTTATAAAGCTTGGTTAAAAGAATATTTTCTCTTTGCAAAGCTTCTTGGAATCCGTTTCCAGAATTCTTGCTTAGAGTAGAAAAGTTTCTATTTGCAAAACTTTTTGTTTTGTAAAACAACTTCTGGCTTTCCATTATCGGTACCTCCATGGTACAAGATTTCCTTCCTTTCCGAACTTCCCGAGTTCAACACCTTTTTGAAAACTCCTTTTTGAAAACATTGACACAATGCTAGCTACATGGCCATTCAACTGTACATATCCGAGGACGCGGCTTCTTCGAAAAAGTTGTACTCTGCAGAGGTGTACACATCCACCAGACTCAGTGCACCTGCCGTGAATAACCACGGACTGTAACAACAGTATGTGAAACATATGATCACTGATCATAACCTTCCACTATGTCCAAGCTATAATATGCCTATCTCTTCAGTTGGGTTTGTTCTCCCCGGCACCATGTCACACATCGCTATGACGGGAGACCCGACTGTCTCATCCGGAGGGAAACTTAATCCCACACTTTATATGTCTCAACATTGGGAGTTTTGATGACATTCGGTTCGAGGGTACGACGTCCCTTATAGCAATTGAGATAGAACACACACTAACAAGGACAAACTTCTAGTTAAGCCCCGTGCCCATGTTGGGGTAGGGTGGCAGTACGGTAAAGGTTGTCCGGCGAATACTAGGTTATGTGTCATTTTTGAAAAACACCATTTTCCCAAAAATGACCACTTCCTCATTCCTCCGGAGAATAAGGACCCACCTTTTCTCCGGGTTTTCCATAAAGCCTTGTTTTGTACAAACAAAGTTTTAGGGTGTCCACTTAGGGACTAATGTTTGGGATGGTAATAAATACCATATGGTGTCTTATGGGCTTGGTATCACCAAGTATCAACTACTGGCATAAGAGTAGTATATATATGGTAGTGGTAGTATTCACTCAAAAATAGTTTTTTTGAAAGTCAAAGCTTTTGTAAAACTTTTCAGAAGTAAAACATGCATGATAGACAATGATAAGTGTATTATAACAGCAAGCATCAGGATGTCTTGCCTCAATCTCTTAATGTCCCTGGCCTTGAAGTAGCTTGAACTTGACGCACAGCTCCACAACTGCTTCTTCTTCTTCTTCGTTTTCTAGCGTCGTAAAAGAATACAAGACACACACTCAGGTCTAAAAGACACACAACTAAGCTAAACAACACATACAGCAAACAAAGGTATAATAACGCAAACTCACAAACGTTATCGAGAAAACTGCTTCACAAAGCTCTCAGGGTACAAAACTATCGTCAGACAAATATATGGTTCAGGAAACCATATCCCACATCTTACATACCACATATGGAGTGGTGTACCACTCTCATAACAAGGTATATGAGAAGCTAAAAATATAGCTTGTGGGTGCAAAGGTTAGGTTGCTAAGGTAACACAAACAGACAGAACAATACCCATGGCAGTGGGTATTAGCAACACACAAGCAAATAGTTACTTAATAAGTTTATGATTAGTTTGGATGCTTAGTTCTCAAAATACTCCTAAGCACAACAACAACACTAGCACAACAAGTAACACAAGTATGACCCTCATGTTAAGGTACACACTCAGACAATTTTCAAACAGCAGGTAAACACACCACAGATGAATAGGCTATATATTTACTACCTTAGTGTTTACTTGAAGTTTTGGAATCCATCAATCATGAAAATTTAACAAACAACCAGTAGCTAATGACCAAAGAATCAAGTCATAAAAATAATCTAAAACTCTATCTTCACTCAAGATAGTACTCCTATTAAACAGGCATAAAACAGGACTGCACTAATAGCAGACTAGTATGGGAATTTCCACACAAGCATGCTATAAGAGATAATTATTAATCTACAACCATAGAACATGCAACTAAATAATTCATGGCATCATAACAGAAGTAATAAACTCCTAAACATGCTATAATAAGCTCATACACTCATAAAATAAAGGTTGACAAAACTATAGCAAAAATCACCATTTTCTAGTGGTGACACTAGTTCAGTACTAGAGAAGCAAACAATGCTATCATGATGCTTAAACCTACACAAGTAAGTCATGAATCTAAGTGTACCTAATAACAATACACAAATCCTACTCATGCTAGGAAGCAAGAACATCAAAATAATCCCATGAAACAACTATTAAGCATGCACAAATTAATTCTAGCAATTTATGTTTTCTCTAATCATTACTAGCAATCAAACAATGTATAACTCACACAACCAGTAGCTATGCACTTAAAGAAAAGTCATCTAAACCTTTTCAAAAATCAGAACACTCAATTTAAAATCATTCACAAACAATCTATCAATCACAAGGAATTTAGTTCATTTGCAAATAATTTAATTTAGCACCCAATAGTGAATCATTTCTTAACATGATACTCCTAAGGAATATTATGCTAACAAAATGGATCACATCTAACATACTAGTATCCTCTGATAAGAAATAAACTTCTCACTTGCATAAGTGAAAACAAACAATTATATTTTCCATGGTGGAAAATAGCAATCAATCACAATTTAACACATGATAATTTCTCACATGTGCATGGTTGGGGATTTTCATCCACAACCAAGATGCAATGGGACCAGTGGGTTATGGGCCCACTAATACCAAGGAAAAAGAGGTACTAAGCCTCTGGTTACTCGTGACAAAAATTAGTATAACAAAATAAAATATTACAAAGCCATTTATTCTAGTGAAAACAATACTAGTGCATAAGAATAACAAAACCTACACATGCTTCACTATAAAAAGGCATGCAAGCTAACAGAGGTATTAACTTCAAATTAACAGTACCAAAATGGTACTGGACCCAAAGCAATCATAGCACAAACTTTATCAAAACATTCACACAAAGATCTAGCTCTCACATTAACTCCAAATAATAAAACTAAAAGGTAACAAATGCTATTTCATTTTTATTTTAGTTTCCAAACATGCACACACTTTCTAAGGTAGAGGTACTGTAAGAAAACAACTTAATAACAAGTCCTAACAACTTTATACATGCTAGGAAACAAGATTAAATCATCCACACAAATCATTTCAAACAAGAACATAATTAAAAATAGAAACAGAAAAGTGCTGTTTTCTAGATCTGTCCACCAAAAATAATCTATAGCTTCAAAAATTAATATAATATAGGATAAGATAGATATAATCAATACCAAACTCATACAATTGGATTTGCTCCAAAAAGCATTTTTAAACTCCTTATAAAAAACAAAGAAAAGTCTACTGGTCTTTTAGTAATATGGATGGCATTTTCGTTCCCCAACTCACCTTGATGTGAGGTTAGGTGCATTGGATAGATATTTTCAATACCTATCCAAAACAGTTTAGTTTGTTCCATTTGGTTACATATTTTAAAAGTTATGGTCAAAACATTCACAGAGACAGTCTGTGGCAAAACATTTATTGTGTTCAAAATATTGGTCCAAAAGTAGATCTGCAAATTTTTTATGGTTTAGATTTTGTATCTTAGGGTCCATGATTGTTCTCAGATTTTATTGTGCATTTTTAGTATTTTTACCACGTCCAAAGTAAACATCATGTTTCTGTCTAAACAGGAAAAGAGATAACTCTCAGAAAAAAAAACTAAGTGGGCCGGATCTGCTGTGGCCGAACTGTTGCTGGGCTGTGCTGGCCTGGACGTGGATTGAAGGGGTAAGTGACTTTGGATGGCCAGGATTAGACCAGATCGACGGCTGATGTGCGTCTTCAACCTCTAGCTATGCCAAACCTGAGAAGAAACCTTAGAAAAGTGTGGGATTCATGGTGGCTCACCTAGAGGGCTCGGGGAGGGCTGAGAGGCTCGGCGTAGGGTTCTGGAGTGCTAGGACATCGAGGGGAGGTGGCGGCGACGTTCGGCGTGGCCACACGCGGTGGAACGCGGAAGACGTCCGCGGCGGCGCCCACGGATGGCGGCGGCGCCTCCGGTGGTTAGAGGGGGCAGGACCTTGTCCGGGGGGTTCAGGGGATCGTGGGGAGTGTCCCTAGGGTGTAGGGAGGAGCTGGGGTGGAGTGGGGCTGGAGGGCTCTGCCGTGGCCGTGGTGGCCACCCGGCGGCCCGTGCTCGAGCTAGAGTGGCTAAAGGGGAATGGCTCGGGTTCAAGATGGCTTGGGGAGGCAGGAGGGATGTGAGGGAGGTGCAGGGCGCAAGGGTGTGGCCTCTGGCCATTTATAGGAGAGGGAGTGAGGTTGAGGGCAAAGATGTCACCTCGGGTGGATGCCATCCAATGGCATTGGGGTGCTCTGGGCTGTTTGGTCACTTCCAAAGGTGAGCACAGGGTGCCCTAGGTCAAGGACACGAGTGGGAAAGGTTTATCCAGGCCAAGGAAAGCAAGTGGAGCAAGTGGCAAGGTCAAAAATGTCAACACATGTGCTTCCATCCCTGTCCTAGTCACCCTTCTCTCTCCTCACTTATCTTCCTCCAAAAGGCTTCTAGAAGCAGGGTAAAGGGCTCTGGTTCGAGTAGATATAATGGTCAACACACTAGGCTTGGCTACACTTCCAAAAATGCAAAGAAACAACAAGAAAACTCAAGTGCAAAAGTGTATCTCCTGCTGTTCACAGGAAAATTCAGAAAATTCAGACTTTAGGACTTAGAAGTTTTCTAAGTGTTGAAAACAGACAGAAAGTTGAAAAAGTTGGGTTTCTTTTCAAGGTTCCATTGCTTTCCAAAATTGGTTTTCAAAGTATGGATTTGTTAACCATGTTATATACTTTCAGAAACAACTTTTGAAAACAATTTTGAAATAATTTAAGGCCATGAAAACCATGTGGGAAAAGGTATACTTTCTGTTTTTATCTGTTTCTCAAAACTGCCTTTTTCTGCCTTAATTTTATACCACAAAAACAACAAGCAAAAGATAGTTTTTATTTCTCCAAAAATAAAAGTGAGCTTATGTATTTGTAGTACATATATCAAGGATTAATTAGAAGTCAGGAAACCATAAAATATCAATTTATAGCTTGGTGAAAACAATGGTAGAAAACAGGTACTTGGATTATTTTTCAGGAATTGTTTTCCATAGAAAACTTAAAAGAAGACTTTTATAAATCATTTTGAAAACTTGTTTTCTTGGATCCAACAAAGTTAAAAGTTTGTTTTAAGATGCAAACAAGAATGATCCAAGTCTTTGAATAAAAAATCCACTTAAGTAATAATAGGAAAACATCAGGAAAAAATATCAGGAAAAATATTAGGAATCTTTGTTAGAAACTTTTGGTATTGGTTTTATAATGAAACAAAACTTGTGTTGCAAATATGATTAAGATCATAAACACATGTTAGTTCAAACAATCATGTTGTTAGAAAAAAAAAATTGTTGGCCCTAATTTTGGTCTTCTTGAGCACATTCCAAGAATCCAAAAACTGGGGTGTGACAGTAACACCAAGTCCCCTTCCTGAAAACTTCGAGTCTTAACCCTGCGGCTATGATAGCGACGCAGGTCCTGCTGATATATGGCTGACCTAGATGCTGCGAGGTCATGTGCTTATTCTAAAGCATCGAGCGAGTCTTGACGAGCTATCTCATTCTGGGTTTCCACATAAGCAGTCACTTGTGGTGAATCGTGACAGATATCACTTGGCGAAACCGCCTCAACTCCATAAACCATAAAAAATGGTGTGTAACATGTGATCTGTTTGGGGTAGTTCTTATGCTCCATAAAACAACAGTCAACTCTTCGACCCAACATCCAATAGTTTTTTCTAATGGAACCTGAAGCCTAGGTTTGATACCTTTAAGTAATTCCTGGTTAGCCCGCTCTGCTTGCCCATTAGACCGTGGATATGCCACCGAACCAAGGTCTAGGTGTATATGGTTCTGTTCACAGAACTTCTGCATTGCTCATTCTGACAAATTTGTCCCATTATCTATTATAATGCTATGTGGGTAACCAAATCTGAAAAATCAGCTTTTTTAAGAACTTGACTGTTGTAACCGCATCGCATTTACTGACTGGTTCTGGTTCTACCCACTTTGTAAACTTGTCAACTGCCACCAGTAGATGAGTCTTTCTATAAGCTGACCTTTTCAAAGGTGAAGGGAATATGCCCGAGAGGCAATAATAAAGTGTTTATTATGTTATTCCTTGTTTATGATAGATGTTTATTTCTCATGCTAGAATTGTATTAACCGGGAAACGTTGATACATGTGTGATTAATAAACAAACCAACGTTCCTAGTGAAGCCTCTCTTTTAGCTAGCTCGTTGATTAACAGATGATCAAGGTTTCCTGATCATAGACATTGGATGTTGTTAATAACGGGATCATATCATTAGGAGAATAACATGATGAACTTAGACCCTAACTAAGTATAACAATACGATCAAGTCATTTAGTTTTGTTGTTATGTCTTACATTCGGAGTAACATTGTTCCTTAGACCATGAGATCATGTTAATCACTAATACCGAAAGAATACTTTGATGACATCAAACGTCACACAGTAACAGGGTGACTATAAAGGTGTTATTAGGTATACGAAAAGTGTTAGTTGAAGCTCATGGATCAAGAATGGGATTTGTCCATCCAATATGACGGAGAGATATACTCAGGGCCCTCTCGATGATATCACATCGACACCGCTTGCAAGAACGTGATAGGATCACAAGGATGTTATATCACGGGAACGAGAAAAGAGTACTTGTAGGATAACGAGATCGAACAAGGTATGGTGGATACCGATGATCGGATCTCGGACAAGTAAAATATCACGAGACAAAGGGAAATCGTTACGACGTTGAAAGGTTCACACGATCACGAGAGTCATTGTTGAATATATAGGAGTCATCCCGAATCTCCAGATCCCGCTGTTTATTATTGATGGGAGAGGAGTCTCGGTCATGTCTATATTATTCGCGAACCGTAGGGTGACACACTTAAGGTTCGATGAAGCGTTAGAGAGGATACGGAATACCGAAGAATATTTTGGGCAGCTCCAAAAAATTGTTTCGGGGAAAATTGAAATAGTTCAAGGGTTTTTTCATCGAATGGTCGTTAATAGAATTAACAAATGATACGAGGTGCTGCATGCAAATGTTTGTTAATGGAATCAACAAATATAAATAAAGAAATAAAAATGTTTTATTTATTTATTAAAGAAAAAACTTTGGATTTTCTAAGTGGAAAATTAAGGGAGTATGAGTAGGTGTGAGTGGGGATTCCACTCACATGAAGAGAGGAAGGGGTGGGGGCACCCATGGATGGCCGCACCCCCTTGGGCTTCCTCCCCTCCCCTATAAAAGAAGGGTGAGAGCTCCCTATTCTCCACACACTTGCCCACTCCCTTTTCCCTCCACCCGCTGCTCCATTCCATGGTCTCCGGCTTGGCAAAGCCCTGCCCGTGGGATTCTTCACCACCACCATGCTGTCGTGCTGCTGGTTCCGCGGGGATCCTCTACTTCCGCTACCTGCTAGATCGAGGGAACGGAAATCTTCATCGAGCTGAACGTGTGACCGATTACGGAGGCACCGCCGGATTGCAGTGCACTTCTTCTCGCTCGGGATCGGCGTGAGTACGACTACACCAACAACGAGATTTTATGTCGTACCACTTTGAGTCCTTGAGGGTATGTTATCTCAAGACTGTCTTTCTCCCCATTGCCTTTCATCTCATAGATTAGATCTTGGCCATTCGGGTTTATCGCGTGTAGGAAATTTTTTGTTTTCTATGCAACGTACCCTTCAGTGGTATCAGAGACAGATCTATGCGTAGATTATTTGTACGTGTGGAACACATAGGTGTATGTGGGCGTTGATGATCATATTATTGCCTCCTTGAGTACTTTATGATCTTAGTGGCATAGTGGGATGAAGTGGCCCGGACTAACTTTACATGTACATGTACATGAGTCTTATTCCACAACTGACATGAGCCAGATCTATGCGTACCCTTCAGGGCTGTTAAAAATATTTTTTATCAACGTTGTGGCTCTTGTACGTAGGTATGAACGGTTCTATCCTCATAAGCCCAAGCCACGTAAAATACGCAAAAATAAATTAGAGGCGTCTAACTTGTTTTTGCAGGACATTTGATGTGATATGGTTAATGTTACAAACGTTATGTATTAGATTATATCTTTTGTAAATTATTGACATACCGGATGGAGCCATATGGTTGTCTTATTTTTATGGCCTGCATGTTGTATATCATATCCATGTGATATGTTGTAATGAACAATCAAGATGGAGGTGCCACGAACCTTGGTGCCATGCTGGTGGAATGATGGAGATCATACCATGATGCACAAGATGGAGATCAAGTGCAAGAAGGACCATATCATATCACATTATCCATGCAGGTGATGTTTGTCCTTTTATGCATCTTATTTTGCTTAGATCACGACGGTAGCATTATAAGATGATCCCTCTCACTTAATATCAAGATAATAATGTGTTCTTCCTTAAGTATGCACCGTTAAGAAAGTTCGTTGTTTCGAGACACCACGTGATGATCGGGTGTGATAGACTCAACGTTCGCATACAACGGGTGTTTTCAAGCCTAGCATATACAGACATGGCCTTGAAACACACGCAATACTACGATTCTACTTGGCGAGCCTAGCATGCAGACATGGCATCGGAACACGTATCCGAAAGGTAAAGCATGAGTCATATGGATGATTTGATGAACATGTTGATGTTCTCCTTTGCAACTACACCGTCTCACGTGATGATAGGTTTCGGTGTAGTGAATTTGGTTCGTGTAATCACTAAAGACGACTAAGAGGGATGTTGTTTTTGAGTGGGAGTTCATGGGATAATTTTTAACTTGAACTTAATTTATCATAAACATAGTCTAAATAGTCTTTGCAAATATGTTGTAGATCATGGCACCACCTACCTTCAATTTCAATATGTTCATGGAGAGAGAAAACTAGCGAACAATGGGAGCAACTTTACCAACTGGGAACTTAACCTGAGGATTCTCCTCACCGCTTGCAAGAAGCTCTATGTGCTTGACGCACCGCTAGGTGACCAGCCCGCTGATGATGCTTCTGATGAAGATAAAAATGTTTATCTGACTCAACAAGAAGACCACAGTATAGTTCATTGCGGCATCCTTTATGGATTAGAGCCATAGCTGCGAAAACGTTTCGAGAACAACACTGCTTTTGCTACAATGGGAGAATTGAAAATGATTTTGGATACCCATGCCGCAGTTGAGAGTTATGACGCTTCAGAAAAGTTTTTTAGCTGCATGATGGAAGACAACAGCTCCGTTAGTGAGCACGTACTCAAGATGTCTGCATACGCTGATAAGCTCATAGCCTTGGGAATAACGATTCCCAATGAGCTAGGGATACATCGTTTTCTCCAATCTCTGCCACCTAGTTACAAGAACTTTGTGATGAAGTATAATATGCAAGGCATGAAGAAGTCTCTTTGTGAGCTTCTCTCAATGCTTAAAACTGCTGAAGTGGAGATCAAGAAAGAACATCAAGTGTTGATGATCAATAAGACCACTAGTTTCAAGAAAGGTAAGAAAGGCAAGCCAAGGGTAAACTTCAAGAAGGGTGGCAAATCTGTTGCTGCTCCTGAGAAGAAAACCAAGTATGGCCCTAAGCCTGAGATTGAGTGCTTTTATTGCAAGGGTAATGACCACTGGAAGCGCAATTGCCCCAAATATCTGGCAGATAAGAAGGCCGGCAAAGTGAACAAAGGTATATATGATATACTTGTTATTGATGTGTACCTTACTAGTACTCGCAGTAGCACCTGGGTATTTGATACTGGTTCGGTTGCTCACATATGCAACTCGAAATAGGAGCTGCGGAATAAGCGACCACAAGCAAAGGATGAGGTGACGATGCGCGTCGGCAATGGATCAAGAGTTGATGTGATCGCCGTCGGGACGGTGCCTCTACATTTACCATCGAGATTAGTTATAAACCTCAATAATTGTTATTTGGTGCCTACATTAAGCATGAATATCGTTTCTGGATCTTGCTTAATGCGGAATGGTTATTCCTTTAAGTCTGAGAACAATGGTTGTTCGATTTAGATGAATAATATCTTTTATGGTCATGCACCTGAGAAGAATGGTTTATTTCTTTTGAATCTTGATAGTATTGATACACATATTCATAATGTAAATGACAAAAGAATTAAGTTAAATGATGATATTGCTATTTACATGTGGCATTGCCGCTTAGGTCATATTGGTGTTAAACGCATGAAGAAGCTCCATTCTGATGGACTCTTAGAATCACTTGATTATGAATCATTTGAAACATGTGAACCATGCCTTATGGGCAAGATGACTAGAACCCCATTTTCTGGAACCATGGAACGGGCGACAGACTTACTGGAAATCATACATATTGATGTGTGTGGACCAATGAGTGTATCGGCGTGCGGTGGATATCGTTATTTTGTCACTTTCACAGATGATTTGAGTAGATATGGGTAGATTTACTTAATGAAACACAAATCTGAGACATTTGAAAAGTTCAAAGAATTTCAGTGTGAAGTTGAAAATCATCGTAACAGAAAGATTAAATTTCTACGATCTGATCGTGGAGGTGAATATCTAAGTTACGAGTTCGGCATGCATATGAAACAATGCGGAATAATTTCACAACTCACACCTGCCGGAACACCACAGCGTAATGGTGTTTCCGAACGTCGTAATCGTACTTTATTTGATATGGTTCGATCTATAATGTCTCTTACAGATTTGCCACTATCGTTTTGGGGTTATGCACTAGAGACCGTTGCATTCACTTTAAATAGGGCACCATCTAAATCCGTTGAAATGACACCGTATGAATTATGGTTTGGAAACAAACCTAAGTTGTCATTTCTAAAAGTTTGGGGATGCGATGTTTATGTGAAGAAGCTTCGACCTGATAAACTCGAACCGAAAGCGGAAAAATGCGTCTTCATAGGATACCCTAAAGAAACAATAGGGTACACCTTCTATCACAGATCCGAAGGCAAGATTTTCGTTGCCAAGAATGGATCCTTTTTGGAGAAGGAGTTTCTCTCGAAAGGTGTAAATAGTAGGAAGGTAGAACTCGACGAGGTTATTGAACCTTCTCTTCTTGGAATGGCGAGTAGCACAGCGCCGGAAGTTGTTCTCGTGCCGACCCCGTCAGTTGAAGAGAGAGCTAATGATCAAGATCATGAAACTTCAGTAGAGGAAACTACCGCACCTCGCAGGTCAACTAGGGAACGTACATCTCCTAAACTGTACAGAGATCCCGTATTAAACTTCATGGTAAATGGAGGTGAATACCCTGCGACATATGATGAAGCAATGATGAGCCAAGATTCCAACAAAATGGCTTGAAGCCATGGAATCCGAAACAGGATCCATGCACGAAAACCAAGTTTGGACTTTGGTGGACTTACCCGATGACCGCAAGGCTGTTGAGAACAAATGGATCTTTAAAAGAAAACTAACGCTGATGGTAATGTGATCGTCTATAAAGCTCGACTTGTTGCAAAAGGTTTCCGACAAATTCAAGGAGTTGACTATGATGAGACTTTCTCACCAGTAGCGATGCTTAAGTCAGTTAGGATTATGTTAGCAGTTGCTGCATTTTTCGATTATGAAATCTGGTAGATGGATGTCAAAACGGCGTTCCTTAATGGTGACATTGAGGAAGAGTTGTATATGATGCAACCCAAAGGTTTTGTTGATCCTAAGGATGCCGACAAGGTGTGCAAGCTTCAACGTTCCATTTATGGACTGAAGCAAGCATCCCGGAGTTGGAACCTCCGTTTTGATAAGGTGATCAAAGGGTTTGGATTTGTCCAAACATACGGAGAAGCTTGTATTTACAAGAAAGTGAGTGGGAGCTCTGTAGCATTTCTAGTACTATATGCGGATGACATATTGTTGATGGGAAATGATATAGAACTTTTAAAAAGTGTAAAAGGTTATTTGAACAGTAGTTTTTCGATGAAAGACCTCGGTGAAGCAGCTTATATATTAGGCATCAAAATCTACAGGGGTAGATCAAGGCGCTTAATTGGAATTTCGCAAAGTACATACCTTGACAAGATTCTGAAGAAGTTCAGAATGGAAGAGAGTAGGAAGGGGTTCTTACCTATGTTGCAAGGCAAAACGTTGAGTAAGACTCAATGTCCAGCTACAACAGAAGATAGAGAGAGAATGAATAAGATTCCCTATGCTTCAGCCATAGGTTCTATCATGTATGTTATGCTATGTACAAGACCGGATGTGGCACATGCTATTAGTTTGAATAGTAGGTACTAATCCGGTCCAAGTTTGGAACACTAGACGGCGGTCAAGAATATCTTTAAGTACTTGAGAAGAACTAAGGATATGTTTCTCATATATGGCGGTGAAGAAGAGCTTGTCACAAGATGTTACGTTGATGCTAGATTTGACACGGATCCAGATAACTCTAAGTCTCAGTCCGGGTACGTATTTGTTATGAATGGAGGAGCTGTAAGCTGGAGGAGTTCCAAGCAATCCGTGGTGGCGAGATCATCAACAGAAGCAGAATATGTTGCTGCCTCGGAGGCAACATAGGAAGCAGTTTGGATGAAGGAGTTCATATCCGAACTAGGCGTGGTTCCGAGTGCGTTGGATCCAATGGTTATCTATTGTGACAACAATGGTGCCATAGCCAATGCTAAGGAGCCAAGGTATCACAAGAATTCCAAGCATATCAAGCGCCGTTTTCACTCCATCTGTGAGCATGTCGCGGATGGGGATGTGAAGATTTGCAAAGTACATACGAATCTGAATGTGGTAGATCCGTTGACTAAAACTCTCTCAAGGGCAAAACATGATCAACACCAGAACTCAATGGGTGTTATATTCAAGGGCAAAACTCTCTCATAGATTATTGCCCCTAGTGCAAGTGGGAGACTGAAGTGAATATGCCCGAGAGGCAATAATAAAGTGTTTATTATGTTATTCCTTGTTTATGATAGATGTTTATTTCTCATGCTAGAATTGTATTAACCGGAAACGTTGATACATGTGTGATGAATAAACAAACCAACGTTCCTAGTGAAGCCTCTCTTTTAACTAGCTCGTTGATTAACAGAGGATCAAGGTTTCCTGATCATAGACATTGTATGTTGTTAATAACGGGATCATGTCATTAGGAGAATGACATGATGAACTTAGACCCTAACTAAGTATAACAATACGATCAAGTCATTTAGTTTTGTTGTTATGTCTTACATTCGGAGTAACATGGTTCCTTAGACTATGAGATCATGTTAATCACTAATACCGAAAGAATACTTTGATGACATCAAACATCACACAGTAACAGGGTGACTATAAAGGTAGCATTAGGTATTCGGAAAGTGTTAGTTGAAGCTCATGGATCAAGAATGGGATTTGTCCATCCATTATGACGAAGAGATATACTCAGGGCCCTCTCGATGATATCACATCGACACCGCTTGCAAGCATGTGATATGATCACAAGGATGTTATACCACGGGAACGAGAAAAGAGTTCTTGTCGGATAACGAGATCGAACAAGGTATGGTGGATACCGATGATCGAATCTTGGACAAGTAAAATATCGCGAGACAAAGGGAAATCGTTACGACGTTGAAAGGTTCACACGATCACGAGAGTCATCGTTGATTATTGATCAGAGAGGAGTCTCGGTCATGTCTATATTATTCGTGAACCGTAGGGTGGCACACTTAAGGTTCGATGAAGCGTTAGAGAGGATACGGAATACCGAAGAATATTTTGGGCAGCTCCGAAAAATTGTTTCGGGGAAAATTGAAATAGTTCAAGGGGTTTTTCATCGAATGGTTGTTAATAGAATTAACAAATGATTCAAGGTGCTGCATGCAAATGTTTTTAATGGAATTAACAAATATAAATAAAGAAATAAAAATGTTCTATTTATTTATTAAAGAAAAACCTTTGGATTTTCTAAGTTGAAAATTAAGGGAGTATGAGTGGGTGTGAGTGGGGCTTCCACTCACACGAAGAGAGGAAGGGGTGGGGGAACCCATGGCTGGCCGCACCCCCCCCCCTTGGGCTACCTCCCGCTCCCCTATAAAAGGAGGGTGAGAGCTCCCTCTTCTCCACACACTTTCCCACTCCCTTTTCCCTCCACCCGCTGCTCCATTCCATGGTCTCCGGCTTGGCGAAGCCCTGACCGTGGGATTTGTCACCACCACCACGCCGTCGTGCTGCTGGTGTTCCGTGGGGATCCTCTACTTCCGCTACCCGCTGGATCGACGGAACAGAAG
Source organism: Alopecurus myosuroides (assembly GCA_028641055.1). Classification (NCBI taxonomy): domain Eukaryota; kingdom Viridiplantae; phylum Streptophyta; class Magnoliopsida; order Poales; family Poaceae; genus Alopecurus; species Alopecurus myosuroides. Next base: position 60,184,969 of record CM054062.1, on the reverse strand, counting down.
TCTTCATCGAGCTGAACGTGTGACCGATTACGGAGGCACCGCCAGATTGCGGTGCACTTCTTCTCGCTCGGGATCGGCGTGAGTACGACTACGCCAACAATGAGATTTTATCTCGTACCACTTTGAGTCTTCGAGGGTATGTTATCTCAAGACTCTCTTTCTCCCCGTTGCCTTTCATCTCATAGATTAGATCTTGGCCATTCGGGTTTATCGCGTGCAGGAAAATTTTTGTTTTCTATGCAATGTACCCTTCAAAAGGTCCTACCATGTCAAGCCCCCAGACTGCAAAAGGCCAAGTTATGGGAATCATGCGTAAATCCGGAGCTGGCATGTGATCCTGCCTTGCATATCTTTGACATCCTTCGCACGTTCTTACTATATGTTCTGCATCAGCATTTGCGGTTAACTAGAAAAATCCATGTCTGAAAGCCTTATTGACCAAACATCTGGAACTTGCATGGTGGCCGCAATCTCCTGAGTGAATTTCTCTTAAAATTTGACACCCTTCTTCCGGAGAGACACATCTCTGAAAGATTCCAGCCGAGCTTCGCTTATGTAACTCACCATTGATAATTGTATATGACTTGGAGCTTCTTATAACCTGACGAGCGATAACCTCGTTCTGCGGGTGTTCACCTCTCATAAGGTATGTCAGGTATGGTTCAGTCCACTCTGGGATTGTATGCAGGGCGGCTACCAATTCTGACTCCGGATCTGGATTTGCTAGGTCTTCCTCTGTTGGAACTTTAACTGACGGGCTATGAATTTCATCCAGAAAAACATTTGGTGGAACCTGTTTTTTCTAGGAAGCTAGACGAGCCAATGCATCAGCTGCTTCATTAAGACATCGGTCAATATGATCAACTTGATATCCTTGGAAATGTCCAACCAGCTGGGTAACCGCCCGTCTATATGCTTCCATAACTGGGTCTTTAGAGTCCCAGGTTCCTATGACTTGTTGAGAAACAAGATCGGAATCACCCAAACATCGAATCCGGGTTATGCTCATCTCTTTCGCAATTCGAAGCCCATGAAGCAAAGCTTCATACTCTGCTGTATTATTAGTGCGTTTGAATGAAATTTGTAAGACATAGAGAAATTTATCTCTCCTGAACCTTCCAGTTGTCGAGACCCATCGAAATGCATAGTCCAGTATTTAGTATCTGGTTTATCCGGTGGAACCTTTAATTGTGTCCAGTCATTTATGAACTCGATAAGGGCTTGGGATTTTATTGCAGTCCTTGGCTCATATTTGATATGATATGGCCCCATCAAAATAGCCCACCTTGCAACTCTCCCTGTCGCTTCTCTGTTCTAAATAATATCGGACAAAGGTGCCGAACTAACCACAGTAATAGGATGTTCCTGAAAATAGTGTTTCAGCTTACGACTAGCCATGAACACCCCAAAAACCAGCTTGTGCCAATGCGAGTAACGCTGTTTAGACTCTGTCAGGACCTCACTTACATAGTAAACTGGCCGCTAGACAGTGCCTTCTTTTCCTTCCAGTTTATGTTCCACAACCACCTCCGCACTGACCACCTTGTTATTTGCCGTTGTATATAGTAACATGGGCTCTTTCTTCTCAGGCGCAACCAATATAGGTGCGTTAGAAAGTTGTTTTCTCAGGGCCTCCAATGCCTCATCACCTTCTTAATTCCACACACAGGTGTCAATTTTCTTCAAGAGTCGGTATAAAGGTATAGACTTTTCGCCCAGTCTGCTTATAAATCGGCTCAAGGCAGCAACGCAACCTGTCAGCTTCTGAACGTCCTTCAGGCAAACCGGCCTTTTCAGGTTATGTATGGCCTGAATTTTTTCCGGGTTTGCTTCAGTGCCTCTCTCTGAAATAATGAAACCCAGTAACTTCCCAGCTGGTACTCCAAAGACACATTTTGTTGTATTGAGCTTCATCTGGTATTTGCGTAAACTGGCAAACGTCTCTTCTAGGTCTGAGATCAAAGTGTCACCTTTTTGGGATTTGACTACTATGTCATCCACATAAGCGTGCACGTTTCTCCCAATCTGACTTTCCAAGCAATTTTGGATACACCTTTGATAAGTTGCCCCTGTATTTTTCAATCCGAAGGGCATTGACGTATAACAGAATGCTCCAAAGGGTGTAATGAATGAGGTCTTCTCTTGAGCCTCATCCTTCATTTTGATTTGATGATAGCCTGAGTATGCATCCAGGAAACATAGCAATTCGCAACCAGCTGTAGAGTCTATAATCTGATCGATACGGGGTAAAGCGGACAAGTGTTTAGGACATGCTTTGTTCAAATCTGTGTAATCTATGCATATTCTCTAGATTCCGTTCTTCTTGAGGACGAGAACTGGATTGGCTAACCACTTTGGGTGTAATACTTCTACTATGAACCCTGTTGCGAGTAACCTGGCTATCTCTTCTCCAATCGCTTTCCTTCTCTCATCATTTAAACGATGGAGGAACTGACGAATAGGTTTCAGGTTAGGATCCACACTTAAACTGTTCTCAGCAAGTTCCCTTGGGACACCTGGCATGTCAGAAGGTTTCCATGCAAAGGTGTCCCAATTCTCACGGAGGAACTTGATGAGCGCGCTTTCCTATTTTTCTGTCATGTGAGCCCCCACGCAGAACTGCTTAGATGAGTCACCGGGGGTAAAGTCCACCAGCTTGGTGTCTTGAGTAGACTTAAATTTTAACTTGGACTCAGCTGATGGTTTTTTGAGCGAGGTCATGTCTTCTGGATCAACTTGCAGTTTATACAATTTCAACTACTCTTCCGCACAAGCGGTCTCTGCGTATGTGGCATCACCTTACTCGCACTCCAAAGCTATGTCTCTGTCACCATTAACAGTAATATTTCCATAGGCACCTGAAATCTTCAGCTTGAGGTAAACGTAGCAGGGTCTGGCCATAAACTTGGCATAAGCTAGCCGTCCGAACAGAGCATGGTACACACTTTTGAACTTGACCACTTCAAATGCTAACATCTTTGTCCTATAATTTTCAAATACTCCAAAAGAAACTTCAAGGTATATTTTTACGATAGGTTGTGCAGACTTACCAGGTACAATCCCATGAAACACAGTTGATGATGGCTGAAGTTGTTTCTCTTGCAGGTTTATCCTCTTGAACGTATCATAGTAAAGTATGTTTATACTGCTTCCTCCATCCATCAATACTTTGTCTACCTTGTATCCTCCAACTTGTGGAGCCACTCCTCCTGGATTATCAACTCGTGGAGGATGAATAGCCCGACTCTAGGTTATGGGTTGTTGTGACCAGTTAAGCCACCTAGGAACAGCAGGAGCCACTGCGTTGATGACGCGTTTCTGCACCTTTCATTCTCTCCTGCATGAATTGGTAGTGAATACATGATACTGGCCCGAGCTTAATTGCTTTGGATTTGTTTACAAACCAAAATTTTCTCCTTGGTGACTACCACCCGGGTTAGTTCCCTAATTACCTTGACCATGGTGACCCGGATTATGATTTCCAGGTCCAGAATTGCCAGCTCCCGGATGTCCACCTCCCATATTTCCTGGGTTGCCACCTCCATTGTTTCCTGGTCCATAGTTGTTACTTCCGCTAGGTCTGAAACCCTGCATGATGAAACAATTTTCCCAAGAATGATTTGCTAATTTTCCGTTTTTGTTGTGTCGAGGACATGGTCCTTTCAGAGCCTGCTGAGCCTGTGCAAAGCTGTTTGGTCGAAAATTTTGATTTCCTCTGAAATTGTTACCCTGGCGCTGGTTTCTGTAACCTGTATTCGTATTTCCGACTAGATCTGAGGTCCCCTCTCCATTTTTGTGCTTGTTATTATTCTGGTTCTGAGGGTTGTTAGTGCTCTGGTTCGGATTCTGGCTACCCTTGGTCCCGGTTTTCTTTCCCTTTGCAGACTTCTCATCATCCGAGTCTGCGTCCTTTGTTTTGTCAGACTCCGCATACTTGGTCATGGCATCCATCAACTCGCTCATATCACTTACGTATTGCTTGATGCATCCCAGCTTATGCTTCAATGGGTCAAATCTGCAATTTCTTTCCAATGCTATGACTTCCTGCTGAGCGGTGAGTCCGAGAGATGAATGTATAATTTCCACGACGCGCCGAGACCAGTGCTGGGAAGACTCCCTTCCTTCTGAACACAGTTTTCCAGGTCTGTAATAGTGGTTGGTCGTTTACATGTTCCATGAAATTTTTTGATGAACTGGTCCTTCAACTCCTGCCAGCAATTAATTGAATTGGCGGGCAAGTTCTTCAACCGGGACTTCGCAGGTCCTTCTAACATCACGCTTAAGTACCGCGCGCATACTGCGTAGCTTACTTCAAATATCTCCATGGTCATCTCGTATCCTTCTATCCAATCTGCAGGCTCCATGTCCGGCGTATAGCTTACAATTCTGCGAGGTCCTTTAAAATCTGCCGGTATTCTCTCGTTCCTGATTGCCGGACCGAGACACTGAATGCCAATCCTGCGAGACCCAGTCGGGGCGGGGTTTGAAAATGCATTTTGAACTGGGGGTTAAACATGACCCGGATTTATGTTTTCTGGTTCCGCAACTTTGTGCCCTGTATTTATAACTCCAGGCGCATAGGATACAGTCTGCCTGGGTGGGATAGTTTGCTGCCGGTTTGCGTTGCTAGAGCCGGCCGGAACCGGCGAACTTCCATGGTGACTTGTTGGCAAGGAATTCCTGCTATATATTGTAGGGAGTTGAGTGTATACTGTCCTGGTTACTGTAATTCATCTGCTGAACTACTGCTGTTTGCAACATCTCGATTGCTCTCCGAGCTTCAATTCTAATAGGATCATTGGGGTTGACTAGAATCCGTGCCAGACTATTTGTTGCTGCCCAAATTTTATCCATTCGATTGTTGAAATGACCTGGTGGTGTGTGGAACCTTTCCTGTAGAGGTTGTTCCGGGACCGGAGCAGGATTCGGGTTACCATGCACTTGGATAGGTGGCTGAAAACGCCCCGGATGAACTGGAACGGGAGCGCCCGGCGGGTTCATAGGGTGAACCGGCAGAGCAGGGTTAGGTGTCCCAGGCGTCCCAATCGGGATGCGAACAAGTTCTGAAGGTTGGAAGGTCCCAACCCTGCGCCGAATTCATTGTTCAACCGGGTATGATAACGCATGTTCTGAATTGAAGCTAGCTCCCTCTGTCTAAAGTTTAGATGAATCCCCTCTCTTTCCAGACGTGTTGCTTCCTCCAAGACTTCTGACCGAGCTTTATTTATACATGTTAACTCTTTCTCGATCTCCCGACGGGCACGACTTATTTCCTGTTGAAGCCTCTCAATCGCAGCTATCAGCTTGGGCCTTGGGTTATATGACGCGGGCGCTGTTAAGTCAATCACTTTCTGTGCCGGCCCAGAGTTTGTCGGGCCGGGTCCTGTTGAACGCGCTTCCGTCAGTCTGACTGGGGCTACCGTTGGTCCCGTAGGTGCTGTTCCTAGGCCTTCTGGTCCCCCTAGAACTTGATTCGAAGTTGAAACAATATCTGTAATTAGATTACCACTCGCGTCATACCTGGGCTCTGTAGGTCGTGCTGGTCCAGCCATGTAAGCAGTTGCATGATGAGTTGTTTCCGTTAGACTCTGCAGATCTGGCTCAAGGTCTCCTCCTAACGTGTCTTCAAAGAGCTGGTGGATGGATCCCGTTTTGTCACGGTCATCATTGTTTCCGACTAAAGATTCACCATCAGAGTATATCATCGTAGCTTCCTCCGAGACTGAGTCTGACTGCTGGTCCGGGTCTGGGCCCGTTCCTCCTACGAAGCCAACGAAAACGTGGATGCCACCGAAGGGGACTCGAAATCCTGACTCCACCGATGCGAACTCTGGACCCCACGTGTCATGGTTGTAATAGTTTCCAGGTCGGCTCCTCCTGAGCCGGCCTATCGTGAGCTTCTCGATCCCAGGTAAGGCTCCTTTCGAAAAGACGACGCTTCCGCGAGCAGGCCCCACGGTGGGCGCCAACTGTCATGGTGTTGTCACAACAAGTGTCCTCGTGTGAGAACTAGATTACGAGGCCATTGCTACTGAGCGAAACGTCGAAAGGGTTAAGGAGGAAATGAGAGACACGAGTTTACCCACGTTCGGCCCCTCGATTGAGGGTAAAACCTACTCCTGCCTTCTTACTATGAGGAAACAAGGTCTCGATTACAAAGGGAGATTCCGGCTCTCGATGTCTTGAGTTACCTTGCTATTGACTTAGAACTTGTCCGTCTATGTCCTAGGGTCTCGCCTTATATAGTGGACGAGACCTCCGGGTTACAGAGGTATCTGGGTTACTCCCGTGGTCAGAGTCCTAGATCAATCCGGCTCCTAGAAGCTTCATCCGGTTTATCCTCAAGGCCCTTGCGCTCCATCCGGCCTTGAGCTGCTCCTTTAGTCTTGGGCTTCCGGATCTCCTAATCCGGCACCTGGGCCGGCTCCTCAGCAATCCGGATCACGCTTACGGTGATCCGGGTCTTCTCATTCCCGCCGACTTTGTCGTATGTAAACCGGATGGTAGCATTTGGAAGGACCGGAATGTTTTCCGATTTATGTGGGCGGTAGGTAAGGTTCCCCCTTACCTATTCCCCCAACAGGATACCCGCCCGCTGCCGCTTCCTGAGAGGGAGGATAAGGTCCCGATACCCTCCCTCTCCCTCGAGCTCTCTCCCTCTGTTCCCTTGAGGAGACCCAAAACCTAACATAACCCTAGCTCGCCACGGCCGTTGCCGATTGCCGCCTCTCCGGCCGCCCCTAGACGATTTGACCACGCCGGGACCTCCGCCTCGACTTCCTCTTCCTCCTCGGCGACTCTCATTTGCAGGAACAACCGAGAGGAGGGGAATCGTGCCTTCTTCTTTCGGTCCGGCCGCCGGCTTCCGAGCTCACCCCATCGATTCCGATGGTCCCTGACCACACTGTTGCTTCCACGACGCTCAGGATGAGCTACTGGTACTCCCGGAGCCCTCCATTTAGTCCCTTGCCCTCTGTAGCCTCCAGTCGCCATGGACCGCCAGCCACTGCCACGGTTTCTCGCCGCCGGGACGCCTCTGGTGGCCATAAAATGGCGGCGCCGCCATCGTTAGGTCGGGCTCGGCCCCCTCCCGCCCGTGGTGTGTTCCGTTTCGGCCAGAACGGCCTAGCTCGCCGCCGGCGAGCCCTCCCGAGCCACAGTTGGTCGTGGCTGACGTCTGGATGACATCATGCCGACGTCACCGTGAGGCCCTAGCGCCAGCTGGATTTTCTATTTTAGAAAATAAATTTAAATTGACACGTGGGCCCCACCCCTTTATTTATTACAGAAAATTGTTTAATTTTGTAAATTTAATAACTTTAATTCTATAAGTCAGAAAAATAAAATAAAGTATGGAAATGTTCAGAAAAATGTAATCTACATGTTTGTGTCATTTCCACACATGTTTGACAAACTTTAATTTTGGGCATTATTTTAATATTGTTTAATTCATTTAAAATAGAGAAAATAAGTTTTTAATCAATAAAATTGAAAATTGAAAATTATATAACAAAATGCTCAAAATGACAAATGCAATCCATTTATGATGTTTTCAAACCGATTTGAGCAATTAAAATTATACACACTTTCAGAATTAGCCAAAGTACCCCTCCGGGGTCCATTTCAGGCTAATTTATGTTAAACTGCATAATTGACATACAAACCCTAGCAACCCATTGAACCTGTCTAGGGCTTTATTTCAGTGCATTTATTTGCCCATGCATACGTTTTGTGCATTGTACCGATGCCATGTGTTGATTGTTGTTCTTCTTTTCGGTGTTGTTCCCCCTCGGTAGAACCCGACTCCGAAGTGAAGGCCAACAACTCCAATGAAGAATACTTGATATTAACCGACAAGTCAAGCACTTATTCCTAAAGCCTCTATCTGGCTTTATTATAATCAAGGCAAGCATAACCTCTTATCTGTTCATATATGGTTTTCGAAGTGTTTTGGAATCTCGTATATTGCATGCGGTTCAAAGTATTTATGGTCTTAGGTAGAGTTTACCTATACTTGTTGCATCACCTAAATATCCTGATCCACTTATCCTAGCAGCTATAGGTTTATTTGTGCGCGCCTCGTTAAAGCCTGTGAGTCTTTCTTAGCCATGCCTAGTTGTGATCTGATCCATCCGGTTGATGAATCTGGTCAACGCGTGAATCTTTTATGTCAGGTTGATGTGATTTAAATTATCTTTGATAACTTGACTATTAACGGCATGGATGTGAGGCCACAATGGGTTGTGGCGTTTTTTCCTGTTCATGCCCCTAGGAGCGAGTTCTTGCCTTCGAAGCCAGGACTGAGCGTGCAACCACACGCGGGGCCTAACAGACCGCGCTCGACCAACTAACTTGTTTGGCCACGTCCATGAGTCACGCAGTTTGAGCTTTCCATCTGCGTGTGTGTCAGAAAACGATTTGGAGAAAACTTAGGGCGTGACCGGGAAAAGTGATGGACGTACACGGATCTTCATCCCGACTGACAGAACAGGTGCCATCAGGAGGTGGCCAACTCCCTGTTGACGGGGTGGCCATGTTTGGGCTGACTCATGGATAGGGTCGAGAAAGGTAAAGGTCGTGGCCAGCCACCCTCTACCGCGCTCCATGGACGAGCGTAGATGTGGTGTTAAGAGTCGGATGGCACATGTGGGTAAAGTGTACCCCATGCAGGGATAAATCTCCTCAAGAAGCCGTGTCCACGATTATGGACAACTTGGCAACGGATTCTGTGATCATCGATAACTCGAACGGAATGACTAAAACTTGTTGATAACGAATGAAGGGTGTGTCGCACCCGGACTTTTAGAGGATACTCACAACCCGCTAAACAGTAGATAAATGGCTTACGGGGCCTACCTGCACCCGCATCTCAATATGAGTAGGCCAACACGTAAACGTGTGACAACCATCCTCTACTATTCATCGTCTGTGAAACCATCCAATAGAAATCCGAATACTTCCATTGACGTACTTCATAACATACACACATGGTACGTCAACGGCATTTGAACAAGTGATATCACAACAAATCTCTAAGACACAAAGAAATAGAAATAAGTGGCAAAAGCTCTCACTAGAGCAGAGATAGCAAATACAGTCATGCAGAGGACACATGTCCCAACAAGTCATCATTACATCACAGCGGAAGCATCCAAAGTGTCTGAGTACAGACAAGATCCAAATAGGCCTAAGAGGCCGAAAACGAAAGAACGGAGCCCATCCACGAAGTCTCGGAACCTGCCCGGGTCCGCTATCTACTCGTCAGCAGCCTCGTCATACTCCACATAGTAGCCACCATGGGGATCCTCGGAAACGTAGTCTGCAGAACACGCAGCCCCAAAGGGGTCAGTACAGACGAGTATTGGCAAGCAAGACGCACAAGATACCAAAGGGTACCCGACAACACCAAGTACAAATGCTTTGGGTTCAACGGAAGATAGGTGATACAAAGGTGCGGCAGCGGGCTGCCCTACCAACTACAGAGACACGCTACAACATCCGGCTAAAAGAAAGGGATAAGATAGCGCATCGGAACCAACTACCACTAACCTCAAACAAACCCATCCTGGATCTCGCCCCTTATCCAAAGAAGCAATCCGAGGATAACCCACACAGTTGGGTTAATGAAGGTTCAAGTTATTGTGTCAATAAGCCTATTACTAGTCAAATTATTATTAATTAGGTGTAAGTTGTCTAATCCTTGTTAGCCAGCCCTATCACCAAGTCATCCATAACCGCGGACAACACGGCTTCTCGAGAAGATTTAACCCTGCAGGGATGCACCAATTTGGCCGTACACGTAAGAATAACCCGCCAGGCGGGGATCAAACCCACCAAGCAGGCCACTCAACACAACCCAACTCTTCTTCGCATCAAGCCCAAAGAACCCCGTGCAATTGAGCACACGGCTAATCAAGCCCCACGAAGAAAAGGGGACCCTCATAGCACTCTAAGAACGTGTCCCCTAAATGCCGACTACAAAAGTTACCACCCTGGCGCCAAGGGTTCGCACCTGCATATGCATGCGGCAAATGGAAAACCCGAACTAAATGAGGCGATTTGGACGAGATGCGAATCGAATCAAAGTTGAGGGGGCGCCCATACACGCTTCACACATGCGGTTAGCGCGCTCATCATGGATCTAGAGGACAAGAACTTTTCCAGAGTTTGACACTAGCAGGCCTCAAAACCATACCCGGCCTCCTGCCGGTGCCTTATCATCAAATTAGCATTACCTCAAACATTAACAGGTTGTTGTTTAAACATCGAGCCCCCAGAACATAATAAATATGGTAACAGGAAATAACAGACATCAGTCTCGAGCATAAACAACCCTAAGCATGCTAGTAAGACACAGGCAACAAGCAACGGGGTTATAGGTGTGGAGGATAGGCTATATCAGGGTTACAGGATAACATGTGATAGGATCGGAACACGAGCAACGAATCTTAAGGCTAGCAGATTAGACAACGGAAAGTATCGGTATCCAGTATGGAAAGGACACAATGGTTCAGGTGAGTGAATACTTGCCTGCAAACTCAGTAGCCTGGTACTGGGCTAACTCCTCTGAAGTAGTGTCGTAAACCTCGTCTGTCTCAACGTCGTCGTCTATTCGAGAAGAAGCAAACAAACAACGCAGGGAGACAAACAATCAATAACATGGCATAATGCACAAACATGGGATGATGCATGACAATTTAATTGATGCATCAACGATAAGCTAGTTGACATGGTAACATAATTAAATGGGCCCATATGCAATTTGGGTTGCATATAGAAAGGCCCAAGAATTAAAGTTGAATTGAGTGATCTACAAATAACCATCATGTGAAAGTTGTTTAGAATGATGCATGGATGATGAAAACAATAAGAAAACAACAATATCTTCAATTTGATATGTTGTTTACCAAGTTTGGAATTTTATTTATTAAGTTATGAAATTTGGCTTCTTAAATGAGCTACACAAACATTTATTGTTTTTACCCATTTTAATTATTCAAAGTAGATAAAAAAATTCATATTTGGAAAGAACACAAAATTTTAGATGGAATACATATTTCATTTGTTGAAAATGGATTTAAAATGAGCAAGTTATTAATTTGACAATTTTAAATGCATTAATTAAGAAACAGTTGTTTTCAGCAATTTAATTTATTTGAAACAGAAAACAAAATTGATATTTGCAAAGTTCATGAAAAATGGAATGGAAAACATATTTGTTTTGTTGAATTTGGAATTTTTATGCCCAAGTTATGAATTAAACAAGTTTGAACAAGATTTGAATGAATTTAATTCAAGTATGTAATTATTTGAATTTTATTTGTTCAAAACATTAAATGAAGTTCATATTTGAAAAGATTACACTTTTCTGGTTTGAAAACATATTTTACAAATTAAATTTGAGTTTAAGTTGAATTAGTTATGTTTTGGACAATTTTAAATGAATTAAATAAGGTACAGAAAATACTATAATTTTTAATTGTTCAAAATAGTAAACAGATTGCATATTCAAAAAATTTAGGAAATTTTGAATGGAATACAAATTTTATTTATTATATTTGGATTTAATATGCAAAAGTTATTTGAATTTAAAAAACAGGGGCTATTCTGCAATTTTAAAAGTTTAAATTTTATTCCAGGGGCTTAGTTGCGAAAAAGAAATTCAAGATAGGGCCCTGGGAGTTTTATCACGCAGGGCAGAGCAGTCCTGGGTCACTGGCCAGTGGGCCAGCGCCTAGCTGGCGCCTGCGTGGTCGTGCGTGGAAGCTGGCGTGGCCACCACTGCCGCTGACCGGTGGGCCCGCGCAGCCAACGTGGCAAAGCAGAAAAAGGGTGGCTTTTATTCCGCGCGGGGAAATCGAACTCGCGCCCTCGCGCTGAGAGCCGCTGGATCGTGCCACTAGGCTAGCTCGACGGTGGTGATAGGAGAGAGATGCGTGGGGTTTTGAGGTGGTGTTGCGGGACTGAAACTGAACGAAAGTTTCAGACTTTCGTCTGAAACACGGCGACAGGCGACGGCACGGCGGGGCAGCACAGCGCGGCAACCACAAACGGGCGGCGCTGGGCGTGTGCGTGTGCGTGCTGGGCATCAGGAAGGGGTGTGGCGTGCGTGCGTGGAGAAAGGAGGGCAGGAGCTCACGGCGGCGAGCCTCGCGACGTCAGCCATGGCGGACAGAGGAGGGTGGCCGTCAGGTCCTCCTCGAAAACGGACGCGGGCTGCGGTTTCGTCGACGGGAAAAGGTCCGGTAGCTCACCGGGGTGCTGGCGGAGGCGATGGTTGGACGTGAGGGTGACGGAGACGATGGCGCGGCGACAATCTTCAGAGCAGCCGCGGCGGTGTCGACCTCGTCGTCGAGGATCAGCGGCGCCCGGGGCTCGACGGAGATGTGGATGGTGGCGAGGAAGAAACGGGGGTGCTGCTCGTGCCCCTGGCTTGGTTGGAGACGCTCCCTAGCGTGCTGTCGACGGCGGCTCCATGCTCTGCAACCTCCCCCCAACGATCGCCGAAAAACAGAGAGGAGGAAGGGAGAGAGAGAGAGAGGAGAAAATGGCGGCGGCGGCGGAGATGGAGGAAGAGGGGAATGGCGCTAGGGTTTGGGGCCTCGGGGGGTAGATAAAGGGGAGAGGGGAGCAGGTGGAGAGGGCGCGGTGGTGCGCTGCTGTCGTCAGGTGACGATCTCCGTACGGAGGAGGGAGAAGGGGCCGCGGGCCGCGCGCGCTGCGCGCTGGGGTGGTAGGTGGGCTGGGCTGGCCCAGCTGGCTGGCCTGGTCTGCCTCCCCCAGCCCGTTTTCATTTTTATTTCTTTTTCTGTTTACTTTTTTTTGTAGGAAAGAAAAAGAGAGAAAAGAATAGGGTTTTGGGGTTGAAATTTTTTTCTTTATTGCCAAAGCCCAGTTGTGCAAACTTTTGTTTTCCAAAATTTTAAATTTTGCTGCTGTTTGAAATTTAAATGAAATTGATTGAATTTTGTTATAATTGAAATATTGAAAATTAAGCAAGTTAATTATATGAAAATTCAAGGTTATTGGAATCAAAATAAATGGTTTGATTTGAATGTTTTTTTTGGAAAGGTTGTAACAGACAAAGTGTGAAACATAATGGTTTGAAATTTGATTTGAAATTCAAATCGAAAACAAGTGAAAACAAATGCAATGCTCATGATGGAATGATGCAAACTGAAATTAAACAAGGAGCAAGCATTTTAAGGTTGTTTTTCATACTTGGGATGTTACAAAACGCCCCCCCTTGAAGGAATCGCGCCCCGAGATTCCTACTGAGAAGAGAAAAGGTCCGGGTACTTCTTGCGAAGATCCTCTTCGGTCTCCCACGTTGCCTCTTTATCGGAATGATGAGACCACTGCACTTTTAAGAACTTGGTGCTCTTGTTGCGAGTTTTACGCTCGGTCTCATTGAGAATTCGAATAGGGTGCTCCTCATAAGAGAGGTCTTCTTGCAGTTCAATTGAATCATGATCAACTGCACGACCTGGATCTTTGAAGCATTTCTTGAGCTGTGACACGTGAAACACATCGTGCACCTTAGATAGCTTTTCTGGAAGTTCAAGACGATATGCATTTTCTGCCCGCCTTGAGAGAATGTTGAAGGGACCAATATATCTTGGTGCAAGCTTTCCTTTTACACCAAAACGATGAGTGCCTCTGAGGGGAGTTACCCGGAGATATGCTTTGTCACCAGCTGCATAGACCATGTCCATGTGTTTGCTGTCATAGTAGCTTTTCTGACGAGACTGAGCAATCTTTAGATTGTCACGAATGATGCGAACTTTCTCTTCGGCCTCCTTAACAATGCCAGGGCCTAAGAGTGAACGTTCACCAGTTCCAGACCAATTGATTGGACTCCTGCATCTGCGGCCATAGAGAGCCTCAAATGGTGCCATGCCTAGGCTTGCCTGGAAGCTGTTGTTGTAGGAGAATTCAGCATATGGAAGACATTCCTCCCATTTCATGTCAAAAGAGAGACCACATGCTCTGAGCATATCCTCGAGAATCTGATTGACTCTTTCGACTTTCCCTTGAGACTGAGGATGGTAGGCTGTGCTGAACAGAAGCTTGGTGCCCAAGGCTTCTTGAAAGCTTTTCCAGAAATGAGAAGTGAAGATGCTTCCACGGTCTGAGCTTATTTCCAATGGAACACCATGAAGAGGAACAATATTTGCTGTGTAGAGCTCTGCTAACTGGCTAGCTGAGATTGTCTCTTTGACAGGAAAGAAGTGAGCTACTTTAGTGAGTCGATCAATGACAATGAAGATTGCATCGTTGCCCCTCTTGGACTTTGGAAAACCAGTGACGAAGTCCATTTCAATCATGTCCCACTTCAATTCAGGGATTTTCAGAGGTTGGAGAATACCGGTTGTTTTCTGATGAACTGCCTTAACACGTTGACAAACGTCGCATTCAGAAACATATTGAGCAATTTCACGTTTCATGCTAGGACACCAATACAGTGTCTTGAGATCCTGGTACATCTTTGTACTTCCAGGGTGTATGGAGAGAGGAGTTTCATGAGCCTCCTTGAGAATGACATCTTTGAGACTTTGAATTTGAGGAACTGCAATGCGTCCTTCGAAGAACATAGTTCCCTTGTCATCAATCGAGAAGCACTCAAATTTCTCATTGCCTGCTTTGATGTGTTCTACAATCTTCTTGATTTCAGCATCGCGAAGTTGTTCAGAACGAATCTTGTCCTCGAGAGTTGGACTGGCTGTCAAGCTTGCAAGATAGCCTTGAGGAACAAGACCAAGGTTGAGCTTCTGGAATTCTTCATGAAGAGGAGGTTGGCTTTCCATGATCATGAGATTATTGCAATACGACTTGCGACTGAGAGCATCGGCCATAACATTAGCCTTGCCTGGAGTGTAAGAAATGGTAAGATCAAAGTCTTTAATCTTTTCAATCCATCTCCTTTGTCTGAGGTTTAGATCTGGTTGAGTGAAGATGTACTTCAGACTCTTATGATCGGAAAAGATTTCACTACGATTACCCAACAAGTATTGTCTCCATTTCTTGAGGGAAAACACAACTGCTGCAAGTTCAAGGTCATGAGTGGGATAATTGAGCTCATGTGTGTTCAACTGACGTGAAGCATAAGCCACAACTTGACGTTCTTGCATAAGAACTGCACCTAGACCTTGGAGAGAAGCATCACAGAATATTTGGAAAGGTTTGGAAGGATCTGGGCCAACCAGAACTGGTGTAGAAGTGAGTTTAGTCTTCAGGAGATTGAAGCTTTCATCACATTGTGGAGACCAGACGAACTTCTTGTCCTTCTTTGTGAGGTCAGTGAGAGGTTTGGCAATCTTGGAGAAGTTTGGGACGAAGCGGTGGCAATAGCTAGCCAAGCCAAGAAAACTTCTTACTTGCTTCACCGTCTTTGGAGGTTTCCAATCAACAATTGCTTTAACCTTTTCTGGATCAATGGCTATGCCCTTGGCAGAGATGACATGACCAAGGTAAGCAACTTCGGAAATCCAAAACTCACATTTGGAGAATTTGGCATAAGGACGATTTTCGCGAAGCTTCAAGAGAGTTAGACGAAGTTGTTCTTCATGCTCTTCCTCGGATTTGGAGTAGACAAGGATGTCATCAAGATATACCACAACGAACTTGTCTAGATATTCATGGAAGACAGAATTCATGAGTCGAGAGAAGGTCGCCGGTGCATTGGTGAGACCAAAGGACATGACGGTGAATTCATATAGACCGTAGCGAGTGGTGAAGGCTGTCTTTGGAATATCCTCTTTTCTGATCTTTATTTGATGGTAACCCATTCTCAAGTCCAACTTGGAGAATATTGAGGCTCCAGCAAGTTGATCAAAAAGATCATCGATGCGAGGAATTGGATACTTATTTTTGATTGTCTTCTCGTTAAGAGGACGATAGTCAACAACGAGTCTCTTTGTTTGATCCTTCTTCACAACGAACAGAGTTGGGCAACCCCAAGCCGAGGAACTAGGTTGAATGTAACCTTTTTCCATGTACATATCAATTTGTTCCTTCAACAACTTCAGCTCGGGAGTTCCTATCTTGTAAGGATGCTTAGAGATTGGAGCAGTACCTGGTTCAAGTTCGATCACGAACTCAACAGCTCTGTCCGGAGGCATTCCTGGCAACTCTTCTGGAAAGACGTCAGGGAATTCTCAAACCACCGGAACATTTTCAAGTGAAGGTAGAGGTTTTGCATTGAGGGTGCACAGCTGAATGGAACTTGATTCATGTGGAGAATAGATTATCTGGCCAGAAGGGTGGGACAGAGTTATTGACTTTTGAGCACAGTCAATTCTTGCTTTATTGGCCTTCAGCCAATCCATACCAAGAATGACATCAATGTCAGAATTTCCCAGCAACATGAGAGAAGCAAGGAATATGTGGCCTTCAATTAGGATTTGATTGTCCTTACTTATCTTGGAAGTCAACATTTGAGATCCCGGGGAGTGAACAGTGATCTGATTGCTTAGTGGAACCACAATTAGGTTGTTTGTTGTGGCAAATGTCTTTGACACAAAAGAATGTGATGCTCCGGTATCAAACAACACTTTAGCTGGAATAGAGTTTACGGGAAATGTACCGAGAACGACGTCGGGAGCTTCCTCAGCTTTGTCGATCTTGACATGATTCACCCTAGCGGTCCTCCCGACAGGCCTGTTGTTGGAGTTGAAGGCCTTAGGCGGGGGAGCGCGCACCATTGCCTGGTTTGTGTTAGGACGAGGTGGTGGTGGAGGTAGCTGCCTCTGCGTGCACTTGTCGGCGTAGTGTCCCGTCTGCTTGCACTTGTAGCATGTGACGACACGAGGAGGCCCTGGCCTTGGCTGCCCCATCGAAGCCCTTTGATCATGCACCTGAGCAGGATTGGGTGGGCGGGGAGCGAAGCCTGGAGAAGTTTGGGCGTATGGAGCCCGAGTGACATCACCATTTGGTACCCAGATGCGGCGCTTCTGCGGAGGGGTGGTCATGTTGGAGGAGGAACCACCCTCACGCGAGTGCTTGCGAGACTCTCGAACGCCTTGCGCCCATTTTCTTCATTGAGCGCGGTGTTAACGAGATCCTCGAAGCTGTTGGCCTTGACATTGGTGAGGGCATACTTGAGTTCCGGGTTAAAGCCTCTGCGGAACCTTGCCATCTTCTTAGCTTCAGTGGACACCTCATCTCCAGCGTATCGAGCGAGGCGATTGAACTCACTCTGATACCCGATGACGTCCAACTTGCCCTGCTTGAGAGAGCAAAACTCTTCACGCATCCTTTCCATGAGACCATCTGGAATGTGGAGCTTCAGGAAGGCATCCCAGTTCTCATGGCCTGGAAGGTTTCCCACCAAGTAGCTGCCTGACCCTTCAGCAGATAGGAGGCATACTTGACCTTGTCTTCTTCAGCTACGTGTGCAATCTCCAGAGCCTTGGCTATCTCACGGATCCAGTCATCAGCGTCCAGAGGCTCGCGTGTGGCCACGAAAGCTCTTGGGACCAGACTGAGAAACTCCTTGATGCTGACTTGTGGAGCTGTCTGGTTGATGTGCTGATTAGCCTGAAACTGGGCCATCTGCGTCATGACTTGGGTCATCTGAGTCAACAGCTCCGTGATTGGCGGTGGCTCAGGCGTGTTGTTCCTTGTTGGCGGCATCCTGAATGGAAATGCATTTTAGCACAACAATAGAAAAAGATAGACTTGGCAACCGAAAGAGAGAATATTCCGACGCATGAATAGACAACCACAAGGTTCACCATCACATGTTCAATTACATCAGAATATCCAATACACCATAAATGGTTCGAATGCCAAAGGATAACTAAACATAGCTAAGAATGGATACATCGGTACTCCCATGCTCATCACGCAGGACGGCGGCGAGGAGTACGGCGAGAGGTACGGTGAGGAGCACGCCCACGAAAGTAGGTGGAACGACGATCCACGTAGATCTGACGTGGTCTGAGACCGACTCTAGGCGTGGTGAAGTACATAGCGTCGACTCCCTGTGCTCCAAAGCGGGGAATCCCAGTGTAACCAGCACCAAGGTTAAGGAGTGGACCTCTGATCGGCTCGTAACCTCCAACATCTTGCAGACGACGCCCAACTGGCTGATCGAAATGTGTAAAGCGCTCGTCTCCAACAAAGTCTGTGGTGTAAGTCGCCAGACGAGTCAAAGCAAGGTAAAGCTGCTCTCTGACTGAAGCCAACTCCTGAGATAGTGTGCGGGCAACTGCGTCACTGTGTCTCACAAACTGAGCGGTGGTGTGCATCCTGGAGTTATCATGCTCGTAAACATCCAAGTTGTCGTAGAGAGTGAAGTGAGCTCCCTCCGAAGTGATGTAACCACGGGGGATGTGGCGATAGATAGAATCGTCAAATCCCCAGTAGTCAGCACGAAGGACGGTGAGGCTCACATAAGCTGTCTGCTGCACAGCCATATCCACTGTGGAACCCACTGCCTCGTAGCGGTGAACTACGCTCATGCCATCATCTGACAGAATGTAGATGATAGCCTGGTAGTAGGTCTGCTCAAACTCTCGCTGCTGCTCGTAGACCTGGTACTCTGGTGCCCAATGGAATCCCAGAAAAGTGACCATGTCTCTCAGCATCCTAGAGAAACCAGGATACGTGAAATCCTAACTTGAAAGTTTAGATGAGAAGAGAAAACAACGTTGCACTTTCTTACCAGAAAAGGGAGGGTGGGTGGGGAAAGAAATAAAAGAACAGAATTCCTACTCATGTTTCATTTTTCCTATATAGCTACAAAATAGTTTCTAGACTCAACTGCGACCAGTAAAAGGGATCCTACAGGCAGATAGGCTCTGATACCATTTGTCGCACCCGGACTTTTAGAGAATACTCACAGCCCGCTAAACAGTAGATAAATGGCTTGCGGGGCCTACCTGCACCCGCATCTCAATATGAGTAGGCCAACACGTAAACGTGTGACAACCATCCTCTACTATTCATCGTCTGTGAAACCATCCAATAGAAATCCGAATACTTCCATTGACGTACTTCATAACATACACACATGGTACGTCAACGGCATTTGAACAAGTGATATCACAACAAATCTCTAAGACACAAAGAAATAGAAATAAGTGGCAAAAGCTCTCACTAGAGCAGAGATAGCAAATACAGTCATGCAGAGGACACATGTCCCAACAAGTCATCATTACATCACAACGGAAGCATCCAAAGTGTCTGAGTACAGACAAGATCCAAATAGGCCTAAGAGGCCGGAAACGAAAGAACGGAGCCCATCCACGAAGTCTCGGATCCTGCCCGGGTCCGCTATCTACTCGTCAGCAGCCTCGTCATACTCCACGTAGTAGCCACCATGGGGATCCTCGAAAACATAGTCTGCAGAACACGCAGCCCCAAAGGGGTCAGTAAAGACGAGTACTGGCAAGCAAGACGCACAAGATACCAAAGGGTACCCGACAACACCAAGTACATATGCTTTGGGTTCAACGTAAGATAGGTGATACAAAGGTGCGGCAGCGGGCTGCCCTACCAACTACAGAGACACGCTACAACACCCGGCTAAAAGAAAGGGATAAGATAGCGCATCGGAACCAACTACCACTAGCCTCAAACAAACCCATCCTGGATCTCGCCCCTTATCCAAACAAGCAATCCGAGGATAACCCACACAGTTGGGTTAATGAAGGTTCAAGTTATTGTGTCAATAAGCCTATTACTAGTCAAATTATTATTAATTAGGTGTAAGTTGTCTAATCCTTGTTAGCCAGCCCTATCACCAAGTCATCCATAACCGCGGACAACACGGCTTCTCGAGAAGATTTAACCCTGCAGGGATGCAAACAATTTGGCCGTACACGTAAGAATAACCCGCCAGGCGGGGATCAAACCCACCAAGCAGGCCACTCAACACAACCCAACTCTTCTTTGCATCAAGCCCAAAGAACCCCGTGCAATTGAGCGCACGGCTAATCAAGCCCCACGAAGAAAAGGGGACCCTCATAGCACTCTAAGAACGTGTCCCCCTAAATGCCGACTACAAAAGTTACCACCCTGGCGCCAAGGGTTCGCACCTGCATATGCATGCGGCAAATGGAAAACCCGAACTAAATGAGGCGATTTGGACGAGATGCGAATCGAATCAAAGTTGAGGGGGGCGCCCATACACGCTTCCCACATGCGGTTAACGCGCTCATCATGGATCTAGAGGACAAGAACTTTTCATGAGTTCGACACTAGCAGGCCTCAAAACCATACCCGGCCTCCTCCCGGTGCCTTATCATCAAATTAGCATTACCTCAAACATTAACAGGTTGTTGTTTAAACATCGAGCCCCAGAACATAATAAATATGGTAACAGGAAATAACGGACATCAGTCTCGAGCATAAACAACCCTAAGCATGCTAGTAAGACACAGGCAACAAGCAACGGGGTTATAAGTGTGGAGGATAGGCTATATCAGGGTTACAGGATAACATGTGATAGGATCGGAACACGAGCAACGAATCTTAAGGCTAGCAGATTAGACAACGGAAAGTATCGGTATCCAGTATGGAAAGGACACAATGGTTCAGGTGAGTGAATACTTGCCTGCAAACTCAGTAGCCTGGTACTGGGCTAACTCCTCTGAAGTAGTGTCGTAAACCTCGTCTGTCTCAACGTCGTCGTCTATTCGAGAAGAAGCAAACAAACAACGCAGGGAGACAAACAATCAATAACATGGCATAATGCACAAACATGGGATGATGCATGACAATTTAATTGATGCATCAAAGATAAGCTAGTTGACATGGTAACATAATTAAATGGGCCCATATGCAATTTGGGTTGCATATAGAAAGGCCCAAGAATTAAAGTTGAATTGAGTGATCTACAAATAACCATCATGTGAAAGTTGTTTAGAATGATGCATGGATGATGAAAACAATAAGAAAACAACAATAGCTTCAATTTGATATGTTGTTTACCAAGTTTGGAATTTTATTTATTAAGTTATGAAATTTGGCTTCTTAAATGAGCTACACAAACATTTATTGTTTTCACCCATTTTAATTGTTCAAATTAGATAACAAAATTCATATTTGGAAAGAACACAAAATTTTAGATGGAATACATATTTCATTTGTTGAAAATGGATTTAAAATGAGCAAGTTATTAATTTGACAATTTTAAATGCATTAATTAAGAAACAGTTGTTTTCAGCAATTTAATTTATTTGAAACAGAAAACAAAATTGATATTTGCAAAGTTCATGAAAAATGGAATGGAAAACATATTTGGTTTGTTGAATTTGGAATTTTTATGCCCAAGTTATGAATTAAACAAGTTTGAACAAGATTTGAATGGATTTAAGTCAAGTATGAAATTATTTGAATTTTATTTGTTCAAAACATTAAATGAAGTTCATATTTGAAAAGATTACACTTTTCTGGTTTGAAAACATATTTTACAAATTAAATTTGAGTTTAAGTTGAATTAGTTATGTTTTGGACAATTTTAAATGAATTAAATAAGGTACAGAAAATACTATAATTTTTAATTATTCAAAATAGTAAACAGATTGCATATTCGAAAAGTTTAGGAAATTTTGAATGGAATACATATTTTATTTATTAGATTTGGATTTAATATGCAAAAGTTATTTGAATTTAAAAAACAGGGGCTATTCTGCAATTTTAAAAGTTTAAATTTTATTCCAGGGGCTTAGTTGCGAAAAAGAAATTCCAGATAGGGCCCTGGGAGTTTTATCACGCAGGGCAGAGCAGCCCTGGGTCACTGGCCAGTGGGCCAGCGTCCAGCTGGCGCCTGCGTGGCCGTGCGTGGAAGCTGGCGTGGCCACCACTGCCGCTGACCGGTGGGCACGCGCAGCCAACGTGGCAAAGCAGAAAAAGGGTGGCTTTTATTCCGCGCGGGGGAATCGAACTCGCGCCCTCGCGCTGAGAGCCGCTAGATCGTGCCACTAGGAACAGCAACAATTGGAATTTTGAACAAGTTTGTTCTACAAACTTTTTCAAAATGCCATGAAATAAATACCACATGCTCTATATCTCAGATAAGGATGAAAACCAAAAGGGAACAAGTTTTTGAATAATTTAAGTTGCCCAAAACCCCTGTTTTCAAGACAGCACCTTTTTGAAATTTGAACAAGTTTGTTCTATGAAGTAACTCAAAATGACTTGAATTTTCTACCACACAAGGAACCCACCAAATAAGGAATGTGTGCCACAAATTATCATTTTTGGAAGCTCCTAAGTAGCCTAATAAATTCAATGTCCATTTATGTAAGAATTGAAATTTGAACAACTTTGAATTATCAAGTTTATCTAATTGAGCCAATTTTCACATATGTTGTGCATCTCAACTAACAAGAATTTTGGGCAAAAGGAAATTAAATTTTGACTTTGTTTGATTAGTGAAAACAACATTTTTCAGAGAGGACAAGGACCTTTTTGTAAATTGCTAGGGACCAAAATGTAAGCTGAATCATCTTCTTCCTCCTAGCTCTCTGTAGAAGCAGTGCCCCTAGCCATTAGTTCAATTAGAAGCTTTCTCGAGGATAAGAGGCCCCCCATGTGCTCTTGTCTGCTGTATGCCCCCTCTATCTCCCCCCTTGAGCTCTCTCACCCTCTCTCTCTCTGAAAATATCACAAAATCGGAACCCAAACCCTAGCCCGAAATAGCTCACCGTCGATTCGGCCAAATGTGGGCTCGCCGCCGGCCGCCGTGTAGCCTATCGTCTCCGCCTCGACGTGCTGACCCTCCCTGCAGAAGGAATCGAGGCGGGAGACCTCGTGGAGCCCGCGCCGTCCACGTTTCTTCCTCGAGTCCGGCGGGATCCGGCGAGCTATCGCCGCCTCCTCGAGCTTCCTCCGTCCTCGTCGAGCGTCCACGCACGTCTGGGGTGAGCATGCGCTCCTCGCCGTCGTTTTCCCCTCTCCCTCTCCCTCTAGATCGCTGTCACGCCGTGGTCGTTGTCCGGCCGTCGCGCGCCGCCGTCGCCGGCCACCCTCCGTTGGTTCCCGGGAAGCGAGGCTGCCCCTAGGTGGTTCCCCGCAACGATAGCAACGCGCGGGTGCCTTTTAATCACAAAATGGTGCACGGTAGCGACGGATTTCGACCTCGCCGGAGAACCTCCCGCCGGCGATGACGTCGTGGTGACGCCAGCATCGGCCTTGACCGCGCGCTAGCAGTTGAACCTTCCCGTGGGGCCGCGCACCTGCCGCGTGGCCGCTGGCCCGCTGGTCAGCGGCAGAGGCTAGATCCGCGCGCGGTGAGACTGGATCTGGCCGGCCCACTGTTGGATCTGGCCCATCCCTAGTTTGTTTTTCCATTTTATTTTTACAGAATGTTGCATGTTTACTTTTGGCCCTAAAAGCTAACATAAAAGATGAATTTGACCGAGCTAAAATTCAAAGTGGTAAACAAACAAAATCTAAACCATCTCCAATTTTTAGATCTACATTTGGATGGATATTTTAGACATGAAAAATGTTTTGGCAACAGGTACCAGAAACACCAAAATGAGCACCATTTTAATTTCACAACTCAGAATGAGGTGTATCCAATTGCATTGGAAAGCCCTTGAAATTTCCTAACAGGATAAGTTAACCTTGATTCCAAATACCTAATATTTTTGAAATGGCGTGCAATTTGGTAAAACACCAGAGAGCACTTTGGTGATTTTTATAAAATTATTAAAGATGAATTTTGATGCAAACTCAATTGGATGGTCTTGTATATCTTTGGGGCTATCCAAACCTTGATGGGGTTAAGTTTTAGAGCATCATAGAAAATTTGGTGGACAGATCTTTAATTTGCATGTTTCTGCCATTTTGGCATTTTAGGTAATTAATTTGTGTGAATGTATTTTTGTGTTGCAATGATGTTTTCTAGCATGTACAAGTTGTGTGAACTTGTTTTCTAAGGTTTAATTAGCTATTTTAGCATGTTAGATTGTGTGGACTTGAGTGGAGAATAAATAGGATTTATGTTAATATCATATGTTTTATCTCTAGTTAAATACTTACATAGGATTTTTGAGTGATTAATTTATGTGCAAGATCTTGGATTGTTGATTGGATCCAGTACCATGTTGGTACTGATATTGTGTTGTTATCACCTCTTCTAGCTTGCATTTGAGTTGGTAGAGAAGCATGAGTAGTTTAATCATCACTATGCAAATGTTGGAAAAATTCTCTCATGTGTAGAATTTTTGGCATAAACATTTGTGGTTGTGTAGCCACATATTTTTGGGTTGTGTTCATAGGACCAGTAGAATTTTGATGATGTTTTTATGAGTACTTGACCACTGAAGTTTTCACTTGTGTGGAACTAATAGCATGAGTAGCATTACCTTGTTTATTTTAGCACCCTATTATTTTCTACTAGTATGGTTATTGCACTAGAAGCTAGTTTAGTCTTTTGTTAATTTTTAGCAAGTATGACCAGAGGTATTGTGACCTCTTAATGCTTTGATATGCTAGTGGAACACCCACTGGAGTCATTGCATTTTTGGTGGAAACATTATTTCCCCCCACACTAGATGTGTTTCTTTTATATAGTTCTCTAACTAATGAGTGCCTAGTATTTATGCCTTGAGTTTTTGAGTGCTAAATGAAAATGTGTATGCTTCTGTTTGTAAGTGGTTATAATCATGTGTGACTTGCTAGGAAAAATCCCTCTTTGGAATGTTATTTGATTCCCCTAGTAATGCCCTTTTTATTACCACTAGTATGTAGGAGTTGCCCTGCAAATTGATACCTTGTTTTATCAAATGGGATATTTTTGTTATAGCAAGTATAGATGTTTTTCACTCCTGTTTTTATGACATGGACCCTCTGGTTGTATTTCAATTACTTGATTGAAATACATCCATTGATTCTTCATGTTTGAGTAGTACTAGTTTCCCTAGCATTTTTCTATTGAATTGTTTTTCCTGCCAACTTGTGTTTGGTAGATATGTGTGTATCCTTGCATGAGGACATGTTTTCATTTCCCTTTATGATAACATGGTTCCTTGTTTGCATTTTAGTACTTTACTGTTATGCATGCTTGCATAGCAAACCCTTAGTAGAAGCATGTCTATAGGATTCCTCCTTTTTATTCATTGTTTCTATTGTTCTCACTATGAGAATTGTATGTTTTGTGATGAGTGTATTGCCTTGTTGTACTTGTGTAGGCTCACTGATTTGTAAAAGTAACTTTTGCAAATCATGTGTTTTATTTATTCTTGATGTGAATTTAGACTTAGTAGGATAGCTACCTTTTTCTTTTTGTGGTTTGGTTGATAGACCCATTGCCATGCTTATTATTTGTGCATGTTTTTGTATACTTTTAGTAGCCTCACCCTTGTGAAACTAAGTGTATTTTGGGTTTATTAATATCTTGGTATGAGAGTGGCACACCCACTGAATCCATGATATTGAGGTTGTGAGACATGTTCCTCCAACCTTGAGCTGTCTTATTAAATGGCATTTCTGCCAAGTGTGTTTGTTTGATTGTTTGCCTCAATTAATAATTGTGAGATTGGTTATTATTAGTTTTATTGCTGTATGTATTGTTATGTATGGTTGCTTGCCTTGATTGGTTCTGAATGTGTGTCCTTTATTCTCTTTACGACGTTAGAAAACGAAGAGGAAGGGAGTGTCGTGAAGCTCTGTTCCAAGTTCCAATCACTCCAAAACCAGTGACACAAGGAGATACCAGGCAAGCCATCCTGATGCTTTCTGATACAATACTTATCATTATCTATCATGCATGTTTTACCTCTGAAGTTTTACCAAAACTTGATTATCAAAACTATTTTTGATGTGGCTATTACTACTATACTAGTATATAGGTTACTATTATGCCAGTAGTTAAACTTGGTAATACCAAGCCCATAAGCCACCATATGGTATTTATTACCATCACAAATACTAGTCCCTAAGTGGACACCCTAAAAGTGTGATTCTACAAAACAAAGGCTTTACAGAAAAACCCGGAGAAAAGGCGGATCCTTGTTCTCCGGAGGAATGTGGAAGTGGTCATTTTTGAGAAAGTGGTGTTTTTAAAAATGACACATAACCTAGTCTTCGCCGGACAACCTTTACCGTACTGCCACCCTACCCCAACATGGGCACGGGGCTTAACTTGAAGTTTGTTCTTATTAGTGTGTGCTATCTCACTTGCTATAAGGGGCGTCGTACCCTCGAACCGAATGTCATCAGTGGAGACATATAAAGTGTGGGATTAATTTTCCCTCCGGTCGCATCAGTTGAGGCATCCTGGCTTGGCGGGGATTAGCTCGGTGCCGGGGATGTGGTAAAACTCAACTGAGAGATAGGCATATACTAGCTTGAACATAGTGAATGGTTATGATCAGATACCTGATGTTTACATACTGTTGTTACAGTCTGTGGTTGTTCACGGTAGGTGTACTGGATCTGGTGGATGAGTACACCTCTGCAGAGTACAACTTTTTCGAAGAAGCCGCGTCCTCGGATATGGACAGTTGAATGGCCATGTAGCTAGCATTGTGTCAATGTTTTCAAAAAGGAGTTTTTGAAAGGAAGTGTTGAACTTGTGAAGTTCGGAAAGGAAGGAAAACTTATACCGTGGAGGTATCGTCGATGATGAAAAGCCAGATGTTGTTATACAAAACGAAAGTGTTTTGCAAAGAAAACCTTTTCTACTCTAAGCAAGAATTCTGGAAACTGATTCCAAGAAGTTTTGCAAAGAGAAAATATTCTTTAACAAAGTTTTACAAAACCTCTTGTACATGTGATATCGACAAGAGAAATAAAACTATATTATTTTCTTCTGAAGTATCTTCTTCAACGAAGATACAGATTAACCTGACTGCAACTGTGGTGTCATCATATATGAACACCATTGATAGTGAACCCTATTTATAGCCTACCTATTCCACCATATAAGCATATTTGCATGTTTGGTAAGTCACATGATGGATGTCTTGCTGAGTACATTCAAATGTACTCATTATGGTTTCGCCCCTGGTATCTACTTGCCAGACATTGAGAAGGAGCCTCCGAAGGAGATCTATGAAGAGAAGTACGGAGCTGACGGCTTTGCGAACTAGGATCGTCTCCGGGTCAGCAGCCTGTAGGTTAAGGCGTGACTTGGGCTCAACTACGTTGTGTTTTAATTGTCTTCCGCTGTGTTTGATAAGTTGCCTGCCCTATGTGGCAGTTGCGTTAAACTTGATCATGTGATCTTTTATGTAATACCTTTATGTATTCGTGTAATGGATTATGTATTTCTGTGTGCCAACTTTGTATGTTGTTCACGACTGATCTTTCTGGGATCGTGAATGTATGCATACGGAGGGTTTCAGACTGCCGGTCTGGGGTCCTTACAGAGTTGGTATCAGAGCCATCCTAACCTTAGGAGACCTTAGTTAGCATGGACGTCAGATAGGAAAGGAAAATATTTTTGAGTAAAAACCTATTTACTATCTACATTATTTTTATCTAAGGGAATTTTAGTATATTTTTCCTCCTTCTGATCTTTTCAAAAGATTCTAAAGGCATATCTCTCTCGTTTAAGAGTTTATTTCTTACTTGTTTGCAACTGCTCCGCTCTGTTTTTGAAACATCTCTCGTCTTTGAAGTTTTCTGTTCAGAAAATAGTTGGGGTTTCAAAAACAGATTGTTGCATGGTCTTACCTCTCTCAGTTAAAAGTTTTATCAAAACTTTACTTCTATTATCTTGTTTCCATCCAAAAACTTGTATACTTGCCGATGTCCCGAGAAGACCAAAATAATTGCCTAGCTCTACAGTGATGATGGTCAGCAGTAGATATAGTTCTTCAGCCACTTCTAGGATTTTGGATCAGTCTAGTTTGGAGTAATTTAGCGATGACTCCATGAGTCGTCTCCCCCGACGTAGCTCCAACGGAGCCTTACTTGTGTGCTATGGTTTGCATATGTGTGTCCGTAGGACTTTGTGCTATTGTGTGGTGTAGAATTTGGTTCATCTAGGCTTCTATATGTTTGTGGGGTGCTCAAAATTTGCAAATTCGTGATTGCCCCGCTCTTGTTTTTGAATCGCCTCTTGTTAGGTTTTTGCAAGCAAAAATGTTTGTATAGTATTCAAAAACAAGAATTTGTTGCTTAGACTTATACTTGTTTTCGCTTCAAAATGCCACCCGTCGTGAACCACCACCATCTCCCCCACCATCAATGAAAGCACCGTTGGGCCTAATAATAGAGGACCATCAAGCCACACGAGCTGATAGCGTTGCTACCAGTGATGCACTCCAACGGATAAAGCTCCAACAACGACAACCTTCAAAGAAGAAAGGCGTGAATGCACCAACCACTACTGACCAAAACCTCTATGTTTGTCTGTTTGCAAAAGAAGTCTTCACATGCCATGATGCGCAACCCCCTCAAAAGCCAATCCGAAGAGCATGATTCAATATTCGACGTACGATGACGCTAGTCGTATCTTGTCGGACAAACATGATTAAATAGAAAGCTAACAAGACTAACATGCTTTGTTCTAATCGTAGGTGGACACCTAACCAAAGCATGCGAACTACTAACAACTCTTTCTAAACGAAGGAATTAAGTGACTTAGGACACCTTTTAATCTAGTTGGTAAAAAGGAGAAGTCACGAGAAAATAAGATGATGACCTATTCGTTTACTAGTCAATAGGATATCGGGTGTATCTACTTTGGAAACAAAATCTTAATAGACGTGGTAGGTACTATGAAATTCGGGGTTTAGAAATTAAGTGAACAATGGAATGGTTATGATAGATCTAGGAAACAACAGTTTCCTGTTTTTGTTTCTTTGTGTGCTCTTGATTGAAATGAATTTGTGTTTTATTCAATCTTGCTTTCTAACTTATATGGAGTTGTTAGGGCTTGTTATTATATTGTTTTATTACAATAAATCTACCCTAGAAAGTGTGTGCATGATTGGAAACTCGAATAAAAATGAAATAGCATTTGTCACCTTCTAGTTTATTAATTGGAAGTATTGTGAGAGCTAGATCTGTGTATACTTTCTTAGTAGATTTTGTGCTATGTTTATTGGAGTCCAGTACCATTTAGGTACTGATATTTTGATGCTTGTACCTATGTTAACTTGCATGTCTCTTAATAGTAAAGCATGTGTAAGAATTACTATCATTATGCACTAGTATTGTTCGCTAGATTAAATAGCCTTATATTTTTATCTTGTATGCAAAGTTTTTTTTTATGGGTAACCAGAGGCTTAGTACCTATTTTTCCTTGGTATTAGTAGGCCATAGCCCACTGGTCCCATTGTATTTTGGCTTGAGGATGAAAATCCCCAAACATACACATGTGTGAAAATAGCATGTTTCACTATGTGATTGATTTCTATTTTCCACCATGGAAAATATAATTGTTTCTTTTCACTTATGCAAGTGAGAAGTTTATTTCTTATTAGTAAATACTAATATGTTTAGGTGTGATCCTTTTGTTAGCATAATATTTCTTAGGGGTATCATGTTAAGAAATGTTTCACTGTCGTGTGCTAAAATTAAATTGTTCGCAAATAAAATAAATTCCTCTTGATTGGTAGATTGTTTGTGAATAATTTTAAATTGAGTGTATGGATCTTTGAAAAGGTTTAGATAACTTTTCATTAATTTCATAGCTACTGGTTGTGTGAGTTATACCTTGCTTGTTTGCTAGTAATTGGTTAGAGAAAACAGAAATTGCTAGAAGAAACTTCTGCATGCTAAATGGTTGATTCATAAAATTACTCTGGTGCTTGTGCTTACTAACATGAGTAGGATTGGTGTACTGTTATTAGGTACACTTATATTCATGACTTGCTTGTTTATGTTTTAAACATCATGATAGCATTTTTTTGCTTCTCTAGGGTGAAGCTAGTTTCACCACTAGAAAATGGTGATTTTTGCTCTAGTATTACCCTCTTTTTATTTTATGAGTATATGTGTTGATATAGCATGTTTAGGAAGTTATTACTTCTGTTATCATGCCATGAATTATTTAGTTGCATGTTCTATGGTTATGGGATATGATTATCTCTTATAGCATGCTGGTGTAGATTTTTCATACGAGTGTGTTATTTGTGCAGTCCTGTTTTTTTTATGCCTGTGTAATAGGAGTTTTTTATCTTGTGTGAAGATGGTGTTTAGAATATCTTTATGATTGGATTCATTGGTTTTTAGCTACTGGTTGTTTGCTAATTGTTCATGATTGATGGATTCCAACACCTCTAATAAACAATAACCTAGTGAATAAATAGTCTATTCATCTGTGGTGTTGTTTGCTTGCTTATTGGATTTTGTTTAAATGTTTTAACTTAGCATGAGTTTATACTTGTGTTATGATTGTGCTTAAGAGTATCTTATGAAACTAAAACATCCAACTAAAATCATGAACACATTAAGTGATAGTTGCTTGGGGTGAGTAATACCCACTACAGTGGCTATTATTCTATCTGTTTGTTTTACCTTAGCAACCTAACCTTTGCACCCACAAGCTATATTTTTAGCTTATTATATACCTTGTTATGAGAGTGGTACACCACTCCATATGTGGTATGTAAGATGTGGGATATAGCTAGGAACTCATGTAAAAATTTACGGTAGTTGTCGTGGGATAATCACGGCAGATGTTACCGGGGGTAACTGATCTTGGGGCAAGACGACACAGGTATTTGGGAGAGGGTTTAGCTCAGAGGAAAACATGGTGCGATTCAATCTGGTAGCCGGCAATCAAAGTCGCCGAGTCTCCAATCTTGATATAACAACTCAACTCTAGGATTACACTGGATGCTCGATACCAAGCGCTATTGCTAGGGTTCTAAGATCTCTGTCTAAATTAGACCTGGGGGTCGGTTTATAAAGCACCCGCACCCCCCTGGCTTATTCCCCAAGGCGCACCCTGGATCCTACCCGGACACGGCACACAAACCCTAGCTTTCCTTTACAATAATCCACAATCCGGGTTGCTGGGCCTACAAACTTGGGCCTCCACAAGCTTCCCTATCCTTAGCCGGATCCTGCGCACCGTTCTTTGGGCCGAGTTACTCCTTGGAGTTTGGCCTACCGGGTTATCATCCCTCCATCAGTAGTCCCCAGAATAGCCTGGGCTTCATGGATCCTCCTTGAAGCGCTCGCTATTCCCTGCAAAGATATCAAACACATAGGCACGTGGAGGCCGGGTTAAGATGCTTTGATAAGTGGTTAGGCCTAACTCCATGGTGGCCATATAATAACCCAGCCTTTCCCCAAACTATTTGGTTTAATTTTCCAGGTCCAAACCTTGATAAAAATGTCAAGATCTCATACTTGATAATCGATCCCGATATCACGGGGTTAATCCCCTTTTTTCCTTCATCCCAATGCCTTGCTCAATATTTGACGCATATCTCGCAAAATCCACGGGGATTAACCGTCATCCCATGATTTCCGGCCTCGGGCCGTTGAGGTAGACTCACCCTTGCTTTATAAATAGCATATAGAGGGTAACCCTAAAGTCATCACTGCGCCTCAGCTTCCCCTTTCCCCCTTTGCTCCTTACACCTTCGCGGCACCACCGCAAGAAGTTCGTGCTTGTCGTCGAAGCAAGATCACCGCCGGCCGCGCCCTCGAGCCATCTCGCACCGCCGCCGAGTGCCACCGTCGCGCCTTTGCTCCTCTCGCCAGGAATCGCGAAGGGGCATTCGATCCACACCGCGCGCCGGACTCCAATCTTTCCAGTAAGCCTCTCACATTCGTTTGATTTAGCACCATAATTTTTCAATTCATCCAAGATCGGATCTAGGTCAACCCGTGAATCACTTTCCCGATTTCATCAAATTTGACCGATTTGATGCTCGCCAACTCCTCTAACCACCTGCAGAATAGTTGCAATTCATCCTCCTACCATTGCTAATCACCAAATCTCCCGCAAAACCGCTCGCAAACTTTCCCACCTAGATCCATTCCCCCTTGACTTTCCGCTCATTGCGTTAACACCCGGAAAATCTTCCTTTTCCAGCTATTTTGCTTGCAGTAGACGCATGGGCAACCATCCGTCTTCCCCAAATGCCTTTCCATACGTAAGTGACCAATAATTTCCATGATTGTACTTAAAACCCGGATACCTTGTAATCCCCACCTCATAGCGTGATACCCGGATAATTTTTAGCTTCATACTTTCTTGATACCTCATACTCGGATAATCCAACACTCCCGGATCTTATTTCATATGCCTCCTTTTCTTGTGCTTTACAGGTTGACCCCATGGCTCCCAAACGACAAGGAAAACAGCCGGCTCAGGCGAAAGCTACCCAAACTATATCCGCTAACTGGGGGCGTTCCACAGCTACAAAGGCCAAATTGGACGAGCTAGCCGAATTAGGAATTCTCCCTTCTCAAAAGGATATTCACTGGAGGGCTCCGGGCAACGAGACCCGGCCCACACCTGCTGATAACGAGGTAATCTGCTTCATAGAGCATGTGACCCGGGGATTCCGTCCTCCGGGTCACCCTTTCTTCCGGGAGGTCTTAAGCCATTATGGCCTCCGGGTATTCGACATAGGGCCTAACTCTATGTTGAATATTACCCACTTCATCGTTCTATCTGAGTCTTACTTGTGCATGCCGCCAAGTTTGACTCTCTTCATCGAACTATTCCAGTGTAAGCCGTGCCGCGAAAGCAGCGACGGAGCACTTCTTACTTGCGGCGGGGTATCCATCCAACGCCGCAAGAACTCACCGATGCCAACCCTCAATTTGAACTCCCACGTCAAACACTGGCAGCTGTCTTTCTTTTATTGCCACGATACCTCCCCCGACGGCGAAAAGAAACTGCCGGGTTACTCGGAAAATCTCCTGGAGCCTTCCGAGTCTTTCAACGCCTTTGCACCAGACTCGGATAGAGAGGCAATCCTTCCCTCGTTAGCCAAGATAGCCATCCTTTCAGCCCAAGGCCTCCTCGGGCTAAATTTAGTAAAAACATGGGTTGATTTCCGGATCCAACCCAACTCCATCCGCACCAAACTGATGTGCGAGTATTCGGGGCACACCACAGATGCACTCCGCTACTCCACCAAGAACTTTGCGACCGGCGATACTAACAAGACCATCAAGGGCTTCTTCACAGAGAAATTGGAGGTGATAAAGGGCATCACCGGGTTACCCCCGTTTACTCGGGAAAACCCGGCTCCAGCGGTAATACCCGACATTCATAACTTATTTCCACATTTTGACTTGATACAACTTCTAACCCTTGATCTCATTCTTTTGTCTTAGGCTGATGACCCTTTCTGGAGAGTTGAACCCTTTCCCCCTTCCAGAGACCCGGAAGAAGAGGACGAGCCGGCTGATGAGAGTGAAGGTATTTGCATAGAATTTGTATATCTTTACTTGCATCACTTCCTCCCGTTCACCTTTTTTCCAACGAACACACACCCGATTCACAGGACTGGAGGACGAAGGTGAGGCCAATGAGGATGACCCGGAGGCAACCGAGTCTGACCAAGAGGCAACAGTGGGTGCCAAGAGGAAGGCCAGGGGGGCAGTGTCCAAGGTTCCTTTTTCCTCATTATCCTCTGAACCTTACTCCTTTGACGCCATGCGACAACTTAACCATCAATTATCAAATTCGTCGTGCTTGAAGGATTCCTTCCCAGCCAAACGCAGAGTAACTCGGAGCTCCCCGGGTGAAGATCCACTTAACCTGGGCATCTCTACTCCCTCGGTCCCTCGTGGCGGCGCTCCTCCGCCTCGTCCTTCCGACTCTCCTCAACGCCACCCTTCTCCTAACCACCCACGTGCCGGGCAATTCCGGGCCCCGTTAGTGGTCCCCGTGGCGACCTCATCTGCTTCCAGCGGCGAGCTCCCGCCTGATTACACCGTGAATGCCGGGTAAGTTTGTGCTACATGATTTCCTTTTACGCCTAACAAATTTCCACTCAAGCCATTGTCATTACTAATAACTGCCTTTTCTCATCTTTCTTTTAGCGCTCAAGCCGTCGTCAGTGACCCGGAAAACATAGAAGCGGATAACCATCAGGCGGAGAAGCCGACTGACAATGCAGACGCCGCGACTGGCGGTGACACGGCGAATAACCAGGGACAAGGCCCTCTGAACAATCCACTTCCCCGTGCTGCCGGATCTCCTTCCTCATCGGAACCAGTAGACGAGGAGATCGAAGTTCTAGATACAAGGATGAGTTCCCCCAACCCGGCCACCCAAACTGTCCGGGTCTCAACTCCAAGGGCGGGGAGAGCCCCCCACCAAGCGACCAAGCTGCCGGCTCTTCCGGTACTCGATCCGAGGAACTGACATTCGCCCAGATGCTGGAAACCCTTCGCACTTTAAGGGCTAATGAAGAAAACATCTTGGGAGCTTTGATAGCCAAACACGAGGTAACTCCGACTAATGTTGCTTATGCCTTTGTCCAGTCCCCAAGTTCCGAGTGAATTGATTCATAATTTACTTGGGACTTTGTTAAACAAGCGACTGATCACTTGCTCCTCTGCCCGACTGATCCTTGTTTGCATGCATGCAGGCCTTCGTGACTCAATCTGAGGAGAAACTGGCGGACGCCACCAAGCTCGTTGAAAAGGAGGTAGCTTTACGTGAAGCAGCCGAAGCCGAGGCCAGGAGGAATAGGTTGATAATGAGGAAATATAGGAAAAGGGCTCACCGAGCAGAAGATGACCTGACAAGCCTTTCCGTCCAAATATCGGACACATATCGTGCTTTACTTGGTACGTTTCCTCCTCCGGGTTTATCTTTTTGATAGATAGCAACTGTTTCCCGACTTACGTCTCCATTTCTTCAGGCCCGGACGAAACCATGCCGGAAGAGGATGACATGGCCAGGCTGAAAACCATGAAGAACGTTATCCGACAGCTATGTGCCGGAACCAAATGGATCCTAGAGGAATTGCGGTGGCCGGGTAGATGTCGTGGTGGTGTCACGGCAGATGCCATGGGATGGCTAAAGATGTGGGGACGATGGACGCTGGAGGTGTCCGGGGAGGGATCACGCGACGAGTAGCCGCGTGAGGTAAGATCCACACAACACAAACAACACGATGTACCCAGGTTCAGGGCCCTCGTGAGGAGGTAAAACCCCTACTCCTGCCTTTCTCTATGTATTACGATGTCTCTCCGAGTAGCCACAATACAAATGATATCGCTACCGAGTAGCCTTTTCCTCCTCTCCGAGTAGAGCTAGGTCAAGAACTTAGGGTTTCTAGGGTTCACCATGAACGTGGTCGAGCATGCCTCGCGCAGGAGGCGGCGGGGCACCTTATATACACGGTGCCCAGCCGGATACGTCCAAATCTAGACAAGTGTCGACATAGTGTGCACATCGTCCTTTCTCCGAGTACCCGCTGACAGCTTTGGTTCCTAACCTTGGCTGCTTCTGTAAAGTCGTTGGGCAAAACTAGGGGACAGACTGGTAACACTGTACCTAGGCACAGAGTAGGCCCCCCTTATCCTGCCACGACCTGCTTCCATGCTGTCACTGTCAGGCAGGCCGTCCCCACGTGAACAGTAGTTCGAATGCTGCCAAGTACGGACCCAGGATACGCGGGATCCTGTGTCAGAACGGCTCCTTTGACTTCCTGGCCCGAGTAGTTTCCCGCCAATGGTTCCCGCCATTTGTACTCGGGCCAAACCTTCTACTCGACAGGGTAGAACTTGATTGATATCTCCTTCTGGTCATCTTGAGGTGAGACCGAGTAGCAGTCGACCGGGTAGCGAGTACCTGGTAGTCGGCTACTCGACCAAACCTCTCTTCTGTAAGCGGCCTTTACCACCTGTCTTTACCCTACTCGGGGGTAACCCCCCGACAGCAGTCCCCGAAGCTGGTTGAGTCTTGCGAACTTGTTCACTAGGCTCTGCCAGCTTAAAACCAGCCTTTGCATCTCAACCATCGAACCTCAAGATGCCGAGTAGGTCCCCCGAGTAGCTATCTGGAAAGTACCTTGAGTTTCCTCTCTTCCGAGTAGCACTTGCTTTCTACTCTGCTTCCGAGTAAAAAGACTTAGCGAAAATTCGCAAACTGAGCCTCTGCAGCGCAGAGCAACATCCAGCCCTTCACGCAGGCACTGCCCACGTGTCAAGCATCCACGACCTTGTCGTTTGGTTGCCCAGGACACGACCTGCCACGCGTCCAGTTTTCACGCAATGGGCCCACCGGCCGTCATGTCCCATCAAGTGCAGTTATAGGCCACGATTCGGTGGTGGGATCCACTGTGGCCATTACGCGCGCAACCGGCGCTTGTGTGCGTTTCTAGCCGGCCACAGGATCCGCCACACGGCACAATCGATCCCACTCCCGAGACGGTAACGGTAAACTCACGGAGGGGATATAAATACCCCGCCGGTAGCTTTCTTTTCCCCTTCCTCGCACTATTCCTTCTCCGCCTCCTGCTCTTCTCCGCCACCGTGCTCTCCGCCGCCGCGCAAGCTCTCGCGCTGCCGCGGACTCAATCCGCCAGCCAACTCCACTCAAAATCTCCCACCTTCTCAACTCACCACAATGGCCAAGTCAGGCTGGGCCGGCTCCTGCGTCACCGCGGAGGATTGCGCATGGCTCGTCAATACCCGGCGAGTCCCTCCCGGCGTGGAGTGCCGGGCGCCGGACGGCGAAATCGTGCCGTCACCGCGGGAGGGAGAGCGCGTCGTATTCCTGGCGCACTTCGAGCGTGGGTTCGGGCTACCCGCCTCGGATTTCATGAGGAAATTCCTCAATCACTTCGGCATCCAGATGCACCATCTGCCGCCGAACGCCGTCGTCTTCCTCGCGTACCACGCCGTGGTCTGCGAGGCCTTTCTCGGCGTCCGGCCCACGTGGGAGACGTGGCTCAGGTATTTCCACCTGCGCCAGCAGTCTACCGGGAAGAAGGACTCCGCGGGCGTCGCCCGCGCCACGGACACCGGCTGCGCCATGATGGTGCAGCGGTCCGGGACGAACCACCCCCGCATCAAGGGGCTGGACTCCGTCAAGCTATGGCAGAAGACGTTCCTCTACGTCAGGAACGTTGCCGCCGCGCCAGGAGCCCCGGTGAACGACAGAATCAATCTGCGCGTTTGGTGCAATCGCGCTCCAATCGGGATGTACTGGAAGGACAAGCCCGTCAACGACGACGACGCCATCGAGATGGAGAACCGACTCGGCTGGCTCAAGGCGGAGGGCCTCAAGAACGACGACCCGGTGGCCTGCTGGATCCAGCGCCGAGTACTGCCCTTGCAGGAGCGGTGCCATCTCATGTGTTACATGGGAGGGCCCCGCGACTGCACCAGGACCACCACCATCGAGATCGACAACATCGACGTCCCCTGGCACGCCAGGAACATCTTGACGACAAGCCTTGGCGACCACTGGCAATACGGGTTCGTCCCGTACAGCCGTACAAAACCGATTGAGCGGGTAAGCCTTCCTTACTTTGCTCTCTGCATAAATTTCCGAGTAGATAACTTCTCCTCCTTGCATTAGCTAGCAATTGCCTCGTGTTCCGAGTAGGACATTTAGCCGAATTGCATAGGCTTAATGTGCTTCATGCTTGCACGCCTTGCCGGATAGCCTACTAGAGAACAACTCTTAGGCTCAATGTGCTTCATACTTGCACGCCCTTCCGAGTAATACCTTTCGGCAAACATGCTTAGGCTTAGTATGCTTTGTGTTTGCACGCCTATCCGGGTAGAATGCTTAGTAAACCGCCTAGGCTTTGTGTGCTTTGTACCTGCACGCCTATCCGAGTAGGATTCCTTCCTGGTTCTCGGCTAGTTTGTGATCCTTTTCTGCTTTTCAGGTTCTCACTCGTCAGATAATTGAGAGCTGC
The DNA here is from genome assembly GCA_028641055.1 of Alopecurus myosuroides. Lineage (NCBI taxonomy): Eukaryota > Viridiplantae > Streptophyta > Magnoliopsida > Poales > Poaceae > Alopecurus > Alopecurus myosuroides. Next base: position 60,147,200 of record CM054062.1, on the reverse strand, counting down.
GAGGTCTTTGAGGGCAACTGGTTTCCTGACCGTGAGGAGGATGATGTGCCCTCCTTTGATGCTGCGGAGCAGGCCAACCCTACTCGCTCCCCCGTCCCTGACAAGCGCGACGCTCTCCGCACCTGGTCCGATGAGGATTTTGACGGTAACTACACTGTCACTCTGTTTGCTTCCGAGAAGCTCCAATCCCTCGTGTGCTGTTTCTGATTCTTTCCTCTTTTCTCTTGGATTCCCAGATGAAGTTGCCGCGGACAAGGACGACGAGGACGAAGACGAGAACGAGGGCGATGCGCCCCTAGTCGTCAAGCCCCTGTCCCTTGCCGCTCCTGAGACCCGCAAACGGGCCGGTAGCGATGCGCCAGCGCCTCCCGCCAAGCGGAAGAAGCCCGCCGAGAAGAAGGCGGTTGCGAAGAGAACCAGACGAGAGCTCAAGTGCACCACCGCGTAAGCCCTCTTCTCGGTCGTTTCCCTTCTCGCATGGTATTATTTTCCCAAATTCCTTCTGATTTCTAGTTTCCCTTTCTCTGCAGTCCTCCTATGGACGCGAATGCAGCTCTCGCGTCCGACCAAGCCAAGAAGAAACCAGTTCCTCTGGTCAACCTGGACGATGATGATGAGGACCGCGACGCCAATGCTGCTGCTGCCAATCCAGCACAAGGAGCAGCGTCAGAACCAGCAGCACAGGACACCGCCGTCCACGACGAGAGACCCCCTTCTCCTCCGGCCAGCAATGCCGAGGAGAATCAAGACCAAGTGATGCAAGACAGCGCCGCCGCCGAGCGGCCTGAAGCAGAGCAAGAGCAGCCCGCCACAGGGGCTGCTGCACAAGATAGCCTCGCTGCCGAGCAGCGAGCAGAAGACACCACCGCCACAGATGCCACTGCTTATCCATTGAGCAGCGCGCAACCGGGCGTGACGCCGAGTAGCGCCCAGCCAGGAGCTGCACAAGGCGATGGAACTGCGGCGCCACCAACTGCGCTAGGCCCTACCGCACCAACTGCGCAAGGCCCTACACCGCCAGCTGCGCAAGGCCCTACACCGCCAACCTCCTCCTCGCCGTCGAAGACCAAGGATACATCCAGCCCTCCTGCCGGGCGAGTAACCAGGCAGCGAGCCTTGGAAGCTCTGAGGGACGAGGTTGTCAGAAGAGAATCCGAGAAGGAAGCTGCTGAGAAGGCCAAGGCCGAGAAGGAGACTGCTGACAAGGAAGCTGCTGAGAAGGCCAAGGCTGAGCAGAAGAAAACCAAGGCTGAGCAGAAGAAGGCCGAGAAGCAAGATGCCGAGAAGGCAGTCGCCGAGAAGGCGCAGGCCAAGGCTGACGGGAAGAAGACTGCGGATCCCGAGAAGCAGAGGGTTGAGAAGGAGCAAACGAAGAAACGGGCCAGAGACCAGAGTACACCCTCCAGCGGAGCGCTCGTGATCCGCGAGTCCGGCCCGATTCCTGCTGCGCTCTCCGCGGACGCTCGCGCTGCTGGCCAGCCTTGCTACCCGGAGTACATGATCGAGGTTAGCCAACAGCACACAATCGGCTTCCCTCCCAAGGACAAAGCTTTAGCTATCCAGAGGGGAAGGAAAGTTGTAGCCGTGAACTCCCCTCCTCCAGATCCAAGCCAACCCCAGTCTATCAACATTGCTTCTCGTGGAGTTCAAGACAAACCAATAACCTCCAAGGGTCTTGAACAGGTTTTGGACACTGTTGGCCACATCAACGCCAGGTGGGACAGCAGGGTTCTCGGAGAGGAGAAATGGCACGGCTTGACCCTTGGCTCCATCGACCACTACCGAGTGGATTGGAACAAGGTTGATCTAGGACACAAGCCCATGTCCGTCTCCACCGAGACCGCAACCCTTGCAGCCAAGATGTTCTTGCATCGCAAGAATGCCGAGGACATCGAACAGTCCTACGCAGTAAGTCCTTCTTGCCTTTTCCGAGTTGAATTTTCTTCTCTTCTACTCGCCTTTCTTCTTTCTTACCATCACCCCCAGTCCCCGAGATTTGGGTCGAGTAGATGGATACTCTCCGAGTAGCCTCCTACTCGGGCTGAATCTTCCCTGCTTTGCCTATCTCATTTTCTTCTCGCTTCTCAGGATAGCGTCCTTAAGCGGACCCATTTATACCGCATCCTTCTCTGGAACCACTCCATCGCCAGGAGGCGTATCGCCGTACTGGAGAAGGAGAAAGCAATGGCTGAGGCCGCGAGCAAAGATGCCACCACCAGCACCCAACAGCTGGCTGAAGTGCAAGGTACGCCTGTAGCTACGCGGTTTCTGCGTTTTATGTTTACGCCCGCTTTTGCTTTCTTACGCGCTAACCCTTCCTTCTCTGCAGAAAAACTAAAGGCCTTGGCAGATGAACATGAAAAATACCGTAGCTTTGTGGAGAACGCCGAGGCCACCATAAAGAGACTTGAAGGTGAGTTTGCTTGTTTACTCGGTGTGACCTTGAATTTGGTTCTTCTCTGCTTATTTACTAACCTCATCTATCTTTTCGCAGAAGATCATAAGTCATTTGCTGAGGCACACCAAGATTGCGTCAAGCCAGCGGAGGTGGAGAAACAGCTATCCGACCAGGCCATTACTCTGGTGAAGGACCACACCACCGAGATGGAGAAGCTGCAGGTCCAGCTTCAGAAAGCACTCCAAGATGCCGTCAAGATTGGCGCCGAGAGGGACAAGGCAATCGCCGAGAAGGCCAAGGCCGAGACCACTTTCAAGGCCAAGGAGAGGGCCCTCGAGGCTGAGTGCGAAACTTTGAAGAAAACCAACGCTGATCTCTTCGCTCAGATGGACAGCTTGCGCCTGATCCAAGAAAAACACATTGGCAGCGAGGAGTCCTGGAGAACCAAGCTGCAGCAGCTGCGCCGCCAACTGATCGGTAAGTTTTCTCTTCATTGCATCTTTTCTTCTCGGTCTTGTTCCTTCTCGGCTTCTTCTTTCTTCTCGGTTTTTGATCTTGCTACTTGCTATTTCAGATATCTGGCCTCGTCTTGATTCTTCCTCTGCGCCTACGGTAGCCAAGGCCCGAGCAGTTCGCCTTTCGCTGGGTGAGCCAATTGACACCAGGGCTGATATCGAGGACAGCTTGCTGGTGCTCAAAGGTTACTTCGAACAGCTGGCCGGCGTCGGAACTGATTTGATGCACGCGGGCTTCGAGCTCCACCGGCTGTTCTGGCCTCATGACCCCCAGCCAAGGAACATGCGGGATCTCGCCCACAAGCTGGAGAACGTGAAGGCCGAGCTGAAAAAATGGCGAGCCTCTGGAGCCCGTGCTGGTGCGGACGTGATGCTTCTCTGCATAGCATCTTGGTATGAAAACCTCGATATGCAGCTCATCCGCGGGAAGCGCAATGATTCCAAGTGGGAGACGGATGCCGAGAGCGTGGTCTTGCGCAAGCAGATCGCGTATGAGGTCGCAGAATGCGCCGAGACGGAGGTCTACATCGAGGGCGTCCCCGAACCCGACACCGAGTACGAGGACGAAGAAGACGATGATGAAGACGAAGACCTTGACGGCTTCTTCGAATCTCCCAAGGGCAAGGCCGGAAAGGGAAAAGCCACCGTCGTCGCGAGTAGCGATGAAGACGAAGGGGCGCACATCGACAGCGAGCCACTCGACTTCGGCACCTCCTCAGGTGCTGCTCTCGACGACACGGTGCCCCCTCCTGGCCACGCTTCCTGCTCCTCCTCGGCTCCAGGACCCGTCTCGGTGGCCACGGCCACTTCTGACCAGGCCGCCGCCCAGCAAGATGCCGAGATGACGGAATCCGCCACCGCCCAGACGGGAGCGGATGCCACTCAAGCTAGCACCGAAGGAACAGCTGCTGCGACCGCCACTGAAGAAACTGCTGCCAAGACCGCCGCCGAGGAAACATCAGCCAAGGCGAGCGCCAAGAACACTGCCTCCTCAACTTGAAGCAACCTGCAATCTTTTTTCACTTGAACTCTTATCAGATCCCCGGGATGCCGGGAGCAGATGTAACAGACTACCTTTATTTTGCTTGCTACACAGTTTTTATGCCCACTCTGTTTATGTTGACATTAATCAATTTGAACTACACTGGCTTAATGCCGAGTTGTGTTTCCATGCGAGTCCCCGAGTAGCATTTCTTATTCACCCTGTCTTTTCATCTCTGCTCTACCTGCGACTTGTCGCTTTTTTGGTATTCGAGTCACAAGAATCAAGTAGCAGGGCTGCAAATACTTAGCCGCTAGAAACAATCATGGTAACGCAGCCCACCACTTAGCCGAGAAGACGAGGACAGGGAACAAAAAGTAACACACAATCTACTCGGTTCCTGCACTCCTTCTTCTTTTGTGATTTTCGTGTGCTCATTGACCTTTTGCTTGTTCTCTTGCTTGCCATGAAGCCGGGTTTCGGACAGCAGCAGAGTCGAAGAGTTGGCATATAGGTTTAAACACAGTACTCAATGCACTTATGAGTTCTGAAGTGGAGCAACCGAATAGACAAAGGAAACAAGCCGAGTAAGAAAAACACTTAGAGCAATTTTGGACGAGGGCAGTCCCCGAGAACAATTTCAGATTGCAGAGTAGAATTTCAACTCGGATAGGAGGGTACATACACATCTTTGCTTACGAATGAAAACGACGAAGTAGAGCTACATTCCAGGGACGCTTGGTTTCCTCTCCAGCTTTATCTGCCCTGTTCGCCTGCGATGGGCGCACATCTACAAGATAGTACGCGTCATTGTGCAACGCCTTGCTGACAATGAAAGGACCTTCCCAAGGAGGAGACAACTTGTGCATCCCGGCTGTGCGCTGCACCAGCCTAAGGACCATGTCTCCTTCTCGGAAAACCCTTGGGTTCACCTTTCGGCTATGATAGCGCCGCAGGTTTTGCTGGTAGATAGCCGAACGTGACAGAGTCAGCTCTCTTGCTTCTTCAAGCAGGTCAACGTCGTCTTGTCGAGCTTCTCTCGCCTCCACCTCAGTGTAGAGGGCTACTCGGGGGGAGTCATGCTCTAAGTCTATTGGCAACACGGCCTCAGCCCCGTATACCAAGAAGAATGGCGTGTAGCCGGTTGACCGGTTAGGGGTAGTCCTTAGACTCCACAACACCGCTGGCAACTCTTCTAGCCAACACCCTGGTGTTTTCAGCAATGGCTCAATCAGCCTTGGCTTGATGCCTGCCAGTACCATCCCATTTGCTCTCTCAACTTGCCCATTGGAGGCAGGGTGCGCGACTGACGCAACGTCTAGTCGGATATGCTTATCTCTGCAGAACCGCACCATTGCCCCCTCTGCAAAGTTGGTGCCGTTGTCGGTGATGATACTGTGCGGGTAGCCATATCTCATGATTATATCCTTCACGAACTTCACGGCTGTGACCCCATCGCACTTCCGAATAGGTTTCACCTCGATCCACTTGGTGAACTTGTCCACCATGACCAAGATATGTGTCATATTGCCTTTAGCCGGCTTGAAAGGACCAACCATATCCAAACACCAGACAGCAAATGGCCATGTGATAGGGATTGTTTTCAACTCGGAAGCTGGCATGTGAATCTTACTTGCGAACATCTGGCAGCCGGTGCACTTCCTCACAATGTCTTCAGCTTGTTGAAGTGCAGTGAGCCAGTAGAAGCCATGCCGAAAAGCTTTCTTGACCAGAGCCCGAGAAGAGGCGTGGTGCCCACACTCCCCTTGATGTATCTCCACCAGGATTTCTTCTCCTTCTTCTGGGCTCACACAACGTTGCAGCACGCCGGTGGTACTTCTCTTATGCAGCACATCTCGGACTATGGTGTAACCCTTGGACCTTCTCTGAATCTGCCTCGCAGTCACCTCATCTTCAGGTAAAGTGCCGTCCCTTAGAAAGGATAATATGGGCATTGCCCAACTCGGTGTCTCCCGCACGGGAAACACTGGTTCGTCCATTTCCATTGGGACAGGCTCTGGTGGTTGCACAGGAGGAGTAGGAGCGCTTCTCTGCAGCCCAGACCGATTGGCGAGAACTTCTTCAATGAATGCAACAGCTTCTGGGTTGAGGGCGGCAGTCCCCGAGTAAGGAATGGCAGTCCCCGAGTAGGGAGTGGCAGTCCCCGAGTAGGGAATGGCAGTCCCCGAGTAGGGAATGGCAGTCCCCGAGTAAGGAATGGCAGTCCCCGAGTAAGGAATGGCAGTCCCCGAGTAGAGGACGGCAGTCCCCGGGTTCCCTGCAGCACTCTCCCAGTCAATCTCCATTGGGTCAGATTCCTCACTCGGCAGAGAAGGAACAAAGATGGATTCCGAGTTGGGGAAGGCTTGATGGATGGCTTCCTCAAATGCTCCAAGGCAATCCCTGCCGGGATGGATTGCCGAGAAGATCCCAACTTGGATAGCTCGTCTGCGGCTTCGTTCTCTGCTCGGTGAATGTGCTGGAACTCACAGCCTTCGAAAAACCCAGTCATTGACTGCACCAGGAAGCGATACGACGCCATGTTGGCATCCAAAGCATCCCAGGTACCTGAGACTTGTTGCACCACCAGATCTGAATCGCCATAGCATATAATACGCTGCACGCCAACCTCCTTTGCCACTCGCAAACCATGCACCACTGCCTCGTACTCGGCTACATTGTTGGATGCCTTGAAGTGAATCTGCAACACATACTTGAGCTGATCCCGCTTGGGTGATGTAAGCACCACGCCAGCGCCAAGGCCTTCTTTCACCTTTGAGCCATCAAAGTGCATTTTCCAATAGTTGGAAACTGGAGCAGGAGGTTCATACTGCATCTCGGCCCAGTCCACAAGAAATTCCGCCAGGACCTGAGACTTGATTGCTTCTCTTCTCGTATACGCGGGAGCGTACGCGGCTAGCTCAATCGCCCACTTGGCTACTCTGCCACTTGCCTCCTTGTTTCCCATGATATCCGAGATGGGAGCAGAGCTCACAACAGTGATGGGGTGCTCCTGGAAGTAATGTTTCAGCTTCCTGGCGCCCAGGTACACACCATATGTCATCTTCTGGTAGTGAGGATAGTTTTGCTTGGAACTGGACAGCACTTCACTGAGATAATAGACTGGGCGCTGCACGCTCTTGCCTTCTTCTTCTCGCTCCACCACTATCACCACGCTGACTACTCGGTTAGTCGCCGCAATGTACAGCAGCATAGGCTCCTTGGGTAGCGGACTAGCCAAGACGGGAGCGCTAGCCAGCATTGCTTTCAGCTCATTGAATGCCACGTCCGCTTGCGGAGTCCAGACAAACTTGTCACTTTTCTTCATCAGCTGGTACAGAGGCAGAGCCTTCTCGCCCATTCGGCCCAGAAAGCGGCTCAGAGATGCCAGACAGCCCGTGAACTTCTGCACATCCTTCAACGATCTCGGCAAAGACATGCTCTCAATAGCTTTTATCTTAGACGGATTGGCTTCAATGCCCCGACTAGAAACGAGAAAGCCGAGTAGCTTTCCAGCTGGTACACCAAAGGTGCACTTACTCGGATTCAGTTTCATTTTGTACCTGCGTAGGTTAGCAAAGGTTTCCTCCAAGTCGGCAAGCAGAGTATGTGTTTTATTCGTTTTGATGACAATGTCATCTACGTACACCTGCACATTCTTGCCGAGCTGGTCATGCAAGCATTTCTGCATGCATCTCTGATAGGTTGCACCCGCATTCCTCAGGCCAAAACACATGACACGATAGCAATAAGCCCCGTACGGGGTAATGAAAGCAGTCTTTATTTGATCAGCAGGGTTGAGTGCAATCTGGTGGAAACCAGAGTAGGCATCTATGAAAGACAACAGTTCACAGCCGGCAGTGGAATCGATCACCTGATCGATGCGAGGTAGCGGGAAAGGATCCTTGGGGCATGCCTTGTTCAAGTCGGTGTAGTCGACGCACATGCGCCATGCGGTGGCAGCCTTGGGATCTTCCTTTTTCTTCTCGACCATGACCGGGTTGGCTAACCAGTCCGGGTGCAGTACTTCCATGATGAAGTTACTGATCAGCAGCTTGGTGATTTGGTCACCGATGGCCTTCCTTCTCTCATCCCCGAAACGGCGCAAAGCCTGCTTCACGGGCTTGGCGTCAGGACGCACATGCAAAGAGTGCTCAACCAACTCCCTCGGGACTCCTGGTAGATCTTCATTGGTCCAGGCGAAAACATCCCGATTCTCACGGAGGAAGTGGATGAGCGCGCTTTCCTATTTCTCCGCCAACCCGGCACCAATGATGGCCACGCGCTCCGGGAACTCGGGGTCAACCTGGACTGTCTTGGTCTCCTTGGCAACTTGGAAAGCAGTACCATGCTGAGTACTCGGCACACCTTGTGCGCCAGCTTGTGCGGACTGAGCCATGGCCACCACCTCGTACATCTTCTTCTTCTCGGCAGCAATCACCATTGATTCCGCCAGCTGGGAGCTAGCAGAGGCACACTCCATGGACTTCTTGTAATCTCCCGAGATGGTGATGATGCCATTGGGGCCGGGGATTTTCATCTTCAGATACGCCACATGTGTGGAGGCCATGAACTTGCTCAGAGCAGGCCTGCCGAGTAGAGCATGATAGGGGCTCTGATGATCCACCACTTCAAACTGCAGGCGCTCTGTGCGGCAGTTCTCCCGAGTACCGAATAGCACATCAATCCACACTCGGCCAATCGGGTTGCATGAGATCCCGGGCACAATGCCATGGAAAGTGGTCTTGCTGGGCAGCATCATGTTCTCGGCCAGGCCAAGCTTCTCGAGTGTGTCTTTGTACACAATGTTGATGCTGCTGCCGTTGTCGATCAGCACCTTGCTGAACCTCACATTCTTCTCGGGGCCCAGGAAGGTAGGATCCAGCACCAAGGCATAAGTACCCGGATTGGGCATCACCTTGGGGTGATCTGCCCGAGTCCACCTGATCTCCTGGTCACACCAATACATGTAGTGAGGGACAGCCGGAATCACTGCATTGACCTCCATGGCCCGCCTGTGCTGTGACTGCTTGTCGACTGCCTCAGAAGTGAAGATCATATAGCTCTCATGGTGCTCTTGGTACTGATTGGAGCCATTGCCCCCATTGTTGCCATTGTTGTTGTTGCCCTGATAGTTGTTGTTGTTGCCTCTGTTGTTGTTGTTGCGGTTGTAGTTGTTGTTGTTGTTCCGGTATCTCTCTTCTCGGATAGACTGGCGGCCGAGTTGCGGGCGCGCGAGTAGGCTGAACAGTAGCATTGGCGGCTGGCAGGGGAGGAGGAGGAGGCAAGCCATCACTCTTGATCACGTCCCACCATTCGCATTGCCGAGTAGTATGGTTCGCAGGCCTTGAGGGGTGGTGAGTGTGGAAGCTGCATGGACCATCCTTCATGTCATCGAAGACAAACTTCTTCGGCTGCTCGGAGTTCCCGCTACCCGGCTGCGCAGTGCGGAACGGTTTCTTGTTGCCTTGGCCCTGGTTCTGGTTCTGCCCGTAGGCTCCAGCAGGTTTCTGCCTTTGGCCACCACTGCCTCCGACATTCACTGCATTCACCTCTTCGGGATCATACCGAGTATCTACTCGGCGCTTGTTGCGGAACTCGTTGCGCTTGCTGCTGTTGAAGTTTCTTCTCGGCTCAGAGGAATCCATCAGTGGCTGAGTAGGATCACCGAGTGCGTACTGATCCGCAATCTTGATGGTCTCGGCCAGGGTATTCGGCATCTCCCTCTGCAATCTTTGCCAAAGCATGCTGCCATGTCGGCAACCCTGCGCAAACCAAGTGATGGCCTGTGCCTCATTCACACCCTCACAGGTGTTCCTCAAGGTGCTCCACCGAGTAAGGTACTCGCGGTCCGTCTCGTCTTCTCGCTGCCGGCAAGCCGACAACTGCTGTGGCCTATTCGGCCTCTTGTAGGTGCTGGTGAAGTTGCTGACGAAGGCGTCCGAGAAGTCCAGCCAGCAGTTAATGCTGTGCTTGGGCAAGTTGTTGAGCCAAGTGCGAGCTGGACCCTCTAGCATCTGCGGCACATAGCGCACCGCCCATCTCCTGTTGCCACCCGCAATGTGGACCGCGGTGACGTAATCATTGAGCCAATCTTCAGGCTTGGTGCTACCATTGTAGCTCTTGGTGCCTCTTGCGAGCTGGAAGCCCTTCACGGAAGGCTCGTTCATGATGCGCGGGCCAAAGCACTCGGGGCCAGGAGGACCCGTGCTCTCAAGCCGCGCCGACAAGCTGATACGGTCCAGCTGGTGCCTTGCATCCCCAGGCGCCAACACGCGCTCACCAACACGGTCATGGATGTCATAACCAGCCATCTCCATAGCCGAGTAGCCATCATCATACCTATCCACCTGCATAGCTGCGGGCTGCTCCACCGGGTTGGCGACTGGTGCCACTGGGCGCGGCTGCTGCCTCTGCCGAGTAGGCTGAGCTGCAGGTTGCCGAGAAGTACCCGGACGCGCGGCTTCTCGGACACGGCTTTGAGCTTGATGGGCTTGAGAGCCTGCTCTTGCAGCATTGTGTTCCTGCCCGGGCTGCTGCGGCACAGCAACCTGTTTCGCGGCAGCAGCCGGGTCATACACCTGCATTTGCCTGTCTCTACCCGAACGCCCGCTGCGGCTCTTCTCGCGGCTCGGATGCGGTGACGAGGCCTGATCGTTAGATCTAGCCGCGTGCGAGTGAACTACCTGCGAGGCTCCAGCTCCCGGGTTGGCCTTCCGGAACTCCTCGTTCTGCCTGGCGGCCTCCAGCACCAACTCATTGAGCCTCTCCTGCTGCCTGAGACGCGCCTCTCCATCTAGGCGCGGCAACTCGGCAGCCACCGCCTGCGCAGCTCTGAGCGTCTTGGCGGGTGTGCTGTACCTTGGCCTTGTGAAGGTGTTCGCGGTAGCGGACTGCGCGGGCTCCTCCGCAACTGTCGCCATCTCGGCACCCAGGTTGCGCCGCGTAGCGCCCACCCTGCTGGGCCTCCTGGCAACCGGCGTGAAGCCGTGAGCCTTGTTGTACTCGAGCTGGTCTAGACTCAGCTCAAGCCTGATCTTCTCCAACTCCGCCTGCTCGGCAAGCAGCTCCTGGCGTTGCCGCTCGAGCTGCTCCCTCGCGGCTAGGAGCTCGATGTCGGTGGGCGTGGGCATGCCGGTTCGCGCAGCAGACGCGGGGATGACGGTAGACGTGGAAGGTGGCAGGTTGCTCTCCTTCTCGTAGGGCCGGTGGTTCCTGCCTCCAGCAGGCGGGTCGTCAACCTCCTCGACGACGGCCGCAGCGCCAGTAGCGGCTGCGCCAGTAGCGGCCGCCAAGCCCGTCACCATCACCTCAGCGCAGCATGCAGAGCCACATGCAGGCCTTCCGCGAGCAGCAACCACCGCGGGAGGATCCTCCGCGTCATGCACCAGCTCGGGGTAGGCGCTGTTGGCGACGGTGGCGACGTAGACGAGATGCGAGCCGAAGGAGATCACCGAGCCGCCCTCGGGCATGGCCATGCCGCCGAAACAGCCGGCGTTGTCGGTGACGAAGTCGAAGGAGCCGAATCTGTGGACAAGGCCACAAACTACGCGCTCCGCTGATGAAGATCCCGTCCGAACAGAAACTCCAACCAGCGCCGCTGGTTGCCCCACGGTGGGCGCCAACTGTCGTGGTGGTGTCACGGCAGATGCCATGGGATGGCTAAAGATGTGGGGACGATGGACGCTGGAGGTGTCCGGGGAGGGATCACGCGACGAGTAGCCGCGTGAGGTAAGATCCACACAACACAAACAACACGATGTACCCAGGTTCAGGGCCCTCGTGAGGAGGTAAAACCCCTACTCCTGCCTTTCTCTATGTATTACGATGTCTCTCCGAGTAGCCACAGTACAAATGATATCGCTACCGAGTAGCCTTTTCCTCCTCTCCGAGTAGAGCTAGGTCAAGAACTTAGGATTTCTAGGGTTCACTATGAACGTGGTCGAGCATGCCTCGCGCAGGAGGCGGCGGGGCACCTTATATACACGGTGCCCAGCCGGATACGTCCAAATCTAGACAAGTGTCGACATAGTGTGCACATCGTCCTTTCTCCGAGTACCCGCTGACACCTTTGGTTCCTAACCTTGGCTGCTTCTGTAAAGTCGTTGGGCAAAACTAGGGGACAGACTGGTAACACTGTACCTAGGCACAGAGTAGGCCCCCCTTATCCTGCCACGGCCTGCTTCCATGCTGTCACTGTCAGGCAGGCCGTCCCCACGTGAACAGTAGTTCGAATGCTGCCAAGTACGGACCCAGGATACGCGGGATCCTGTGTCAGAACGGCTCCTTTGACTTCCTGGCCCGAGTAGTTTCCCGCCAATGGTTCCCGCCATTTGTACTCGGGCCAAACCTTCTACTCGACAGGGTAGAACTTGATTGATATCTCCTTCTGGTCATCTTGAGGTGAGACCGAGTAGCAGTCGACCGGGTAGCGAGTACCTGGTAGTCGGCTACTCGACCAAACCTCTCTTCTGTAAGCGGCCTTTACCACCTGTCTTTACCCTACTCGGGGGTAACCCCCCGACAGTAGAGGACATGTTGATCTGAAGAGGATGCTGGATGCCTTCTCCACTATTCCCGAGTGGATTTGGCACTGGAAGCGCTCGTCTTGCAGGGTTGGAGTGACCCGGGGGCTTGCACTTGCCAAGGCTTATCTCCCCAAGCTCGAGCTAGTGAAGCTTATGGGCGGCTTCCCAGAGTTCAAGCTTGACGGATCCAAGTTCTCGGTGAAGGATTTTTAGGCCGTCCAGAAGGAGGTCCGTTACCCGGCCAGCGTGATTGCTGATGAACTGGATGTTAATATACTTGTTCCAGCGTATGATGCTGCCGGTGAAGCAATTAAGTCAGATCTTCCTGATCCGTATGATATGCTGGCTCGGTGGAAGGAGGAAGCTGCTGCGATAAGGGCGGAGGCTGTCAAGAAGCAAGCTGAAGCCGGCTCTGCCCCTGCTACCTCAACACCGGTCGTTCCACCTCCTGCAGGGACTGGTACTGCTGATCCGGGTGCTGCTACTACCACCAATGATGGCAAGGGCAAGGCCAAGATGAATTTCGAGTGATATATGATTTCTCATGCCTCTTCTTATGCACCGGTCGTCAACATACTTTTTAAAACAGTTATATTTTGGGTGGTGCGCCTGTGCACCTTTGATATCTTTTCACCAGGATGTTGTAATGCACGCTAAGGTCTTGATATACTCGATGCCTGTTCCGGCCTTTTTAAGTTTATCCATTATTGAGCTCATCTGTTCTCGATATCTGGCTTTCTTTATTGTTCCTTTTGTGAAAACTCAATTTCCGGGTCTCATGGGCATTGACAAACGGATTTTGCTTCTAAGTCCCCAAGTCCCCAAGACTCGGATATTTGGGTTTTTGGAATTATACAAGTAAGCCATTTTTTCTCTTTTCAAGGTTTCAAGCCACCCGGACCCGGATCGCCGAGTCTAGGACACTTGATCTTGAAAGGGGAACGAACTTCCTACTGCTAATTTCACAAAGATCCCTGAGTTGTTTCACATAGGTTTTGAAGTTACGCTTAATAGTCGTTGAGTTTCTAGCTGTTCAGCCTTGTACTCTGCATAACTTGTGGTTTAGATGACCCTTTTGACTATCTTGTACTGTAAGCCGGCTTTCGCGTGGATACCATGTTGTTACATCCATACGAAAACGTAGCCAGCCAAGCCCCGTCGGGTTTCATGACTGACTGCAATCGTAAGCGAACAAATCATGCCACTTTAATGCGAGTCACATCGAGCTTAAGTAAGAATAGCCAAGGAATTTGGACTTCTTTGTCCGGTTATAAGATTGTAGCCGTACTCGTTTGCAAGTAATCGGCCCTTATAACTCATAGGCATCATGGCCGGGTCTTTGAGTTTGTAACTGTGCTATTCAAGCGACCAGCCCCCAAGACCTAGATATACGCATCATACTGAGAGTACATAACCTGATAATAACCATCTCTTTTCTTGATAACAATCTCTTTACTTGATATGAAAAATCTAGGTCAGCAAGCCGCCTCATTAAAAACCCGTCCAGTCCCCAAAGGTACCCTGGATAGGAAAAGAGTACGTCCGAAAACCTGCTGCCTATTACATCGTGCAATTCCACTTGCCAATATAATCTTTTTAAGTATAATATGGACGTAGCTGAGCCACGTTCCATGGTCTATCTCTTTCTTGCATAGATGAAGTGGTATGTGCGGTGTCGTTAACTGTGGCCGACTCTTCCCTTGCATCTATCAAGTAATATGATCCATTATGCAGATTCCGGCTTATGATAAATGGTCCTTCCCATGGTGGTGATAATTTGTGCTTTCCTTCATTTGACTGTACCAGGCGCAAAACCAAGTCTCCTTCCTGGAATACCCGGGTTTTCACGCGCCGGCTATGATACCTCCGTAGATCTTGCTGATATATGGCTGATCTTTCCAGGGCTTGTTCTCTTTGCTCTTCTAACATGTCTACGGCGTCCTGCCGGGTTTTTTCGTTCTCTACTTCGACGTAAGCTGATACTCGCGGTGAGTCGTGGATAATGTCACTCGGTAACACTGCCTCCGCACCATAGACCATGAAGAAGGGCGTCATCTGAGTGGATCTGTTAGGTGTAGTGTTGATACCCCAAACCACAGAAGGAAGTTCTTCGACCCATGCACCAGCAGCCCTGATACAGGGAACTCGCAATCGTGGTTTTAACCCGCGAAGCAATTCTTGGTTTGCTCTCTCCACTTGTCCATTGGCCTGTGGGTGAGCCACCGATGCAACATCAAGCCGGATTCCATTATTGCCGCAGAACTTCTCCATCTCACCAAGGGACATGTTGGTTCCATTGTCGGTAATTATGCTGTGGGGATACCCGAACCGGTAGATAATCCTTTTCAGGAACTTGACTGCTGTAGCTGCTTCGCAATTAGTAACTGGCATAACCTCAACCCACTTGGTAAACTTATCAATAGCCACCAAAAGATCTGTCTTCTTGCATGGTGACATATGAAAGGGGCCAACCATGTCCATACCCCAGACAGCGAACGGCCAAGTTAACGGGATGGTCCGTAACTCCATAGCCGGCACATGGGTTTGGCGAGCGTACCTTTGACATCCGTCACATCTTGCTACCAATCGTTCCGCATCTGCTAGAGCCGTGAGCCAGAAAAATCCGTGTCGATAAGCTTTAGCCACAAGAGACCTTGTGGATGCATGATGTCCACAGTCGCCTTCGTGGATTTCCTTGAGAATCTGTCGGCCTTCTTCTGGCGCTACGCAGCGCAAAAAGACTCCTGCTGCGCTTCTCTTGTATAATTCTCCATTGATGATAGAATATCCCTTTGCTCGCCTCAAAATTTGCCTTGCTAACACCTCCTGCTGTGGTAACTCGCCCCGCGACAGGTAGGCCAAAAACGGTTCTGTCCATTCGGGAATAGTACATACTGTAGCCACAAGTCCTGAATCCGGGTCTTGGTTTGCCAATTCCTCCTCTGACTCGGTTTTAACCGATGGTCGCCATAATTCATCCAGGAAAACGTTAGGTGGAACCGGCTCTCTGCGTGAGCCGAGTCTAGCGAGCGCATCGGCTGCCTCGTTCTTTCTTCTGTCTATATGCTCCACCTCATACCCGGAAAAACATCCTGCAACCCTATCAACTTCCCTGCGGTATGCTGCCATAGTTGCGTCCTTTCTATCCCAAGTTCCTGACACCTGCTGTACCACAAGATCCGAATCTCCGAAACACCGTATCCTTTTGATGTTCATCTCCTTAGCTACCCTTAGGCCGTGCAATAGGGCCTCATACTCGGCCACGTTATTGGAACAGTCAAAGTGGATTTGTAGTACGTAACTTAGTTTATCTCCTTTGGGTGACGTCAGCACCACCCCAGCTCCTGATCCCTCGTATTGCTTAGATCCATCGAAGTGCATGATCCATGACTCGGAATTTGGAACCGTTGTAGTCATGCCTGTATGTGTCCAGTCGTTAACGAAATCAATTAAAGCTTGAGATTTGATTGCTGACCTAGGTTCGTAGTTGATGTGATAATCCCCCATCTCTATCGCCCATTTGGCTATTCTTCCCGTCGCGTCTGAGTTCCTGATGATATCCGACATTGGTATTGAACTAACCACTGTTATGGGGTGTTCTTGGAAGTACGGCTTCAATTTCCGGCTAGCCATAAAGACTCCAAACACCAGCTTTTGCCAATGTGGATAGCGCTGCTTTGCTTCTGATAATACCTCGCTGACATAATAAACCGGCCTCTGAACCAGATGACCTTTCCCATCCTCTTTACGCTCCACAACGACTACTGCGCTGACGGCTCGGGGGCCAGCTGCCACGTACAGCAACATAGGCTCTTTAGGACCCGGCGCCGCTAGTACTGGTGCTTCAGATAACTGCTTCTTTAGTGCCTCGAATGCCTCATCCGCCTCTTGATCCCACACGAATTTGTCTGATTTCCGCAAGAGCCGGTACAAGGGTATTGCCTTTTCTCCGAGTCTGGATATGAATCGGCTCAAGGCTGCTACGCAGCCCGTGAGCTTTTGAACATGCTTCAAATTTTCTGGTTTTTTCAGACCTTGGATGGCCTTGATTTTATCCGGGTTTGCCTCGATTCCTCTCTCGGAAACTATAAAGCCGAGTAATTTCCCGGCTGGAACTCCGAACACGCACTTTGTCGGGTTAAGCTTCATCTGGTACCTCCTCAAGTTTTTGAACGTCTCCTTTAGATCATCGATAAACGTCTCCGCCTTCCTGGTCTTGATGACCACATCATCCACATAGGCATGGACGTTGCGTCCGATTTGGTCTTCGAAGCACCTTTGAATACACCGTTGGTAAGTTGCACCGGCGTTCTTCAATCCAAACGTCATGGTTTTATAACAGAAGGCCCCAAAAGGGGTTATGAATGATGTTTTCTCCCAATCCTCCCTCTTGAGCTTAATCTGATGATACCCGGAATATGCGTCCAGGAAGCATAATAAATCGCTTCCAGCTACTGCATCTATAATCTGATCTATCCTGGGTAGTGCGAACGGATCCTTTGGGCAGTGTTTGTTGAGACTCGTAAAATCAATGCACATCCTCCACTCATTGGTCTTTTTCATCACCAGAACCGGGTTTGCCAGCCAATCCGGGTGAAATACTTCCATGATAAAGCCGGCTGCCAATAGCCGAGCGATCTCTTCGCCTATAGCCTTCCTTCTTTCCTCATTCATTTTCCTCAAGCCCTGCTTTACGGGCCTGGACTTGGGATCCACATGCAAACTGTGCTCGGCCAACTCCGTAGGGATACCCGGCATATCGCTGGGCGTCCAGGCGAACACATCTGCATTTGAACGAATAAACTCCACAAGTGCTTCCTCCTGCTCTTTTGCCAAGTTAGACCCTATGGTAAACTGCTTAGTGGAATCGCCTTCAACGAAATCTATCTTCTTGGTGTCTTGTGCTGCTTTGAATTTTGCTCTCTCGTCCTCGGTATTCGGCTTGTTCAAGGCTGTTCTATCATCCGGGTTCACTTGAGACCGGTAATATTCGAGTTCTTCCTTTCTGCATGCTTGCTCAGCCATAACCGAATCTCCTTCGTCACACTCGGCCGCTATATCCCGGTTCCCATGTATGGTGATGGTCCGTTTAGGGCCCGCAATCTTTAGCTGCAAATACACGTAGCACGGCCTAGCCATGAATTTGGCGTAAGCCGGTCTTCCAAACAGCGCGTGATAAGGGCTGCGCAATTTGACCACCTCGAACGTGAGCCACTCAACTCGATAATTATCCGTCGATTCTCCAAAAGCAACCTCCAAGGTGATCTTTCCCTCGGGGCTCGCCGAGTGACCCGGCACGATCCCGTGAAAGATTGTCGAACTTTTCTGCAACTGGGACTCTTTGAGACTCATCCGTAAGAAAGTTTCCCAATAAAGGATGTTGATGCTACTTCCACCGTCCATCAGGACCCTCTTCAGTTCGTAACCATTAACCTGTGGAGCAACCACCAATGCCAAGACTCCTGGACGCTCTACTTTTTCCGGGTGATCTCTTCTACTCCATGTTATCTCTTGTTCTGCCCATCTAAGATATCCCGGCGCGGCCGATGAAATCGAGTTCGCCGCTTGCTTTGACGTCTCCTTGTTCCTGCTAGAAGTTCCTGTAGTATGCACGTGATATTGTCCTTTTAAATTAGTCGTTCGTACCGTACCGACGAAGATGTTGATCCGGCCGATCGTCACGACGGATCCGGATTCGAGGTGATCCGACTCTGGCCCCCAGCCGGAATCGTCCACCATCTTTTTTCCTCTGCGGTCGATGTAGATTTCGCCGACGACGAGATTCTCCATATTCTTCCGAGCTTCTCCCGTGATGTAAACACCTTTGGACGCAGGCCCCACGGTGGGCGCCAACTGTCGTGGGATAATCACGGCAGATGTTACCGGGGGTAACTGATCTTGGGGCAAGACGACACAGGTATTTGGGAGAGGGTTTAGCTCAGAGGAAAACATGGTGCGATTCAATCTGGTAGCCGGCAATCAAAGTCGCCGAGTCTCCAATCTTGATATAACAACTCAACTCTAGGATTACACTGGATGCTCGATACCAAGCGCTATTGCTAGGGTTCTAAGATCTCTGTCTAAATTAGACCTGGGGGTCGGTTTATTAAGCACCCGCACCCCCCTGGCTTATTCCCCAAGGCGCACCCTGGATCCTACCCGGACACGGCGCACAAACCCTAGCTTTCCTTTACAATAATCCACAATCCGGGTTGCTGGGCCTACAAACTTGGGCCTCCACAAGCTTCCCTATCCTTAGCCGGATCCTGCGCACCGTTCTTTGGGCCGAGTTACTCCTTGGAGTTTGGCCTACCGGGTTATCATCCCTCCATCAGTAGTTCTGCACTAACCTTAATTTTGTTTGTTTCTAAATCGTCCAAAACCCAAGGTAAGGAGACCCTGGTCAGGTCTCGTCAAACTAGGAAACAAAAGTTTCGGACCCAAAATAGTACTCGTGTACTTTTTAAAGTGAATTTACTAATTTAGGGGAGTACCCCGCCTCCCAAGAAAAGTCAAAGGGGGGAAGCACCTGCACTCCAACACTTACATTGTGTTTGTTGGCCCTCCCTTAGTCCTCGCTTGCGAATCTCGGGGACGAGATTCTTTTTAAGGGGGTAAGGCCTGTCACATCCCAATTTTGGAATACCTGATAACACAGTTGTTTTGCTAATTGCTTGACAAATAAACTTTGGTTATGTTTGTTTGAGTGCAACTAAACAAACTTAAAAAGATAGCAAAGCAGTAAACTAAAAATATTCAACATATTGTTCCAATGACCTTGGCAATATTTTCTAAAGTAAATATTGATCAAAGAGTTTTCCAAAACTATCTTATGAATCCCATACTTGTTGAATATTATTCCAAGGCCTAAATTAAGAAAGAGGAAACACTTAATAAATTTCCCTAAAAAGATTATCAGGAAAAAGAGGCATTCTTAGATGCTTCACCAAAATCTTATCAAATGTTTTTCCAACCTTGCAAGCTTAAAAAAAAGTATTGGAGAGCATTGACTTGCTATATTTAGTCACATAAATATTTTGGCAAAGCATTGTTTAAGAAAAGCCAAGTGCCTTATTAAATTGATTTTCCAATATTTCCAGAAACAGGAAACTCAAACAAGTTACTATTGGAAACTTTCTTCAAATGACCTGAAATTAATACCAGTGCTTCCTTATATCAAATAAGGAACACACACAAGAGGAGACCAAAAATTGAATCCATTAAAGTCCTGAAAACATGATTTTTCTCCACAGCAACAATTGGAATTTTGAACAAGTTTGTTCTACAAACTTTTTCAAAATGCCATGAAATAAATACCACATGCTCTATATCTCAGATAAGGATGAAAACCAAAAGGGAACAAGTTTTTGAATAATTTAAGTTTCCCAAAACCCCTGTTTTCAAGACAGCACCTTTTTGAAATTTGAACAAGTATGTTCTATGAAGTAACTCAAAATGACTTGAATTTTCTACCACACAAGGAACCCACCAAATAAGGAATGTGTGCCACAAATTATCATTTTGGAAGCTCCTAAGTAGCCTAATAAATTCAATGTCCATTTATGTAAGAATTGAAATTTGAACAACTTTGAATTATCAAGTTTATCTAATTGAGCCAATTTTCACATATGTTGTGCATCTCAACTAACAAGAATTTTGGGCAAAAGGAATTTAAATTTTGAATTTGTTTGATTAGTGAAAACAACATTTTTCAGAGAGGACAAGGACCTTTTTGTAAATTGCTAGGGACCCAAATGTAAGCTGAGTCATCTTCTTCCTCCTGGCTATCTGTAGAAGCAGTGCCCCTAGCCATTGCTTCGATTAGAAGCTTTCTCGAGGATAAGAGGCCCCCCATGTGCTCTTGTCTGCTGTATGCCCCCTCTATCTCCCCCCTTGAGCTCTCTCACCCTCTCTCTCTCTGAAAATATCACAAAATCGGAACCCAAACCCTAGCCCGAAATAGCTCACCGTCGATTCGGCCAAATGTGGGCTCACCGCCGGCGGCCGTGTAGCCTATCGTCTCCGCCTCGACGTGCTGACCCTCCCTGCAGAAGGAATCGAGGCGGGAGCCCTCGTGGAGCCCGCGCCGTCCACGTTTCTTCCTCGAGTCCGGCGGGCTCTGGCGAGCTATCGCCGCCTCCTCGTGCTTCCTCCGTCCTCGTCGAGCGTCCACGCACGTCTGGGGTGAGCAGGCGCTCCTCGCCGTCGT
The DNA here is from genome assembly GCA_028641055.1 of Alopecurus myosuroides. Taxonomy (NCBI): domain Eukaryota; kingdom Viridiplantae; phylum Streptophyta; class Magnoliopsida; order Poales; family Poaceae; genus Alopecurus; species Alopecurus myosuroides. The sequence continues at coordinate 60,126,568 of CM054062.1, read as the reverse complement.
TTTCCCCTCTCCCTCTCCCTCTAGATCGCTGTCACGCCGTGGTCGCTGTCCGGCCGTCGCGTGCCGCCGTCGCCGGCCACCCCCCGGTGGTTCCCGGGAAGCGAGGCTGCCCCTAGGTGGTTCCCCGCAACAAGAGCAACGCGCGGGTGCCTTTTAATCGCAAAATGGTGCACGGCAGCGACGGATTTCGACCTCGCCTGAGAACCTCCCGCTGGGGATGACGTCGTGGTGACGCTAGCAGCGGCCTTGACCGCGCGCTAGCAGTTGAACCTGCCCGTGGGGCCGCGCACCTGCCGCGTGGCTGCCGTGTGGCCGCTGGCCCGCTGGTCAGCGGCAGAGGCTAGATCCGCGCGCGGTGAGACTGGATCTGGCCGGCCCACTGTTGGATCTGGCCCATCCCTAGTTTGTTTTTCCATTTTATTTTTACAGAATTTTGCATGTTTACTTTTGGACCTAAAAGCTAACTTAAAAGATGGATTTGACCATGCTAAAATTCACAGTGGTAAAAAAACAAAATCTAAACCATCTCCAATTTGTAGATCTACATTTGGATGGATATTTTAGACATGAAAAATATTTTGGCAACAGGTACCAGAAACACCAAAATGAGAACCATTTTAATTTCACAACTCAGAATGAGGTGTATCCAATTGCATTGGAAAGCCCTTGAAATTTCCTAACAGGATCAGTTAACCTTGCTTCTAAATACCTAATATTTTTGAAATGGAATGCAATTTGGTAAAACACCAGAGTGCACTTTGGTGATTTTTATAAAATTATTAAAGATGAATTTTGATGCAAACTCAATTTGATGGTCTTGTATATGTTTAGGTCTATCCAAACCTAGATGGGTTTAATTTTTAGAGCATCATAGCAATTTTGGTGGACAGATCTTTAATTTGCATGTTTCTGCCATTTTGGCATTTTAGGTAATTAATTTGTGTGAATGTATTTTTGTGTTGCAATGATGTTTTCTAGCATGTACAAGTTGTGTGAACTTGTTTTCTAAGGTTTACTTAGCTATTTTAGCATGTTAGATTGTGTGGACTTGAGTGGAGAAGAAATAGGATTTATGTTAATATCATATGTTTTATCTCTAGTTAAATACTTACATAGGATTTTTGACTGATTAATTTATGTGCAAGATCTTGGATTGTTGATTGGATCCAGTACCATGTTGGTACTGATATTGTGTTGTTATCACCTCTGCTAGCTTGCATTTGAGTTGGTAGAGAAGCATGAGTAGTTTAATCATCACTATGCAAATGTTGGAAAAATTCTCTCATGTGTAGAATTTTTGGCATAAACATTTGTGGTTGTGTAGCCACATATTTTTGGGTTGTGTTCATAGGACCAGTAGCATTTTGATGATGTTTTTATGAGTACTTGACCACTGAAGTTTTCACTTGTGTGGAAATAATAGCATGAGTAGCATTACCTTGTTTATTTTAGCACCCTATTATTTTCTACTAGTATGGTTATTGCACTAGAAGCTAGTTTAGTCTTTTGTTAATTTTTAGCAAGTATGACCAGAGGTCTTGTGACCTCTTAATGCTTTGATATTATAGTGGAACACCCACTGGAGTCATTGCATTTTTGGTGGAAACATTATTTCCCCCCACACTAGATGTGTTTCTTTTATATAGTTCTCTAACTAATGAGTGCCTAGTATTTTTGCCTTGAGTTTTTGAGTACTAAATGAAAATGTGTATGCTTCTGTTTGTAAGTGGTTATAATCATGTGTGGCTTGCTAGGAAAAATCCCTCTTTGTAATGTTGTTTCATTCCCCTAGTAAAGCCCTTTTTATTACCACTAGTATGTAGGAGTTGCCCTGCAAATTGATACCTTGTTTTATCAAATGGGATATTTTTGTTATAGCAAGTATAGATGTTTTTCACTCCTGTTTTTATGACATGGACCCTCTGGTTGTATTTCAATTACTTGATTGAAATACATCCATTGATTCTTCATGTTTGAGTAGTACTAGTTTCCCTAGCATTTTTGTATTGAATTGTTTTTCCTGCCAACTTGTGTTTGGTAGATATGTGTGTATCCTTGCATGAGGACATGTTTTCATTTCCCTTTATGATAACATGGTTCCTTGTTTGCATTTTAGTACTTTACTGTTATGCATGCTTGCATAGCAAACCCTTAGTAGAAGCATGTCTATAGGATTCCTCCTTTTTATTCATTGTTTCTATTGTTCTCACTATGAGAATTGTGTGTTTTGTGATGAGTCTATTGCCTTGTTGCACTTGTGTAGGCTCACTGATTTGTAAAAGTAACTTTTGCAAATCATGTGTTTTATTTATTCTTGATGTGAATTTAGACTTAGTAGGATAGCTACCTTTTTCTTTTTGTGGTTTGGTTGATAGACCCATTGCCATGCTTATTATTTGTGCATGTTTTTGTATACTTTTAGTAGCCTCACCCTTGTGAAACTAAGTGTATTTTGGGTTTATTAATATCTTGGTATGAGAGTGGCACACCCACTGAATCCATGATATTGAGGTTGTGAGACATGTTCCTCCAACCTTGAGCTGTCTTATTAAATGGCATTTCTGCCAAGTGTGTTTGTTTGATTGTTTGCCTCAATTAATAATTGTGAGATTGGTTATTATTAGTTTTATTGCTGTATGTATTGTTATGTATAGTTGCTTGCCTTGATTGGTTCTGAATGTGTGTCCTTTATTCTCTTTACGACGTTAGAAAACGAAGAGGAAGGGAGTGTCGTGAAGCTCTGTTCCAAGTTCCAGTCACTCCAAAACCAGGGACACAAGGAGATACCAGGCAAGCCATCCTGATGCTTGCTGATACAATACTTATCATTATCTATCATGCATGTTTTACCTCTGAAGTTTTACCAAAACTTGATTATCAAAACTATTTTTGATGTGGCTATTACTACTATACTAGTATATAGGTTACTATTATGCCAGTAGTTAAACTTGGTAATACCAAGCCCATAAGCCACCATATGGTATTTATTACCATCACAAATACTAGTCCCTAAGTGGACACCCTAAAAGTGTGATTCTACAAAACAAAGGATTTACGGGAAAACCCGGAGAAAAGGCGGATCCTTGTTCTCCGGAGGAATGTGGAAGTGGTCATTTTTGAGAAAGTGGTGTTTTCAAAAATGACACATAACCTAGTCTTCGCCGGACAACCTTTACCGTACTGCCACCCTACCCCAACATGGGCACGGGGCTTAACTTGAAGTTTGTTCTTATTAGTGTGTGCTATCTCACTTGCTATAAGGGGCGTCGTACCCTCGAACCGAATGTCGTCAGTGGAGACATATAAAGTGTGGGATTAATTTTCCCTCCGGTCGCATCAGTTGAGGCATCCTGGCTTGGCGGGGATTAGCTCGGTGCCGGGGATGTGGTAAAACTCAACTGAGAGATAGGCATATACTAGCTTGAACATAGTGAATGGTTATGATCAGATACCTGATGTTTACATACTGTTGTTACAGTCCGTGGTTGTTCATGGTAGGTGTACTGGATCTGGTGGATGAGTACATCTCTGCAGAGTACAACTTTTTGAAGAAGTCGCGTCCTCGGATATGGACAGTTGAATGGCCATGTAGCTAGCATTGTGTCAATGTTTTCATAAAGTAGTTTTTGAAAGGAAGTGTTGAACTTGTGAAGTTCGGAAAGGAAGGAAAACTTATACCGTGGAGGTATCGTCGATGATGAAAAGCCAGATGTTGTTATACAAAACGAAAGTGTTTTGCAAAGAAAACCTTTTCTACTCTAAGCAAGAATTCTGGAAACTGATTCCAAGAAGTTTTGCAAAGAGAAAATATTCTTTAACAAAGTTTTACAAAACCTCTTGTACATGTGATATCGACAAGAGAAATAAAACTATATTATTTTCTTCTGAAGTATCTTCTTCAACGAAGATACAGATTAACCTGACTGCAACTGTGGTGTCATCATATATGAACACCATTGATAGTGAACCCTATTTATAGCCTACCTATTCCACCATATAAGCATATTTGCATGTTTGGTAAGTCACATGATGGATGTCTTGCTGAGTACATTCAAATGTACTCATTATGGTTTCGCCCCTGGTATCTACTTGCCAGACTTTGAGAAGGAGCCTCCGAAGGAGATCTATGAAGAGAAGTACAGAGCTGACGGCTTTGCGAACTAGGATCGTCTCCGGGTCAGCAGCATGTAGGTTAAGGCGTGACTTGGGCTCAACTACGTTGTGTTCTAATTGTCTTCCGCTGTGTTTGATAAGTTGCCTGCCCTATGTGGCAGTTGCGTTAAACTTGATCATGTGATCTTTTATGTAATACCTTTATGTATTCGTGTAATGGATGATGTATTTCTGTGTGCCAACTTTGTATGTTGTTCACGACCGATCTTTCTGGGATCGTGAATGTATGCATACGGAGGGTTTCAGACTGCCGGTCTGGGGTCCTTACAGAGTTGGTATCAGAGCCATCCTGACCTTAGGAGACCTTAGTTAGCATGGACGTCAGATAGGAAAGGAAAGTATTTTTCAGTAAAAACCTATTTGCTATCTACATTATTTTTATCTAAGGGAATTTTAGTATATTTTTCCTCCTTCTGATCTTTTCAAAAGATTCTAAAGGCATATCTCTCTCGGTTAAGAGTTTATTTCTTACTTGTTTGCAACTGCTCCGCTCTGTTTTTGAAACATCTCTCATCTTTGAAGTTTTCTGTTCAGAAAATAGTTGGGGTTTCAGAAACAGATTGTTGCATGGTCTTACCTCTCTCAGTTAAAAGTTTTATCAAAACTTTACTTCTATTATCTTGTTTCCATCCAAAAACTTGTATACTTGCCGATGTCCCGAGAAGACCAAAATAATTGCCTAGCTCTACAGTGATGATGGTCAGAAGTAGATATAGTTCTTCAGCCACTTCTAGGATTTTGGATCAGTCTAGTTTGGAGTAATTTAGCGATGACTCCATGAGTCGTCTCCCCCGACGTAGCTCCAATGGAGCCTTGCTTGTGTGCTATGGTTTGCATATGTGTGTCCGTAGGACTTTGTGCTATTGTGTGGTGTAGAATTTGGTTCATCTAGGCTTCTATATGTTTGTGGGGTGCTCAAAATTTGCAAATTTGTGATTTCCCCGCTCTTGTTTTTGAATCGCCTCTTGTTAGGTTTTTGCAAGCAAAAATGTTTGTATAGTATTCAAAAACAAGAATTTGTTGCTTAGACTTATACTTGTTTTCGCTTCGAAATGCCACCCGTCGTGAACCACCACCATCTCCCCCACCATCAATGAAAGCACCGTTGGGCCTAATAATAGAGGACCATCAAGCCACACGAGCTGATAGCGTTGCTACCAGTGATGCACTCCAACGGATAAAGCTCCAACAACGACAACCTTCAAAGAAGAAAGGCGTGAATGCACCAACCACTACTGACCAAAACCTCTATGTTTGTCTGTTTGCAAAAGAAGTCTTCACATGCCATGATGCGCAACCCCCTCAAAAGCCAATCCGAAGAGCATGATTCAATATTCGACGTACGATGACGCTAGTCGTATCTTGTCAGACAAACATGATTAAATAGAAAGCTAACAAGACTAACATGCTTTGTTCTAATCGTAGGTGGACACCTAACCAAAGCATGCGAACTACTGACAGGCCTGTTGTTGGAGTTGAAGGCCTTAGGCGGGGGAGCGCGCACCATTGCCTGGTTTGTGTTAGGACGAGGTGGTGGTGGAGGTAGCTGCCTCTGCGTGCACTTGTCGGCGTAGTGTCCCGTCTGCTTGCACTTGTAGCATGTGACGACACGAGGAGGCCCTAGCCTTGGCTGCCCCATCGAAGCCCTTTGATCATGCACCTGAGCAGGGTTGGGTGGGCGGGGAGCGAAGCCTGGAGAAGTTTGGGCGTATGGAGCCCGAGTGACAACACCATTTGGTACCCAGATGCGGCGCTTCTGCGGAGGGGTGGTCATGTTGGAGGAGGAACCACCCTCACGCGAGTGCTTGCGAGACTCTCGAACGCCTTGCGCCCATTTTCTTCATTGAGCGTGGTGTTAACGAGATCCTCGAAGCTGTTGGCCTTGACATTAGTGAGGGCATACTTGAGTTCCGGGTTAAAGCCTCTGCGGAACCTTGCCATCTTCTTAGCTTCAGTGGACCCTCATCTCCAGCGTATCGAGCGAGGCGATTGAACTCACTCTGATACCCGATGACGTCCAACTTGCCCTGCTTGGGAGAGCAAAACTCTTCACGCATCCTTTCCATGAGACCATATGGAATGTGGTGCTTCAGGAAGGCTTCCTTGAAACAATCCCACGTGACTGGCATCCCAGTTCTCATGGCCTGGAAGTTTTCCCACCAAGTAGCTGCCTGACCCTTCAGCAGATAGGAGGCATACTTGACCTTGTCTTCTTCAGCTACGTGTGCAATCTCCAGAGCCTTGGCTATCTCACGGATCCAGTCATCAGCGTCCAGAGGCTCGCGTGTGGCCACGAAAGCTCTTGGGCCCAGACTGAGAAACTCCTTGATGCTGACTCGTGGAGCTGTCTGGTTGATGTGCTGATTAGCCTGAAACTGGGCCATCTGCGTCATGACTTGGGTCATCTGAGTCAACAGCTCCGTGATTGGCGGTGGCTCAGGCGTGTTGTTCCTTGTTGGCGGCATCCTGAATGGAAATGCATTTTAGCACAACAATAGAAAAGGATAGACTTGGCAACCGAAAGAGAGATTATTCCGACGCATGAATAGACAACCACAAGGTTCACCATCACATGTTCAATTACATCAGAATATCCAATACACCATAAATGGTTCGAATGCCAAAGGATAACTAAACATAGCTAAGAATGGATACATTGGTACTCCCATGCTCATCACGCAGGACGACGGCTAGGAGTACGGCGAGAGGTACGGTGAGGAGCACGCCCACGAAAGTAGGTGGAACGATGATCCACGTAGATCTGACGTGGTCTGAGACCGACTCTAGGCGTGGTGAAGTACATAGCGTCGACTCCCTGTGCTCCAAAGCGGGGAATCCCAGTGTAACCAGCACCAAGGTTAAGGAGTGGACCTCTGATCGGCTCGTAACCTCCAGCATCTGGCAGACGACGCCCAACTGGCTGATCGAAATGTGCAAAGCGCTCGTCTCCAACAAAGTCTGTGGTGTAAGTCGCCAGCCGTGTCAAAGCAAGGTAAAGCTGCTCTCTGACTGAAGCCAACTCCTGAGATAGTGTGCGGGCAACTGCGTCACTGTGTCTCACAAACTGAGCGGTGGTGTGCAGCCTGGAGTTATCATGCTCGTAAACATCCAAGTTGTCGTAGAGAGTGAAGTGAGCTCCCTCCGAAGTGATGTAACCACGGGGGATGTGGCGATAGATAGAATCGTCAAATCCCCAGTAGTCAGCACGAAGGACGGTGAGGCTCACATAAGCTGCCTGCTGCACAGCCATATCCACTGTGGAACCCACTGCCTCGTAGCGGTGAACTACGCTCATGCCATCATCTGACAGAATGTAGACGATAGCCTGGTAGTAGGTCTGCTCAAACTCTCGCTGCTGCTCGTAGACCTGGTACTCTGGTGCCCAATGGAATCCCAGAAAAGTGACCATGTCTCTCAGCATCTCCGGATAACCGGCAGTGCTCTCACAACGAGTCATACGAACCACCTGCGGGTAGAACCTGAGATCCATCTGCAGATGATCGGGGAAGCTTTGATTAGACGCCGGTAGAAAACTGAAGTGGCAAGCAACAACAAGGTTCCAACGGACGAAAAGGATCTTGAGAAGAACAGGATATCGAAGCAACATTTGGGAAACACGATACCAAACACTCCTGAGGTACTACGGAAAACCCATCCGGCCTTCTAAAGGATCAATATCTACTGCTTAAGGAATAGAGGATCTGCTTCCGGGGCTTATGTGCCTCCGTTCTCAATCGTGAGTAGGCAACATGAAAATCATGTCACAACCACCTCCATTCCTATGGTCTAGTAGATATAACCATCCTAGAAAAACCAGTATACGTGAAATCCTAACTTGAAAGTTTAGATGAGAAGAGAAAACAACGTTGCACTTTCTTACCAGAAAAGGGAGGGTGGGTGGGGAAAGAAATAAAAGAACAGAATTCCTACTCTCATGTTTCATTTTTCCTATATAGCTACAAAATAGTTTCTAGACTCAACTGCGACCAGTAAAAGGGATCCTACAGGCAGATAGGCTCTGATACCATTTGTCGCACCCGGACTTTTAGAGAATACTCACAGCCCGCTAAACAGTAGATAAATGGCTTACGGGGCCTACCTGCACCCGCATCTCAATATGAGTAGGCCAACACGTAAACGTGTGACAACCATCCTCTACTATTCATCGTCTGTGAAACCATCCAATAGAAATCCGAATACTTCCATTGACATACTTCATAACATACACACATGGTACGTCAACGGCATTTAAACAAGTGATATCACAACAAATCTCTAAGACACAAAGAAATAGAAATAAGTGGCAAAAGCTCTCACTAGAGCAGAGATAGCAAATAGAGTCATGCAGAGGACACATGTCCCAACAAGTCATCATTACATCACAGCGGAAGCATCCAAAGTGTCTGAGTACAGACAAGATCCAAATAGGCCTAAGAGGCCGGAAACGAAAGAGCGGAGCCCATCCACGAAGTCTCGGATCCTGCCCGGGTCCGCTATCTACTCGTCAGCAGCCTCGTCATACTCCACGTAGTAGCCACCAAGGGGATCCTCAGAAACGTAGTCCGCAGAACACGCAGCCCCAAAGGGGTCAGTAAAGACGAGTACTGGCAAGCAAGACGCACAAGATACCAAAGGGTACCCGACAACACCAAGTACAGATGCTTTGGGTTCAACGGAAGATAGGTGATACAAAGGTGCGGCAGCGGGCTGCCCTACCAACTACAGAGACACGCTACAATATCCGGCTAAAAGAAAGGGATAAGATAGCGCATCGGAACCAACTACCACTAACCTCAAACAAACCCATCCTGGATCTCGCCCCTTATCCAAACAAGCAATCCGAGGATAACCCACACAGTTGGGTTAATGAAGGTTCAAGTTATTGTGTCAATAAGCCTATTACTAGTCAAATTATTATTAATTAGGTGTAAGTTGTCTAATCCTTATTAGCCAGCCCTATCACCAAGTCATCCATAACCGCGGACAACACGGCTTCTCGAGAAGATTTAACCCTGCAGGGATGCACCAATTTGGCCGTACACGTAAGAATAACCCGCTAGGCGGGGATCAAACCCACCAAGCAGGCCACTCAACACAACCCAACTCTTCTTTGCATCAAGCCCAAAGAACCCCGTGCAATTGAGCGCACGGCTAATCAAGCCCCACGAAGAAAAGGGGACCCTCATAGCACTCTAAGAACGTGTCCCCCTAAATGCCGACTACAAAAGTTACCACCCTGGCGCCAAGGGTTCGCACCTGCATATGCATGCGGCAAATGGAAAACCCGAACTAAATGAGGCGATTTGGACGAGATGCGAATCGAATCAAAGTTGAGGGGGGCGCCCATACACGCTTCCCACATGCGGTTAGCGCGCTCATCATGGATCTAGAGGACAAGAACTTTTCATGAGTTCGACACTAGCAGGCCTCAAAACCATACCCGGCCTCCTGCCGGTGCCTTATCATCAAATTAGCATTACCTCAAACATTAACAGGTTGTTGTTTAAACATCGAGCCCCCAGAACATAATAAATATGGTAACAGGAAATAACGGACATCAGTCTCGAGCATAAACAACCCTAAGCATGCTAGTAAGACACAGGCAACAAGCAACGGGGTTATAAGTGTGGAGGATAGGCTATATCAGGGTTACAGGATAACATGTGATAGGATCGGAACACGAGCAACGAATCTTAAGGCTAGCAGATTAGACAACGGAAAGTATCGGTATCCAGTATGGAAAGGACACAATGGTTCAGGTGAGTGAATACTTGCCTGCAAACTCAGTAGCCTGGTACTGGGCTAACTCCTCTGAAGTAGTGTCATAAACCTCGTCTGTCTCAACGTCGTCGTCTATTCGAGAAGAAGCAAACAAACAACGCAGGGAGACAAACAATCAATAACATGGCATAATGCACAAACATGGGATGATGCATGACAATTTAATTGATGCATCAAAGATAAGCTAGTTGACATGGTAACATAATTAAATGGGCCCATATGCAATTTGGGTTGCATATAGAAAGGCCCAAGAATTAAAGTTGAATTGAGTGATCTACAAATAACCATCATGTGAAAGTTGTTTAGAATGATGCATGGATGATGAAAACAATAAGAAAACAACAATAGCTTCAATTTGATATGTTGTTTACCAAGTTTGGAATTTTATTTATTAAGTTATGAAATTTGGCTTCTTAAATGAGCTACACAAACATTTATTGTTTTCACCCATTTTAATTGTTCAAATTATATAACAAAATTCATATTTGGAAAGAACACAAAATTTTAGATGGAATACATATTTCATTTGTTGAAAATGGATTTAAAGTGAGCAAGTTATTAATTTGACAATTTTAAATACATTAATTAAGAAACAGTTGTTTTCAGCAATTTAATTTATTTGAAACAGAAAACAAAATTGATATTTGCAAAGTTCATGAAAAATGGAATGGAAAACATATTTGGTTTGTTGAATTTGGAATTTTTATGCCCAAGTTATGAATTAAACAAGTTTGAACAAGATTTGAATGGATTTAATTCAAGTATGAAATTATTTGAATTTTATTTGTTCAAAACATTCAATGAAGTTCATATTTGAAAAGATTACACTTTTCTGGTTTGAAAACATATTTTAGAAATTAAATTTGAGTTTAAGTTGAATTAGTTATGTTTTGGACAATTTTAAATGAATTAAATAAGGTAGAGAAAATACTATAATTTTTAATTGTTCAAAATAGGAAACAGGTTGCATATTCGAAAAGTTTAGGAAATTTTGAATGGAATACATATTTTATTTATTAGATTTGGATTTAATATTCAAAAGTTATTTGAATTTAAAAAACAGGGGCTATTCTGCAATTTTAAAAGTTTAAATTTTATTCCAGGGGCTTAGTTGCGAAAAAGAAATTCCAGATAGGGCCCTAGGAGTTTGATCAAGCAGGGCAGAGCAGCCCTGGGTCACTGGCCAGTGGGCCAGCGCCCAGCTGGCGCCTGCGTGGCCGTGCGTGGAAGCTGGCGTGGCCACCACTGCCGCTGACCGGTGGGCCCGCGCAGCCAACGTGGCAAAGCAGAAAAAGGGTGGCTTTTATTCTGCGCGGGGGAATCGAACTCGCGCCCTCGCGCCGAGAGCCGCTGGATCGTGCCACTGGGCTAGCTCGACGGTGGTGATAGGAGAGAGATGCGTGGGGTTTTGAGGTGGTGTTGCGGGACTGAAACTGAACGAAAGTTTCAGACTTTCGTCTGAAACACGGCGACAAGCGACGGCACGGCGGGGCAGCACAGCGCGGCGACCACGAACGGGCGGCGCTGGGCGTGTGCGTGTGCGTGCTGGGCATCAGGAAGGGGTGTGGCGTGCGTGCGTGGAGAAAGGAGGGCAGGAGCTCACGGCGGCGAGCCTCGCGGCGTCAGCCATGGCGGACAGAGGAGGGTGGCCGTCAGGTCCTCCTCGAAAACGGACGCGGGCTACGGTTTCGTCGACGGGAAAAGGTCCGGTAGCTCACCGGGGTGCTGGCGGAGGCGATTGTTGGACGTGAGGGTGACGGAGACGATGGCGCGGCGACAATCTTCAGAGCAGCCGCGGCGGTGTCGAGCTCGTCGTCGAGGATCAGCGGCGCCTGGGGCTCGACGGAGATGTGGATGGTGGCGAGGAAGAAACGGGGGTGCTGCTCGTGCCCCTGGCTTGGTCGGAGACGCTCCCTAGCGTGCTGTCAACGGCGGCGCCATGCTCTGCAACCTCCCCCCAACGATCGCCGGAAAACAGAGAGGAGGAAGGGAGAGAGAGAGAGGAGAAAATGGCGGCGGCGGCGGAGATGGAGGATGAAGGGAATGGCGCTAGGGTTTGGGGCCTCGGGGGGGGGGGTAGATAAAGGGGAGAGGGGAGCAGGTGGAGAGGGCGCGGTGGTGCGGTGCTGTCGTCAGGTGACGATCTCCGTACGGAGGAGGGAGAAGGGGCCGCGGGCCGCACGCGCTGCGCGCTGGGGTGGTAGGTGGGCTGGGCTGGCCCAGCTGGCTGGCCTGGTCTGCCTCCCCCAGCCCGTTTTCATTTTTATTTATTTTTCTGTTTACTTTTTTTTGTAGGAAAGAAAAAGAGAGAAAAGAATAGGGTTTTGGGGTTGAAAATTTTTGGTGATAAATTTTTATTAGTTCTTTCTTGCAAAAGCCCAGTTGTGCAAACTTTTGTTTTCCAAAATTTTAAATTTTGTTGCTGTTTGAAATTTAAATGAAATTGATTGAATTTTGCTATACTTGAACTATTGAAAATTAAGCAAGTTAATTATATGAAAATTCAAGGTTATTGGTGTCGGGGGGTTACCCCCGAGTAGGGTAAAGGCAAGTGCTAAAGGCAAGATCAGAAGGGGTGTTTGGCCGAGTAGCCGGCTACCTGGTACTCGCTACCCGGTCGACTGCTACCCGGTCTCACACCTAGACAACCAGAAGGATGAATCAAGAGAGTTATGCTCCTCTGAATAGAAGAGCTGGTCCGAGTAGAAATGGCGGGAACCTACTCGGGCCAGAAGTCAAAGGAGCCGTTCTGACACCGAATCCCGCGTATCCCGGGTCCGTACTTGGCACTGTTCACAACACTGTTCATCTGGGGACGGCGTGCCTGACAGCGACAGTGTGTCAGCAGGGCGTCGCAGGATAGGGGGGACCTACTCTGTGTTCGCCACAGTGATAACAGACTGAACACTTGGTTTTGCCCAACGACTTTCCGCACCGGGACAAATCTAGAAGCCAAAGCTGTCAGCGGTGTAACATCCAAGTATGAAAAATCCCTAGTTGTTTTGCTCTTTGTTTAATTTAAAGCAATGCATCATGTCATCATCTCATTGCATTTGTTTTATTTCTGTTTGCATTGTTTTCATAATGAATTTCAAACTCTAATCAACAATTGATTTCATACTTGTCTGTTACAATCTTTTCAAATGAAGAATACAAATCAAAAACCTCTTTTGTTTCAAAATGCTTCAATAATGTTCCATTAATAAATTGCTGGTTTTTATTTCAAACAAATAATTCCAAATCACATACAATTTCAAATCAAATTCATTCAAACAGCACCCAAGTTGAGTTATAACAAATTTATAAACATTATCAATTCAATCAACTAATTTTAATCTTTTAATTCATAGGGGCTACCCTATTAAAATGCTTTGATTTCATAAGGTTTACTTAATATGAAAATTCATTCAAAGTTGGTTGAAATACAAATATCAAATAAAAATTCAAACTTTTTGACAATGGAAGTTAGCATCTGTTTGCTAATGGTCTAAATAACCTACACTGAATTTTCCAAAAAATTTACCACATTAAAAACCATCCAATGCTTCCATTTGCTTTTGCTACAAAAAAAAACAGTAAAACAGAAAAAAATAAAGGAAGCCAGCGCGCAGCAGACTAGCCTAGCATCGCCAGCCCACTCTCTAGCGCGGCCCAGCCCGCTATTTACCCGCGCGTACCGGGTCAACGATTCTATCCGCGTCACCCTCGTGTACGGCGCGCATCCGCGCGTGCCACGGCGGCACGGCGGAGCAGCGACGGCCGATTCGACGCCCTGTACCCCTATATAGTTCCCTAGGGCAGCGCGCCGCAAACCCTAGCCCCTAGGTCTCTCTCTCCCCTCGAGGCGCCGCCGGCTACCCTCTCCCTCGCTGCGATCCTCTCTCTGAAACTCTCAACCGGAGAGCTCCGATGTCTGAAACTCCGACGAGCCCTGCCACCTCACAGCACCACTTCCCCAGCTAGTCCGTGAAATCGAACCACCACTTGTCCAGGTCTCGTTGGGACACCGCGGCTCCCCGGGAGATCAACCCCATCACCGCCGCCGTCCACGTCTCTGTCCGAGGCAAACCCCCTCACCGGCGCTCCGATAGCTGAATCCGCGGTCAACACCGTCGCTGCGGACCTCCTTCCTCCTGGCTGTTCACGGAGACCACACCACCGTAACCACCTCGAGCTAGTGGACACCGCCTCCGAGCTCAACACCGACGGGATCGCCTCCGCCATCTGCGACGTCGTCGTCCACCTCCGTCGTCGAGCTCCACCGCAACAACCACACGGTGAGCACGCTCCCACCTTTCCCTCCTCTCTGTTCTCGCTCTTCTGGCACGAGCACGACCGCCTGCACACCACGCAGCACCACCCCAGCGATCCACGCAACGAGAAGGCCACGGTGATCGCCGCCGGCGTCAGTTTCTGTCAGGGTTCAGTTTCAGCCAGCGCGTGCAGTTTCAGTAAACTGCAAAGGCTGAACCTTTATCCTCCTTGCGTTTCTGTACCTGTCAAGCGAGCGCGCACAGCGCAATTGGTTCAGAGTTTCGAGCGCGCAGCGAGCGGTCGTGGGTTCGAGTCCCCGACGCGCAATTCTTTTGGAGATTTTTCTCCCCGCGCAGTGGCCCACCAGTCAGTGGCACTGGTGGCCACGCAGGCACTCGCCCAGCGCCACGTTGGCCGTGGACCACCCTGCAGTGGCTGCGGCTAGGGTGCTGGCCCGTAACCAAAGAATTAAAACGTTTCTGTTTTATTTTCCTATTTCTTTTAAATAGCAGAATAAACACTAAATCCAAATCTTTAATAACTTTTAATCCATAATTCCAATAAATAAAAGTTATATATGTTTATTGCTCCAAATTTTATTGTCTATCCAATTATTCCATTTGTGAACTGTTTTGAATTTTCCAAATACATTTAAAATTCAAATTTGAATAATTCAAATGTAATTTGCAATAATTCATAAATAATTCATACTAATTCCAAATAAGGCAAATAAAATATGTTTTTCATACCATTTTGAATGTCCTATTCAAATATAAAATTTGTTTCATTGTTTGAATAATTTAAATTGCCTAAATAATTTAATACTTGTTTAATTCATTTAAATTTGATAAAAATCATAGCTTGCTCAAAATAAAATATTTTTGAACATGCAAAATATGTTTTCAAACCATCAAAGTGTGAACTTTTCAAATGTGAATTTGAATTTATGATTTGAACAAATAAAATTCAAATAATATTCAAACTTGTTTTAAATCCAAATAAAACTTGTTTAATATTGTTTAATTCATAATAAATTCACCCTAATTCAAATTTCAATATTTGAAACATGTAATCCAACTAAAATTTGATGTTCTTTTCAAATATAAATTTTGTTAATTGTTTTGCACACTTTAAATTGATGAAAACAATAATTGTTTGTGTGACATGTTTAAGTAACCAAATTTTCCAAACTTAATAAATAATTTCCAAACTTGTTTTATTCCTTTTCCTTTGCATCTATCATTGTTATTTGTTGTTATTTTGTGGTTACCATCATGCATGCATCATGATAACAACTATCACCTAATAATTAATTGTAAATCATTTGTTCCACTTAATCTATGGACCTTTTCCATATGCAACTCAATTTAGCATAGGGGTCCATTTAAATTGTGTTATCATGTTAGCTAGTTTATTTTAATGCCACCATTAACTTGACATGCATCATCTTGATTGTGCACAATGCCATGGCAATGATTGTTTACATTCCTGTTTTGTTTGTTTGCTTCTTCTCGAATAGACGACGACGTTGAGACAGACGATCCTTACAGCACCCTTTCTGAGGATCTAGCTCAGTACCCGGCTGCTGAGTTCGCAGGCAAGTTATCACTCACATGAACCATTGTGTTCTTTTCAACATTGGTTACCGATACTTTCCGTTGTCTATTTCTGCTAGCCTTAGTAGTAGTTGTTTCTGTTACGAACCCATCACATGAATCCCTTAACCTTGATATTGCCTCACCTCCACTCCTATCACCCCTTTGGTTGAGCCGATGTCTTACTAGCATGCTTAGGTTGCTTTGCTCGAGTCTGTTACCCGTTACTTTCAGTTACCATATTTCATTATGTTCTGGGGGCTCGATGTTTAACCAATCAATCAATCATGCTAATGTTATTACCTAATAATAATTTGATGATAAGGCACCGGCAGGAGGCCCTGTGTGGTTTTGAGGCCTGCTAGTGTCGACCCTAATAGGAAAAGGGTCTTGTCTACTGATCCATGATGAGCGCACTACCCGCATGTGGGAAGCGAGTATGGGCGCCCCCCTCAATTTGATTCGATTCGCATCTCGTCCAAATCATCTCATTTAGTTCGTGCTTACTATTTGCCGCATGCATGTTTTTGCGAGCCCAGCGCAGGGTGGAACTTTTGTAGTCGGCATATAGGGGGACACGTTCTTAGAGTGCTATGAGGGTCCATTTTCTTCTGGGCTCGATTAGCCGTGCGCCCAAGGTGCTTTGGGCTTGATGCGGAGAAGAGTTGAGTTGTGTTGAGTGCCCCGCTTGGTGGGAGGCATCCCATCTGGCGGGTTATTCATACGTGTACGGCCAAATTGGTGCAACCCTGCAGGGATAATCTTCTCGAGAAGCCGTGTTTTCCGCGGTTATGGTTAACTTGGTGAAAGTACTGGCTAACAAGTACTCAGGACAACTTAAACCTAATGATTCATAATCTCACACCCCATGATTATCAATTGACTAGTAATAGGATTATTGTCACAATAACTTGTTTCATCTTAATCCAACTGTGTGAGTTATCCTCGGATTGCTTCTTTGGATAAGGGGCGAGATCCAGGATGGGTTTGTTTGATATTATCTTTCAGTTGGTTACAACACTCGATCTTATCCCCTTTCTGAATAGTTGGAAGTGATAGAATCTCTGTAGTTGGTTAGCGCAGCCAGTTGCAGCATCTTTTATATACCCTCCCTTCAATTGGACCCAAGTCATCTGTGCTTGTGTTGACGGGCTATACTTTGGTGAACTGTGAGTCTTGCTTGCCAGTACGTCTATGTACTGACCCCTTTGGGGCTGTGGTTTCCGCAGACTACGATTACGAGGATCCAGGTGACGGCTACTACGTGGAGTTTGACGAGGCTGCTGACGAGTAGTTAGCGGACCCGGGCAGGATCCGAGACACCGTGGATGGGCTCCGTCTTTATTTCAGTTTCCGGCTTCTTAAGCCTATTTGGATTTTGTCTGTACTCAGACCCCGTTGAATGCTTCCGCTGATGTAATGAATGCTATGTTGGGACATGTGTCCTCTGGATGATTGTATTTGCTATTTCTGCCTTAGTGAAGGCCATTTGCTACCTTATTTCAATCTTTTGTGTCGTAGAGGCATGTTGTGTTATCCTTTTGTTCAAAGCCGTTGACGTACCATGTGTGTATGGTATGAAGTACGTCAATGGTAGTGTCCTGATTTCTACAGGATAGTTTACATCGACGGTGAACAGTAGCGATGGGTTGTCACACATAAGTGTTGGCCTACTCGTAAGAGGACGCGGGTGCCGGAAAGCCCCGTAATCCCATCAGAATACTGTTCAGTTCGTACGGTGAGTATCCTCTAGAAGTCCGGGTGCGACAAATGGTATCAGAGCCTGTCTGCCTGTAGGATCCCTTTTTACTGGTCGCAGTTGAGTCTAGAAACTATTTTGTAGCTATATAGGAAAAATGAAACGTGAGAGTAGGAATTCTGCCATTTTTCTTCTTTCCCCACCCACCCACCCCTTTTCTGGTAAGGAAGTGCAACGTTGTTTTCTGTTCTCACCTAAACTTTCAAGTTAGGATTTCACGTGTTTTGGGTTCTCCGTAGTACCTCAGGAGTTTTTGGTCTCGAGTTTCCCGATGTTGCTTCGATATCCTGTTCTTTTCAACATCCTTATCGTCCGTTGAACCTTGTTGTTGTTGTTTCCCACTTCAATTCTTCCACCGGAGTCTAATCAAAACTTCCCCGATCATCTGCAGATGGATCTCAGGTTCTTCCCGCAGGTGGTTCGGATGACTCGCTGTGAGAGCACCGCCGGTTATCCGGAGATGCTAAGAGACATGGTTACCTATCTGGGGTTCCATTGGGCACCAGAGTACCAGGTCTACGAGCAGCAGCGAGAGTTTGACCAGACCTACTACCAGGCTATCGTCTACATTCTGTCGGATGATGGCAGGAGCGTTGTCCACCGCTACGAGGCAGTAGGTTCCACAGTGGATATGGCCGTGCAGCAGGCAGCTTACGTGAGTCTCACCGTCCTCCGTGCTGACTACTGGGGGTTTGATGATTCCATCTATCGCCACATCCCCCGTGGTTACATCACGGCAGCGGGAGTTCACTTCACCCTCCACAGCAACCTGGATACCTACGAGTCTGATAGCTCCAGGCTGCACACCACTGCTCAGTTCGTGAGGCACAGTGACGCAGTTGCTTCCGCACTGTCTCAGGAGTTAGCTTCAGTCAGGGAGCAGCTCTACCTCGCGTTGACTCGTCTGGCTACGTACACCACAGACTTTGTTGGAGACGAGCGCTTTGCGCGTTTCACTCAGCCAGCTGGGTTTCCGCTGCCAGATGCTGGAGGTTACGAGCCGATCAGAGGTCCACTTCTCGACCTTGGTCCTGGTTACACTGGGATTCCCCGCTTTGGAGCACAGGGAGACGACGCTTTCTACTTCACCACACCGAGAGTTGCTCTCAGAGCAGTCCCGCTCTACGTGGATCGTCGTCATACCTACTTCCGTGGGATTCCTCCGCACCGTATCCCTCGTCGTACTACTCACCGCCGTCCTGCGTGATGAGCATGGGAGTACCGATGTATCCATTCCTAGCTATGTTTAGTTATCCTTTGTCTTTCGAACCATGTATTGGTGTGTTGGATATTCTGATGTATTCAAACATGTGATGATGTACCTGTTGGTTATCTATTCATGCGTCGGAATAATCTATCTTTCGGTTACCAAGTCTATCCTTTTCTATTGTTGTGCTAAAATGCGTGTCTATTCAGGATGCCGCCAACAAGGAGCAACCCGCCTGAACCACCTCCGCTCACGGAGCTGTTGACTCAGATGACTCAGGTCGTGGCTCAGATGGCCCAGATCCAGGCTAACCAGCACAACAACCAGAATGCTCCGCGAGTCAGCATCAAGGAGTTTCTGAGCATGGGGCCGAGAGCTTTCGTGGCAACACGTGAGCCTCTGGATGCTGATGACTGGATCAGGGAGATGAACAGGGCTCTGGAGATAGCTCATGTTGCTGAGGAAGATAAGGTCAAGTATGCCACCTACCTACTGAAGGGTCAGGCAGCTACTTGGTGGGAGAACTACCAGACCATGAGAGCTGGCTATCCTATCACCTGGGGATGTTTCAAGGATGCCTTCCTGAAGCACCACATCCCAGATGGTCTCATGGAAAGGATGCGTGAGGAATTCTGCTCTCTCAAACAGGGCAAGCTGGACGTACTTGGCTACCAGAACGAGTTCAATCGTCTTGCTCGATACGCTGGTGACGAGGTGTCCACTGAAGCCAAGAAGATGGCAAGGTTCCGCCGAGGTTTTAACCCGGAACTGAAGTACGCTCTCACCAACATCAAGTGCAAGGACTTCGTGGAGCTCGTGAACACCGCGCTCAATGAGGAGAATGGGCGCAAGGCGTTCGAAGAGTCCCGTAAGCACTTGCGTGAGGGTGGTTCCTCCTCCAACATGACCACCCCTCCGCAGAAGCGCCGCATCTGGGTGCCAAATGGGGCTGTCACTCGGGCTCCAAATGCCCAAGCTTCTCCAGGCTTTGGTCCCCGCCCACCCAACCCATCTCAGATGCAGGGTCAGAGGTTTCCAATGGGGCAGCCAAGGCCAGGTCCTCCTCGTGTCGTCACTTGCTACAAGTGCAAGGAGACTGGACACTACGCTGATAAGTGCACTCAGAAGCAGCTACCTCCACCTCCTCGCCCCAACACCAACCAGGCAATGGTTCGTGCTCCCCCGGCTAAAGCCTTCAACTCCAACAACAGGCATGTCGGGAGGACCGCAAGGGTGAACCATATCAAGGCCGACAAAGCTGAGGAAGCTGTTGACGTCGTTCTCGGTATATTACCCGTAAACTCTATTCCAGCTAAAGTGTTGTTTGATACCGGAGCATCGCATTCTTTTGTGTCAAAGATTTTTGCAAAAGCATACAACCTAGTTCTGGTTCCGCTAAGCAATCAAATGACTGTTCACTCTCCGGGACCGCAAATGTTGACTTCCAAGATAAGCATGGACAATGAGATCCTAATTGGAGGTCGCATATTCCTTGCTTCACTCATGTTGCTGGGAAATTCTGACATTGATGTCATTCTGGGTATGGATTGGTTGAAGACCCACAAAGCTAAAATTGACTGTGCTCAAAAGTCAATAACTCTCTCCCACACTTCAGGCCAGATAGTCTATTCTCCATATGGATCAAGTTCTGTTCAGCTGTTCAACCTAGATGCCAAACCCCTTCCTGCAATTGAGAATGTTCCGGTGGTTTGTGAATTCCCTGACGTCTTTCCAGAAGAGTTGCCAGGGATGCCTCCGGACAGAGCAGTTGAGTTCGTGATCGAGCTTGAGCCAGGTACTGCTCCAATCTCTAAGCATCCATACAAGATAGCTCCTCCTGAACTGAAATTGTTGAAGGAGCAAATCGATATGTACATGGAGAAAGGTTACATTCAGCCTAGTTCCTCCGCTTGGGGTTGCCCAACTCTGTTTGTTGCCAAGAAGGATCAAACAAAAAGACTCGTGGTTGACTATCGTCCTCTCAACGAGAAAACCATCAAGAACAAGTATCCAATTCCTCGTATCGATGATCTTTTTGATCAACTTGCTGGAGCCTCAATATTCTCAAAGTTGGACTTGAGGATGGGGTACCATCAGATAAAGATCAGAAAGGAAGATATTCCTAAGACAGCTTTCACCACTCGTTACGGTCTATATGAATACACCGTCATGTCCTTTGGTCTCACCAATGCACCGGCAACGTTCTCAAGACTCATGAATTCTGTCTTCCATGAATACCTCGACAAGTTCGTTGTGGTATATCTCGATGACATTCTAGTCTACTCAAAATCCGAGGAAGAGCATGGAGAACACCTTCGTCTCACTCTCATGAAACTTCGCGAGCATCGTCTATATGCCAAGTTTTCCAAATGTGAGTTCTGGATTCCAGAAGTTGCATATCTTGGTCATATCATCTCTGCCAAAGGCATAGCCATTGATCCTGAAAAGGTTAAGGCAATTGTTGACTGGAAACCCCCTAAGACGGTGAAGCAAGTCAGAAGTTTTCTTGGCTTGGCTAGCTATTGCCGTCGTTTCGTCCAAAACTTTTCTAAGATTGCAAAACCTCTCACTGATCTCACAAAGAAGGACAAGAAGTTCGTTTGGACTCCACAGTGTGATGAGAGTTTCAACCTCCTGAAGACTAAACTCACTTCCACACCAGTTCTGGTTGGCCCAGATACTACCAAACCTTTCCAGATATTCTGTGATGCATCTCTCCAAGGTCTGGGAGCAGTTCTTATGCAAGAACGTCAAGTTGTGGCTTATGCTTCACGTCAGTTGAACCCACATGAGCAAAACTATCCCACACATGATCTTGAACTTGCAGCAGTTGTGTTTGCCCTCAAGAAATGGAGACAATACTTGTTGGGTAACAAAACTGAAATCTTTTCCGATCATAAGAGTCTGAAATACATCTTCACTCAGCCAGATCTAAACCTCAGGCAAAGGAGATGGATTGAGAAGATTAAAGACTTTGATCTCACCATTTCTTACACTCCAGGCAAGGCTAATGTTATGGCCGATGCTCTCAGTCGCAAATCCTATTGCAATAATCTCATGATCATGGAAAGCCAACCTCCACTTCATGAAGAATTCCAGAAGCTGAACCTTGGTCTTGTCCCTGAAGGATACCTTGCTAGCTTGACAGCTAGTCCAACTCTCGAGGACAAGATTCGTTCTGAAAAACTTCGTGATACTGAAATCAAGAAGATTGTAGAGCACATCAAGGAGGGCAATGATAAATTCAAGTCCTTCTCAATTGATGACAGGGGAACTGTGTTCTTCGAAGGACGCATTGCAGTTCCTCAGATTCAAAGTCTCAAGGATATCATTCTCAAGGAGGCTCATGAAACTCCTCTCTCCATTCACCCTGGAAGTACAAAGATGTACCAGGATCTCAAGACTCTATATTGGTGGCCTGGCATGAAACGTGAAATTGCTCAATACGTTTCTGAATGCGACGTTTGTCAACGTGTTAAAGCAGTCCATCAGAAAACAGCAGGTCTACTCCAACCCCTGAAAATTCCTGAGTGGAAGTGGGACATGATTGAAATGGACTTCGTTACTGGGTTTCCAAAGTCCAAAAAGGGCAACGATGCAATCTTCGTTGTTATTGATCGTCTCACTAAGGTAGCTCACTTCTTTGCTGTCAAGGAAACTATCTCAGCTAGCCAGTTAGCAGAGCTCTATACAGCAAAGGTTGTTCCTCTTCATGGTGTTCCATTGGAAATAAGCTCAGACCGTGGAAGTATCTTCACTTCTCATTTCTGGAAAAGCTTTCAAGAAGCATTGGGCACCAAACTTCTGTTCAGCACAGCTTATCACCCTCAGTCTCAGGGGCAAGTCGAAAGAGTCAATCAGATTCTCGAGGATATGCTCAGAGCATGTGGTCTCTCCTTTGGCATGAAATGGGAGGATTGCCTTCCATATGCTGAATTCTCCTACAACAACAGCTACCAGGCAAGCCTAGGCATGGCACCATTTGAGGCACTGTATGGTCGCAGATGCAGGAGTCCAATCAATTGGTCTGGAGCTGGTGAACGTTCACTCTTAGGCCCTGACATTGTTAAGGAAGCCGAGGAGAAAGTGCGTATCATTCGTGACAATCTCAGGATTGCTCAGTCTCGTCAGAAGAGCTATTATGATAGCAAGCACAGGGATATGATCTATGCACCTGGTGATAAGGCATATCTCCGTGTAACTCCCCTCAGAGGCACGCATCGTTTTGGTGTGAAAGGAAAGCTTGCACCAAGATACATTGGTCCTTTCAACATTCTCTCAAGGCGGGCAGAAAATGCCTATCGTCTTGAACTTCCAGAAAAACTATCTAAGGTGCACGATGTGTTCCACGTGTCACAACTCAAGAAGTGTTTCAAAGATCCAGATCGTGCAGTTGATCATGATTCCATTGAACTGCAAGATGATCTATCTTATGAGGAGCGCCGTATTCGTATTCTCGATGAGACCGAGCGTAAGACTCGCAACAAGAGCACCAAGTTCTTGAAAGTGCAATGGTCGCATCATTCCGATAAAGAGGCAACGTGGGAGACCGAAGAGGATCTTCGCAAGAAGTATCCGGACCTTTTCATTTCTCAGTAAGGAATCTCGGGGCGCGATTCCTTCAAGGGTGGGCGTTTTGTAACATCCAAGTATGAAAAAACCCTAGTTGTTTTGCTCTTTGTTTAATTTAAAGCAATGCATCATGTCATCATCTCATTGCATTTGTTTTATTTCTGTTTGCATTGTTTTCATAATGAATTTCAAACTCTAATCAACATTTGTTTTCATACTTGTCTGTTACAATCTTTTCAAATGAAGAATACAAATCAAAAACCTCTTTTGTTTCCAAATGCTTCAATAATGTTCCATTAATAAATTGCTGGTTTTTATTTCAAACAAATAATTCCAAATCACATACAATTTCAAATCAAATTCATTCAAACAGCACCCAAGTTGAGTTATAACAAATTTATAAACATTATCAATTCAATCAACTAATTTTAATCTTTTAATTCATAGGGGCTACCCTATTAAAATGCTTTGATTTCATAAGGTTTACTTAATATGAAAATTCATTCAAAGTTGGTTGAAATACAAATATCAAATAAAAATTCAAACTTTTTGACAATGGAAGTTAGCATCTGTTTGCTAATGGTCTAAATAACCTACACTGAATTTTCCAAAAAATTTACCACATTAAAAACCATCCAATGCTTCCATTTGCTTTTGCTACAAAAAAAAACAGTAAAACAGAAAAAAATAAAGGAAGCCAGCGCGCAGCAGACTAGCCTAGCATCGCCAGCCCACTCTCTAGCGCGGCCCAGCCCGCTATTTACCCGCGCGTACCGGTTCAACGATTCTATCCGCGTCACCCTCGTGTACGGCGCGCATCCGCGCGTGCCACGGCGGCACGGCGGAGCAGCGACGGCCGATTCGACGCCCTGTACCCCTATATAGTTCCCTAGGGCAGCACGCCGCAAACCCTAGCCCCTAGGTCTCTCTCTCCCCTCGAGGCGCCGCCGTCTACCCTCTCCCTCGCCGCGATCCTCTCTCTGAAACTCTCAACCGGAGAGCTCCGATGTCTGAAACTCCGACGAGCCCTGCCACCTCACAGCACCACTTCCCCAGCTAGTCCGTGAAATCGAACCACCACTTGTCCAGGTCTTGTTGGGACACCGCGGCTCCCCGGGAGATCAACCCCATCACCGCCGCCGTCCACGTCTATGTCCGCGGCAAACCCCCTCACCGGCGCTCCGATAGCTGAATCCACGGTCAACACCGTCGCTGCGGACCTCCTTCCTCTTGGCTGTTCACGGAGACCACACCACCGTAACCACCTCGAGCTAGTGGACACCGCCTCCGAGCTCAACACCGACGGGATCGCCTCCGCCATCTGCGACGCCGTTGTCCACCTCCGTCGTCGAGCTCCACCGCAGCAACCACACGGTGAGCACGCTCCCACCTTTCCCTCCTCTCTGTTCTCGCTCTTCTGGCACGAGCACGACCGCCTGCACACCACGCAGCACCACCCCAGCGATCCACGCAACGAGAAGGCCACGGTGATCGCCGCCGGCGTCAGTTTCTGTCAGGGTTCAGTTTCAGCCAGCGCGTGCAGTTTTAGTAAACTGCAAAGGCTGAACCTTTATCCTCCTTGCGTTTCTGTACCTGTCAAGCGAGCGCGCACAGCGCAATTGGTTCAGAGTTTCGAGCGCGCAGCGAGCGGTCGTGGGTTCGAGTCCCCGACGCGCAATTCTTTTGGAGATTTTTCTCCCCGCGCAGTGGCCCACCAGTCAGTGGCACTGGTGGCCACGCAGGCACTCGCCCAGCGCCACGTTGGCCGTGGCCCACCCTGCAGTGGCTGCGGCTAGGGTGCTGGCCCGTAACCAAAGAATTAAAAAATTTCTGTTTTATTTTCCTATTTCTTTTAAATAGCAGAATAAACACTAAATCCAAATCTTTAATAACTTTTAATCCATAATTCCAATAAATAAAAGTTATATATGTTTATTGCTCCAAATTTTATTGTCTATCCAATTATTCCATTTGTGAACTGTTTTGAATTTTTCAAATACATTTAAAATTCAAATTTGAATAATTCAAATGTAATTTGCAATAATTCATAAATAATTCATACTAATTCCAAATAAGGCAAATAAAATATGTTTTTCATACCATTTTGAATGTCCTATTCAAATATAAAATTTGTTTCATTGTTTGAATAATTTAAATTGCCTAAATAATTTAATACTTGTTTAATTCATTTAAATTTGATAAAAATCATAGCTTGCTCAAAATAAAATATTTTTGAACATGCAAAATATGTTTTCAAACCATCAAAGTGTGAACTTTTCAAATGTGAGTTTGAAATTATGTTTTGAATAAATAAAATTCAAACTTGTTTTAAATTCAATTAAAACTTGTTTAATATTGTTTAATTCATAATAAATTCATCCTAATTCAAATTTCAATATTTGAAACGTGTAATCCAACTAAAATTTGATGTTCTTTTCAAATATAAATTTTGTTAATTGTTTTGCACACTTTAAATTGATGAAAACAATAATTGTTTGTGTGACATGTTTAAGTAACCAAATTTTCCAAACTTAATAAATAATTTCCAAACTTGTTTTATTCCTTTTCCTTTGCATCTATTATTGTTATTTGTTGTTATTTTGTGGTTACCATCATGCATACATCATGATAACAACTATCACCTAATAATTAATTGTAAATCATTTGTTCCACCTAATCTATGGACCTTTTCCATATGCAACTAACTTTAGCATAGGGGTCCATTTACATTGTGTTATCATGTTAGCTAGTTTATTTTGTTGCAACCATTAATTTGTCATGCATCATCTTGATTGTGCACAATGCCATGATAATGATTGTTTACATTCCTGTTTTGTTTGTTTGCTTCTTCTCGAAATAGACGACGACGTTGAGACAGACGATCCTTACAGCACCCCTTCTGAGGATCTAGCTCAGTACCCGGCTGTTGAGTTCGCAGGCAAGTTATCACTCACATGAACCATTGTGTTCCTTTCAACCCTTGTTACCGATACTTTCCGTTGTCCATATCTTGCTAGCCTTAGTGTTAGTTGTTTCTGTTACGAACCTATCACATGAATCCTTTAACCCTGATATTGCCTCACCACCCCTCCTACAACCCTATTGTTTGAGCCAGTGTCTTACTAGTATGCTTAGGTTGTTTTGCTCGAGTCTGATTACCCGTTACTTTCAGTTACTATCTCATTATGTTTTGGGGGCTCGATGTTTAATCAATCAATCCATCATGCTAATGTTATTACTTAATAATAATTTGATGATAAGGCACCGGCAGGAGGCCCTGTGTGGTTTTGAGGCCTGCTAGTGTCGACCCTAATAGGAAAAGGGTCTTGTCTGTTGATCCATGATGAGCGCACTACCCGCATGTGGGAAGCGAGTATGGGCGCCCCCCTCAATTTGATTCGATTCGCATCTCGTCCAAATCATCTCATTTAGTTCGTGCTTTCTATTTGCCGCATGCATGTTTTTGCGAGCCCAGCGCAGGGTGGAACTTTTGTAGTCGGCATATAGGGGGACACGTTCTTAGAGTGCTATGAGGGTCCATTTTGTTCTGGGCTCGATTAGCCGTGCGCCCAAGGTGCTTTGGGCTTGATGCGAAGAAGAGTTGAGTTGTGTTGAGTGCCCCGCTTGGTGGGAGGCATCCCATCTGGCGGGTTATTCATACGTGTACGGCCAAATTGGTGCAACCCTGCAGGGATAATCTTCTCGAGAAGCCGTGTTTTCCGCGGTTATGGTTAACTTGGTGAAAGTACTGGCTAATAAGTACTCAGGACAACTTAAACCTAATGATTCACTATCTCACACCCCATGATTAACAATTTGACTAGTAATAGGACTATTGTCACAATAACTTGATTCATCTTAATCCACCTGTGTGAGTTATCCTCGGATTGCTTCTTTGGATAAGGGGCAAGATCCAGGATGGGTTTGTTTGAAGTTATCTTTCAGTTGGTTACAACACTCGATCTTATCCCCTTTCTGAATAGTTGGAAGTGATAGAATCTCTGTAGTTGGTTAGCGCAGCCAGTTGCAGCATCTTTTATATCCCCTTCTTTCCGTTGAACCCAAGTCATATGTGCTTGAGTTGACGGGCTATACTTTGGTGAACTGTGAGTCTTGCTTGCCAGTACGTCTATGTACTGACCCCTTTGGGGCTGTGGTTTCCGCAGACTACGATTACGAGGATCCAGGTGACGGCTACTACGTGGAGTTTGACGAGGCTGCTGACGAGTAGTTAGCGGAACCGGGCAGGATCCGAGACATCGTGGATGGGCTCCGTCTTTATTTCAGTTTCCGGCTTCTTAAGCCTATTTGGATTTTGTCTGTACTCAGACCCCTTTGAATGCTTCCGCTGAGATGTAATGATGCTATGTTGGGACATGTGTCCTCTGGATGATTGTATTTGCTATTTCTGCCTTAGTGAAGGCCATTTGCTACCTTATTTCAATCTTTTGTGTCTTAGAGGCATGTTGTGTTATCCTTTTGTTCAAAGCCGTTGACGTACCATGTGTGTATGGTATGAAGTACGTCAATGGTAGTGTCCTGATTTCTACAGGATAGTTTACATCGACGGTGAACAGTAGCGATGGGTTGTCACACATAAGTGTTGGCCTACTCGTAAGAGGACGCGGGTGCCGGAAAGCCCCGTAATCCCATCAGAATACTGTTCAGTTCGTACGGTGAGTATCCTATAGAAGTCCGGGTGCGACAAGCGGGAACTCGGAAGAAAGACGGTGTGTACACCATGTCGACACTTGTTTGTATTTGGCTGTATCCGGCTGGGCACCGAGTATATAAGGTGCCCCGCCGCCTCCTGCGCGAGGGATGCTGCGGATGCTGACCCAGAGCGATCACTACGTAGAGATTCTTGACCTAGTTCTTCCCGTAGAGAGAAGAGTGGCTACTCGGTAGCAAGAACCATTGTACTGTGGCTACTCGGTGAGACATCAGAATACAGAAAGAAAGGCAGGAGTAGGGGTTTTTCCTCCTCACGAGGGCCCTGAACCTGGGTAGATCGTGTTGTTTGCAGTGCTAGTTTCATCCTTCACGCGTCTACTCGTCGCGTGATCCCTCCCCGAGCGCCTCCAGCGTCCTTCGTCCCCACATCTTTAGCCATCCTATGGCATCTGCCGTGACACCACCACGACAGTTGGCGCCCACCGTGGGGCAACCAGCGGCGCTGGCTGGAGTATCCGTTCGGACGGGATCGATTTCTGCTACCGGAGAGCGCGTGGTCTGTGGCCTTGTCCACAGATTCGGCTCCTTCGACTTCGTCACCAACAACACCGCCGATTTCGGCGGCAGAGCCATGCCGGAGGGTGGCACGGTGCTTTCTTTCGGCGCGCACCTTGTCTACGTCGCCACCGTCATCGACCGCGACTACCCCGAGCTGGTGCATGACGCGGAGGATCCACCCGCCGTTATCGCCGCACGCGGAAGGCCGCTG
The DNA here is from genome assembly GCA_028641055.1 of Alopecurus myosuroides. Classification (NCBI taxonomy): domain Eukaryota; kingdom Viridiplantae; phylum Streptophyta; class Magnoliopsida; order Poales; family Poaceae; genus Alopecurus; species Alopecurus myosuroides. The sequence goes on along the minus strand of CM054062.1, from coordinate 60,097,784 downwards.
GGCCGCTCGGTGAACGTTGCGGAGGTGATGGTAGCTGGCCTGGCTGCGGACGCCGGGAAGGGCGCAGCTGCTACCGCTGCGGCTGTCGTCGAGGATCTTGCTGGCTCTAGTGCTGGCGGGAAGACGCACAATCCTTACGAGAAGGAGTGCAACCTTCCGCTCTCCACTACTCCGACGATCCCTGCGTCTGCTGCACGGACGGGCATGCCGCCTCCCACTGACCTCGAGCTCCTGACCATGAAGGCGCAGCTCGACCGGCAGCGCCAGGAGCTCCTCGCTGAGCAGGCGGAGTTGGAGAAGATTAGGCTAGAGCTTAGCTTAGATCAGCTTGAGTACAACAAGGCTCACGGTTTCACACCAGTTGTTAGGAGAGCTAGCAAAGTAGGTGCTACGCGTCGCAACCTAGGCGCCGAGATGGCAACAGTTGTAGAGGCTCCCAGTCATTCCGTCACCGCAAACACCTCCACTAGACCCAGATACAGCACACCCGCCAAGACACTTAGAGCTGCTGAGGCCGTAGATGCCGAGTTGCCGCACCTAGTTGGCGACGCGCGCGTTAGGCAGCAGGAAAGGCTGAACGAGTTGGTGCTAGAGGCGGCTAGGTAGAACGAGGAGTTCCGGAAAGCCAACCCGGGTGCTGGAGCTTCTCAGGTGGTGCACTCGCATGTGGCCAGATCTAACGATCAGGCTTCATCTCCGCATCCTAGCCGTGAGAAAAGCCGTAGTGGGCATTCCGGCAAGGATAGGCAAATGCAGGTGTACGACCCGGCTGTCGCCGCGAAACAGCTCGATGTGCCACGACAGTCCGGTCAGAAACACAACGCTGCAGGAGCAGGCTTTCAAGCCCATAAAGCTCAAAGCCAGGCCCGAGATGGAGAGCGCCCAGGTCCTTCTCAGCACCCCGTCGCTCAGCCTACTCGGCAGAGGCAGCAGCCGCGTGCAGTGGCGCCAGTCGCCAACCCGGTGGAGAAGCCTACAGCTGTGCAGGTGGACAGATATGATGACGGCTACTCGGCCATGGAGATGGCTGGCTATGACATTCTGGATCGTGTGGGCGAGCGCGTGTTGGCGCCTGGAGACGCAAGGCACCAGCTGGACCGGATCAACTTGTCGGCACGGCTGGAGAACACGGGTCCTCCTGGCCCCGAGTGCTTTGGCCCGCGCATCATGAACGAGCCTTCCGTGAAGAACTTCCAGCTTGCAAGGGGCACCAAGAGCTACAATGGCAGCACCAAGCCAGAGGATTGGCTCAATGACTATGTCACTTCAGTCCACATCGCGGGCGGCAACCGGAGATGGGCAGTGCGGTACGTACCGCAGATGGTAGAGGGTCCAGCTCGCACTTGGCTCAACAACTTGCCCAAGCACAGCATAAATTGCTGGCTGGATTTCTCGGATGCCTTCGTCAGCAACTTCACCAGCACCTACAAGAGGCCGAATAGGCCACAGCAGCTGTCCGCTTGCAGGCAGCGAGAAGACGAGACGGACCGCGAGTACCTTACTCGGTGGAGCACATTGCGGAACACCTGTGAAGGTGTGAATGAAGCCCAGGCCATCACCTGGTTTGCGCAGGGTTGCAGACATGGCAGTATGCTGTGGCAAAGGTTGCAGAGGGAGATGCCAAACACTCTGGCGGAGACCATCAAGATTGCAGATCAGTACGCACTCGGTGATCCTACCCAGCCCCTGATGGACTCCTCCGAGCCGAGAAGAAACTTCAACGGCAACAAGCGCAACGAGTTCCGCAACAAGCACAGGGGTGACCAGATAGATGTTCGGTATGACCCCGAGGAGGTGAACGCAGTGGCTGTTGGAGCTGGGGGTAGCCAAAGGCAGAAACCTGCTGGAGCCTACGGGCAGAACCAGAACCAGGGCCAAGGCAACAAGAAACCATTCCGTGCTCCTCAGTCGGGTAGCGGCAACTCGGAGCAGACTAGGAAGTTCGTCTTTGACGACATGAAGGATGGCCCATGCAGTTTCCACACTCAGCACCCTTCAAGGCCTGCTAACCACACTACCCGACAGTGCGAGTGGTGGGATCTGATCCGGAACGAGGGCCTACCTCCTCCTCCTCCTCTGCCAGCTGCAAATGCCAATGTGCAGCCTGCTCGCGCACCCGCAGCCCGGCCGCCAGTGTTTCCGAGAAGAGAAAACGTGAACCAAGTGGCTTTAGGAGCCAACCGTCACTTCAACGATGAGGGCTTCCGCAACAACAGCAACAACTACAACCGCAACAACAACAGAGGCAACAACAACTATCAGAGCAACAACAACGACAACAATGAGGGCGGAGGCCGCAACCAGTACCAAGAACATCATGAGAGCTACATGATCTTCACTTCAGAGCCCGTCGACAAGCAGTCACAGCACAGGCGTGCCATGGAGGTCAATGTCGTGATCCCTGTAGTTCCTCACTATATGCATTGGTGCAACCAAGAGATCAAGTGGTCCCGAGTAGATCATCCCAAGGTGATGCCCAACCCGGGTAGCTACGCTTTGGTGGTGGATCCTACCCTCTTGGGTCCCGAGAAGAACGTGAGGTTCAGCAAGGTACTGATCGACAACGGCAGCAGCATCAACATTGTGTACAAAGACACACTCGAGAAGCTTGGGCTGGCCGAGAACATGCTGCTACCCAGCAAGACCACCTTCCATGGCATTGTGCCGGGAGTCTCGTGCAACCCGATTGGTCGAGTGTGGATAGATGTGCTATTCGGCACAAGGGAGAACTGCCGCACAGAGCGCCTGCAGTTCGAGGTGGTTGATCATCAGAGCCCCTATCACGCTCTACTCGGCAGGCCTGCTCTGAGCAAGTTCATGGCCTCTACCCACACGGCGTATCTAAAGATGAAGATCCCTGGTCCCAATGGCGTGATTACCATCTCTGGTGATTACAAGAAGTCCATGGAGTGTGCCTCTGCTGGTTCACAGTTGGCAGAGTCAATGGTGATTGCTGTTGAGAAGAAGAAGATGTATGAGGTGGTGGCTATGGCGCAATCCGCACAAGCTGGTGCGCAGGGTGTGCCGAGTACCCAGCACGGGACCGCGTTCCAGGCATCTCAGGAGACAAAGAAGGTCCAGGTCGACCCCGAGTTCCCCGACCGCGTAGCCATCATCGGCTCCGGGTTGGCGGAGAAATAGGAAAGCGAGCTCATCCACTTCCTCCGTGAGAATCGGGACGTATTCACCTGGTCCAATGAAGATTTACCAGGAGTCCCGAGGGAGTTGGTTGAGCACTCATTACATGTGCGTCCTGACGCCAAACCCGTGAAGCAGGCTATGCGCCGCTTCGGAGATGAGAGAAGGAAGGCCATTGGCGACCAGATCACCAAGTTGCTGATAAGCAATTTCATCATGGAGGTGCTGCATCCGGATTGGCTAGCCAACCCGGTCATGGTTGAGAAGAAGAAGGAGGATCCCGAGGCTGCTACTGCATGGCGCATGTGTGTCGACTACACCGACTTGAACAAGGCATGCCCCAAGGATCCCTTCCCGCTACCTCGCATCGATCAGGTGATCGATTCCACCGCTGGTTGTGAACTGCTGTCTTTCATAGATGCCTACTCTGGTTTCCACCAGATAGCTCTCAATCCTGCTGATCAAATAAAGACTTCTTTCATTACCCCGTACGGGGCTTATTGCTATCGTGTCATGTGTTTCGGGTTGCGGAATGCGGGTGCTACTTATCAGCGGTGCATGCAGAAATGCTTGCACGATCAGCTCGGCAAGAATGTGCAGGTGTACGTAGATGACATTGTCATCAAAACGAATAAAACACATACTCTGCTTGCCGACCTGGAGGAAACCTTTGCCAACCTGCGCAAGTATAAAATGAAGCTGAACCCGAGTAAATGCACCTTTGGTGTCCCGGCTGGCAAGCTACTCGGCTTCCTGGTGTCTAGTCGGGGCATTGAAGCCAATCCTTCAAAGATAAAATCTATTGAGAGCATGTCTTTGCCGAGATCCCTGAAGGATGTGCAAAAATTCACTGGTTGCTTGGCATCTCTGAGCCGTTTCCTAGGCCGAATGGGCGAGAAGGCCCTGCCTCTGTACCAGCTGATGAAGAAAAGTGACAAGTTTGTCTGGACTCCGCAAGCGGATGTGGCATTCAATGAGCTGAAGGCAATGCTGGCTAGCGCTCCCATCCTGGCTAGTCCGCTACCCAAGGAGCCAATGCTGCTATACATTGCTGCCACTAACCGAGTAGTCAGTGTGGTGATTGTGGTGGAGCGAGAAGAAGAAGGCAAGAATGTGCAGCGCCCAGTATACTATCTCAGCGAAGTGCTATCCAGCTCCAAGCAGAACTACCCGCATTACCAGAAGATGACCTATGGCGTGTACCTGGGCGCCAAGAAGCTAAAGCATTACTTCCAAGAGCATCCTATCACGGTTGTGAGCTCTGCTCCCATCTCGGATATCATGGGCAACAAGGAGGCGAGTGGTCGAGTAGCCAAGTGGGCAATCGAGCTGGCCGCGTACGCCCCCGCGTACGCGAGGAGAGAAGCCATCAAGTCTCAGATTCTGGCGGAGTTTCTGGTAGATTGGGCTGAGGTGCAGTACGAACCTCCTGCTCCAGTTTCTAATTACTGGAAGATGCATTTTGATGGCTCGAAGGTGAAGGAAGGCCTTGGTGCTGGCGTAGTGCTTACGTCACCCAAGCGAGATCAACTCAAGTACGTGCTGCAGATTCATTTCAAGGCGTCCAACAACGTAGCAGAGTACGAGGCAGTGGTGCACGGCTTGCGAGTAGCCAAGGAGGTTGGCGTGCAGCGCATTATATGCTATGGCGATTCAGATCTGGTGGTGCAGCAAGTCTCTGGCACTTGGGATGCTCTAGATGCCAACATGGCATCATATCGCTTCCTGGTACAGTCTATGACTGGATTCTTCGAAGGTTGCGAGTTCCAGCACATTCACCGAGCAGAGAACGAAGCGGCAGACGAGCTGTCCAAGTTGGGGTCTTCTCGGCAATCCATCCCGGCGGGGGTTGCCTTCGAGCACTTGAGGAAGCCATCCATCAAGCCATCTCCCAACTCGGAGTCCATATTTGTTCCTTCTCTGCCAAGTGAGGAATCCGTTCCAATGGAGATTGACTGGGAGAATGCAACAGAGAACCCGGGGACTGCCGCTCCCTACTCGGGGACTGCCGCTCCCTACTCGGGGACTGCCGCTCCTTACTCGGGGACTGCCACTCCCTACTCGGGGACTGCCACTCCATACTCGGGGACTGTTGTCTTTAACCCGGGGACCGTCGCATTCATTGAGGAGGTCCTTGCCAATCGTTCAGGGCTCCAGAGAAGTGCTCCCAACCCTAAAGAGCACCCAGAGACGCCTCTCCCAATGGAAGTGGACGAACCAGTGTTTCCCACACGGGAGACACCGAGTTGGGCCATGCCCATATTATCCTTTCTAAAGGATGGTACTCTGCCAGAAGACGAGGTGGCCGCAAGGCAGATTCAGAGAAGATCCAAGGGCTACACTATATTCAGAGATGCGCTGCACAAAAGAAGTGCCACCGGCGTGCTGCAACGTTGTGTGGACCCAGAAGAAGGAGGAGAAATTCTGTTGGAAATACACCAAGGAGAATGCGGGCACCACGCCTCTTCTCGGGCATTGGTCAAGAAAGCTTTTCGGCATGGCTTCTACTGGCTCACAGCTCTGCAGCAAGCTGAAGACATCGTGAGGAAGTGCAATGGCTGCGAGATGTTCGCAAGTAAGATTCACATGCCTGCTTCCGAGTTGAAAACAATTCCTATCACATGGCCGTTTGCCGTATGGTGCCTGGATATGGTTGGCCCCTTCAAGCCGGCTAAAGGCAACATGACACATATCTTAGTCATGGTGGACAAGTTCACCAAGTGGATTGAAGTGAAGCCTATTCGGAAGTGCGATGGAGCTACAGCCGTGAAATTCTTAAAGGATGTGATCCTGAGATACGGCTACCCGCACAGCATCATCACCGACAACGGCACAAATTTCGCAGAAGGGGCAATGGTGCGGTTCTGCAGAGATAAGCACATCCGACTAGATGTTGCATCTGTTGCGCACCCCGCTTCCAATGGGCAAGTGGAAAGAGCAAACGGCATGGTACTGGCAGGCATAAAGCCAAGGCTGATTGAGCCATTGCTGAAAACACCTGGGTGTTGGCTAGACGAGTTGCCAGCGGTGTTGTGGAGTCTAAGGACTACCCCTAACCGGTCACCCGGCTACACGCCATTCTTCTTGGTATACGGGGCTGAGGCCGTGTTGCCAATAGATTTAGAGCATGACTCCCCCCGAGTAACCCTCTACACTGAGGTGGAGGTGAGAGAAGCTCGAGAAGACGACGTTGACCTGCTCGAAGAAGCAAGAGAGCTCACTCTGTCACGTTCGGCTATCTACCAGCAAAGCCTGCGGCGTTATCATAGCCGAAAGGTGAACCCAAGGGTTTTCCGAGAAGGAGACATGGTCCTCAGGCTTGTGCAGCGCACAGCCGGGATGCACAAATTGTCTCCTCCATGGGAAGGGCCCTTCATTGTGAGCAAAGCGCTACACAATGATGCCTATTATCTCGTGGACATGCGTCCATCACAGGAGAACAGGGCAGATAAAGCTGGAGAGGAATCCAAGCGCCCTTGGAATGTAGCCCTACTTCGTCGCTTTCATTCGTGAGCAAAGATGTGTATGTACTCTCTTATCCGAGTTAAAATTCTACCCTGCAATCTGAAATTCAGCTCGGGGACTGCCCTCGTCCAAACTTGCTCTGTGTGTTTCTACCCGGCTTTACTTTTGTCCACTCGGTTGCTCTGCTTAAAATTTCACGAGTACATCTAGTACTGTGTTTAAACCTACATGCCAACTCTTCGACTCTGCTGCTGTCCGAAACCCGGCTTCATGGCAAGCAAGAGAACAAGCAAAAGGTCAATGAGCACAAGAAAAATTACTAAGGAAAGAAAAAGTGCAGGAACCGAGTAGGATGTATTTTACTGTTGTTTCTTGTTAACTCCTTCTCGGCTAAGTGGTGGGCTGCGTTACTATGAGTATTTCTAAGTGGCTAAGTATTTGCAACTCCAACTTTGAATTCTTGTGACTCGAATACCAAAAAATCAACAAGTTGCGGGTAAAAGCTAAGATAAAAAGGAAGAGCGAATAAGAAATGCAACTCCTGGACTCGCATGATAACGCAACTCGGCATTCGAGCCAAAGTTGCTCAAATTGACTAAGTTAAATATCAAACGTGAATAAAACTGAGTAGCAAACGACAAGGATAATTGTTTCGATACATCTGCACCCGGCATCCCGGGGATCTGATAAAAGTTTCGAGAATAAAGTTGCAGGAAGTAGTCAGGTAGAAGCAGCAGTGTTCTCGGCGCTGGCCTTGGTGGCTTCAGTGTCAGTGTTGGTCTTGGCGGCTTCAGCTTCAGCGCTGGTCTTAGCAGCATTAGCCTCCGAGCTGGCGGCGTCAGTCTTCGCGGCATCAGCATCCGGCTCAGTAGCAGCCTGCTCGGAAGTGGCAGTGGACACCGAGGTGGAGGCCGCAGTCTGAGCGAGGAGTCGCACCGTGTCGTCGAGAGCCGCACCTGAGGAGGTGACGAACTCGAGGGCCGCGGTGTCGATCACCATATCCACGCTCTCGGCCTCCTCCTCGCTGTCCGCGACGACCGCGGACTTCCCCTTCCGGGCCTTGTAGCGATCACTCTCGAAGCTGCCCAGGTCAGACTCGGTGGAGTCCTCGTCTTCATCATCGTCGTCATCATCGCCTTCGTCCACCTCGGTGTCAGGCTCGGTGAGACCGTCGATGAAGCGCGCGGTGCTTGCATACTGGGCGACCTCGTACGCGACGGCCTGGCGGAGAGCCACGCAACCGGAATCCGTCTCCCACTTGGAGTCCTCACGCATCTCGCGGACAACCTGCAAGTTGAGGTTCTCATACCAGCTGGTGATGAATAGCAGCATCATATCAGCGCCTGCCCAAGCTCCGGACGCCCTCCATTTCTTCAGCTCGGCCTTCACACCATTAAGCTTCACGGCAAGTCCGCGGATAGTTTTTGGCGCGGAGTCTTTGGTCCAGAACACGTCATGGAGCTTGAAGGCAGTGCGCACCAGATCGGTGCCCACACCACTTAAGCGCTGAAGCTGCCCCTGCATGACCGTGATGCTATCTTCGATCTCTGCCTTGGTGTCCATGGGTTCGCCCTTCTCAATGCGAGCTGCTCGGGCCTTCGCCAAGGCAGGCTTACAAGATGACTCGAGGTCGGGGAAGATTTCTGAAAAAGCTATTGAGAAGATCAGAAACAGAAGCCGAGTAGAAAAATAAACCGAGCAGCGAAGAAGCGCAAGAAACAAGAGAAGGGCGGAGAAGCAAGCACTTACTGTTCAGGTCGAAGAGTAGCGCCTGCAGCTTTTTCTTCCAAGACTCCTCGTCAGCAACATGCTTCTCTTCTACCTTCCGGAACTGCGCCAGCTGGAGCATAAGATCCGAGTTGCTCTCCTTCAGCGTCTTGCATTCCAGCTCGAGAGCCTTTCGCTTGGCTGTGGCTGCCACTTCGGCTTTTTTCTTCTCGGCCACCGCGTTGTCTCTCTCGATAGCTAGATCAGTGGCTTTCTGGAGAGCAGTTCGCACCTGGGCCTGAAGTGGTTTCAACTCGTCGAGGTGCCTTTTCTTGAATTCCGCCTCAAGGCTTGCAATCTGCGCCTGCACCTCAGCAGGCTTGAGGCAGTCGAGATGCTCTTCGACAAACTTCTTATGATCTTCTGTGAAAAGCAAAGCACGGTCAGCAGAGTAGCAAAGATGAAAGCAAGAAAACAAGCCGAGAAGAACACCAACTCACCTTCCAGCCTCTTGATTTTGGTTTGGCCGCTCTCGACGAAGGCGCGGCAGTTGGAGTGCTCCTCGGCCAGGGTCTTAAACTTGCCTGCAGAAAGGAGTTGGTCAGAGCAGAAAGCAACAGCGGGCGTAAACATAAAACGCGGGAACCGCGTAGCTAAAAGCTCACTCTCGATCTCGGAAAGCTTGAGGGCGCTGTCCATGACCTCCTTATCCGATGCCTCAGCAGACTTGAGCTCCGATTCCAGGGCCTCAAGACGCCTTCTAGCGATGTTGTGGTTCCATAGCAGCCGCCGGTACAGGTTGGTTCTTTTCAGAAGGCAATTCTTAGAAGAAGAAAGAAAAAGAATCAGAAAAAGTCGTGAAGATTCAACCCGAGAAGGCGGCAACTCGGTTGAGTACCCGTCTACTCGGCCAGAATCTCGGGGACTGAGGGATGGATAAGAAGAAGCAGAAGAATAGAAGAGAAGGAAAATGCAACTCGGAACGGATGAGAAAAGCTTACCGCGTAAGTCTGTTCAATATCCTCCACGGCCTTGCGATGGACGAAGAGCTTGGCGGCGAGTGTGCTGGTGTTGGATGCAATAGTCATGGGTTTATAACCCATGTCTGCCTTGTTCCAGTCGACGCACATGTGGTCCAGATCGCCCAAAGATGTGCCGTGCCAGTTCGTGTTGCCGAGGACGTCGCTGTCCCACTCAGCATCGATAAATCCAACCCGGTCGAATATCTGCTCGAGGCCCGTGGATGTTACCTCGGTTTCCGCAACCTCGCGCGAGTGGATCGAGACGGATCGGTCCTTGTTCCTGGCTGGAGGCTTGGTGTCCACCGGCGTAGCCTGTTTGCCCCTCCTGATAGCGAGCTTCTTCTCGACTGGGGTCAATGGAATGCTGTGCTGCTGGCTCACCTTCACCATGTAAGGTGGGAAGGTGGGTGGATCCGGGAAGCTGGATCCTGCGGCGGTATCAGCAGTCGCATCAGGGTCACGGATGGTGAGCTGGCCGGGCTTGGCAGTTGGTCTTGGCGGCGGCATCGTGGCAGCACCACGCGTACCGCTACGCGAGGGATTCCTGCGAACAGTGCCCTCTGACTGGCCAGCTGGCTTCTCGGCGGCCTGGTTCCCAGAGGTCTGTTTCTCGGCAACCTTCTTCTCGGCGGCCTTCTTGTCAACGGCTTCCTGTTTGATATTCTTGATAAGCTGCTTGGCCGGAGGGCTGGATGCTGTCTTGGTTTTCTTTGTTGGTGGAGAGTTTGGCGTGGTGGAGGAAGTACCCTGCTGGGTAGGCGGCGCCAAGGGCGCGCTGTCCGGCGCAGCATCCGGCTGAGCGCTACCCTGCGCGGCGTCTGGTTGCGCGTCGCTCAGAGGATATTGCTCTGTCTCATCAATTGTCTCAACCCGCTGCCCGGCGGCGGGGTCTTGCTGTGTGGCGTCTTGTCCTTCTACCCGCGGCTGGGCCGCGGGGTCGTCTTGCTCAGCAGCCCTTGTCGCTGGCTGCTCTTGGTCCTCTTCTCGCCGCTTAAGGGCGGCATCGTCATCATGCTTCTCGGGGTCTTGATCTAGGTTCTCCTCGGCCGTGGCAGCCGGAGGAGAAGGTGGCCTTGCGTCGCGATCAGCGTCCCGCGCTTCTTGATCTGCGCGGGCCTGTTGCTCCTGCTCGGCGTCGTGGGTGTCGCTGTCCATGTATCGAGCGTCGTCGGAGTCGTCCCCTTTCACGGGAGAGGACACACGCGCTCCGGCTTGCGCTGCGGCTTCAGTCTCTTCGTTGAGGTCGATGAGATTATCGACGTCAATGGCGGATTTCTTTTTAGTCTTGGTGGGCGCGAGAGCGGCATCAGCGTTCAAGGGGGCTCTGAAGAAAGAAACATGTTCAGAAAAAAGAGAAGGATAGAGGAAATCGAGAAGAAGCAACGAAGTAAGAGAATTGGGAATTCGCGGCAGCAGAGGCGCATAACTAAGGAGAAAGTGCTTACCCTTTACGGGCAGGGATTGTCCGTCCTCCTCTCGTCACGGTCTTCTTGGTCGTCTTCCCGGCCGTCTTCTTCTTCTTGGCGGGGGGCTCCTGAGCACCGCTACCCGTCCGTTTGCGGGTAAGAGGAGCAGCGATCGAGAGCGGCTTGACGACAAGGGCTTCCTCGTTTTCCTCCTCGTCTTCCTCTTCAGCATCAGCGCTGCCTGTGAAGTTCGGAAGAAGAAAAACGGCTCAGAAACAAGAGGAAATTGGGTAGCGCGGCTTGCGACCAGACAGGATGAGCTCAATTACCTTCGTCGTCATCCTCAGACCAATCACGGACAGACGCATCTACGTGATGTTTCTCCGTCTGAGCGGCATGGGGGAGGTTGAGCCTGTCCGCGGTCTCGAAGGAGACCTCGTCGTCCTCCTCTCGGTCCTCCGACCAGTTTTCCTCGAAGCGTTCCATGCTCTCAGCGAGCTGGCGAGCAAGGACCTGAAGAACAGAGAAAGACCACAAGTTAGGCGAGTAGCATAGAGGCATCCTACTCGGCGAGGCGTGCAAACACAAAGCACATTAAGCCTAAGCAATGCTACTCTGTGTCCTACTCGGCAAGGCGTGCAAACATAAAGCACACTAAGCCTAAGCAGTTCTGCTAAGTGCTCTACTCGACGCAGAATGCAAATACTAGTTGCTGCAAGATAAGGGGGCTATCTACTCGGAACATGCATATAAGAGAGAGGAAAAGAAGTACATACCCGCTCAATTGGCTTCGTGCGGCTGTAAGGGATGAAGCCATACTGCCAATTGTCCCTGAGACCCGTGGTCATGATGGACCGCGCATGAGCGGCGACATCCGCGTTGCTGAGCTCGAACGTGGTCGTCCGAGTACAGTCGCGGGGGCCGCCCATGTAGCACATGGGGTGGACGCGGCGCTGGAGCGGCAGCACCCGCTTGGAGATCCAGCAGGCGATCGGGTCGTCGCTCTTGAGCCCTTCTTCGGCCAGATAGGCGAGGCGCTCGTCCATCTGCTTCAGGTTGCTGTCGATGAACGGTTTGGTCCGCCAGTTCTGCCCGGTGGGAGCTCGATTGCTCCAAGGGGGCAGATTGATTCGGTCCTCCACCTTGGCTCCCTTCGTGGCGGGGACATTCTGCACATACAGGAACGTCCTCTGCCACTTACGGACAGAATCCAGCCCCTTGATGCGCGGATGGTTGGTTCCAGGGCGCTGCACCATCATGGCGTTGCCGGTCTCGGTTATCCGGCTGCTGGTATCCGCGCCGTCCTTCTTGCCCTTGCTCTGCTGGCGAAAGAAGAAGTACCTGGACCACGTCTCCGTCGTGGGGCGAACTCCCAGGAAGGCCTCGCATACCACAGCGTGGTACGAGAGGAAGACGACGGTGTTCGGAGGGAGATGGTGCATCTGGAGGCCGTAGTGGTCGAGGAAGGAGCGGAGGAAGTTGGATGCTGGAAGCCCGAATCCTCGCGCGAAGTGCGCGAGGAAGACGACGTGCTCGCCTTCCTGCGGGGCAGGGACGAGCTAATCGTCAGGTTGCCGGCAGCGAACACCGGGAGGAACTCGCCGGGTGTTCACCAGCCATTGGCAGTCCTCGGCGGTGACCTCGGACCCAACCCAGCCGGCGCGAGCGTTGTCGTCGCGAGCCATGGCGATGAGGAAGAAATTGAGGAAAAGATTGAGAATTTGGTGTGTGGAGAAGCTCGCGGCGGCGCAGTGAGTTGCGCGGCGGCGAGGAGCTCTGCGGTGGCGGAGAAACGAGAAGGCAGAGGGGAAATTGTGAGCGGAAGAAGAAGAAGGAGTTACCGAGGGGGTATTTATACCGCTCTTCGAGTTACCGTTACGAGTTGAGGAAGTGGGATCGATCGTGGCAGTAATCGTGTGGCGTGGGGTCTGTGGGCCGGTTAGAAACGCACTAAGCGCAGAACGCGCGCGTAACGGCCGCATTAGATCCCACGACGAGATCGTGGGCGATTACTGCGCGTGATGGGACGTTACGAGCTGGTGGGCCCACCCCGTGAAAACTGGGCGCGTGGCCTGTCAGTTACCAGGCACCGAGGCGTCGAAGTCGTGTCCGCATGACACGTGCCCAGTTGCAGCGCGGAAAGCCGGATTGTGCTCTGTCACGCAGAGATTCCGTTTCCAGATTTCACTAAGTCATTTTACTCGGCCACAGAGAAGAGAAGTGGCCCTACTCGGAAGAAAGGAAACAAGATCAAGGGCTACTCGGAGGTTTTCACTCGGTATCTCAAAGCTCAAGGGCAAGACTGTCAAGGTTGGTTTTTAAGCTGGCAGGGCCCAGTGAACGAATTCGCAGGGCTCTACCAGCTTCGGGGACTGCTGTCGGGGGTTACCCCCGAGTAGGGTAAAGGCAAGTGCTAAAGGCAAGATCAGAAGGGGTGTTTGGCCGAGTAGCCGGCTACCTGGTACTCGCTACCCGGTCGACTGCTACCCGGTCTCACACCTAGACAGCCAGAAGGATGAATCAAGAGAGTTATGCTCCTCTGAATAGAAGAGCTGGTCCGAGTAGAAATGGCGGGAACCTACTCGGGCCAGAAGTCAAAGGAGCCGTTCTGACACCTAATCCCGCGTATCCCGGGTCCGTACTTGGCACTGTTCACAGCACTGTTCATCTGGGGACGGCGTGCCTGACAGCGACAGTGTGTCAGCAGGGCGTCGCATGATAGGGGGACCTACTCTGTGTTCGCCACAGTGATAACAAACTGAACACTTGGTTTTGCCCAACGACTTTCCGCACCGGGACAAATCTAGAAGCCAAAGCTGTCAGCGGGAACTCGGAAGAAGGACGGTGTGTACACCATGTCGACACTTGTTTGTATTTGGCTGTATCCGGCTGGGCACCGAGTATATAAGGTGCCCCGCCGCCTCCTGCGCGAGGGATGCTGCGGATGCTGAACCAGAGCGATCACTACGTAGAGATTCTTGACCTAGTTCTTCCCGTAGAGAGAAGAGTGGCTACTCGGTAGCAAGAACCATTGTACTGTGGCTACTCGGTGAGACATCAGAATACATAAAGAAAGGCAGGAGTAGGGGTTTTTCCTCCTCACGAGGGCCCTGAACCTGGGTAGATCGTGTTGTTTGCAGTGCTAGTTTCATCCTTCACGCGTCTACTCGTCGCGTGATCCCTCCCCGAGCGCCTCCAGCGTCCTTCGTCCCCACATCTTTAGCCATCCTATGGCATCTGCCGTGACACCACCACGACAATTGGAATCAATATAAATGGTTTGATTTGAATGTTTTATTTGGAAAGGTTGTAACAGACCAAGTGTGAAACATAATGGTTTGAAATTTGATTTGAAATTCAAATGGAAAACAAGTGAAAACAAATGCAATGCTCATGATGGAATGATGCAAACTGAAATTAAACAAGGAGCAAGCATTTTAAGGTTGTTTTTCATACTTGGGATGTTACAGGGTGCCTCCTCGGAGATGCCGAGAGGGGTGTTCCTTGTAGATGTGAGTTTCTGGGAAATGATGTTGGTGGTTGACAAGATGACGATTTTAGTAGTTTAGTAGCTTTCTCATCTGTTTGAAAAACACTCCATGAGACGTGCTATTCTTCCTCGACTTGGAAAAAAAAGATCGCTTTACGCAAAATAGCCTTCATAAAACCTTTCTGAAGATAGCAGATATATAATAGGTTAACTATGTCCTGTTGAGTACCTCCCGTACTCAGGTTTGCTTAATTTGGTTCGGGTGAAGATCTCACATCGGTGGTGTTTCCGACATGGACATCGACGAGTAGTTTGGGGTTCCCAGGTAGCAGCCTGGAATCTATGGTCTGGGACGTCGCCTTATGTTGCGGCCTCTTAGGCCTTCTTGGTTCTTGTTGATGAGAAACATAATTTGCCTTCCGTTGTCCGATGTAATGTTGGGTCGGGTGACCTCTGTTTGTAAAGCTATACTCTAGTAACACCTGTTGAATACAACTTCACTGTCTAGAGTGCTGCTTTGATCGGTTGATGGTTTATAGCTCATTGTTATACAGTTTTGGCTATGACTGCATAGTTGTCGCAGTCGAGGGGTTGTGGAGTCGATGATCCATTTCCGAGCACGCTTGCCGATGTGATTCGGCGGGGGGCTTGGTAACCCCAGTAACCCTCAATTGTTGTTGCACTTTCTGGACACATAGCATCTCTGTATAGCTTTGGTCCCGTTCCTTCAGTTTCATACGATTCGTGGACGCTTTGATATGCATAGTTGGTTATGACTAGCATGAACACAAGGAGTAGTAGTCCCGTGGTGATCCGGCATGTGTGCCGATGAATCTTGTCTGCCTGCCGTTGTTTGTTGCACCGGGGCTGGTAACCCTGAAGCCCTTGTGGGTCCATGACTAGGAGCGCATAACAGTATGTATACCTTTGGTTCCGAGGTCGTGACAAGTCATGGTATCAGAGCAGGACTGCCTGCAGGAAAACCTTATTGCTTGGTCAATGTCGAGTCTAATGTTTGTGAAAACTACTTTGAAACTTCAAATGATTGTGAAAATCTCTTTAGGATTCCTTTTACTCCTTATCTGCTATCGCTCTAACTCTG
The DNA here is from genome assembly GCA_028641055.1 of Alopecurus myosuroides. Lineage (NCBI taxonomy): Eukaryota > Viridiplantae > Streptophyta > Magnoliopsida > Poales > Poaceae > Alopecurus > Alopecurus myosuroides. The sequence goes on along the minus strand of CM054062.1, from coordinate 60,082,454 downwards.
GGTCACCTTACCTTTTTTGATTTGAAAAGGTTCTAGTCATTCAAAACCTAGGTGCCTTCTTTGGCAAGGACTTCTTTTACCCAAGTTGACCTAGTGTTGAGTTTCTAGATTCGTGTGTGTTCCATATTCCATTATCTCTCGTTTCAACTAGGAGATTTCCTTTCTGCCTTAATATCTCCCGGAGTTGTGTGGATTCCACATTCTTACATGTTTGAAGGTCCTAAATCCAGAACATCGAGATTTTCTTCCATCTCGAATGTATTCCTTATCTTTTGATCAGATTCTTACGGAGCTATGTTTGGCTTTTGAAAGATACTCCGTGATTGCTACTCGTAGTGCCCTTTAGGGCACTTAGATAGTGGTCATTCCTTTCTCTACGTTTTTAATCCTTGGACTTGAACCGAAGGTCCCGTGTTGAATTGCAGCGGTTTGGATCGTGTGGTTTCTTAACTATCCGATGCTCACGCTAGCAGTACAGGATGCTGACCTTTAACCCAAGTCTCGTTCTGTTAACCCCGAGGAACATCTTCTACCTCGGGATGGCTAGGTAATCTCTATTCCAACAACCATAGGCTTTCTTTTGGAACCAAAAGGGATCACAACAAGAGTGGTCATCATGAATTCCAAATCGTTGTTCTTGATTCAGCTATACTTCTCCTCTTGGCATGGGTTCTACAAATGAGTATTACCCTGTGCAATCAACGTGATCCTAGGATCTTCCCTGAGCATGATTCTACCCTTCCAGATGCTCTCAAATCTCCATCTGGTGTTTTGGACATCAAGTTTAATATGTGTGTTGGAGTCTTCCAATGCATTAGCTATTGTGTTCCGTCAGGACATTCTACTAGGGAATGTCAGGAGAAACAAACTCCAGTACCTCGTTCATCTCTAGGACCAGGTCAAAGTTTTGTAATTCGGAGACTAAAGAAGTTTCATTACCTTCTGTTCTGCTCTACCTCCGAGTATCAAACTCTTCTATATCAAGAGGTTGTGTTGAGTTTCATGGCCTTAATGATGAAGTGATGCTCCTACACATCTTAACTCACCATCTCTACAAGCTTGAATGCTCGAGAATGTCGTTCATGCATTGATGTGTATCAGATAATCTTAGCAATACTTTTTGCTTTGAAAATCTATGAAAAAAAATCTATATCCTTCTTAGCACTATTGGTCAACCGGTCTCTACTTAAAGTTGACTGTGTTACCAAATCCGTTCATTCCGGTGCACATCCTTGGTCAAAGAGATAGGTTTACACCAAAGCCCTCAAGACCATATCGGTTGCTTTGAAAAGCAAGATCCCTTTCAAACTCTGAGACATATCGGTAGGTTGTGATATTCTGGTTGTCTTTCTAGAAGTATCACCAGGTTGTTACCTGACCGTGATGTCTAAATAAGGGGTAATTTGAACTACCCTACTCCAAGAACCCTATGTTGGATACCCTGGCCTAGTTGGTTGAGCCTAAACAACAACTTGGAGAGTTGAAAGACAAAAGCTCATCCTAACTTGATCCTTCTCTATGGGATGTCCAGTTTCCTCTGTGTTGAAGTATGATAGTACCTCCTTCGTGGACATGCTACCTAACAAACCTTTTGATTTGGTTTGGGCTATCGTCAAATCAAGATCAGACCCAAGGAATATCTTGATGGTGTTCATACTTACGGTGCTTCACTCAAGTACATCCTCATGTCCTTTAGTCTGACCAATATTTTGCCTTGTTCTTGTATCATATGAATCCCTCTCCTTCGAGAGTTTTGATAAGGGTGTTGTTGAACCCAAAAATGACATCCTTGTTCTCTCCATGCTCAATGAGGTTCTTATGAACAATTGGCATTATTGTTGGAAACTTTTGAGAACCATCTTTGTGTCCTCACGAAGTTTGTGTTCTCGATGTTCGAAGTGACTTACTCTGATTCGTGTTATTATGGTGAAAGTTGTTGCCATGGATCCGAGTAAAGTTTTATTGTTCCCTCGGGAATATTCCCAGTAGGTCATGCATGTGTGGACTACTCTTAGGATGGTAGGTTGTTACCTCCATTTATTGGAAGAAGTTTGCATCCACCCCAAGCCACTGACTGATTGTTCGTAAAAGAGAAGAAGTCCAAGAACTTCGTTATCCTCTTAATCATCTTCCCAACAAGGAATCCGATGTGTTCTTTTAAAAGTAAACCATGTAGATGCAACCGTCTTTTGCAAGTTGCTAATACATGAGTTCTACAATATCGCTCAACTTCTTGAGCATGGCCTCGTAGTCCATATCTTGAGAATCCAGCATATGTATCTCGTTGGTAACCGATGCAATCTCTTCGCTTAAACATACAGAGTCTGAGTTATCAACCCACTAATCAGAGCTAAATATCAAGCAGCAACGATGGTTGGTGTTTCCTCAGGGGTATTGAATCAGGTCTTTTCAAAATCTGGCATGGTTGATGTTGTGTTTGACACAACTAGCAGGAAGGCCTAATGTCATATATCTTTGAATCGGTAAAAACAACCACTCTCAGTGAGGATTCTTTTGTGACTATTCTGGAAGTTTCCCTCCCTGTTCTTCCAAAACGGAGTTCTACATTCACCTGATGGCCTATAGAAGGCTTGTCATGAGCCTACTGTCGGTATCCAGAACATCAAGGATAACTTGGAAGTTGATCTTTCCAAATATCCATCTGTTTAACCTCCAAAACCTTTGGTATAATGGAAACAAGTTCATCATGAGAACACCTCGTGGTGTTTTGTAACCTCCATTGATCAGTTCCCTTTCTCAAGTTGCTTGTACTTGAAGTTCTGTTCATCTCACACATCGTGTGACTTTGTAAGTTACTTCAGCCCTGGAGTCTTAACCATGTCGTAGACGTATTGCTACGTCAAATATATAATAGGAAAGAGATTCCCTATTCCTTCCAGTGTTCCAATCCCCGTTGGTTACTCAAACTTATGGTGTGGCCAAGAATTCCTCCTTCATTACAGTGTTTTCACGTGTTTCCCCTCGTCTACAGATATTACGTTGTGGTATCCAAGACAATCATTTCCATCTTGGTATTCTGTTTTGAGGAAACCTCGATGTCACAAGTTGTTCAACCTTTCTTTTCCACAAGGATTTAAAGTCTTGTGCAAAGCTCATATTCTAAATCCTTTCAAGAACCATCGTCCATAAACTTGAAACCTTCTCCTATTCCCTCTGTTACCTTGATGTGTTTCATGCACGTTAACTCAAAAAGTTCTTTATGAACATTCCTGTCATGAGATACTCGATCTTCGTGAAGATCATGTTGAAGGGAATATGCCCGAGAGGCAATAATAAAATGGTTATTATCTTATTCCTTGTTTATGATGAATGTTTATTTCTCATGCTAGAATTGTATTAACCGGAAACGTTGATACATGTGTGCTTAATAAACAAACAATGGTTCCTAGTAAAGCCTCTCTTTTAACTAGCTCGTTGATTAATAGATGATCGAGGTTTCCTGATCATGAACATTGGATGTTATTAATAACGGGATCATGTCATTAGAAGAATGATGTGATGAACATATACCCAAAGATAATATAGCAATGCGATCAAGTCATTTAGTTTACATTGTTATATCAAACACACGAAGTAACTTATTCCTTATACCATGAGATCATGTCAATCACTGATACCGGAAGAGTGCTTTGATGGCATCAAACGTCACACCGTAACAGGGTGACTATAAAGGTGTCGTTGAGTATTCGGAAAGTATTAGTTGAGGATCATGGATCAAGAGTGGGATTTGTCCATCCAAATGACGGAGAGATATACTCTGGGCCCTCTCGGTGATATCACATCGAAACCGCTTGCAAGCACGTGATATGATCACAAGGATGTTATATCACGGGAACGAGAAAAGAGTACTTGTCGGTAACGAGATTGAACAAGGTATGGTTGATACCAATGATCGAATCTCGGACAAGTAAAATATCGCGAGACAAAGGGAATAGTTCACGGCGTTGTTGGTTCACACGATCACGAGAGTCATCGTTGAATATATAGGAGTCATCACGGATCTCCAGATCCCGCTGTTGATTATTGATCGGAGAGGAGTCTCGATCATGTCTATCTTATTCGCGAACCGTAGGGTGACACACTTAAGGTTCGATGACGCGTTTGAGAGGATACGGAATATCGAAGAATATTTTGGACAGCACCGAAATTGTTTCGGGGAAAATTGAAATAGTTCAAGGGGTTTTTCGTCGAATGGTTGTTAATAGAATTAACAAATGATTCGAGGTGCTATATGCAAAAGTTTGTTAATAGAATTAACAAATGCTGAAATAAAGAAATAAAAAGGTTTTATTTATTTATTAAAAGAAAACCTTTGGATTTTCCAAGTGGGAAATAATGGGGAAATGAGTGGGTGTGAGTGGAGTGTCCACTCACATGATGAGGGAAGAGGTGGGGGCACCCCCATGGGCTGGCCGCACCCCCCTTGGGCTGCCTCCCCCCTCTCCTATAAAAGGAGGGTGAGAGCTCTCCCTCCTCCACACACTTAGCCACTTCCCTTTCCCTCCACCCGCTGCTCCATTTCATGGTCTCCGGCTTGGCGAAGCCCTGACCGTGGGATTCTTCTTCACCACCACGCCGTCGTGCTGCTGGAGTTCCGAGGGATCCTCTACTTCCGCGCCCCGCTGGAACGAGGGAACGGAGGTCGTCATCAACCGTACGTGTGACCAATCACGGATGCACCGCCGGATTGCGGTGCCATCTTCTCGCTATCGGGATCGGTGTGAGTACGACTACGCCAACAACGAGATTTGATCTCGTACCACTTTGAGTCTTCGAGGGTATGTGTTCTCCTTAACCCTCTTGTTGCCCGTTGCAATTCGTCTCCTAGATTAGATCTTGGCCTTTCGGGTGTCTCTCGTGTAGGAAAATTTTTGTTTTCTATGCTACGTTCCCCTTCAGTGGTATCAGAGCCGGATCTATGCGTAGATGTTTTGTACGGGTAGAACACATAGGTGTATGTGGGCGTTGATGATCATGTTATTACCTCCTTGACTATTTTATGATCTTAGTGGCATAGTGGGATGAAGCGGCCCGGACTAACCTTACATGTCCACGTACATGAGACTTGTTCCACAACTGACATGCAACTTGTATTGCATAAGTGGCTTGCGGGTGTCTGTTTCTCCTACTATAGTTAAGATCTAATCTATGAAGGGTTGTTAAAAATGTGTTTATCAACGTTGTGGTTGATGTTCGTAGGTATGAACGGTTCTATCCTCGAAAGCCCTAAGCCACGTAAAATATGCAAAAATAAATTAGAAGCGTCTAACTAGTTTTTGCTGGGCATGTGAATTGATATAGTCAATATTACAAATTTGATTATGAGATGATCTATTTTGTAAATTATTGATATACCGGAAGGTATCCATATGGTTGTCTTCTTATTGATGGACAATCAAGTTTGGGGTACCGTGGTACTTGGTACCACGCCGGTGGAATGATTGAGATCATACCATAATGCACATGATGGAGATCAAGTGCAAGGAGGACCATATCATATCACGTTATCCTTACATGTGATGTTTGTGATGTTAATCCTTTTATGCATCTTGTTTTGCTTAGATAGCGACGGTAGCATTATAAGATGATCCCTCTCACTTAATATCAAGATAATAATGTGTTCTTCCTTAAGTATGCACCGTTAAGAAAGTTCGTCGTTTCGAGACACCACGTGATGATCGGGTGTGATAGACTCAACGTTCGCATACAACGGGTGTTTTCAAGCCTAGCATGTACAGACATGGCCTTGAAACACACGCAATACTACGGTTCTACTTGGCGAGCCTAGCATGTACAGACATGGCCTCGGAACACGTAACCGAAAGGTAAAGCATGAGTCATATGGATGATATGATGAACATGTCGATGTTCGCCTTTGAAACTACATCATCTCACGTGATGATCGGTTTTGGTGTAGTGAATTTGGTTCGTGTAATCACTAAAGACGACTAAGAGGGATGTTGTTTTTGAGTGGGAGTTCATGGTTTAATTTTTGAATTAACTTGAACTTATTTATCATGAACAACAAATCAAAGTGAATTTGCACAAATTGTAGTATTCATTGGCATCCACATAACTACCTTACACTTAGATTGTTAATTGAGATATAACTGTTATGATCTGGTAAATACCATATAAGATTGGTACCGTATTAGTGAAATTTAAAATTGAGTCCTATTGTAGATTTTTGGTATTTCCTACCTAGCTCCATATGGTTAATGATTGATTAATCTAGAGAGCAAATAATTCCTACTTAGAATCCAGAGTCATGGTTGCTTCCGTATTACTTTATCTTCAAAAGAATGTTTTGTTGATCAAGGTGATTTAGGGACTGAAAGGAGTTGTTTTCAGAAACAATCAAGTGAAAGATATATTGATATCTAGAAACTTAGTTGTAGCAACATGACTGAGTATAATTTAGCGTGACAATTTTTGCTTATATTATCTGAATATATGCAATGATTGAAGACGCTAGGCGTTTGAATATTCCAAGAAGTTGGGCGCTAAAAATTATCCTCTAAATTCCTTCCTTCGAGCTATAGTAGCTTAATCATAAAATTGTTATGATGGGATGGATTAGAAGTATGGGTAAAGTAGTTTACCTTACTTGGAAATTGCTAAGAGTGGAATCTAGAAGAATGCTATTAATATGGTGATATTAGTAGAACATTCAAACTCAAAGTATGACTCAATGGGTGATAGTATATGACTAACACGCCAAAGAAAATGAGCTAGTAAGACTAGCATTGTTTGATGTTGAATGATTCTTCTGTAAAGGAAAGGGAATATTGAAAATAGAATTACAAAAAAGATATATGGTAGAAAAAGAAGATAACTGGAAAGTCCAGCTCAGGAGTATATGCTTGATATACAAGTTATAGATGTATTACTAGTGAACAAAGTATTTTTGGGTATTTTGATACCACATTGGTTGGTATGAGTTGTCATACAAAGCAACGCAATGAAAGAAATACAAGGGCCTAAAAGGAACTAGTAATAGATGTGGAATCGATTATGACAAGAACATAAACAAAGTGTTATTGTGTTCATTGTCGTATCGAACTAACCAGTCAAGATTTATTTGAAGAACTTAATAATTTGTTATTTTGTTCTAGTCTTTTGTGAGAACAAATGAGATTGTTCAAACTATGATCATATTCCATAATTGATGGATATGTTAATATAAATCATGTTGGTAAAGTAAACATCTATAAGACTAAATGCTAAACGTTGCAAGACGTTGAAGAGTTTCACTTAAATTGTGACACCACCATTTTAGTTCATATCGGAAAGGAAAACATGAAGGAACTCCATATTGATGGACTTCCGGAGTCATTTTATTGACGCTTGTGAGACCTCTTCCAAAAGATGACTAGAATTCCGTTCTTAGGCCAAAGTAGAATGGACGACTAATTTAGTGGAGATTATACATATTGATGTATATAGTCCATTATGTGTAGTCATGTATGGTGGATTAATTTTTCCTTCATAAAATTCCGTCGACAATTTAAGTAGATATGTGAGTATATCTATTTAAAGGGAACGGAGTTTGACATTTTGAATTGGTTCAAAAGGTTGTTAATATGAAGTTAAAATCAATGTAACAAGATAATCAAGTATTTATGATTGGATCATAAAGGATAAAGTTTGAGTTACAAGTTTAGCAAAACATCTGAGAAGTTGCAGAATTGTTCTACAACTTATACTTCTCGAATACCCCACATTAGATTGGAGTATTCAAAAGACAAAATCAAACCCTGTTTGACATGGTAAGATTAATAAAATTGCCATTATATGTTTGTAGTTTATACATTAAGGACAACCGCTTTTACACTGAAAAGAGCACCATCATGATCCGTTGAAATTGACAACATATAAGATATGGTTTGGGTAATGACCTGAATTGTCATTTTTCTTAAGTTTTGGTATGCATAGCATGTGTAAAATGTTTACAACCAAAATAGGATAAATATATGTTTATAAGGTTATCCCAAATAAAACATTGGGTATTTATCCTATCACCGAACCAAAAGACAAATGTTGTTTGTCAGAAAGGGTTGATTTCTCGAGAAAGTAGTTCTTGCGAAACAAGTGAGTGGGAGCACGGTACAAACTCAACAAGATTACAGAATCTCCGTTATCATGTCAAGAGTAGCGCAGCACTGGAAGTTGTTCCGGGGTTTACTATTTTGACTAAGTAGAAGACACTACAAATGTTGTAGATACTTCAAATGAGTTTGCGAACTGTAGCAGAAAAGTCCAAAAACTTTGTACTTTGAACAACTTGTGGTTTAAGTATAAAGTGTTGTTTTGACAACAAAGGACCTGGACCTTATAAAGGAAGCAAATGATGGGCACTGACTTCGTAAAATTGACTATGAGTCATTATATCCGCCATAGTATCCTTGTATGAATATCAAGTATGTGACTTGGTAGTCCTTTCAATAGGAATGATGCCTAACGATAGCAAAAGGGTCTATATAGCGACAAAGACATGGATACTTATCGAAAAGTTGTTTTCGACGAAGTTCAAAGAGTTCACTACTACAAGATTTTGATCTTCCGTAGTGATGCTTAGTCTTTGCAGATAGTTCTAGCAAAGTTACATATTATGATATGGATGTTGAATAACAAAACCAATTCTCCTCTCGAGGAAGTTTGTTCAAGGATGTGTACTTGACACAGTCTGAGAGTTTTGTAAAATTCAAAAGGTTGCTAGAAAGGCATGCGCACTTCAATGGTTGAAGTGAGCATAACGAAGTTGAAATCTTTACCTTAATGAAGTTATCAAAAGAGTTTGATTCCATCATGAATGATAAAGATTCTTGTAGAGTTACAAGAAATTAAGTGGGAGCGTTATGACATATTTCCAATACTTTATGTAGATGACATATGGTTGATTGGAAAATATGTATTTTAAATTAACACGGTTAAGATCTCATATTGATGAAAGGCTTAGAAGATATTGGGCATCGATATCTATAAAAGATGGATTGAAGCGCCTGATATGATTGAAGCCAAATTACATAGATGAAATATTGAAGTAAGTCAATATAAAAATGATAAGAAGGAGTTCTTGTCACATGGAAAATAATTGAGCAAGATTCATGTGTTTTGACACATGATGAGCATCATTGAAATTAAGATTTCTAAGTCATGTTTCCATGCTATGTACACAACCAGATGAGTCCTATGCTATAATATGTTATAGCAGGATAATTCATATGATGATTAGACAACAGTGGGAGAGATCCTTATGTCATTTTAGAAATGCTAAGGATATGTTTTCCTATATAGTAATGACAAAATAATAGTTGTAATATGTTACACTAATAGTCTTGTCATTTATTCAAGTAATTTTATCTCAATTAAAATATGTGATGAAGGGTAGCACAATAGGATGGAAGAAAGTTCCATGCTGGATTTGAAAGAGTTTCAAAATTAAAATATTGTGACAGATTCTACAACAAAGGCTAAAGTATATCGTTGTGTTGACAACTGACAATAAGCGTATTTTGTGTCAAGGAGTTCTTTATTGAACTTGGTGAATTTCCAAGAATGCTGAAACTATGAAGCTACATTTTCACAATGTTAGTAACATCAGTTTAAGCTGAGGAATTAAGGTATCACCGGAACTTGGTGAGTTTCCAAGAATGCTAACACTATGAAGCTACATTTTCACAATGTTAGTGACATCAGTTTAAGCTGAGGAATTAAGTTTTCACCAATTGACCATATATATACAAAGCCATCTCATTAGAGAATGAGTGATGCGTGTAGACGCAAAGAACATGCAAATACAATAGGACCTGAATAGTTCAGATCTTTTTGATGATGTTTACCGCATGCGAAGCATGGTAATAACACTGGTACGCCATATGTGTTAAAGTGCTTACAGACTAGATTATTGACTCTAGTGCAAGTGGGAGACTGAAGGGAATATGCCCGAGAGGCAATAATAAAATGGTTATTATCTTATTCCTTGTTTATGATGAATGTTTATTTCTCATGCTAGAATTGTATTAACCGGAAACGTTGATACATGTGTGCTTAATAAACAAACAATGGTTCCTAGTAAAGCCTCTCTTTTAACTAGCTCGTTGATTAATAGATGATCGAGGTTTCCTGATCATGAACATTGGATGTTATTAATAACGGGATCATGTCATTAGAAGAATGATGTGATGAACATATACCCAAAGATAATATAGCAATGCGATCAAGTCATTTAGTTTACATTGTTATATCAAACACACGAAGTAACTTATTCCTTATACCATGAGATCATGTCAATCACTGATACCGGAAGAGTGCTTTGATGGCATCAAACGTCACACCGTAACAGGGTGACTATAAAGGTGTCGTTGAGTATTCGGAAAGTATTAGTTGAGGATCATGGATCAAGAGTGGGATTTGTCCATCCAAATGACGGAGAGATATACTCTGGGCCCTCTCGGTGATATCACATCGAAACCGCTTGCAAGCACGTGATATGATCACAAGGATGTTATATCACGGGAACGAGAAAAGAGTACTTGTCGGTAACGAGATTGAACAAGGTATGGTTGATACCAATGATCGAATCTCGGACAAGTAAAATATCGCGAGACAAAGGGAATAGTTCACGGCGTTGTTGGTTCACACGATCACGAGAGTCATCGTTGAATATATAGGAGTCATCACGGATCTCCAGATCCCGCTGTTGATTATTGATCGGAGAGGAGTCTCGATCATGTCTATCTTATTCGCGAACCGTAGGGTGACACACTTAAGGTTCGATGACGCGTTTGAGAGGATACGGAATATCGAAGAATATTTTGGACAGCACCGAAATTGTTTCGGGGAAAATTGAAATAGTTCAAGGGGTTTTTCGTCGAATGGTTGTTAATAGAATTAACAAATGATTCGAGGTGCTATATGCAAAAGTTTGTTAATAGAATTAACAAATGCTGAAATAAAGAAATAAAAAGGTTTTATTTATTTATTAAAAGAAAACCTTTGGATTTTCCAAGTGGGAAATAATGGGGAAATGAGTGGGTGTGAGTGGAGTGTCCACTCACATGATGAGGGAAGAGGTGGGGGCACCCCCATGGGCTGGCCGCACCCCCCTTGGGCTGCCTCCCCCCTCTCCTATAAAAGGAGGGTGAGAGCTCTCCCTCCTCCACACACTTAGCCACTTCCCTTTCCCTCCACCCGCTGCTCCATTTCATGGTCTCCGGCTTGGCGAAGCCCTGACCGTGGGATTCTTCTTCACCACCACGCCGTCGTGCTGCTGGAGTTCCGAGGGATCCTCTACTTCCGCGCCCCGCTGGAACGAGGGAACGGAGGTCGTCATCAACCGTACGTGTGACCAATCACGGATGCACCGCCGGATTGCGGTGCCATCTTCTCGCTATCGGGATCGGTGTGAGTACGACTACGCCAACAACGAGATTTGATCTCGTACCACTTTGAGTCTTCGAGGGTATGTGTTCTCCTTAACCCTCTTGTTGCCCGTTGCAATTCGTCTCCTAGATTAGATCTTGGCCTTTCGGGTGTCTCTCGTGTAGGAAAATTTTTGTTTTCTATGCTACGTTCCCCTTCACATGTCCTAAGAGTTTTCCCTCTACCTAAGGTGTAGCCGTTGGATATCTTCGCAAGTGCTACCGATCAACCCTTCACGAAGAGAATCGTAAGGTTCGAGAAGATCGCTCAAAACTGGTGTTCCTTCTTTCTTTCTCCTTCGGGAATCTCGGGACGAGATTCTTGTAAGGGGGGTAGATTTGTAACATCCATGTTTTGCTACAATAGGGTTGTGTTGTGTGGTGTTCATCTCATACATGCATGAAAAAAAAATTAATCATGTTTGAAACAATTTAAATTGTTAATTTAACTGGATTCGATAAAATACCACAAATACTACTTAATGTGGGTTTCAAAATTTTGAACTAAAAAATATTTCAATTTCACCAAAGCAAAACATGGTGAGGTTGGAAATTTTGTGAGGTTTCCAAAAAGTATTTTTGCAAAATTTTCTGTTTACAAAAGGCCCTCAAAACGATGTTTTATGTCATGTTTTAAATAGAAAAGGACCATCTTGCAAATCTTAAAAACTTCAGGGGTTTTTTGAAAACCACCCCTTGTCTTCTACCTCCAGACGGCAAGCAGCTCGGTGGCGCTGCTCCCGCCGTCGATCCCGCGAGGGGATCCCCGCCCGCTGCCGCTTCCTGAGAGAGAGGATAAGGTCCCGATACCCTCCCTCTCCCTCGAGCTCTCTCCCTCTGTTCCCTTGAGGATACCCAAACCCTAACCTAACCCTAGCTCGCCTAGGCCGCCGCCGGTTGCCGCCTCTCCCGCCGCCCCTGGACGCTTTGACCACGCCGGGAGCTCCGCCTCGACTTCCTCTTCCTCCTCGGCGACTCTTGTTTGCAGGAACGGCCGAGGGGAGGGGAATCGGGCCTTCTTCTTCTGGTTTGGCCGCCGGCTTCCGAGCTCGCCACCATCGATTCCGACGGTCCCCGATCACGCCGTTGCGTCCACGACGCTCAGGGTGAGCTAATGGTTCACCCGGAGCCCTCCATTTAGTCCCTTGCCCTCTGTAGCCTCCAGTCGTCGTGGACAACCGGCCACTTCCGCGGTTGCTCACCACGGGGACGCCTCCGATGGCCATAAAATGGCAGTGCCGCCACCGTTAGGCCGGGCTCGTCCCCCTCCCGCCTGTGGTGTGTTCCGCTTTGGCTAGAACGGCCTAGCTCGCCGCCGGCGAGCCCTCCCGAGCCACAGTTGGTCGTGGCTAACGTCTGGATGACGTCATGCCGACGTCACTGTGGGGCTCCAGCGCCAGCTGGATTTTCTATTTTAGAAAAGAACTTTAAATTGACACGTGGGCCCCACCCCTTTATTTATTACAGAAAATTGTTTAATTTTGTAAATTTAATAACTTTAATTCTATAAGTCAGAAAAATAAAATAAAAGTATGGAAATGTTCAGAAAAATGTAATCTACATGTTTATGTAATTTCCACACATGTTTGACAAACTTTAATTTTGGGCATTATTTTAATATTGTTTAATTCATTTAAAATAGAGAAAATAAGTTTTTAATCAATAAAATTAAAAATTGAAAATTATATACCAAAATGCTCAAAATGACAAATGCAATCCATTTATGATGTTTTCAAACTCATTTGAGCAATTAAAATGGTACATACTTTTAGAATTATCCGAAGTACCCCTTCTGGGTGCATTTCGGGCTAATTTCTGTTAAACTGCATAATTGACATACAAACCCTAGCAAGCCATTGAACCTGTCTAGGGCTTTATTTCGGTGCATTAACTTGCTCATGCATACATATTGCACGTTGCACCGATGCCATGTGTTGATTGTTGTTCTTCTTTTCGTTGTTGTTCCCCCTCGGTAGAACCTGACTCCGAAGTGAAGGCCAACAACTCCAATGGCGAATACTTGATCTTAACCAACAAGTCAAACACTTATTCCTGAAGCCTCTATATGGTTTTATTATAACCAAGGCAAGCATAACCTCTTATCTGTTCATATATGGTTTTCAAAGTGTTTTGGAATCTCGTATATTGCATGCGGTTCAAAGTATTTATGGTCTTAGGTAGAGTTTACCTATACTTGTTGCATCACCTAAATATCCTGATCCACTGCTCCTAGCAGCTATAGGTTTGTTTGTGTGCGCCTCGTGAAAGCCTGTGAGTCTTTCTTAGCCATGCCTAGTTGTGATCTGTTCCATCCGGTTAATGAATCTGGTCAACACGTGAATCTTTTATGTCAGGTTGATGTGATTTAAATTATCTTTGATAAATTGACTAATAACGACATGGATGTGATGCCACAATGGGTTGTGGCGTTTTTTCATGTTCATGCCACTAGGAGCGAGTTCTCGCCTTCGAAGTCAAGACTGAGCGTGCAACCACACGCGGGGCCTAACAGACCGTGCTCGACCAACTAACTTGTTTGTCCACGTCCATGAGTCACGTAGTTTGAGCTTTCTATCTGTGTGTGAGTCAGAAAACGATTTGGAGAAAACTTAGGGCGTGACCAGGACAAGTGATGGACATACAAGAATCTTGATCCCGACTCACAGAACAGGTGCGGTCAGGAGGTGGCCAAATCCCTGTTGACGGGGTGTCCCTGTTTGGGTTGACTCATGGATAGGGTCGAGCAAGGTAAAAGTCGTGGACAGCCACTCTCTGCCGCACTCCATGGATGAGCGTACATGTGAGCGTTAAGAGTCGGATGGTACGTGTGGGTAAAGTGTACCCCCTGCAGGGATAAATCTCCTCGAGAAGCCGTGTCCACGGTTATGGACGACTTGGCAACGGATTCTGTGATCATAGATAACTCGAACAGAATGAATAAAACTTGTTGATAACGAATGAAGGGTGCCTCCTCGAAGATGTCAAGAGGGGTGATCCTTGTAGCATGTGAGTTTCTGGAAAATGATGTGGAGGAGGCAGAAACCTGCTGGAGCCTACGGGCAGAACCAGAACCAGGGCCAAGGCAACAAGAAACCGTTCCGCACTGCGCAGCCGAGTAGCGGGAACTCCGAGCAGCCGAAGAAGTTTGTCTTCGATGACATGAAGGATGGTCCATGCAGCTTCCACACTCATCACCCCTCAAGGCCTGCGAACCACACTACTCGGCAATGCGAATGGTGGGATGTGATCAAGAGTGATGGCTTGCCTCCTCCACCTCCTCTGCCAGCCGCGAATGCCACTGTTCAGCCTACTCGGGCACCCGCAGCTCGGCCGCCAGTCTATCCGAGAAGAGAGAATGTGAACCAGGTGGCTTTAGGAGCCAACCAGAACTTCAACAACGAGAGGTACCGCAACAACAACAACAACTACAACCGCAACAACAACAACAGAGGCAACAACAACTATCAGGGCAACAACAATGGCAACAACGGCAACAATGGGGGCAATGGCCCTAACCAGTACCAAGAGCACCATGAGAGCTATATGATCTTCACTTCCGAGGCAGTCGACAAGCAGTCACAGCATAGGCGGGCCATGGAGGTCAATGCAGTGATTCCGGCTGTCCCTCACTACATGTACTGGTGCGACCAGGAGATCAGGTGGACTCGGGCGGATCACCCCAAGGTGATGCCCAATCCGGGTACCTATGCCTTGGTGCTAGATCCCACCTTCCTGGGCCCCGAGAAGAACGTGAGGTTCAGCAAGGTGCTGATCGACAACGGCAGCAGCATCAACATTGTGTACAAGGACACACTCGAGAAGCTTGGCCTGGCCGAGAACATGATGCTGCCCAGCAAGACCACTTTCCATGGCATTGTGCCCGGGATCTCATGCAACCCGATTGGCCGAGTGTGGATTGATGTGCTATTCGGTACTCGGGAGAACTGCCGCACAGAGCGCCTGCAGTTTGAGGTGGTGGATCATCAGAGTCCCTATCACGCTCTACTCGGCAGGCCTGCTCTGAGCAAGTTCATGGCCTCTACCCATGTAGCTTACCTAAAGATGAAGATCCCCGGGCCCAATGGCATCATCACCATCTCGGGAGATTACAAGAAGTCCATGGAGTGTGCCTCTGCTAGCTCTCAGCTGGCGGAATCAATGGTGATTGCTGCCGAGAAGAAGAAGATGTACGAGGTGGTGGCCTTGGCTCAGTCCGCACAAGCTGGCGCACAAGGTGTGCCGAGTACTCAGCACGGTACTGCTTTCCAAGCGGCCAAGGAGACCAAGACAGTCCAGGTTGACCCCGAGTTCCCGGAGCGCGTGGCCATCATTGGTGCCGGGCTGGCCGAGAAATAGGAAAGCGCGCTCATCCACTTCCTCCGTGAGAATCGGGACGTGTTCGCCTGGACCAATGAAGATCTACCAGGAGTCCCGAGGGAGTTGGTTGAGCACTCTTTGCATGTGCGTCCTGACGCAAAGCCCGTGAAGCAGGCCTTGCGCCGTTTCGGGGACGAGAGAAGGAAGGCCATCGGTGATCAAATCACCAAGCTGCTGATCAGTAACTTCATCATGGAGGTGCTGCACCCGGACTGGTTAGCCAACCCGGTCATGGTCGAGAAGAAAAAGGAAGATCCCAAGGCTGCCACTGCATGGCGCATGTGCGTCGACTACACCGACTTGAACAAGGCATGCCCCAAGGATCCTTTCCCGCTACCTCGCATCGACCAGGTGATCGATTCCACTGCCGGCTGTGAACTGTTGTCTTTCATAGATGCCTACTCTGGTTTCCACCAGATTGCACTCAATCCTGCCGATCAAATAAAGACTGCTTTCATTACCCCGTACGGGGCTTATTGCTATCGTGTCATGTGTTTTGGCCTGAGGAATGCGGGTGCAACCTATCAGAGATGCATGCAGAAATGCTTGCACAACCAACTCGGCAAGAATGTGCAGGTGTACGTAGATGACATTGTCATCAAAACGAATAAAACACATACTCTGCTTGCCGACTTGGAGGAAACCTTTGCTAACCTACGCAGGTACAAAATGAAACTGAATCCGAGTAAGTGCACCTTTGGTGTACCAGCTGGAAAGCTACTCGGTTTCCTGGTTTCTAGTCGGGGCATTGAAGCCAATCCGTCTAAGATAAAAGCTATTGAAAGCATGTCTTTGCCGAGATCATTGAAGGATGTGCAGAAGTTCACGGGTTGTCTGGCATCACTGAGCCGTTTTCTGGGCCGAATGGGCGAGAAGGCTCTGCCTCTGTACCAGCTGATGAAGAAGAGCGACAAGTTTGTCTGGACTCCGCAAGCGGATGTAGCATTCAATGAGCTGAAAGCAATGTTGGCTAGCGCTCCTGTCTTGGCTAGTCCGCTACCCAAGGAGCCTATGCTGCTATACATTGCCGCGACTAACCGAGTAGTCAGCGTGGTGATAGTGGTGGAGCGAGAAGAAGAAGGCAAGAGTGTGCAGCGCCCTGTGTACTATCTGAGCGAGGTGTTGTCGAGCTCCAAGCAGAACTACCCGCATTACCAGAAAATGACCTATGGTGTGTACCTGGGCGCCAGGAAGCTGAAGCATTATTTCCAGGAGCATCCCATCACTGTCGTGAGCTCAGCTCCCATCTCGGACATCATGGGTAACAAGGAGGCGAGTGGCAGAGTAGCCAAGTGGGCGATCGAGCTAGCCGCGTACGCTCCCGCGTATACGAGAAGAGAAGCAATCAAGTCTCAGGTACTGGCGGAATTTCTTGTCGACTGGGCCGAGATGCAGTATGAACCTCCTGCTCCAGTTTCCAACTATTGGAAGATGCACTTTGATGGCTCAAAGGTGAAAGAAGGCCTTGGTGCTGGCGTTGTGCTTACATCACCCAAGCGGGATCAGCTCAAGTATGTGTTGCAGATCCATTTCAAGGCATCCAACAATGTAGCCGAGTACGAGGCAGTTGTGCATGGTTTGCGAGTAGCAAAGGAGGTTGGCGTGCAGCGCATTATCTGTTATGGCGACTCAGATCTGGTGGTGCAGCAAGTCTCGGGTACCTGGGATGCCTTGGATGCCAACATGGCGTCGTATCGCTTCCTGGTGCAGTCAATGACTGGGTTTTTCGAAGGCTGTGAGTTCCAGCACATTCACCGAGCAGAAAACGAAGCAGCAGATGAGCTGTCCAAGTTGGGATCTTCTCGGCAGTCCATCCCGGCAGGGATTGCCCTGGAGCATTTGAGGAAGCCATCCATCAAGCCTTCCCCCAACTCGGAATCCATCTTTGTCCCTTCTCTGCCAAGTGAGGAATCTGACCCAATGGAGATTGACTGGGAGAGTGCTGCAGGGAACCCGGGGACTGCCGTCCTATACTCGGGGACTGCCATTCCCTACCCGCGGACTGCCATTCCCTACCCGGGGACTGCCACTCCGTACCCGGGGACTGCCACTCCCTACCCGGGGACTGCCATTCCTTACTCGGGGACTGCCGCCCTCAACCATGAAGCTGTTGCATTCAGTGAAGAAGTTCTCGCCAATCGATCTGGGCTGCAGAGAAGCGCTCCTACTCCTCCTGTGCAACCACCAGAGCCTGTCCCAATGGAAATGGACGAACCAGTGTTTCCCGTGCGGGAGACACCGAGTTGGGCAATGCCCATATTATCCTTTCTAAGGGACGGCACTTTACCTGAAGATGAGGTGACTGCGAGGCAGATTCAGAGAAGATCCAAGGGCTACGCCTTAGTCCGAGATGTGCTGCATAAGAGAAGTGCCACTGGTGTGCTGCAACGCTGTGTAAGCCCAGAGGAAGGAGAAGAAATCCTGGTGGAGATACATCAAGGAGAGTGTGGGCATCACGCCTCTTCTCGGGCTTTAGTCAAGAAAGCTTTTCGGCATGGCTTCTACTGGCTCACTGCATTGCAGCAAGCTGAGGACATCGTGAGGAAGTGCGCCGGCTGCCAGATGTTCGCAAGTAAGATTCACGTGCCAGCATCCGAGTTGAAAACAATTCCTATCACATGGCCGTTTGCTGTTTGGTGCTTGGATATGGTTGGTCCTTTCAAGCCGGCTAAGGGCAATATGACACATATCTTGGTCATGGTGGACAAGTTCACCAAGTGGATCGAGGTGAAGCCTATTCGGAAGTGCGATGGAGTCACAGCTGTGAAGTTTGTGAAAGATGTGATCATGAGATATGGCTACCCGCACAGTATCATCACCGACAACGGCACCAACTTTGCAGAGGGGGCAATGGTGCGATTTTGCAGAGATAAGCATATCCGACTAGACGTTGCGTCAGTCGCGCACCCTGCCTCCAATGGGCAAGTTGAAAGAGCAAACGGGATGGTACTGGCAGGCATCAAGCCGAGGCTGATTGAGCCACTGCTGAAAACACCTGGGTGTTGGCTAGAAGAGTTGCCAGCGGTGTTGTGGAGTCTAAGGACTACCCCTAACCGGTCAACCGGCTACACGCCATTCTTCTTGGTATACGGGGCTGAGGCCGTGTTGCCAATAGACTTAGAGCATGACTCCCCCCGAGTAGCCCTCTACACTGAGGTGGAGGCGAGAGAAGCTCGAGAAGACGACGTTGACCTGCTTGAAGAAGCAAGAGAGCTGACTCTGTCACGTTCGGCTATCTACCAGCAAAACCTGCGGCGCTATCATAGCCGAAAGGTGAACCCAAGGGTTTTCCGAGAAGGAGACATGGTCCTTAGGCTTGTGCAGCGCACAGCCGGGATGCACAAGCTGTCTCCTCCATGGGAAGGGCCTTTCATTGTCAGCAAAGCGCTGCACAATGACGCGTACTATCTTGTAGATGTGCGCCCGTCGCAGGCGAACAGGGCAGATAAAGCTGGAGAGGAAACCAAGCGTCCTTGGAATATAGCTCTACTTCGTCGTTTTCATTCGTAAGCAAAGATGTGTATGTACCCTTTCATCCGAGTTGAAATTCTACTCTGCAATCTAAAATTGTTCTCGGGGACTGCCCTCGTCCAAAATTGCTCTAAGTGTTTTTTACTCGGCTCGTTCCTTTGTCTATTCGGTTGCTTCACTTCAGAACTCAAAAGTGCATTGAGTACTGTGTTTAAACCTATATGCCAACTCTTCGACTTTGCTGCTGTCCGAAACCCGGCTTCATGGCAAGCAAGAGAACAAGCAAAAGGTCAATGAGCACACGAAAATCACTAAGGAAGAAAAAGTGCAGGAACCGAGTAGATTGTCGGTTACTTTTTGTTCCTCGTTTTCGTCTTCTCGGTTAAGTGGTGGGCTGCGTTATCATGATTGTTTTCTAGCGGCTAAGTATTTGCAGTCTTGTTCTTTGATTCTTGTGACTCGAATACCAAACAAGCGACAAGTCGCAGGTAGAGCAGAGATGAAAAGACAGGGTGAATAAGAAAAGCTACTCGGGGACTCGCATGGAAACACAGCTCGGCATTAAGCCATTGTCGTGCAAATTGATTAATGTCAACGTAAACCGAGTGGGCATAAAAACTGAGTAGCAAGCAAGATAAAGGTAGTCTGTTACATCTGCTCCCGGCATCCCGGGGATCTGATAAAATGTTCAAGTGAAAGAAAAGATTGCAGGTTGCTTCAAGTTGCAGTGGAGATGTTCTCGGCGCTGGCCTTGGCGGCTGTTTCCTCGGCGGCGGCCTTGGCAGCAGTTTCTTCAGTAGCAGTGGCGGTAGCTGCATCTTCGGTGCCGGCTTGAGTGGCATCCGCTCCCGTCTGCACGACGGTGGATTCCTCCATCTCGGCATCCTCCCGAGTGGCCGTATGCTCGGAAGTGGCCGTGGCTGCCGAGACGGGTCCTGGAGCCGAGGAGGAGCCTGAAGCGTGGCCAGGAGGAGGCACCGTGTCGTCGAGAGCAGCACCTGAGGAGGTGCCAAAGTCGAGTGGCTCGCTGTCGATGTGCGCCCCTTCGTCTTCATCGCTACTCGCGACGACGGTGGCCTTGCCCTTCCCGGCTTTGCCCTTGGGAGATTCGAAGTACTCCCCAAGTTCTTCCTCATCGTCATTTTCGTCGTCCTCGTACTCGGTGTCGGGTTCGGGGACGCCATCGATGTAGACCTCCGTCTCGGCGCACTCTGCGACATCATATGCAGTCTGCTTGCGCAAGGCCACGCTGTCGGCATCAGTCTCCCACTTGGAGTCATTGCGCTTCCCGCGGATGAGCTGCATGTCCAGGTTCTCATACCAGGACGCAATGCAGAGAAGCATCACATCCGCACCAGCACGGGCTCCGGAGGCTCGCCACTTCTTCAACTCGGCCTTCACACCTTCCAGCTTGAGGGCGAGCGCCCGCATGCTTTTTGGCTCAGGATCATGGGGCCAGAACAGCCGGTGGAGCTCAAAGCCCGCATGCATCAAATCAGTCCCGCAGCCGGCCAGCTGTTCGAAGTAACCTTTGAGCACCTGCAAGCTGTCCTCGATATCAGCCCTGGTGTCGATCGGCTCGCCCAGCGAAAGGCGAACTGCTCGGGCCTTGGCTATCGAGGGCGCAGAGGTAGACTCAAGGCGAGGCCAGATATCTGAAATAGCAAGTGGCAAGATCAAAAACCGAGAAAGAGAAAAGGAAGCCGAGAAGGAATAAGACCGAGAAGAAAAGATGCAATGAAGAAAAGAACTTACCGACTAGTTGTCGGCGCAGTTGCTGCAGCTTGGTTCTCCAAGATTCCTCGTTGCGAATGTGCTTTGATTGGATCTGGCGCAGGGTGTCCATCTGAGCGAAAAGATCAGCATTGGCCTTCTTCAGAGTCTCGCATTCAGCCTCGAGGGCCCTCTCCTTGGCCTTGAAAGCGGTCTCGGCCTTGGCCTTCTCGGCGATGGCCTTGTCCCTCTCGGCGCCAATCTTCACGGCGTCTTGGAGCGCGTTCTGAAGCTGGACCTGCAGTTTCTCCATCTCGCTGGTGTGGTCCTTAATCAGAGTAATGGCCTGATCGGACAGCTGCTTTTCCACCGCTGCTGGCTGGACGCAATCTTGGTGCGCCTCAGCAAATGACTTATAATCTTCTGCGAAAAGATAAGATAAGGTCAGCAGATATGCAGAGAAGAAACAAATTCGAGACAGAACCGAGTAAACAACAAGCTCACCTTCAAGTCTCTTTATGGTGGCCTCGGAGTCTGCCACAAAAGCACGGCACTTCTCGTGCTCGTCGACTAGGGCCTTCAGGTTAGCTGCAGAGAAGGAAAGGTTAGTGCCAAAGAAAGCAGGAGCGGGCGTAAAAATAAAACGCAGAAACCGCGTAGCTAAAAGGCCTACCCTGCACTTCAGCCAGCTGCTGGCTGCTCTCATCGGCGTTTTTGCTTGCGGCCTCGGCATCTGCCTTCTCTTTCTCCAGTGCGGTGATGCGTCTCCTGGCGATGGAGTGGTTCCAGAGAAGGATGCGGTACAAGTTGGTCCGCTTGAGAACGCTATCCTGAAAACCGAGAAGAAAATGAGTTAGGCAAAGCAGAGAAGATTCGGCCCGAGTAGGAGGCTACTCGGAGAGTGTCCACCTACTCGACCCAAATCTCGGGGACTGGGAGTGATGGTGAGAAAGAAGAAGGGCGAGTAGAAGAGAAGAAAATTCAACTCGGAAAAGGCAAAAAGACTTACTGCGTAGCTCTGTTCGATATCCTCGGCGTTCTTGCGGTGCAAGAACATCTTGGCTGCGAGGGTGGCGGTGTCGGTGGAAACGGACATGGGCTGGTGTCCCAGGTCGATCTTGTTCCACTCCACGCGGTAGTGGTCGACGGAGCCAAGGGTCAAGCCGTGCCACTTATCCTCTCCGAGAACCCCGCTGTCCCACTTGGCGCTGATGTAGCCGACAGTGTCCAGTACCTGCTCAAGACCCTTGGAGGTTATTGGCTTGTCTTGGGGTCCCCGAGAAGCAATATTGGTGGGTTTATTCTGGGCTGGATCGAAGGGAGGAGTATCCCTGGCTACTGCCTTTCTCCCCTTCTGAATAGCTACAGCTTTATCTTGGGGAGGGAAGCCGATGCGGTGTTGGTGGCTAACCTCAATCATATATTCCGGGTAGCAGGGCTGGCCAGCAGCGCGAGCGCCCGCAGAGAGTGCAGCAGGAATCGGGCCGGAGTCGCGGATCACGAGTGCTCCGCCTGCGGATGCGCCTTGCTCCCTGGCCCTTTTCTTCGTCTGCTCCTTCTCGATCTTCCGCTTCTCGGGATCCTCGGGTTTCTTCCCCTCTGTCTTGGCTTTTGCCTTCTCGGCGACTGCTTCCTCGGCAGCTCGCCTCTCGGCTTTCTTCTGTTCAGCCCTGGCCTTCTTCTGCTCGGCCTTGGCTCTCTCAGCAGTTTCTTTCTCGGCTTTGGCCTTCTCGGCGGCTTCCTCCTTGGCCTTGGCCTCCTCGGCAGCCACCTTATCGGCAGTCTTCTTCTCGGAAGGGCCCTTCTCGGAGCAGTAATCCCTCAGAGCATCAAGGGCCCGTTGCCTGGTTACTCGCCCAGGAGGGCTGGAAGTGTCCTTGCTCTGAGGAGACGAGGAGGAGGTTGGTGGTGTAGGGCCTTGTGCAGTCGGTGGCGTAGGGCCCTGCGCAGTTGGAGGCGCCGCTGCAGCTCCTGGCAGAACACCACTCGGTACGCCGCCTGGCAGTGGGTAAACATCTTCTACGGTGGCGTCCGCAGCGGCGTTGTCTCCTACTTGCTGCTCGGCAGCAAGATTGTCTCGTGCACCAGCCTCTGTGCTGGTTTGCTCTTGTTCTACTTCAGGCCGCTCGGGGGCGGCAGTGTCTTGCATATCCTGGTCTCGGACCTCCTCGGCATTGCTAGCCGGAGGAGAAGGTGGTCTTTCGGGGTGGACGGCAGCGTCCTGAGCTGCCGCTTCTGATCCTGCTCCCTGAGCGGAAGTGATCGGTGCTTTGGCGGCAGCAGCGTGGGCAGTGTTGTCCTCCTCGTCGTCATCGACGTTGATCAGAGGAATTGGAGTTTCCTTGGCTTGGCCGGATGCGCAAGCGGCGTTCACATCCAGGGGAGCTCTGCGGAAAGAGGAGAAGGGAATCAGGAATTGGAAGAAATTGGGGAAAGTGGTACTGCGCGAGAAGAAAGACGACCGGGAAGGAAGCTTACGCGGTAGTGGAAGAGAGCTGTTTCCTCTTTCTCTTCGTGGTGAGCTTGGTGGGTTTCTTCTTCTCGGGGGTCTCTCCCTCCTCGGCGGGCTTCTTCTTCTTCTTGGCAGGGGGCGCTCGTGCTTCGCCGCCTGTCCGTTTGCGAGTTTCGGGAGGGGCAACCGACAGAGGCTTGACGACAAGGGGCGCATCGCCCTCGTTCTCGTCCTCATCCTCGTCGTCCTTCTCCGCAGCGGCCTCATCTGAGAAATTCAAAGGAAAGAAGAAGTGAATCAGAAATAGCAATACAAGGAGTTGATGCTTCCCGGAAACAAGCAAGATGAGGATGCTATTACCGTCAGAGCCGTCGTCCGCCCAAGTGTTAAGGACGTCGCGCTTCTCGGGAGCGGGGCTGCTCTGCTCCGCGTCATCAGAGGGGGGTACATCGTCCTCCTCGCGATCCTTAGACCAGTTGTCCTCGAAGACCTCGCTGCTTTCAGTGAGCTGGCGAGTAAGAGTCTGAAAGGCAGAGAAGGATCACAAGTTAGCCGAGTACCAGAATAGAATTCTACTCGGGTAGGCGTGCACCCACAAAGCACACTAAGCCTAGGCCTTTTTCTAAAAATTCCTACTCGACGAGGCGTGCAGGCACAAAGCACACTAAGCCTAAGGCGAGTTAGCTAAGTGTCCTACTCGGTGCACAAGGCGATTGCTAGTCGAGGAAAAAGGAGAAGCTATCTACTCGGAAGGCAGAGACGAAAACAGAGTAAGGGAGACGTACCCGTAAGATTGGAGTCCTACGGCTGAACGGGAGGAACCCGTACCGCCACTTCTCGTTGAGGCTGGTCTTCAGGATGTTCCTGGCAAGCCTGGGAACGTCAGCATCGTCGATCTCGACGGTGGTGGTCCTGGTGCAATCGCGAGGCCCTCCCATGTAACACATGAGGTGGCATCGCTCCTGCAGAGGAAGCACCCGGCGTTTGATCCAGCACGCTACTGGGTCGTCATTCCTGAGGCCATGCGTCTTCAGCCAGGCGAGTTGCGTCTCTATCTCGGTGGCGTTCTCGTCGTTGACGGGCTTCTCCTTCCAATTCGACCCGAGTGGAGCACGCTTGCTCCAAGGGGGCAGGTTGATGCGGTCGTCGACGGGGGCTCCATCAGCGGCGGCAACGTTCCTCACGTAGAAGAACGTTTGCTGCCACATTCGGCAGGAATCCAGCCCCTGGATGCGGGGGTGGTTCGTCCCGTTGCGCTGCACCATCATGGCGCAGCCGACGTCGGTGGCGCGGGCAACGCCCGCGCTGTCCTTCTTCCCGACGGATTGTTGGCGGAGATGGAAGTAGTGGAGCCACGTCTCCACGGTGGGCCTGATGCCGAGGAAGGCCTCGCACACCACGGCGTGGTATGCGAGGAAAACGACTGCATTGGGCGGCAGATGGTGCATCTGCAGCCCGAAGTGATTCAGGAACTTACGCATGAAGTCCGATGCTGGCAGCCCGAATCCGCGCTCGAAGTGGGACATGAACACCACGCGTTCTCCGTCCCTGGGCTTGGGCACGACCTCGTCGTCAGGTGCCCGGCACTCCACGCCGGGGGGAACCCTCCTCTCGTTCACGAGCCAGGCGAGGTTGGCTTGGGTGATGGAAGAACCGGCCCAGCAGGACTTGGCCATGGTTGCGAGTGGAAGAATCGGAAATCAGACGGGGTTGGTGGTGGAGCGAGTCCGCGGCGGCGCAGAGGCTAGTGCGGCGGCGGAGCGCTCGGTGGCGGAGAAGAACGGGAGGAAGAAGAGGAAATGAGCAGGGAAGGGGAAAAGGAAGTTACCGCGGGGGTATTTATACCTCCTCGGCGAGATTACCGTTACCGCTATGGGAGTGGGATCGATTGTGGCGTGTGGTGGGTCCTGTGGCCGGCTAGAAACGCACACACGCGAGAACCGCGCGCGTAACGGCCGCATTGGATCCCACTACAAGATCGTGGCCAGTAAATGCGCGTGATGGGACATGACCGCCGGTGGGCCCACGGCGTGAAAACTGGACACGTGGCGTCGTGTCCTGGGCAACCAAACGACAAGGTCGTGGATGCTTGACACGTAGGCAGTGCCTGCGTGAAGGGCTGGATGTTGCTCTGCGCTGCAGAGGCTCAGTTTGCGAAATTTAGCTAAGTCTTTTTACTCGGATACAGAGTAGAAAGCAAGTGCTACTCGGAAAGAGGAGACTCAAGATACTTTCCGGATAGCTACTCGGAGGACCTACTCGGCATCTTGAGGTTCGATGGCTGGGATGCAAAGGCTGGTTTAAAGCTGGCAGAGCCTAGTGAACAAGTTCGCAAGACTCAACCAGCTTCGGGGACTGCTGTCGGGGGGTTACCCCCGAGTAGGGTAAAGACAGGTGGTAAAGGCCGCTTACAGAAGAGAGGTTTGGCCGAGTAGCCGACTACCGGGTACTTGCTACCCGGTCGACTGCTACCCGGTCTCACCTCAAGATGATCAGAAGGAGATATCAATCAGTTTCTACCATGTCGAGTAGAAGGTTTGGCCCGAGTACAATTGGCGGGAACCTTTGGCGGGAAACTACTCGGGCAGGAAGTCAAAGGAGCCGTTCTGACACAGGATCCCGCGTATCCTGGGTCCGTACTTGGCAGCATTCGAACTACTGTTCACGTGGGGACGGTCTGTCTGACAGTGACAGCATGGAAGCAGTCGGTGGCAGGATAAGGGGGACCTACTCTGTGACTAGGTACAGTGATACCAGTCTGTCCCCTAGTTTTGCCCAACGACTTTACAGAAGCAGCCAAGACCAACGACCAAAGCTGTCAGCGGGTACTCGGAGAAAGGACAGTGTGGACACTATGTCGACACTTGTCTAGGATTTGGACGTATCCGGCTGGGCACCGTGTATATAAGGTGCCCCGCCGCCTCCTGCGCGAGGCACGTACTCAGAGAGGCTCATATGCTCCCATAGTGGCTCACTAGAAACCCTAGAAACCCTAAGTCCTTGACCTAGCTCTACTCGGAGAGGGGCAAGGGGCTACTCGGTAGCGTTACCATTTGTACTGTGGCTACTCGGTGAGACACCATAATACATAGGGAAAGGCAGGAGTAGGGGTTTTACCTCCTCACGAGGGCCCTGAACCTGGGTACATCGTGTTGTTTGTGTTGTGTGGATCTTACCTCACGCGGCTACTCGTTGCGTAATCCCTCCCCGGACACCTCCAGCGTCCATCGTCCCCACATCTTTAGCCATCCCATGGCATCTGCCGTGACACCACCACGACAGTGGTTGACAAGATGATGATTTAAGTAGTTGAGTAGCTTTCTCATATGTTTGAAAAATACTCCATGAGACATGCTATTCTTCCTCGACTTGGAAAACAAAGATCGCTTTACGCAAAATAGCCTTCATAAAACCTTTCTGAAGATAGCAGATATATAATAGGTTAACTAAGTCTTGTTGATACCTCCCGTACTCAGGTTTGCTTAATTTGGTTAAGGTGAAGATCTCACATCGGTGGTGTTTCTGACGTGGACATCGACAAGTAGTTTGGGGTTCCCAGGTAGCAGCCTGGAATCTATGGGCTGGGACGTCGCCTTATGTTGCGGCCTCTTGGGCCTTTTTGGTTCGTATTGATTAGCAACATAATTTTCCTTCCGTTGTCTGATGTAATGTTGGGTCGGGTGACCTCTGTTTGTAAAGCTATACTCTAGTAACACATGTTGAATACAGCTTCCATGTCTAGAGTGCTGCTTTGATCGATTGATGGTTTCGAGCTCATTGTTATACAGTTTTGGCTATGCCTGCATAGTTGTCGCAGTCGAGGGGTTGTGGAGCCGATGATCCATTTCTGAGCATGTCTGCCGATGTGATTTGGCCCGGGGCTTGGTAACCCCAGTAACCCTCGATTGTTGTTGCACTTTCTGGACACATAGCATCTCTGTATAGCTTTGGTCCCGTTCCTTCAGTTTCATACGATTCATGGACGCTTTGATATGCATAGTTGGTTATGACTAACATGGACACAAGGAGTAGTAGTACCATGGTGATCCGGCCCACGTGTCGATGAATCTGGTCTGCCTGCCGTTGTTTGTTGCGGCCGGGGCTGGTAACACTGAAGCCCTTGTGGGTGCATGAGTAGGAGCGCATAACAGTATGTATACCTTTGGGTCTGGGGTCGTGACAGTCAGTGAAAATCAATTTTTTCGAAATAGCTACGTAACTCAAATTAGAAAAGTCAGAAATAATGAGAGTTAGGTACTAGGCTCTGGTTTATGCACAAAAAATTTCAGATCAAAATAATGTTCTCGCAATTTTAAACAGGTTATACGGTGAAGCACAACAAATTTGTTTCTGCGCAATAAACCAAACTTTTGCACTTTCAAGTAACTAGAGACTAATATTAACACTTTATTTTTTATGTATAGAGGTATATACACAATATTTACAATATATGCATGTTTTTAGCTTAGAAGATTTCGTGGAAAAAAATTGATGCGGTTCAATAGGCATGAACACAAGTGTTCATGGTCGACCCCCACTTAATCATTGCACCTTTTCCCAATCACTCTCTTTTTGAAAACATTTTTAGATAACAAGTAGAAATATTTTTTTTATAATTCGCATTATCTATCCAAACTAAGATAGAAAACAACTTACAACTGAAAGTAAAAACTATTTAGAGACAAAGCAAATAAGTGCACAGAAGAATATTCACCCACTCTATTGCTCCCCGGCAACGACGCCAAAAAAGGTCTTGATATCCCACAAGTATAGGGGATCATGTGTAGCCTTTTCGATAAGTAAGAGTGTCGAACCCAATGAGGAGCTAAAGGTAGGATAAGTATTCTCTCAAGTTCTATCAACCACTTATACAACTCTACGCACACTAAACATTTTGCAATATCTAGGAAATAAAACTATAGTAACAACACGGGTAAACAAGATAGTTTTGCAGGATAATAAATACATGAAAGTAAAGTAAGTTTCTGCAGAAATAAAGTACACTAAATGACTATAAATTAACAGTACAATGAGTGTGTAAAAGTGGTGGAAAGTGTGATGGATTTGCACAAGATTAACTAGTGAAGATACTTGGTTCATTGTCTTCGATGCAGTTTTCCACGTGGGAGAGGCTAAATATATGTGCACTCAACTACCCTTGATTACACATACTATATGATTGGATTGTTAATGAACATCTCTAAACACTAACAAATCATTAAGGTTTCCTTAACCATAGCCTTAAGTCAAGGTCCTCTTACTCCCATACATGCAACATCCCGGTTCGAGTCCTTAGGTTTCTATCACTCCGGCAGAACTATCCCCTTTCTCTTGCAAATACTACAAACCCTATGATGCTTGATCTATGTGCACACAAATATAATGTAACCAAAGGACTATACTATATCAACATACAACTCTAATGAACCGAATAATTCAAGCATTCAATCTAGGAACAAAGAAACTACACAAACATGACATAGATCATAGGATAATAACTTATATCATCAAACACTATGTTTACATAGAGTGGTACAGAGGTGCGTGGGAGGATGAACCACTGTATAAAAGGAGGAATTGGCGATGGATATGGTGGTGAGGATGGTCAAGGGGACAACAAGGAGCGCAGGGCGGTGTCGGCGCCAGCGGTTGCGCAGGGACTCCTTCCCCGCGCCACTGGCATCACGGGGGAGCACCGCCCCTTAGCCCCTTCCTTCATGGATTCTTCGGAGACCTCCCCCATGGAGATGGGATCCATGGGGGAGGCAAAACCATGGCTTTTGGTGGCTGCAATTCGTGGGTGGAGGAGTTCTCCACGAGCTAGGTTTCCTCCCTTTATATATCCTACCGGAATCCCGTCATCCCATCTAGGACTGCAGTAAATCAGGCGTATATCGACTGTCCGGACTTGGAATCCCGTCATCCCATCTAGAACGTTCCTCGCAAAATTCCCCATAGTTTTGTCTTCAAGGAGATTTCCGTTTGACGCCATCTTTGACCCGTAACGTTGCAATCTTTAAAAAGTGTTTTCCGACAGATTTTAGGAAAGTCCCAATTCGACTCCAACAAGGTTTCCTCTTGTATTTTTTTATAATTCCTACACATCAAAGTTTAAAACAAGAACATTGTGCACTTTTGCAACTATTAGTAGGTTAGTCCAAATAAATCATAAACTTAATATAAAAACAATTATTAAAAGCATAAAAGTAGCATGAAACCATCAAAAATTAGAAGCATAAAAGTAGCATGAAACCATAAAAAATTATGGATACGTTTTGGACGTATCAGAGGCCCACCCAACGCATCTTTGAAGTCTCCCTCGATGAAATACGCCCGTGCGAGATTAGGCGTCATATCAGCTCCTAAAAGAGTCTACTCCCGACTGAATTCAGCTAGGACGTTCGTGTTATGAAACACGCCCATTAGAGCATCCAAAGTAGACGTCATCGGGTTCCTGGGAAACAAGCATTCGTGGAATGAAACGAGTATGCTCTGGGGTTTCACGAATGCCTCCTTCTCTTTGGATGTTTGCTCCACGGAAGAAGTGATAGCATCGAATAGTGGCCCCTCCGAAAGACAAGAGGTGAGCTCAGGAGGACTACCCAAGGCAGCCGTGGCAGCAAAAAAATTTCATTAGTAAGGTACAGGAATACCAAGGAAGATAAACTAGAAGAGGAAGCAACTTGCATACCTATGAAAGAATCGGTCAAAACATGGAGTCGAGGGACTATAGCCTCCTCCAAGTCCGAAAACTGTTTGAGAGCTTGAGTCTCCTTCTGCTTAGCCCCATCTGCCTTTTGAGTGGCTACTTTAGCCTCTTTTTTCGCAGCAGCAACCTCCCCATGGAGAATCACATTCTGCTCCTCAAGTTCTTTCACTCGAGTGAGCGCAGATTCCTTCTTAGCAGAGGTGGCAACTAGGAGTTCTAAAACAAGAAGAAGTGATTAGAAATATAAACCAAGGAAGCAAAGTGTCAGAAATCTAGAATAAGTAGGTACCTTTGGCCTTTGCAAAGTTGGAGCGGGTGAGGTCCCTCTCCCTCCCGGTGTTGAGGAAGCGAGTACTCAAGTCCTTCATGCTGATCATGAAAGGCTGAGAAAGAAATAAAGAGAAAAATAGAGTCAACATTAGAAACACAGGTTTGAGTCTACACTCGACTGCAAGCAGCCAAACGCGGACTCGGGGGCTACTCCCATCGGGAGCGCTGATCGCGCACTTGAAAGAATAAGCAGGTAAAAAAGAAGCATAAAGAAACTCACGTGGTTTGTACCCTGGAATTTAGGAGCCAACTTTTTCACGTCAGTAAGATCGATATACCACGTGCATGGGGCAGAAGATGTGGGCTGACTAGGTCCATCCACAGGAACGGCTGAGTCCTTAGGTGCCTCCTCCTAGAAAACTGCCTTTTCCTTCACGCTTGGAGAGGAAGTCGAAGCAGAAGGCGTTTGAACATCAGGAGAGGTACCCGAACCAACTCCCCCTAAGGACGAGGAGTTGGAGCTCTAGGAGAATTACTAAAGAAGAACAAGTAGAAGGAAGGAAAAATCATATCGAAATAAGGACTCGAAGAAAGAAGAAGTAAAGGAAAAAACTTACCCGCTCAAGGAAGACCCTAGGCTGATCATACGACGAGGTTTCTTGGCAGAAGGCGGTTGTGAAGGTGTGGTTGTATGTTGAGGAGCAATTGGAGGTCTCGAAGAAATGGGGATAGCAGGAATCAGGTTCCTCATGTCATTGCCTCGAGTAGCACTCGAAGAGCTTGAGTCCTTTGAGGGTTTTTTTTGAAAATTTTACCATAGGGAAAAAACCCTATGGTGTAGATTTCAATTATATGCTGAAAGCCAGGAGCTTACAAAAGGGGGGGTATGAGAGAGAGTTACATAGGAATTACAAATTTAAGGAGGAAAAAATGGAGTTACATAGAGTCCTTTGAGGTGGCTTCCTCGTGGCCGCTATCCTCTCAGGTGTGTTTCGGAGTAATCCCTAACTCTTTAGCAGTCTACTCAACACCCTCGTCCATGTCCTCAGCATCTTGCGACGATTGATCGGTGGCAGCTGAAGGAATCGAGTTAAGGTCCGTTGGCACGTCCACGGTCATTCCCTCCATATAAGGAACGCTACCAGCCTTGGGTGGATTGATAGGGAGAATGTCTCGATTCTAAGAGGGGTCGAGTAAAAAAATTAGAGGAACAAACGAGAGACTACCTCAAGTAAGAAAAACATAAATCAGAATAAAAGCAAAACTTACCATGGTCAATTCAGTAGTGGCTGAGAAGGGAAGGACAACCGAGACCAAGTTGATAGGATCTGATTCCTTGATTCGGGTGATGCCCCACAGACATCCCTCAAGTTCGTTACTCGAGACCTCTTCCTTGCGCAATGAGATTCCTCAGCGCTCGAGTAAGACCACATGGGATAAGCTCTGGCCTGGAGAGGTTGTACTCGATGCTTCAGAAAGATCCCAGCTAGGTGGACCCCAGTGAGGCCACGAGTCTTCAAAGTAGCAACCTGAGATATCAAGTCCTCGGTCTACTCCATTTCCTCTTCAGTCAACTGATTCTTCCAGGAGCTTCACTAGACGGCTTTGCTCTCCAAATCAACCAAGGGAGTACCATTAGGGTTGTGCGAGTCCTTCACGTAGAACCGTCAAGTCCTCCACGTAGAACCATCGAGTCCTCCAACTAGCGACTGGCTCGATGAAATCCATTTTGAAGTAACCCTCCTTCCGGTTGATTTGTATGTTGCAGCCCCCGACTTCGTGGGGATCATCTCTTCTTGGCTGGGCCTTGACATTGAAGAGCCGCTTGAACAGAGCCCAGTGTGATGCTATGCCGAGATAGCACCCACACAACACAAAGAAGCAAGCGATATATTGCATCGAGTTGGGTGGCACTTCATGCAGCTGCATGCCGTACGTGCACAACAGAGAAAACAAGAAGGGGTGCAGGGGAACGAGACTCCCCGAGAGATGTGTTCCGTGAAGGCCACTCACTCATCATCCACCGGAGAAGGTAGGGTCTCCTGCCTCGGGCGCCTCCATGACCCCACCTGAAGAAGGCCTTCACGTTCGACGGAGGAGATGAGCTTGGGGACCCCGAAGGATTTTCCGAACTTTCCTCCCTTCTTCTTCTGTCCCTCGGCGGTACCGATCGCGGAAGCTCCTCCGTTCTTTCGGGTCTTCACCATGGCGTAAAGGTGGTGGAGATTGGGGGTACAACAATGGGGGGTTTCTCCTTTCGCTGAGGAGAGGAGAAGGTTGCAGACGCGACGAGGAAGAAGTGAAAGTTAGTGCTTTCCCCCTCAAACGATATTTATAGGGATGCAGAGGTATCCTCACCGTCGATATCCTGCGGTGCTAGCCTAGCCCTACACGTGGAGAGAGGAGGCTAATCGCTACGCCTCCACGCCGCCCACTATGCGCGGGAATCTAGACATTTACTAAAAAAAATCCCTAGATCACCGCGCGCTGAACGGTCAAATCCCACTCTCGTAAGTTATCTTCTCACGGGATAAAATCACCCCATAAACGTCTAATCTTCTAATAGAAAGAACAGAGTAATACGTCACCAGGTGACGCGGTCACTCAATTGGAAAATATTCGAGTGGCCAGAAATATCACTCGAGTCCTAATGAGCCCTTTCATGATATACGAAACTTTTGAGAAATTACATGAGTCGAGATTTTTTCCCCTATCACTAGGATGAACGACTCGAATAAATTGTGCCAAAGAACTATGTTCCCCAGATCACACAGCTATGTTAGAACTCTGGATGCCATGCTCATTGCATGAAGGTAAGACCCGCGGATCAGTTCCAACGGCCCAGGAGTTGCACCTCTGAACGACTAGTATATGCACCTAGAGGGGGGGTGAATAGGTGCTAACACCATTTTTTTCTTCAAATAAAGGCTTGACACAAAGGTAAATTCTCTAGATATGCAACTATGGTGAATTTACCTATATGTCAACAACAACAAGATACAAGATACAAACACAAAGTAAAGGATAAGGGAACGAGGTAATCGATAACGGAAGCATGCGGATACAAGGATGTAATCCCAAGCTCCTCCCTTTGAGGGGAGTACGTCTCGTTGGAGGGGTGTGAGCTCGCCACAAAGGCCTACTCAACGCCACAAAGGCCCCACCCTATTCATCAATGAATCTCTCCACAAAGGCCTAGTTCACCTTCCACTATTGATTCCCTTTTAGGCAGTAATTGAGTCCTTTACAACAAGCTTGGGGCACACACCCACAACCAAATTGGGAGCTCCCAACAATCACCAAGAGTAGCAAGAGGTCTAGATTTTCCACACAAGGAAACCCTAGACTAGTTCCCCTCAAGCTAATGAGGGGGAAAGGAAAAAACAGTGGTGAAGACGTAGATCAAGGCCTTCTCCTTCAATCCTCAAAAGATCAAAAAGTTTGGTGGAGGGATTGGGAGATCTAGAAATGTGGGTGAGCTCTAGCAATGGGGAAATGTATTCTGGTCGGGCTAGCTCAAGGAAGAAGAAGGGGAGGGGATATTTATACCCCTCACCAAAAATTTAGCCGTTTGAAGGACTCCTACAAAAATCACACCGGAGACTCCGGTCTGAAAAGAATCCGGACTGGTCTGCACCCGGGGACTCTGCACTGCTGGATCGGAGACTCCGGACTGTCTCCGGACCGATGCCAGTGGGTGACACCAGCTTCTCTTGGCGTAGAATAACTTCAAGGCCGGAGAATCTGGTAAGTCTCCGCACACTCTCCGGAGTGTGTCCAGAGGGTGACACCACTTGCGCAACTCGGCCTTCTTGCAGGAAATTCTTCACACCGGAGACTCCGGTCTGGGAGAACGAAGACTCCGGCCGGGAATAACTTCCAGCAACTTCTAAGCAGTGTAGATCTCTTTGACCTTTTTGGATATCACACCACCATTTGTAATTTAATCAAATGATCCTGAAAACATCAACACACATAAATAGATATACTTGTGTTGTTAACAAACACCCAAAACAAGATTTTGGCGCATTTGCGCTTTCAATCTCCCTCTTTTTGTATTTGATGACAACACAAATATTTGCGATGATCATCGTAGCTAGGTTTGGATCGTAAAGAATAGACGGGCTCCTAAACAACAAAGTCATGAGCTCCCCCTATGTTTTACAAACTAATACCACAAGCACAACAATAGTGAACAATATAATGCATGCATTGGCAAGATAAGTAAATCAACACTATAGCACTACCATAAGATAGCTTCACCACATAGTCTCACCACACACAAATTTAAGGCCACTAAGAAAGGAAATACGAAATCAACTAAGATAAAGGGACCATGATCCATAAAATAAAATCAAGTCCAAAGGATTGTGTTCCGAAGCAAATCAAAACAAAGGAAACCTTGCAAATCCCAAAAAGTTTATAGCTACTTCTCCCCCTTTGGCATCAAGACGCCAAAAAGGAAAAAAAGGAAACTATACGACACCCAAGGATCAATCCTCATCCTCATAGTCCTCATCGTCACTATCTTGCTGATGAGTCTCTTCATCCTCACCATCACCATATTGATACTCATGATCTTCTTTAGTATGCTCCTCTTCCTCTGTCATAGGAGCCTTGCCACAGTTATTGGAAGAAGATGGAGCTGAAGTGACCTCTTGAAAGTCACCCCACGGAAATGAGGAGGTGTTGCACCCATGATAGGATGCGGTCACAGACTCGGGAGGAGGATCAAGTGGAGGGGTAGTCACAATACCCACATGATCCTGAAGACGGGTCATCATCTTCTTCATCTCCCTCCTTTCGTTATATGCCTGATGCGCGTGTAACACACGTTCGTTGGGAGACCCCAAGAGGAAGGTATGAAGAGCAAAGTAGCAAGTTTCCCTCAGAAAGAAACCAAGGTTGAATCGACCAGTAGGAGGAAGGAGTAACTGTCACATCCCAATTTTGGAATACCTGATAACACAGTTGTTTTGCTAATTGCTTGACAATTAAACTTTGATTGTGTTTGTTTAAGTGCAACTAAACAAACTATTTATAAACTTGCAAACTTAAAAAGATAGCAAAGCAGTAATCTAAAAATATTCAACATATTGTTCCAATGACCTTGGCAATATTTTCTAAAGTAAATATTGATCAAAGAGTTTTCCAAAAACTATCTTATGAATCTCATACTTGTTGAATATTATTACAAGACCTAAATTAAGAAAGAGGAAACACTTAATAAATTTCCCTAAAAGATTATCAGAAAAAGAGGCATTCTTAGATGCTTCACCAAAATATTATCAAATGTTTTTCCAACCTTCCAACCTAGTCACATAATTATTTTGGCAAAGCATTGTTAAGGAAAAGCCAAGTGCCTTATTAAATTGATTTTCCAATATTTCTAGAAACAAGAAACTCAAACAAGTTACTATTGGAAACTTTCTTCAAATGATCTGAAATTAATACCAGTGCTTCCTTATATCAAATAAGGAACACACACAAGAGGAGACCAAAATTTGAATCCATTAAAGTCCTGAAAACATGATTTTTCTCCACAGCAACAATTGGAATTTTGAACAAGTTTGTTCTACAAACTTTTTCAAAATGCCATTAAATAAATACCACATTCTCTATATCATAAATAAGGATGAAAACCAAAAGGGCACAAGTTTTTGAATAACTTAAGTTGCCAAAAACCCCTGTTTTCTTGACAGCACCTTTTTGAAATTTGAACAAGTTTGTTCTATGAAGTAACTCAAAATGACTTGAATTTTCCACCACATAAGTAACACATCAAATAAGGAATGTGTGCCAAAAAGTAGCATTTTTGGAAGCCCTAAGTAGGTTAATAAATTCAATGTCCATTTATGTAAGAATTCAAATTTGAACAACTTTGAATTATGAAGTTTCTCCATTTGAGAAAATTTTCACATATGTGGTGCAACTCAACTAATACGAATTTTGGGCAAAAGGAAATTAAATTTTGACTTTGTTTGCTTGGTGAAAATCACACTTTTCAGAGAGGACAAGGACCTATTGGTAAAATGGCCAGGGACCTAGTTGTAATCCCAGTCACCTTCTTCAACCTCTAGCCTCTCTGTAGATACAGAAGCCCTAGGCCATGCCTTCGATTGGAAGCAACTCGAGGTGGATAAAGAGGCCCCCATGTGCTGTGTCTACTCCTTGCCCCCTCTATCTCCCCCCCCCCCCACGAGCTCCCTCTCTCTCTCGGTAGAAAATGCCCAAACCGGAAACCCTAGGTATGGCCACCGTCGATTCGGCCCGTGGCGAGCTCGCCGCCGGTCGCCGTGGTGCCCATCTCCTCCGTCTCGTCGAGTTAGTACTCCCTGCTGAAGGAATCAGGGCGGAAGGGCCCGTGGTGCCCGCGCCGTCCATCCTCCTCCCTCGAGCCCGACGGACTCCGGCGAAGGATTCCCTCCGCCTCGAGTCGTCTCCGCCCTCGCCGAGTGGTCCGTTGCAGTTGTGGTGAGCAGGCGAATCTCCGCCGACCGTTTTCCCCTCTCCCTCTCCCTCCGAAACGTCGCCGTGCCGTGCTCCTTTCCGGCCGCCGCTCGCGCGCCGTCGCCGCCGCTCTCCGGCCACTCCCCGGAAACGGGGGTGCGTCCGTTTGCTTCCCCGAGTCGTAGGCAACGCGTAGGTGTGTTTATTGTGCAAAATGGTTAACGGAAGCGCTCGAATTTGCTCGCCGGAGTTCTCCTCCCGCCGGCGATGACGCGTGCTCGCGTCAGCGTCTCGCTTGATCGCGCGCAGTGAAGTCAAACCTGCGGGTGGGGCTCTGTGCTGCCTGCGTGGCTGCCTGCGTGGCTGTCAGGCCCGCTGGTCAGCCACAGAGGGTAGATCTGCCGCGGTGAGAAATGTTCTGGCCGGCCCATTTCAGATCTGGCCCAGGACAAGTTTCCTTTTTCTTTTAATTTTTCACAGAATGGTATATGTTTGCTTTGGGCCATAAAAAACTATCTAAAAGATGAATTTGACCAAACCAAAATTCACAGATGTAAAGCAACAAAATCTAAACCACCTCCAACTTGTAGATCTACATTTGGATGATTATTTTTGAAATGAAAAATGATTTGGCAACAGGTACCAGAAACACCAAAATGAGCACCATTTTAATTTCACAACTCAGAATGAGGTGTATCCAATTGCATTGGAAATCCCTTGAAATTTCCTAACAGGATCAATTAACCTTTCTTCGAAATACTTAGTATTTTTGAAATGGCCTGCAATTTAGTAAAACACCAGAGAGCACTTTGGCGATTTTTATAAAATTATTAAAAATGATTTTTGATGCAAACTAAATTGGATGGTCTTTTATATGTTTAGGGCTATACAAAACTAGTTGGGTTTAATTTTTGGAGCATCATAGAAAAGTTGGTGGACAGATCTTTAAATTTCTTGTTTCTGCCATTTTGGCATTTTAGGGAATTAAATTGTGTAAATATATTTTTGTGTTGCAATATTGTTTTCTAGCATTTAAAAGTTGTGTGAACTTGTTTTCTAAGGTTTACTTAGCTATTTTAGCATGTTAGATTGTGTGGACTTGAGTTGAGAAGAAATAGGATTTTTGTTAATAGCATATGTTTTATCTCTAGTTTATAAATTGCATAGGATTTTTGATTGTTAACTTTATTTGCAAACACTTGGATTCTTGATTGGATCCAGTACCATGTTGGTACTTATTTTGTGTTTTTATCACCTCAGCTAGCTTGCATTTGAATTGTTAGAAAAGCATGAGTAGTTTTGTCATGGATATAAAAAGGTTATGGAAAAATGCTCCCATGTGTAGAATTTTTGGCATAAAAATTTGTGGTTGTGTGGCCACATATTTTTGTGTTGTATTCATAGGACCAGTAGCATTTTGATAAGGTTGTTATAAGTACTTGATCCCTGCAGTTTTCACTTGTGTTAAAATAATAGCATGAGTAGCATTGCCTTGTTTATGTTAGCATCCTATTATTTTCTACTAGTATGATTATTGCACTAGATGCTAGTTTAGCTTTTTGTTAATTTTTAGCAAGTGGACCAGAGGCATTGTGACCTCTTAATGCTTTGTTATGCTAGTGGAACACCCACTGGTGTCATTGCATTTTTGGTGGAAACATTATTTCCCCAACACTAGATGTATTTCTTTTATATAGTTCTATAACTAATGAGTGCCTAGTATTTTTGCTTTGGGATTTTTAGTGCTAAATGAAAATGTGTATGCTTCTGTTTGTTAGTGGTTGTAATCATGTGTGGCTTGCTAGGAAAAATACATTCTTGGAGTGTTGTTTGATTCCTCTAGTAATGTCCCTTTTTATTACCACTAGTATGTAGGAGTTGCCCTGCAAATTGATGCATTGTTTTATTAAATGGGATATTTTTGTTATAGCAAGTATAGGTGTTTTTCACTCTTGTTTTTGTGACATGGACCCTCTGGTTGTATTTCAATTACTTGATTGAAATGCATCCATTGATTCTTCATGTTTGAGTAGTACTAGTTTCCTTAGCAGTTTTTGTATTGAATTATTTTTCTGCCAACTTGTGTTTGGTAGATATTTGTGTATCCTTGCATGAGGACATGTTTTCATTTTCCATTATGATAACATGGTTCCTTGTTTTCATTTTAGTACTTTACTTATTATGCATGCTTGCATAGCAAACCCTTAGTAGAAACATGTCTATAGGATTCCTCCTTTTTAGTCATTGTTTCTATTGTTCTCGCTATGAGAATTGTGTGTCTTGTGATGAGTATATTTCCTTGTTACACTTGTGTAGGCTCACTGATTTGTAAAAGTAACTTTTGCAAATCATGTGTCTTATTTATTCTTGATGGGAATTTAGGCTCAGTAGCATAGCTACCTTTTTCTTGTTGTGGTTTGGTTGATAGAACCATTGTCATGATTAATATTGTGCATGTTATGTATACTTTTAGTAGTCTCACCATTGTGAAACTAAGTGTATTTTGGGTTTATTAATATCTTGGTATGAGAGTGGCACACCCACTGAATCCATGATATTGAGGTTGTGAGACATGTTCCTCCAACCTTAAGTTGTCTTATTAAATGGCATTTCTGCCAAGTGTGTTTGTTTGATTGTTTGCCTCCATTAATAATTGTGTGATTGAGTATTATTAGTTTCTTTTCTGTATGTAATGTTATGCATGGTTGCTTGCCTTGATTGGTTCTGAATGTGTGTCCTTTATTATTTTTACGGCGTTAGAAAACGAAGAGGAAGGAAGTGTCGTGAAGCTCTGTTTCAAGTTCCAGTCACTCCAAAACCAGGGACACAAGGAGTTACCAGGCAAGCCATCCTGATGCTTGCTGATACAATACTTATCATTATCTATCATGCATGTTTTACCTCTGAAGTTTTACAAAAAACTTGATTATCAAAACTATTTTTGATGTGGAAATTACTACTATACTATATTATAGGTTAATATCATGCCAGTAGTTAAACTTGGTAATACCAAGCCCATAAGCCACCATATGGTATTTATTACCATCAAATATACTAGTCCCTAAGTGGACACCCTAAAATTGTGATTCTACAAAACAAAGGCTTTACGGAAAAACCTGGAGAAAAGGCGGATCCTTGTTCTCCGGAGGAATGTGGAAGTGGTCATTTTTGAGAAAGTGGTGTTTTCAAAAATGACACATAACCTAGTCTTCGCCGGACAACCTTTACCGTACTGCCACCCTACCCCAACATGGGCACGGGGCTTAACTGGAAGTTTGTCCTTGTTAGTGTGTGTTCTATCTCAAACGCTATAGGGGACGGAATCCCTTGAACCGAATTGTTGTCAAGAGTTGAGACATAAAAAGTGTGGGATTAATTTTCCCTCCGGTCGCATCAGTTGAGGCATCCTGGCTGGCAGGGATTAGCTCGGTGCCGGGGGTGACCGGTAAAACTCAACTGAGAGATAGACACATTCTAGCTTGAACATAGTGGATGGTTATGATCAGATACATGATGTTTACATACTGTTGTTACAGTCCGTGATTGTTCACGGGAGGTGTACTGGATCTGGTGGATGTGTACACCTCTGCATAGTACAACTTTTTCGAAGAAGCCGCGTCCTCGGATATGGACAGTTGAATGGCCATGTAGCTAGCATTGTGTCAATGTTTTCAAAAAGGTGTTTTTGAAAGGAAGTGTTGAACTTGTGAAGTTCGGAAAGGAATGGAAACTTATACCGTGGAGGTATCGTCGATGATGAAAAGCCAGATGCTGTTATACAAAACAAATTGTTTTGCAAAGAAAACCTTTTCTACTCTAAGCAAGAATTCTGGAAACTGATTCCAAGAAGTTTTGCAAAGAGAAAATATTCTTTAATAAAGCTTTACAAAACCTCTTGTACATGTGATATCTACAAGAGAAATAAAACTATATTATTTTCTTCTGAAGTATCTTCTTCAACGAAGATACAGATTAACCTGACTGCAACTGTGGTGTCATCATATATGAACACCATTGGTAGTGAACCCTATTTATAGCCTACCTATTCCACCATATAAGCATACTTGCATGTTGGTAAGTGATATGATGGATGTCTTGCTGAGTACATTCAAATGTACTCATTATGGTTTCGCCCCTGGTATCTACTTGCCAGACTTTGAGAAGGAGCCTCCGAAGGATATCTATGAAGAGGAGTACGGAGCTGACGGCTTTGCGAACTAGGATCGTCTCCGGGTCAGCAGCCTGTAGGTTAAGGCGTGACTTGGGCTCAACTACGTTGTGTTTTAATTGTCTTCCGCTGTGTTTGTTAAGTTGCATGCCCTTGTGGCAGTTGTGTTAAACTTGATCATGTGATCATTTGTGTAATACCTTTATGTATTCGTGTAATGGATGATGTGTTTCTGGGTGCCAACTGTGTATGTTGTTCACGACTGATCTTTCTGGGATCGTGAATGTATGCATACGGAGGGTTTCAGACTGCCGGTCTGGGGTCCTTACAGAGTTGGTATCAGAGCCATCCTGACCTTAGGAGACCTTAGTTAGCATGGACGTCAGATAGGAAAGAAAAGTATTTTTGAGTAAAAACCCATTTACTATCTACATTATTTTTATCCAAGGGAATTTTAGTATATTTTCCCTCCTTATTATCTTTTCAAAAGATTCTAAATGCATATCAAGGGCGTCCTTGAACAGTGGTTCGAAGGGCGGGCCTTACAGAGTTAGTATCTCTCTCGGTTAAGAGTTTATTTCTTACTTGTTTGCAACTGCTCCGCTCTGTTTTTGAAACATCTCTCGTATTTGAAGTTTTCTGTCCAGAAAATAGTTGGGGTTTCAAAAACAGATTGTTGCATATTATTACCTCTCTCAGTTAAAAGGGTTTATCAAAACTTTACTTCTATTATCTTGTTTCCATACAAAAACTTTTATACTTGCCGATGTCCCGAGAAGACCAAAATAATTGCCTAGCTCTACAGTGATGATGGTCAGAAGTAGATATAGTTCTTCAGCCACTTCTAGGATTGTTGGATCAGTCTAGTTTGGAGTAATTTAGCGATTACCCCATGAGTCGTCTCCCCCGATGTAGCTCCAATGGAGCCTTGCTTGTGTGTTATGGCTTGCATATGTGTGTCCGTAGGACTTTGTGCTATTGTGTGGTGTAGAATTTGGTTCATCTAGGCTTCTATATGTTGGTGGGGTGCTCAAAATTTGCTGATTTGTGCTTGCCCCGCTCTTGTTTTTGAATCGCCTCTTGTTAAAATTTTGCAAGCAAAAATGTTTGTATAGTATTCAAAAACAAGAATTTGTTGCTTAGACTTATACTAGTTTTCGCTTCATAATGCGACCCGTCGTGAACCACCACCATCTCCCCCACCATCAATGAAAGCACCTTTGGGCCTAATAATAGAGGACCA
The DNA here is from genome assembly GCA_028641055.1 of Alopecurus myosuroides. Lineage (NCBI taxonomy): Eukaryota > Viridiplantae > Streptophyta > Magnoliopsida > Poales > Poaceae > Alopecurus > Alopecurus myosuroides. Next base: position 60,040,157 of record CM054062.1, on the reverse strand, counting down.
TCAAGCCACACGAGCTGCTAGCGTTGCTACCAATGCTGCACTCCAACAGTTAAAGCTCCAACAACGACAACCCTCAAAGAAGAAAAGGCGTGAATGCACCAACCACTACTGACCAAAACCTCTATGTTTGTCTGTTTGCAACCGACTCGTTTTGCCCTGTTGGCTAAGCGTTGCATTTTAAAAGTTATATACCTCCCTCTTCACATGCCATGATGCGCAACCCCCCTCAAAAGCCAATCAAAAGAGCACAATTCAATATTCGACGTACGATGACGCTAGTCGTATCTTGTCGGACAAACATTATTAATTAGAAAGCTAACAAGACTAACATGCTTTTCCTAATCTTAGGTTGACACCTAACCAAAGCATGTGAACTACTGACAACTCTTTCTAAACCAAGGAATTAAGTGACTTACGACAACTTTTTAATCTAGTGGGTAAAAAGGAGAAGTCACGAGAAAATAAGATGATGACCTATTCGTTTACTAGTCAATAGGTTATCGGGTGTATCTACTTTGGAAACCAAATCTTAATAGACATGGTAGGTACTATGAAAATTTGGGGTTTAGAAATTAAGTGAACGATGGAATGGTTAGGATAGAACTGGAAAACAGCAGTTTTCCTGTTTTTGTTTCTTTGTGTGCTTTTGATTGAAATAAATTTGTGTTTTATTCAATCTTGCTTCCTAACTTACATGGAGTTGTTAGGACTTGTTATTATGTTGTTTGCTTACAATAAATCTACCCTAGAAAGTGTGTGCATGATTGGAAACTCGAATAAAAATGAAATAGCATTTGTTACCTTCTAGTTTATTAATTGGAAGTATTGTGAGAGCTAGATCTATGTATACTTTCTTAGTAGATTTTGTGCTATGTGTTCTTTGAGTCAAGTAACATTTAGGTACTGTTATTTTGATGCTTGTACCTATGTTAGCTTGCATGTATCTTAATAGTAAAGCATGTGTAAGCATTGCTATCATTATACACTAGTATTGCTTCACTAGATTAAATAGCCTTATATTTTTATCTTGTATGCAAAGTTTTTCATGAGTAACCAGAGGCTTAGTACCTATTTTTACTTGGTATTAGTAGGCCATAGCCCACTGGTCCCATTGCATTTTGGCTTGAGGATGAAAATCCCCAACCATACACATGTGTGAAAATAGCATGTTTCACTATGTGGTTGATTTCTATTTTCCACCATGGAAAATATAATTGTTTGTTCTCACCTATGAAAGTGAGAAGTTTATTTCTTATTAGTAAACACTAATATGTTTAGGTGTGATCCTTATGTTAGCATAATATTCCTTAGGGGTATCATGTTAAGAAATGTTTCACTATCGTGTGCTAAAATTAAATTGTTCGCAAATAAAATAAATTCCTCTTGATTGGTAGATTGTTTGTGAATGATTTTAAATTGAGTGTATGGATTTTTGAAAAGGTTTATAAAACTTTTCATTAATTGCATAGCTACTGGTTGTGTGAGTTATACCTTGCTTGTTTGCTAGTAATTGTTAAAGAAGAACAGAAATTGCTAGAAGAAATTTCTGCATGCTTAATGGTTGATACATAGAATTACTTTGGTGCTTGTGCTTACTAACATGAGTAAGTTTTGTGTACAGTTATTAGGTACACTTATATTCATGACTTGCTTGTTTAAGTTTAAACATCATGATAGCATTGTTTGCTTCTCCAGTGATAAACTAGTTTCACCACTAGAAAATGGTGATTTTTGCTCTAGTAGTACCCTCTTTATTTTTATGAGTATATGTGTTGATATAGCATGTTTAGGAAGTTATTACTTCTTTTATCATGCCATGAATTATTTAGTTTCATGTTCTATGGTTATAGGATATGATTATCTCTTATAGCATGCTGGTGTAGATTTTTCATACTAGTGTGTTATTTGTGCAGTCCTTTTTTTTTTATGACTGTGTAATAGGAGTTTTTATCTTGTGTGAAGATGGTGTTTTAGAGTACCTTTATGATTGGATTCATTGGTTTGTAGCTATTGGTTGTTTGCTAATTGTTCATGATTGATGGATTCCAAAACCTCTAATAAACAATAACCTAGTGAATAAATAGTCTATTCATCTGTGGTGTTGTTTGCTTGCTTATGGGATTTTGTTTAAATGTTTTACCTTAGCATGAGTTTATACTTGTGTTATGATTGTGCTTAAGAGTATCTTATGAAACTAAAAACATCCAACTAAAATCATGAACATATTAAGTGATAGTTGCTGGTGGTGAGTAATACCCACTGCCATGGGTATTGTTCTGTCTGTTTGTTTTACCTTAGCAACCTAACCTTTGCACCACAAGCTATATTTTTAGCTTCTTATATGCCTTGTTATGAGAGTGGTACACCACTCCATAATGTGGTATGTAATATGTGGGATATAGCTAGGAACTCAAGTAATAATTGACAGTACTTTTCCAGGTAGTTCTGCACTAACCTTAATTTTTGTTCAAACTAGGAAACAAAAGTGTTGGACCTAAAACAGTACTGGTGTATTTTTTTTTAAATGAATTTGCTAATTTAGGGGAGTACCCCGCCTCCCAAGAAAAGTCAAAGGGGGGAAGCACCTGCACTCCAACACTAACATTGTGTTTGTTGGCCCTCCCTTAGTCCTCGCTTGCGAATCTCGGGGACGAGATTCTTTTTAAGGGGGGAAGACCTGTCACATCCCAATTTTGGAATACCTGATAACACAGTTGTTTTGCTAATTGCTTGACAATTAAACTTTGATTGTGTTTGTTTAAGTGCAACTAAACAAACTATTTATAAACTTGCAAACTTAAAAAGATAGCAAAGCAGTAATCTAAAAATATTCAACATATTGTTCCAATGACCTTGGCAATATTTTCTAAAGTAAATATTGATCAAAGAGTTTTCCAAAAACTATCTTATGAATCTCATACTTGTTGAATATTATTACAAGACCTAAATTAAGAAAGAGGAAACACTTAATAAATTTCCCTAAAAGATTATCAGAAAAAGAGGCATTCTTAGATGCTTCACCAAAATATTATCAAATGTTTTTCCAACCTTGCAAGCTTAAAAACAAAGGTAGTGGAGAGCATTGACTTGCTATCCCTAGTCACATAATTATTTTGGCAAAGCATTGTTAAGGAAAAGCCAAGTGCCTTATTAAATTGATTTTCCAATATTTCTAGAAACAAGAAACTCAAACAAGTTACTATTGGAAACTTTCTTCAAATGATCTGAAATTAATACCAGTGCTTCCTTATATCAAATAAGGAACACACACAAGAGGAGACCAAAATTTGAATCCATTAAAGTCCTGAAAACATGATTTTTCTCCACAGCAACAATTGGAATTTTGAACAAGTTTGTTCTACAAACTTTTTCAAAATGCCATTAAATAAATACCACATGCTCTATATCATAAATAAGGATGAAAACCAAAAGGGCACAAGTTTTTGAATAACTTAAGTTGCCAAAAACCATTGTTTTCTTGACAGCACCTTTTTTAAATTTGAACAAGTTTGTTCTATGAAGTAACTCAAAATGACTTGAATTTTCTACCACATAAGGAACACATCAAACAAGGAATGTGTGCCAGAAATTAGCATTTTTGGAAGCTCCTAAGTAGGTTAATAAATTCAATGTCCATTTATGTAAGAATTCAAATTTGAACAACTTTGAATTATGAAGTTTCTCCATTTGAGCCAATTTTCACATATGTGGTGCAACTCAACTAATAAGAATTTTGGGCAAAAGGAAATTAAATTTTGACTTTGTTTGCTTGGTGAAAATCACACTTTTCAGAGAGGACAAGGACCTATTGGTAAAATGGCCAGGGACCTAGTTGTAATCCCAGTCACCTTCTTCAACCTCTAGCCTCTCTGTAGATACAGAAGCCCTAGGCCATGCCTTAGATTGGAAGCAACTCGAGGTGGATAAAGAGGCCCCCATGTGCTGTGTCTACTCCTTGCCCCCTCTATCTCCCCCTCCCCCACGAGCTCCCTCTCTCTCTCGGTAGAAAATGCCCAAACCGAAAACCCTAGGTATGGCCACCGTCGATTCGGCCCGTGGCGAGCTCGCCGCCGGTCGCCGTGGTGCCCATCTCCTCCGTCTCGTTGAGTTAGTCCTCCCTGCTGAAGGAATCAGGGCGGAAGGGCCCGTGGTGCCCGCGCCGTCCATCCTCCTCCCTCGAGCCCGGCGGACTCCGGCGAAGGATTCCCGCCGCCTCGAGTCGTCTCCTCCCTCGCCGAGTGGTCCGTTGTAGTTGTGGTGAGCAGGCGAATCTCCGCCGACCGTTTTCCCCTCTCCCTCTCCCTCCGAAACGTCGCCGTGCCGTGCTCCTTTCCGGCCGCCGCTCGCGCGCCGTCGCGGCCGCTCTCCGGCCACTCCCCGGAAATGGGGGTGCGTCCGTTTGCTTCCCCGAGTCGTAGGAAACGCGTAGGTGCGTTTATTGTGCAAAATGGTTAACGGAAGCGCTCGAATTTGCTCGCCGGAGTTCTCCTCCCGCCGGCGATGACGCGTGCTCGCGTCAGCGTCTCGCTTGACCACGCGCAGTGAAGTCAAACCTGCGGGTGGGGCTCTGCGCTGCCTGCGTGGCTGTCAGGCCCCCTGGTCAGCCACAGAGGGTAGATCTGCCGCGGTGAGAAATTTTCTGGCCGGCCCATTTCAGATCTGGCCCAGGACAAGTTTCCTTTTTCTTTTAATTTTTCACAGAATGGTAGATGTTTGCTTTGGGCCATAAAAACCTATCTAAAAGATGAATTTGACCAAACCAAAATTCACAGATGTAAAGAAACAAAATCTAAACCACCTCCAACTTGTAGATCTACATTTGGTTGATTATTTTTGAAATCAAAAATGATTTGGCAACAGGTACCAGAAACACCAAAATGAGCACCATTTTAATTTCACAACTCAGAATGAGGTGTATCCAATTGCATTGGAAAGCCCTTGAAATTTCCTAACAGGATCAATTAACCTTGCTTCCAAATTCTTAGTATTTTTGAAATGACATGCAATTTGGTAAAACACCAGAGAGCACTTTGGTGATTTTTATAAAATTATTAAAAATGATTTTTGATGCAAACTCAATTGGATGGTCTTGTATATGTTTAGGTCTATCCCAAACTATTTGGGTTTAATTTTTGGAGCATCATAGAAAAGTTGGTGGACAGATCTTTAAATTGCTTGTTTCTGCCATTTTGGCATTTTAGGGAATTAAATTGTGTAAATATATTTTTGTGTTGCAATATTGTTTTCTAGCATGTAAAAGTTGTGTGAACTTGTTTTATAAGGTTTACTTAGCTATTTTAGCATGTTAGATTGTGTGGACTTGAGTTGAGAAGAAATAGGATTTTTGTTAATAGCATATGTTTTATCTCTAGTTTATAAATTGCATAGGATTTTTGAGTGTTAACTTTATGTGCAAACACTTGATTCTTGATTGGATCCAGTACCATGTTGGTACTTATTTTGTGTTGTTATCACATCAGCTAGCTTGCATTTGAATTGTTAGAAAATAATGAGTAGTTTTGTCATGGATATAAAAAGGTTATGGAAAAATGCTCCCATGTGTAGAATTTTTGGCATAAAAATTTGTGGTTGTGTGGCCACATATTTTTGTGTTGTATTCATAGGACCAGTAGCATTTTGATAAGGTTGTTATAAGTACTTGATCCCTGCAGTTTTCACTTGTGTTAAAATAATAGCATGAGTAGCATTGCCTTGTTTATGTTAGCATCCTATTATTTTCTACTAGTGTGATTATTGCACTAGATGCTAGTTTAGCTTTTTGTTAATTTTTAGCAAGTGGAACAGAGGCATTGTGACCTCTTAATGCTTTGTTATTCTATTGGAACACCCACTGGTGTCATTGCATTTTTGGTGGAAACATTATTTCCCCAACACTAGATGTATTTCTTGTATATAGTTCTATAACTAATGAGTGCCTAGTATTTTTGCTTTGGGATTTTTAGTGCTAAATGAAAATGTGTATGCTTCTGTTTGTTAATGGTTGTAATCATGTGTGTCTTGCTAGGAAAAATACATTCTTGGAGTGTTGTTTGATTCCTCTAGTAATGTCCCTTTTTATTACCACTAGTATGTAGGAGTTGCCCTGCAAATTGATGCATTGTTTTATTAAATGGGATATTTTTGTTATAGCAAGTATAGGTGTTTTTCACTCTTGTTTTTGTGACATGGACCCTCTGGTTGTATTTCAATTACTTGATTGAAATGCATCCATTGATTCTTCATGTTTGAGTAGTACTAGTTTCCTTAGCAGTTTTTGTATTGAATTATTTTTCTGCCAACTTGTGTTTGGTAGATATTTGTGTATCCTTGCATGAGGACATGTTTTCATTTTCCATTATGATAACATGGTTCCTTGTTTTCATTTTATTACTTCACTTATTATGCATGCTTGCATAGCAAACCCTTAGTAGAAACATGTCTATAGGATTCCTCCTTTTTAGTCATTGTTTCTATTGTTCTCGCTATGAGAATTGTGTGTCTTGTGATGAGTATATTTCCTTGTTACACTTGTGTAGGCTCACTGATTTGTAAAAGTAACTTTTGCAAATCATGTGTCGTATTTATTCTTGATGGGAATTTAGGCTCAGTAGCATAGCTACCTTTTTCTTGTTGTGGTTTGGTTGATAGAACCATTGTCATGATTAATATTGTGCATGTTTTGTATACTTTTAGTAGTCTCTCCCTTGTGAAACTAAGTGTATTTTGGGTTTATTAATATCTTGGTATGAGAGTGGCACACCCACTGAATCCATGATATTGAGGTTGTGACACATGTTCCTCCAACCTTAAGCTGTCTTATTAAATGGCATTTCTGCCAAGTGTGTTTGTTTGATTGTTTGCCTCCATTAATAATTGTGTGATTGAGTATTATTAGTTTCTTTGCTGTATGTAATGTTATGAATGGTTGCTTGCCTTGATTGGTTCTGAATGTGTGTCCTTTATTATTTTTACGGCGTTAGAAAACGAAGAGGAAGGAAGTGTCGTGAAGCTCTGTTTCAAGTTCCAGTCACTCCAAAACCAGGGACACAAGGAGTTACCAGGCAAGCCATCCTGATGCTTGCTGATACAATACTTATCATTATCTATCATGCATGTTTTACCTCTGAAGTTTTACAAAAAACTTGATTATCAAAACTATTTTTGATGTGGAAATTACTACTATACTATATTATAGGTTACTATCATGCCAGTAGTTAAACTTGGTAATACCAAGCCCATAAGCCACCATATGGTATTTATTACCATCAAATATACTAGTCCCTAAGTGGACACCCTAAAATTGTGATTCTACAAAACAAAGGCTTTACGGAAAAACCCGGAGAAAAGGCGGATCCTTGTTCTCCGGAGGAATGTGGAAGTGGTCATTTTTGAGAAAGTGGTGTTTTCAAAAATGACACATAACCTAGTCTTTGCCGGACAACCGTTACCATACTGCCACCCTACCCCAACATGGGCACGGGGCTTAACTGGAAGTTTGTCCTTGTTAGTGTGTGTTCTATCTCAAACGCTATAAGGGACGAAATCCCTTGAACCGAATTGTTGTCAAGAGTTGAGACATAAAAAGTGTGGGATTAATTTTCCCTCCGGTCGCATCAGTTGAGGCATCCTGGCTGGCAGGGATTAGCTCGGTGCCGGGGGTGACCGGTAAAACTCAACTGAGAGATAGACACATTCTAGCTTGAACATGGTGGATGGTTATGATGAGATACCTGATGTTTACATACTGTTGTTACAGTCCGTGATTGTTCACGGGAGGTGTACTGCATCTGGTGGATGTGTACACCTCTGCAGAGTACAACTTTTTCGAAGAAGCCGCGTCCTCGGATATGGACAGTTGAATGGCCATGTAGCTAGCATTGTGTCAATGTTTTCAAAAAGGTGTTTTTGAAAGGAAGTGTTGAACTTGTGAAGTTCGGAAAGGAATGGAAACTTATACCGTGGAGGTATCGTCGATGATGAAAAGCCAGATGCTGTTATACAAAACAAATTGTTTTGCAAAGAAAACCTTTTCTACTCTAAGCAAGAATTCTGGAAACTGATTCCAAGAAGTTTTGCAAAGAGAAAATATTCTTTAATAAAGCTTTACAAAACCTCTTGTACATGTGATATCTACAAGAGAAATAAAACTATATTATTTTCTTCTGAAGTATCTTCTTCAACGAAGATACAGATTAACCTGACTGCAACTGTGGTGTCATCATATATGAACACCATTGGTAGTGAACCCTATTTATAGCCTACCTATTCCACCATATAAGCATACTTGCATGTTGGTAAGTGATATGATGGATGTCTTTCTGAGTACATTCAAATGTACTCATTATGGTTTCGCCCCTGGTATCTACTTGCCAGACTTTGAGAAGGAGCCTCCGAAGGATATCTATGAAGAGGAGTACGGAGCTGACGGCTTTGCGAACTAGGATCGTCTCCGGGTCAGCAGCCTGTAGGTTAAGGCGTGACTTGGGCTCAACTACGTTGTGTTTTAATTGTCTTCCGCTGTGTTTGTTAAGTTGCATGCCCTTGTGGCAGTTGTGTTAAACTTGATCATGTGATCATTTGTGTAATACCTTTATGTATTCGTGTAATGGATGATGTGTTTCTGGGTGCCAACTGTGTATGTTGTTCACGACTGATCTTTCTGGGATCGTGAATGTATGCATACGGAGGGTTTCAGACTGCCGGTCTGGGGTCCTTACAGTAACTTCAGAAGGTTGATGCAGCTGAGATGGCAGGGCACACTACCGGTTCAGTAGCAACGTGGAACCTACACAACACAAACAATTCACTTTGCCCCAACGAAGCAGCGAGGTTGTCAATCTCACCGATTTTGCTGATAACAAAGAGGTTAAATGTATGGTGTGGAAAACAGTATGAGAACAATATGAAAACAGTACTAGCAGTGTGAAAACAGTGGAAGCAGTGTGTCTATTATCAGTATGAGAAAATAGACCGGGGTCCACAGTTCACTAGAGGTGTTGATACGCCAAAAACGCATCTCCTTTTCCGAACACTTTTCTTATTGTTTTCCTCCAAACTTGTGTGTTTTGAATACAACTAACACGGACTAACGCTGTTTTTAGCAGAATTACCTTGGTGTCTTGTTTTTGTGCAGAAAAATCAACATTCGGGAAATTGCCCAGAAAAGACCCCATTGGTGTTTTCACTCCGGAAGACCCCGGGAGCCAGAAGGGGGCCAGGAGAAGAGCCACAGGGTGGCCACACCCCCCTGGCGCCCCCTCCCCCTTGGCCGAGCCTCCCTTGGCCGCGCCAGCCTAGGGTGTGGGCCACCCAGAGCCCCCCTCGGACTCCCCTTTTGACTACAAGTAGCCTCCAACCCTAGAACCCGAGGGGGTTCATCATATTCCACAGAAACAGAATAGAGCGCCACCGCCATCCCGAACCTCGATTCGGGGATCAGAAGTTCCTGTTCTGGCACCCTGCCGGGATGGGAAGTGGAGGAGATCATAGCCATTGTCATCACCAACGCCTCTCCATCGACCATCCATGTTTCCCCCATCCATGTGTGAGTAATTCCTGTAGGATGAAGGGGATGGTAGGGATTGGATGAGATCGTTCATGTAATAATGCCGTGATTGTTAGGGAATAGTGCCTAGTATCTTCTATTAGTGCTATTGACATTGTTGCAACTTGTTATGCTTAATGCTTGCCACTTTGGGCCCGAGTGCCATGATCTCAGATCTGAACATGTTATTGAATCACGATGATAATTATTGTTTCTTGATCATACCTGCAAGTTGTTTACACACATCATTGTCTGGAACCCGAGGCCCCGAAGTGAAAGAAATTGGGACAACCGGAGGCGATGGCTATGATGTGAGGATCACATGTGTTTACGGAGTGTTAATGCTTTGCTCCAGTGTTCTATTAAAAGGAACACCTTAATTACCAGTAGTTCCCTTGAGGCCTCGCTGAAAACAGGCTGGTAGGACAAAAGATGTTTTGCAAGTTCTCATTGCGAGCACGTACGACTATTTACGAAACACATGCCTATGGTTACTTAGTGCTTGGATGCTTTATCATATTTATGTGCAATACCCATGACTTGATCATTATATGAACTATCTTATCCATGCAATGGCCGTTCATCCATCCCTATGCCTACAATATTTAATCCCGTTGTTTACTTCAAACACTATTGTTGCCGCTGTTTTCATTCGAATGCTCCTATTATTTCACTACTGTTGCTACTATAAAACTGTTACTACTGATAAACCACTGCGAAAAAAAGTACTTTCATGTGGAGATGAATTGACAACTCACTTGTTAACTGTCACAAATATTCTTTGGCTCCCCTTGTGTCGAATCAATAAATTTGGGTTTTACTTCCCTCGAAGACTGTTGCGATCCCCTATACTTGTGGGTCATCAAGACTATTTTCCGGCGCCGTTGCCGGGGAGCATAGCTTTATTTGCGAGATCACCGGAGAGTATTATTATCTACTGCCAACATTCATCATGGGTAAGACTCGTGATGGAAAGTTTCCTATATTACCATCCACTACAAGAAGAGGTACAACTCTGAACACCTCTGTTGCTCTTGATTCACCGTCTGTTATGAGTAAGCTGCTTACACCACCACATGCTACACATGCTACTTCTGCTGAATATGAAAACACTTCTGATACTTTTGATGAAGCTTCTATTGTGATTGATAAGAGTGGTTCTCTCGGTCCTTTCTTAGATGCTACTATTGCTAAAGCTAAAAATATTGCCAACACTGAAACTCTTGATAAAAATCCCGTTACCCTGCTGTTTCACCTGAGCTTATAGAGAATCCTAGTGATGATTCCTATATAGATCTTAATGCTGATCTTATTGATGAAATATATGCTATGAAGGATAATGATGCTGTTATGAGTCTTATTGAAATTCGTGCCGTTAAATATAAATTCTCTCCTGATGCTAAGTTTGCCACTTCTCCCATTAATATTAGGGACAAGGATTATGATTTCTCTCTTGATTTATCTTATATATCTATTATTGAGAAAGATCCTTTTTGTGGTACTGAAAATGGAAGTGCTATGAAAAATATGAATGAGCTATCCTCTTTGAGTAGTTTATTCTCTGATGATCTTAAGAAATGTAGCTATTTTGTTACTAAAATATTCCCTTTCTCATTAAAAAGATGAAGCTAAAACTTGGTTTAACAGTTTGTCTCCTGGATCTATTGATATTCCTATTGGTTTGGTTAATGATTTTTTCAGAAATATTTTCCTGCTAGTGCTCAACATGCTGGTTTATAGTTGACATGAAAGAGTAATGTATAAACCATTAGGAATAACAAAGTAAAACCTTTCAATGAATCAATATTGTATTGACAATCCACTGCGCAAAGCATATTAAAGATGATTTAAGCTTTAAGAACAACAATATAATCATCCAAGGCATCAAACTCTCACAACAACTTCTGTTAGGATCAAGTCAAGTGACAACAATATGCACACAGGAAAATCATTCAAATAATTGTGCACTCAAAACAGCAAGCGTTCTGTATTGGTTCCTGGCACCAGGATGTTACGGCTAAAAGAACATTATGGGGGGTTTGGATGGTCAACTGAAGAAAGTCTCACACAACTGAAAGTGATCATTAGACAAGAGGAAGTTTTATAATCGAAGTTATGCAAGGAGTAGTGATTGCCACAAAACGGATGCACATAGAGCTATAAGTGTATGAAAGCTCTCCAATGGAACTAGTGGGGGGTGCAACCAACCTGCTTGCTCACGAAGACCTAGAGCACTTCTGAGGAGGATCATCATTGGAATATACAAGCCATGTTCTATAATGTAAGTTCCTCACATAGTTATGCAAGTCATAATATGAAAACTGTCTCCAAACCGAAGTAATGATACTAAACAAAGCACAAGTGTGGAATAAATGATAGTAATGCTTCCCCCTCTCGCTTTATTTTCTCTCGTTTGCCTTTTCCTTTTTTTATCTTTTGGTTTTTTTATATATAACCTCACTGGTAGGGGCAACACTCTATTTTACAATGAATCAACACACTTTTAGTACTCATAACTCAAACTGAAATATCTCTGATGAATAAAACTAAATGTTCCTGCCAGTGTAGCAGCATGCAAAAATAACAATGAAGCATGACAAATAACATGATGATGATGGATGTTGTATGGCAATATATCTCGGAATGGCTATGGAAATGCCATGGTAGGTAGGTATGGTGGCTGTTTTGAGGAAGATAAATTTCGGCTTATGTGTAGAAGAACAAAGTTCCCCCACGGGATTTGGATGTACTAGCAAAGTTTGCACCAACTCTGAATGTGAGAATGAGCAATGCACAGTACCGAAGAGGCTAGCAAATATGGATGGTGGAAGTGCGAGAAAACCGCAACATAGAACTCACAAGTTAAAAGATTCCAAATAAAATCATGATATCATAAGGCATAATGAAAATCACTCCAAGAGGGTCTGTGGCAGTGAAAGGTCACTGTTAGCTATCCCGACCGTAGCGCGTAACAAAAAGCCATTACGATTGCTATCAGCAAAGGAAGTCATATACCATTATCCTATCAACTGGTTATTTGAGTGTGGCACAGTTTCAAGATTCTAGACCAACAATTAATTGTTTTTACTCTACTAAACCAGCAAGGTTACCATTAAGCAAATTAATATCTCAAAACAACAGCAAATAATCAAGTGAACCGGTTTAATGATCTACAAGATTATGCAAGCCTTTTTTTTTGTTATACCACCTACCAAACGTAGCATTTTCTACCAACCATCAAACAAAAAAAACTCTCCAAGAGATGTAGCAATGAAACAAGAGAGTACTAACACAACTCTACTAAAACTAACAACTCTGAATAAGAGATGCAAGAAAAATAGGAGCTAGACAGGAATTTTGCAGCAGCTAGAAGAAAAACTAAGAATACGAGCATCACAAGTATTCAAATGAAAAAGAGGAGCGTCTATATCTCCAACACAAAGAATGCTAGGGTCCAACTATATTATCGCAGAAAGAAAAATAAAAGAAATCAAAGGAAAACAAAATAAAAACAAACAGACGCTCCAAGTAAACTTCATACGATGTGACCGAATAAAAATACAGTTTCACTAGAAGTGGCCCGATAAATTGTTGATGAAGAAGGGGATGCCTTCGACATCCCCAAACTTAGATGCTTGAGTCTTCTTAGAATTTGCTAGGATGAACCACGGGGGCATCCCTAAGCTTTGACCTTGAACTCTTCTTGATCACATTATATCACCCTCTTCTCTTGACCCTTGAAAACTTCCTTCACACCACACTCAAAGAGTAATTCACATTAGAGGGTTAGTGCAACAATAAAAACTGCATGGGTTCTGGATGGTAACAAGTGCTATTGATACTTTTAAATATTAGCTACATCCACTGATGTTTCTTGAAGCAAATAAATCCACTTGACATCGTAAAAGAGCAAATGCAAGAAAAATGGCAGAATCTGCCAAAACTAGAACAGTATGTAAAGACAAAATTTTTGAGGCACTTACGTTCCTCAGATAAAAAAGCTTCAAGAACGAATTTTTTTTGGAATTAGATGAGGAATAAGCAAAAAACATTTTAGATCATTCTGATCTTTCTGGATTTTATACAATTTTTATGGTGGACAGCAGAAATCTATTTCCTGCGCAGAAATCCAAAACCAACTCCAACTTTCGTCAGAAACTTTACTTGGCACAACTAAAACATGAAAATAAATATACAAAGGATTTTCTACAGAAGTATACAACCCCTTGACTCAAATAAAACAGAGCAAAATAAAGCAAAAATAAAACCATGGGTTATCTCCCAAGAAGTGCTTTTCTTTAACGCCTTTTAGCTAGGCCCAGAAAGGTGGAATAAAGTGGTTTCAAGTGGAAAGGAATTCAAATCAAGATAAGGCAGTTCTTTAATAATGCATTGTATTTATTCTAAGTGAGTTTTAGAGGCTCCTCTCTTAGAACTTTTAGGCTTACTATTCTCATCAAATAAATTCTCAGGAACAATACAATCAAAATTCTTTTCTTGGGCTTCATGCAGTGCTACCAATTTAAAGGGGATTAGTATTTTCTCCTCCTTTTCATTTTTTAGATTCAGTTTTTTCAAGAGCACCAACAATATCTACACTCGAGCCTAGCTTATTGAAACGATCAAAACCTTTTCTATCTTCTATAGCAACATCTCCAAATTCTTTAAGCATGGTTTCCAAGATAAAGTTTCTTTTTTCAATATCTTCAATTTTATTCAAGTTGACGAACATATGCTGCAGTATGGGATGAAGGTTAACAAACCTAGCTTCTAACATGTGAATTAATGAAGTCGCAGCAGTTTCATAATTTGGAGCAAGTTCTACTATGGATTTTTCCTCAAAATTATCATGCTTACTAACATGATTAAAGAATTTTTTAATGGTATCCTTTCCAAGTATAGAATCACTACCAACTGGAAGGTCTTTCAAGGTAAACTTAGGGAACAAAATGATGAAAAATAACAAGGTAACAAAAGTAACAACTAGAATAGGAACTATTTTTTGTGTGTTTTTCATAAAGAGAAGCAAACAAGAAAAATAAAATAAACTAAGAAAAACAAAAACAAAGTAAAGAGATTGGAAGTGAGAGACTCCCCTTGCAGAAATTCTCTTCCTCCCTGGCAACGGCGCCAGAAATTAGCTTGATGCGCGTGTAACACATGTTCGTTGGGAGACCCCAAGAGGAAGGTATGAAGAGCAAGTTTCCCCCAGAAATAAACCAATGTTGAATCGACCAGTAGGAGGAAGGAGTAACTTCAGAAAGTTTATGCAGCTGAGATGGCAGGGCGCACTACCGGTTCAACAGCAACGTGGAACCTACACAACACAAACAATTCACTTTTCCCCAACAAAGCAGTGAGGTTGTCAATATCACTGGTTTTGCTGATAACAAAGAGGTTAAATGTATTGTGTGGAAAACAGTATGAGAACAATATGAAAAAAGTAGCAGTAGTGTGAAAACAGTGAAAGTAGTGTGTGTATTATCAGTATGATAAAATAGACTGGGGTCCACAGTTCACTAGAGGTGTCTCTCCATAAAAGATAGCTAACATGCGTGGTGAAAAAATTACAGCTGGGCAATTGACAGATAAAGAACATGCATGACATAAAGATTACTATGAGATTCATGTGGGTATTACAACAATATACATATATCGTCAGCCAACTGCATCTATGACTAATAATCCACCCTTCGAATATCATCCGAACAAACGTTGGGTATTAAGTTGCAAGGAACGGATAATCGCAGTAAGCAAAGTGTGTAATGTAAACAATGTAAACAAAGTAAGCATCGTTGTTTTCTCTCTAATGTAAACAACACATCCTCCATCCGTCACGTTTCTATCACTCGAGCATAGACGCAAAGGAGGCATGAATCCACTATCGAGCATAAATACTCCCTCTTGGAGTCACTAGCATCTACTTGGCCGGAACATCTACTAACAAATGAGAGCATGCAAGATCATAAATAACATACACATGAAGATAACATGATAGATTGATAATCAATAGACATAGCATTCAATAATCATCGGATCCCAGCAAACACAACATGTAGCATTACAAATAGATGATCTCGATCATGTGAGGCAACTCACTAGATCTAAACATGAGGCATAAGGTAGAGATTACAACCATCTAGCTACTGCTATGGACCCGTAGTCCAAGGATGAACTACTAACGCATCACTCCGGAGGCGGGCATGGTGGTGTAGACCCCTCCGATGATGAATTCCCCTCTAGGTAGGGTGCCAGGGAGAGCTCCAGAACCCTCCCGATCTCGGGTTGATGATGACGGCGGCCTCGGGTGTTTCTCGGGACAAAGTGGTATATTTTTAGGGTTGACATATCGGGGGGAATAAATAGGCGAAAGGGCGATGGTGGTGGACGCCCGAGGGGCCCACACCACCCCTAGGCGCGGCCAGGGGAAGCGCCGCCCTATGGTGTGGCCCTCCTGTGGCCCCCCTCCGGGCCTCTTCGGGACTCCGTGGAACCTTCGGGAATTCTAAGACTTCCGTGCATCGAATTTTCCAATTCCGAGAATATTTCTAGAACAAATTTTCTGAAACTAAAAACAACAGAAAACATGGAAATGTCTCTATGGCATCTTGTCAATAGGCTAGTCCCAGGAAATCGATAAAAATGACATGAAGTGTAAGGAAAACATGTAGCATATGGCATGAAAACAACATGGAACATCAGAAATTATAGATACGTTTATGACGCATCAATGCCTTGTGATTATTCTTGTGTACAACAATAGTCATGCAGAGAATGTTGCGCTGGAACCACGTGAGCTTCTTCATCTCATCCTGAACCTCTTCCTTGCCCTGACGGCGAGTAGGAGGGTTGGCATTCTTCCTACTTTCCCTCGAAGCCTCAGCCTCAGCATCACCGATAGGAGTGTCCACGTCCGCAACCAAGTGAGAAGAAAGGACTTGAAGAGTACCAGTAGGATGCTCTGTCTCACACACAAGACCCAGGCTCTGATCAAGAATGATCTTCATCACATATGGAGCATATACTGGAACCTTCTTGATCTCGATCATGGCAGAATAAATATCCTCCTTAATGAAGTTAATGACGTCAATCTCATATCCCTCATAGTCCGGTTTAGGATGGTGGCATAAAGAAGCATAATAGAGCAAGTTCACAATCCCACCACGAATAGCATCAACATTACCGGCCTTGGAAGAAATGTTGTTATGGAAGAGGCGGAGGAGAATGTTGTAGACACGCATCAAGTCTTTGGCAGTGCTTGTACTAGAGAGCTTGTCATACATAGGAGCCATCCTCTTCTTGTCATAAGCAACACCGGTAACATGCATCCTTTTGCCAAGTTGTCACCATGGAGAGGATAATCAAGCAGCTCAGAGAGCCTAAAGATAGACGACTTGCACTGGACGCGGCCTGTCATCCATGTCAATGTAATGTCATCATCATCTCCAAAAGCGATTATGGAGAAGAACTACTGAATAGCCTTGAGATTATAGTTTTGTTGAGTGCCCACTAGCTTCTCCAGACCAAGTTTCCTAGTCACCTAGACGGCTTCCTCAAATTAATCACTGCTGCCTAGAGCATCTAAGTCAAGAATCTTCTGCGGACAAACTGGGTGTTGGAGAGTATTGTATCTCTCTCTCTCTCTCTCTCTCTCTCTCTCTGAATAAGCTCAGACTCTCTCCTCCAATAGTGAGGGTTCTCAGATGTGCGATCCATAGTGAAGAATGGTTGCGCTCTCATCACCATATAGTCTTGCTTGCTCATGCCCTTCATGGTAGTAATCCGATCAAACCGGGCCTTCTTTGCCAATTCTTGCCTTTGATGCTCTAGAATGGCTTCCTCTTGGTTGCATTCATCTTCAAGGGTTCTGCGCTGAGCAACTTTCCCAGTCTTTGGATCAGTGCAAGGTAATTGTGAGAATGAGCACGATACTTCCTTGTTGAGACATGAGGGTTAGAGGAGGATGCCTTAGTCCTTTTCCCTGAAAAACCACCAAACAGTAACAAAGAGTAGCAGTAGATGAGCATGCATGTCCAAGAGCCAAAAGGAGAAACAAGCAAAAGCTTCTAGGCACACTTTTCTGTTTCTGCAATAGAGACTCCAGTCCAGAGTGCGGAATCTCCGGACACACTAGAGTCTCCGGTCCTGGGGACCGGAGTCTCTAGCCCTGCGGCAGATCTACCAGACGCAGACTCAAAAGATTGTGCACCACTATCTATTGATGGTCTCTAGAGTGAATATTCGCCTAAGGAGTTTCTACAACAGGTGACATGGGATAAATCTCCAAAACAAAATCATCTAGAGCAAACCCTAGATGAAAAGAGAGAGATGGGGAGGAGATATCCTTGTCACCCTTGTCAGCCATGGAGCAGATCCTGGAGGAGAAGGAGCTTCCCCTTCGAGGAGGAGAGGAGGGGGCTCGGTGGAGGTGGATCCTGGCGGTGGGGGTGGCCGGAAGGGGCCCAGGCAATGGAGGCAGCACAGAAAGGGAGTTGGGGGTCGAGGGTGGACGAAGGGAATGAGAAAACCCTCCACACCGATCCTGTCGTGGGATAATCACGGCAGACGTTACCGGGGGTAACTGATCTTGGGGCAAGACGACACAGGCGTTTGGGAGATGGTTTAGCTCAGAGGAAAACATGGTGGAAATCGATCTGGTAGCCGGCAATCAAAGTCGCCGAGTCTCCGATCTTAATATAATAACTCAACTCTAGGGTTACACTGGATGCTCGATATCAAGCGGCACTACTAGGGTTCTTGGATCTCTGTCTAAACTAGACCTAGGGGTCGGTTTATAAAGCACCCGTACCCCCTTGGCCCTGCTCTCCAAGGCGCAGCTTGAATCCTATCCGGACACCGCTTACAAAACCTAACTTTCCTTACCGTAACCCACAATCCGGGTTACGAGGCCTACAAACTTTGGGCCTTCCAGAAGCTCCATTATCCTTAACCGGATGGCGCACCGTGTTCCCTGGGCCGGGTTATGCCTTGGAGTTGGCCTGCCGGGTTATTATCCCCCCATCAGTAGTCCCCAGAATAGCTTGGGCTTCACGGATCCTTCCTTGAAGCACTGGCTATTCCCTGCAAAAATATCAAACGCACAAGTGCAGGAAGGCCGGGTTAAAGCGCTTTGTTGTGTAGCTAGGCTTAACTCCATGGCAGCCATATAGTAACCCGGTTTTCCCTCCAGATACTTTGCTTAACTTTCCCGGTTTAATCTTTGATAAAATGCCGAAACCCCATACTTTGCTCGATAGTTGACCCTGACACCCCGGAGAGGATCTCTTGCTCCGTGTTTGAAGCGCATCTCGCAAACTTCGAACAGGTAGCTGCTACCCCGTAATTTCCGGGTCCCGCCCGTTGGACTGAGTTTTTCCACCCGAGCCATTATAAATAGACCCTTAGGGATAACCCTAACCCCAACGGCTCACTTTCCCCCATTTCTCTTCCTTCCTCCCTCCGTGCGCAAGCCCACAGAGCGCCATTACGGAAACCTCACTCGCATCACCGGAGCCCATCCGTCGCCGGCTGCGTTCCGCCACTGCGCGCCCCGCCCCGCTGCCAAGATCCGCCGCCAGGCCTCCGACCTGCCCGCCGGGAATCGCGAAGGGACACCAGGCTTGCGCCATCTGCCTCTGCAAAGCTTCACTCAGACCTCCTCCAGTAAGCCTCTTGCATCCATTAATTTGCCCTTGCAATTTCTTGATTTCACCTCAGATTAGATCTAAATCGACCCGCCAATGATTTCTTGGCCATGCCGAATTAGGTTGCTAGTATTCTTTCTAGCTCGCCCAATAGATAAGATATAGACTCCAATTCACTCTCCTACTACTTGCAATCATTAGTTCCGCCACAAATCTGAAAATGGAATTTCCAATCTGGGCTCGAACCACTCAAAATTTCCGCCTTTGTCTCAATCACCCGGCCAATCCTCCCCTTTCCAGTTCCTTTTATTCGCACTAAGTGCCTGTGCAGCCATCCATCATCCTCAAAAGCTCTTTCAACGCTTAGATCCCCATAATTTTTGCTATAATACTCGATACCCGGATAGTTCGAACCTCACTCTGCAGACTGACACCCGGATAATACGCAATTTTCGTATCTCGATATTACCTTGCCGATACTTGGCCGACTCACAGCTTCCGTGTCTTATTCCTTTTATCCTTCTACCTTGTGCTTTGCAGGTCAACCACATGGCTCCCAAGAAGCAGGGAAAAACTCCGACTAAAGCCAAAACCACCAACTCCATATCCGCCAACTGGGCGCGGTCTACGGTCACCAAGGCCAAGTTGGAGGAGCTGGTCGAGCTGGGAGTTCTTCCTCCTCAAGAGGATATCCAGTGGAGGGTGCCGGGCAAGGAGACCCGGCCTACGCCGGCAAAGGATGACGTAATATGCTTTGTAGAGCACGTGACTCGGGGCTTTCGTCCCCCGGGTCACCCCTTCTTCCGCGACGTCCTGAGCCACTATGGCCTTCGCGTATTTGATATAGGTCCCAATTCCGTGTTAAATATCTCCCACTTTATTGTCCTTTCCGAGTCATACTTGTGCACTCCGCCAAGTCTGGCTCTTTTCATTGAGCTTTTCCAGTGCAAACCGTGCTGCGAAAGCGGTGACGGGGCACTTCTTGCTTGTGGCGGGGTTTCTATCCAGCGCTGCAAGAATTCTCTGATGCCACCCCTCACCCTTAACTCCCACGTCAAGCACTGGCAGCTCTCGTACTTTTACTGCCAAGGCACTTCCCCACCCGGCCAAAAGAAACTGCCGGGTTACTCAGAGGGCCTTCTTGACATCTCTGAGAAATTTAGTGCCTTTGCCTCTGACTCGGACAGGGAGGCAATTCAACCTCTGCTAGCCAAAATCACCACTCTCACGGCCCAGGGTCTCATCGGGCTCAACCTGGTGAAAACTTGGGTCGACTTCCGGATTCAACCCAATTCCATCCGCACAAAGTTGATGTGCGAGTATTCGGGGCAATCTACAGACCCGCTCCGGTATTCTGACAACAGCTTAGCGGCTGGTGACACTCATAAAACTATCAAGGGTTTTCTGACAGAAAAGCTTGAGGTAATCCGGAACATAGCCGGATTAGAGCCCTTCACACTTGAGAACCCAGCCCCCAAGGTGAAGATCCAATCTTGACATCTTTACCTTTGCTCTTTCCACTCGATACAATTGATGACCCTTGTACTGATACCTTTCAGGCTGATGATGATTTTTGGAAAATCAACGCTTCCCCTAGCTCCGAGAGTCCAGAGGAGCAAGAAGAAGCCGTTGACTCGGACGAAGGTGCTCTCCGGATTTTATTTGGTTCCTTTAAGCTCATCATAACCCCTTCATTTTCCAACTTATAACTTTGATGATATCCAGAACAAGAATATGACGAAGAGGAAGACACCGACGGCAAAGTAGAATCCGCCAGCGACGAGGAGGAATTGGAGCCGACAGTCAAAGTCGGATCATAGAGAAAACCCCAAGAGGCCACCCCCAAGGTTTCACATCACCTCCTTGCATTCAATTCGTATTCCTTTAATGATATACATGAGCTACCTTGACGTTGTTCCACTGGCCATACTCGAAGGAATCGCCCATGACCAAGCGCAGGTCAACTCGAAATCACCCGGGTGATGGTGCTCTTAACCCGGGTATTTCATCGACTCCGACTCGGCGGGCCGGTATTTACCCTATCCTTTCTCGGACGAAACATTCTTCTTGAACCATTCCCTTATGAAATCTTACTTGATACTTTCCAGCCTCTCCCGGGTCCAGCGACGGATTCCCTTCGGACTTCGCGGTGAATACCGGGTAAAATGCTCTACCATGTTTTCATCACCCTTTCCTGATTGTACACTAGCTGCTCACTCATAATATCTATAGGGCCACGGTCGTTACTAGCGACCAAGAGGATATGGAGACCGAGGGCCCGGGTAGGGGGAGCCTGGCTGATAAGACAACAGCCGCGTCTAGCGGCGAAGGACAAGCGTCACCGATAAACCCGGACATGCAAGAAGCCGAGTATCCGATTGCCTCCCACGCAAGCAAGAAGAACAGAGTCACAACCTTGGGTGCAGAAGAAGGAGAATCGAATTCCGACATACAAATGACCCGGGTGCCACCTCCCACTAAGAAGAAAACTCCTTCTCGGAATTTCCCAGGCCCCGGGTCCTCTGATACGGGTAAAGACACTTTTGATCAATTGATGAACACTCTCCTCACTATGAAGACTTCAGAGAGCAATATCTTGGAGCGCATGGCCGCAGAGCACCAGGTAATAACACTTGATACCTCGTAGTGCATGCCTAGTCCCCAAGTTCCGAGCATGACTTGCTAAAGTTATGTTTGGTACTTTATGCAATACTCAGCTTACCATAATATCCAACTGATACTTGTGCTCCTTGCTACTTACAGGCGCAGATAACCCGGTCTGATGAAATTTTACTCAAGACCGAACAACTTCTTCTTGCCGAGGTAAAGCGAAGGGAAACCCTTGAGGATGACATGAAAACTTTGAAGAAGGATGTTTCTAAATACAAGAAAAAATGCAATACCGCTCAGACCGCACTGAAGAAACTATCGGACCAGGTCGCCGATACTTATCAGATCTTGCTTAGTAAGTTTTTGCTGCCGATTGACTTCATGTCTTTGCTTTATTATATGATACTCGGGATTACTGATACGTTCTTTCTTTTGTTTCAACTGTAGGTGCCAACCTTGCAACCCCCGAGGAGGATGCCATTGTCAAGGCTAGAACCCTGAAGACTGTGCTCCGGACTTTCTTTGCCGGCACAAAATTTATACTGGATGCCGTAAAGTGGCCTACGGAGGTATATCCGGGTGAGGAAAATCTCATCAAAGCCTGCTCCACCGTGCCTGGCTGGATTGAAATATGGAAACGCTCGTCATGCCGGATTGGTATGACCCGGGCCTTTACCCTGGCTAAGGCTTACTTTCCAAAGCTTGACCCGGCAAAGATGATATCCGGGTTTCCAGAATTTAAAGCGGATGGCTCCAAGTTTACACCCAAAGACTTCAAGGCCGTACAGTCTGCAGTGCGTCATTCGGCCACCACTTTGGCCGATAGTATGGATCTGAACACGATTATGAGTTCATATGACGCTGAAGGCAAAATTGTTACAGAGGAAGCACCCCCGCCTTTTGATATTTTGGAGAAATGGGCTGCTGATTCGGCTAAGAAGAGGGAAGCAGCTGCGAAGAGAGAGGCCGAGTTATCAGGGCCAGCCACCTCTACCCCAGCTGTTCCTCCACCAGCCCGTCCTGCCGCAAGGAATCCGAGTGATGATGCCGGAAAAAAGAAAGTTCAGGAGCAAGACCCGGAGGGTAAGGGAAAAAATGTGGACTCTACTCAGGAAGCCGAATGAGAAAAACGCCATAAGAATACTTCAATCGTTTGATGTTTTTACTCAAAACAAGTATTCTTTTGATGGTGCGCCTGTGCACCCTTGATACTAGTGTCGCAACTTGTAACGCACTTTAATTCTGTGCTACACCTCGTGCCTTTCTAGGCCTTTTGATGAACTTGATACTTGCCTATTTTTGGACTTATTCTTGATATCCGACTTTCTTTTTATTTCCTTCTTTATTTCCGAGTACCGTGGGTTTTGACAGGTGGACTTTTCTTTAAGTCCCCAAGTCCCCACGACTCGGACGTTGGGGTCTTTCGAGCTTAGCGATGAAACAGCTTGACTCTGTTTCGAAACCCACAGTCCCCAAGGCCCGAATCTCCGAGTCTGTGGTGTGTGGTTTTTTCGAAGAGAACAAACCTGTTGTCGCTAAGTCGAAACCCGGAATTGTTTCATATGGATAATGAAGTTATGCTTGATAAGCGTTGAGTTTCTAGCTATTAGCCTTGTACTCTGCATAACTTGTGGTTTAGATGACCCTTTTGACTATCTTGTACTGTAAGCCGGCTTTCGCGTGGATACCATGTTGTTACATCTATACGAAAACAGGGTCAGGCAAGTCCCATTGGGCTTCATGGCTGATTGTAATCGTAAGCGAGCAAATCATGACACTTTAGTGCGAGTCACATCGAGCTTAAGTAAGAAAAGTCAAGAAAATTTGGCTCCTTTGTCCAGTTATAAGATTGCAGCCGTACTCGTTTGCGAATAATCGGCCCTTATAACTTATAGGCATCAAGGCCGGGTCTTTGGGTTTGTGGCTGCGCTACTTGAGCAACTAGCCCCCACGACCTATATATACTCAACATTCTTAATGATACTGATGTATTGATGTCTCACGGATATTACTTACTTGTGATCGGAGTAAATGCTGTAACAAGATAGGACTTGATAACCATCTCTTTATTGATGCGAGAAAGTTTGGATCAGCAGGACGCCTCATTAAAAACCTTCCAGTCCCCTTAGGTGCCCTGGGTAGGAAAAGAGCGCGTCTGAAACCTGCTGCCCGTTACATTGTTTAGTTCTTCTTGGGCACCGGTCCCGGGCTGGCGTGACCGATACACATTCTCCACATGTTTGACTTTTCATGATGAGTACCGGGTTTACTAGCCAACCCGAGTGAGGTGTTTCCATGACGTGGCTGGTTGTGAGCGGCCGTGCAGTTTCTTCTCTTATAGCGGATTGTTTGGGGGAGTCATCCTCGATAAAAGCCACCATTTTAGTATCTTGTGCTACCTTGGACTTTGCTCTTTCGCCTTCAGTACTCGGCCTTTTTTATGTGGTTCTGTCCTCCGGGTCTTCTTGAGACCGGTAGTGCTTGAGTTCTTCTTTTCTACAGGCTTGCTCGGCCATTGCTGCGTCTCCTTCATCGCATTCAGCTGCTATGTCTCGATTTCCATGTATGGTAATGGTCTTCTTGGGACCCGGGATTTTTAGTTGTAGATACACGTAACACGGCCTAGCCATGAATTTGGCATAAGCCGGCCTTCCGAATAACGCGTGATAAGGGCTGCGCAATTTGACTACCTCAAAGGTGAGCCACTCAACTCGATAGTTATCCTTTGACTCCCCAAAAGCTACCTCCAATGCGATTTTTCCCTCGGGGCACGCTGAATGACCCGGCACTATCCCATGAAAAATTGTTGAGCTTTTTTGTAGCTGAGACTCCTTGAGGCCCATGCGTAGGAAGGTTTCCCAATACAGTATATTGATGCTGCTTCCACCATCCATCAAAACCTTTTTCAACTCATACCCATTGACCTGCGGTGCGACTACTAATGCCAAGACTCCCGGGTGTTCTACTCTTTCTGGGTGATCCCTTCTGCTCCATGTTACCTCCTGTTCTGACCATCTCAAGTATCTCGGGACAGCTGACGAAACTGAGTTGACCGCTTGCTTCAGTATCTTTTTGTCCTTGTTAGAACCTCCTGTGGTATGCACATGATATTGACCCAACTGTTTGGGGTTAGCCTAGAAACCTCCTGCCCCCCTTGGTTATTACCTTGATTTCCAGCTGCCGGGTTACCAGCTGGGGGTGGGCCGTTGCCCGGGTTTCCCCCTGGACCCGGTTCTCCTCCCCGTCCTGCACCTCGCATAGCTCTGTTCACTTCCTCATTTTTCCATCTTTGTAAGTCGGCGCACTGCTCCAAGGAGTGGTTAGCTGGCCTGCCGTTCCTGCTGTGCTTCGGGCATGCCATTCTGAATATGTCCCAATTGTTACTCGGCCTTGGTGGTCCTTGATAGTTTCCTCCACTGTGATTACCTCCGTTGAAATTTCCTTCTGCTCTGGGTCTTGAAGACCCGGCCTCTGTGTTGGCGACAAACTCGGCGCCTCCTTCAAACGGGCGCTTGTTCTGGCTATTTCCGTTATTACCCGGTGCTGATCCATTGCCGGTTCTTCCGCTATTACTTGTGTTTGCTTTTGCCTTCTTGTCATCAACTTCCTCCTCTGTAGTATCTGTCGCAGCGTGCTTGTTGCACGCATCCATCAATTCTCCCATTGTAACTTCCGACGCATTTCGACTTGATTTCATGCGAGTTAACTTTTGCACTAAAGGTATATACTTGCATGTTTTTGCCATAGCTTGTAATGCATCCTTGGGCTGAATATCGGTGGACGCGTGAAGTATCTCCATAACCCGGCGCACCCAACTGCGCGCCGACTCTCCCTTCTTCTGGACGCATCGCTCTAGATCATCAATAGTGAACAATTTCCTGCACGTCCCATGAAAGTGCTTGACAAACGCGGTCTTTAATTCCTCCCAGGACTTGATCGATCCTTCTGGAAAATTGGTGAACCACAACTTTGCTGCTCCTTCTGACATCATCAAGTACATGAACTTGGCTTGGAGATTCTCGGATGCGTTGCGAATCGACATTGCCATCTCATAACTGCTTAGCCATGTTTCTGGATCCATAGTTGGCTCGTAATTCACTACTTTTCCTGTCTCTTTGAATTTTTCCGGGTAAGGTTCAGCTCTGATATTGTCCGAGAGACACTTGGGTCCTGCAAGAATGGTCGAGGCCGGCCTTGCTCGAGAAACGTGTGATCCAGCGGGGGGCGCGGCTGGGGGCGGCGCTGCGGGTAATCTATGCACTGCAGATCCGGCCGCGGCCCTCCGAGCCCTGGAACTGTCCACAACAGCCTGTGCTGCTGATGCTGCCTGAACACGGGGAGGAGGCGGCATTTGCTGCTGCTCTTCCCTCCGCCGTGCTGAACTTGTTTGGATATTCCCTTGTTGTTGACTGGCGTATGGCGTCCCGTGCATCCCACTTCTATGATCCGGATAATTGGCTTGCTGCGCCACCGCAGTGTGCAACAGATCGATTGCTTGCCGGGTCTTCTCTGCATGGGGTGACTCTCCCACGGGGATTTGATTTAATGCGAGGGTTGCCGCATACACGTTGTCCATGGGATTGTTGTAGTGACCTGCTGGTGTGCGAAATCGTGATGGTGGTGGTGGCGGTGGTGGTAGATCGTTGCCGGTTGTGATTCTAGTGTGTGGTGGGGGTAACCCGGCCCGCTCATTCGCCGGATGTGCCCCCGCTGTTGCCGGTTGGGGTGCGGTTCCCTGGTTCACCACTGGTATCGGCTGATCCTCAGGTGTGATAAATAAAGCAGCCGGATTAATAACCCCGCCCGTTGCTGGTAACCTAGTTTGATGCCTTTGATGTACTCTAGATATTTCCTCCCGGAGCCGAGTTTCCAGCGCATCCAGCTCACGTTGCCGCGTGGCCATCCCTTGCCTTTCTGCCTCTACTTGCCTTCTTTGCTGTTCCAACGCACGACGAGCCACATCCAGATCCCTGACACGTTCCGCTGCGTTTTCTGGAGTGATAACCGTTGCAAGAACCGTGGGGTCTAGGATCAGATTATTATCGAATAAGGCCGGGTGACGCGGGTTCGAAGGACCCGCCCCTGGTGTCCGGTTTCCCAGGAATCCGAACGTATTTGCGTGCAACTCCTCGTCTGCTGCGCGGCTGGTCACTGATGCCGACTCTCCGTCAACCCGGGCCAGAACCGGGTCTCCGTTAGCCGCGCCCTGCTGCTGGGCCAATGCCTGAGCCGCCCCGACTGCTGCTGCGGTTGCGTTCTCTTGGTTGAGATTGGCCGTGGGAGCCGTGTAGACCGCAACTCGGCGTATGATACTCGGTGTAAATTCATGCTGTTCTTCTCCGCCGTTATTCTCCTCGTACCGGTTCTCCAGCAGATCCAGGATAGACTCGGTATCATCCTCTCTCTCGACCCGGTCGCGCGGGGTCCATGCCGGCTCCTCCGGCTGTTCCCACTTCGCGATGGGTTCTTCCGCTGGATATGTCGTTCCGATCGATTCTTCATCATCTGATCGGATAGAAGTGGCTTCCCCTGACACAGAATCAGATCCAAAATTGTCAGGGATCGAACCGGAAGTACATACCATACCAATGAAGACGCTGATCCGGCCGATTGTCACGATAGATCCGGATTCGAGGTAATCCGATTCTGGCCCCCAGCCGGAATCGTCCACCGTCTTTTCTCCTTTGTGGTCGATGTAGATCTCGCCGACGACAAGATTCTCCATGTTATTCCGAGCTTCTCCCATGATGTAAACACCTTTGGACGCAGGCCCCACGGTGGGCGCCAACTGTCGTGGGATAATCACGGCAGACGTTACCGGGGGTAACTGATCTTGGGGCAAGACGACACAGGCGTTTGGGAGAGGGTTTAGCTCAGAGGAAAACATGGTGGAAATCGATCTGGTAGCCGGCAATCAAAGTCGCCGAGTCTCCGATCTTAATATAATAACTCAACTCTAGGGTTACACTGGATGCTCGATATCAAGCGGCACTACTAGGGTTCTTGGATCTCTGTCTAAACTAGACCTAGGGGTCAGTTTATAAAGCACCCGTACCCCCTTGGCCCTGCTCTCCAAGGCGCAGCTTGAATCCTATCCGGACACCGCTTACAAACCCTAACTTTCCTTACCGTAACCCACAATCCGGGTTACGAGGCCTACAAACTTTGGGCCTTCCAGAAGCTCCATTATCCTTAACCGGATGGCGCACCGTGTTCCCTGGGCCGGGTTATGCCTTGGAGTTGGCCTGCCGGGTTATTATCCCCCCATCAGATCCCCTTTTACTTCTGCGGAAACCGCCAGGCCGGAGTCTCCGGTCTAAGCACCAGAGTCTCCGGTGTACCGTAATCTCCATGCTTAGGCCGGAGACTTTGGCCAGACCGGAGTCTCCGAACCCAAAGCTCCAGAAAATCCCAGATTTTAGTGGGGACATGCATGTGGCTATAAAACTTGGTTTTTATGAAAGTTTTAGCTTGGGATAAGAAAAATCGAATGGGGATGGTACTTTACACTTAAAGTTTTCAAGATCCAAACAACTAAAACCCAATATTTGAGTGTGTTCCTAAGAAAACCAACTAAACTCAAAAAGAGAGAAAGAAGTCAAATAAAATCCAAATATCTACCAAATAATAACCAACTCTTCAAAAGAAGAGGTTGGTGGCCTAAGCCACCATGTAAGATATTATGGTATGTCACCGCGAAAATATATCTTGGGTGCATTGCCAATTCTCGACATTGAAGCTCACAATTCAACATTATAAAAAGAGAGATACCAATGAATTTGCTTTGGGCATAATGGGGGAGGGAGAACCCAATGTGTTAGCATAACACTCCCCCTATGTCCATGCCTACACCTAAACCCAAACACGTAGTCAACTATAGGGGTGTGTGCAAGATCCTCAAGTCAAACTCCTTGAATCGATGATATTTAGCTCATTCCTGAAATACATGTATCTTGAATCATCTAGAGGCTTCGAGAAGATGTCTGAGATATTATCCTTGGTTGGGACATAAGATAGCTCAATATCACCTATTTCCACATGATCCCGGATGAAATGATTACGAATCTCAATATGCTTCGTCCTCGTGTGTTGCACGGGGTTGTAGGCAATCTTGATGACACTCTCATTATCACAAAAGAGTGGAACCTTATCCAAGTGAACATAATACTCTTTGAGGGTTTGCCTCATCTATAGCAATTGGGTGCAATCACTAGTGGCCGCCACATACTCGGCTTCGGCGGTGGAGAGAGATATACAATTTTGCTTCTTGGAAGACCAACTCACCAAAGACCTACCAAGAAATTGGCATGCCCCATAAGTAGACTTCCTATCATATTGATCACCGTCCCAATCCGAGTCCGTGTACCCCTTGAGAGAAAATTTAGCCCCCTTTGGGTACTACAAATTAAACGTTGAGGTATGAAGCAAATACCAAAAGATCCTATGGACCGCCACTAAGTAGCTTTCCTTAGGAGCCGCTTAATACCTTGCACACACACCTACACTCAACACAATATCGAGCCTAGATGCACAAAGGTAAAGCAAATAACCAATCATAGAACAATACAACTTTTGGTCCACATCTTTACCACCCGGATTGCGCTTGAGGTGGCATTTGACTTGCATTGGAGAGACCTTCTCTTTTGCACCTTGGAAGTTAAACCTCTTGAGAATGTCTTGGGTATACTTGGCTTGAGAAATGAAAGTCCCACAAGCCAATTGCTTGATCTCAAAGCCAAGGAAGAACTTGAGATCTCCCATCATAGACATCTCAAACCTATAAGTCATAAGCTTTGAGAACTTATCATTGAAAGCTTTGTTAGTTGAGCCAAAGATAATGTCATCCACGTAGAGTTGGCATATGAATAGCTCTCCCTTTACCCTCTTTGTAAAAAGGGTGGGATCTATTTGCCCCACTTCAAATCCACGGTCTTGCAAAAACTCTCTAAGGTGCTCATACCACGCACGTGAGGCTTGTTTAAGTCCATAGATAGCCTTAGAGAGCTTGTAGACATGGTTAGGGAAGTTCGGGATCTCGAAACCCAGAGGTTTCTTAACATATACCTCCTCTTTCAGTGGACCATTAAAAAAGGCACTCTTGACATCCATTTGTTGCAATTTAAAGTTGTGAGAAGAAGCATATTGTCGCACCCTGGGTTTCTAGAGGATACTCTCCGCACGAACTGGAAGTCAGGTGCTTGGATTATGGGGCAAACATGCTCCCACGTCCCAGCTTCCTGGTAGGCCTGCGCTTATGCGCGACAACACAAGCCCTGCTCCCACCGTCGAAGTAAACTATCCGCTAGGAACCTAAAGGCACTACTGTCGACGTACTTCATAATCAAACACGCACGGTACGTCAACAGTTGGTACGAATGATAGCACAGAATGTCTCTAAGACACAAAAGAATGAAATAAGTGCAACTGGCCTTCACTAAGGCAGAAAATATCGAATACAGTCATCCAGAGGACACATGTCCCAACATATCATCCATTACAACAGCGGAAGCAAACAAAGGGGTCTGAGTACAGACAAATCCATGGCTTAAGAAGCCTGAGAACATAAAGGAAAACGAAGCCCATCCACGAAGGTCTGGATCCTGCCCTGGTCCAGCTAACTACTCGTCTGCAGCGTCGTCGAACTCCACAAAGTAGCCGTCCTGGGAAGCATCGTAGTCGTAGTAGTACTCTGCGTAAACCACAGCCCCAACGGGGTCAGTACATCCAAGTACTGGCAAGCAAGACTCACATTTCATCAAGGAGTTACCCGTCAACACAAGCATAGATGCTTGGGATCAACGGAAGAAGGGGGGATATAAAAGTTGCTGCTGGCTGCTCTAACCAACTACAGAATATAACTACAAGTTCCGGCTAACAGAAAAGATAAGATCGAGGATTGTAACCAACTGAAAGATAACTTCAACCAAAACCCTTCCTGGATCTCGCCCCTTATCCAAAGAAGCAATCCGAGGATAACTCACACCGTTGTAATAAGGTGAATCAAGTTTTTGTGTGAATAACCTATTACTAGTTAGGTTATTAATCATTGGGTGAAACATGGTTGATCATTATGTTGAAGTTGTCCTGAGTACTTGTTAGCCAGTACTTTCACCAAGTAATCCATAACCGCGGAAAACACGGCTTCTCGAGAAGATTATCCCTGCAGGGTTGCACCAATTTGGCCGTACACTCAAGAATAACCCGCCAGATGGGAAGCTAACCCACCAAGCGGGGTACTCTACACAACCAACCATTCTCCGCATCAAGCCCAAAGCACCTTGGGCGCACGGCTAATCGAGCCCAGAAGAAAATGGACCCTCATAGCACTCTAAGAACGTGTCCCCCTATATGCCGACTACAAAAGTTCCACCCTGCGCTGGGCTCGCAAAAACATGCATGCGGCAAATGGAAAACACGAACTAAATGAGGCGATTTGGACGAGATGCGAATCAGGTCAAGTTGAGGGGGGCGCCCATACTCGCTTCCCAAATGCGGGTAGTGCGCTCATCATGGATCAGTAGACAAGACCCTTTTCCTATTAGGGTCGACACTAGCAGGCTCCAAAACCACTCATGGGCCTCCTGCCGGTGCCTTATCATCAAATTATTATTACCATTAGCAATTAACAGGATTGATTGATTAATAACGAGCCCCGGTACAAGATACTAAGATAGTAAAAGTAGTAACCGACAACAGACTCGAGTAAAAGCAACCCTAAGCATGCTAGATAATACTAAGGCACAAGCAAAGGCTGTAGGTATGGAGATGCTGGCAATATCATGGCTCAAGGTATCATGTGATGGGTTCGGAGAACAAGCAACGATACATAGGGCTAGCAATAGTAGACAACAGATAGTATCAACAGCAAGTGTGGAAAGGAACTCGATGATTCATGTGAGTGATAACTTGCCTGGCAGCTCAGCCTCGTACTGGGCTAGGTCCTGAGTAGTGGTGTCGTAAGGCTCGTCGGTACCAACGTCGTCGTCTAACCGAGAAGAAGCAAAACAACAACGAAGGAAGACGGGCAATCAATACATGGCATAAGTGCACAAGCATTGGATGATGCATGTCATGTTTAATAGATGCAACAAAATAACTTGCTTGACATGAAACACAAGTTTAAATGGATTCCATATGCAAAAGGGTGCATATGGAAGCCCATGCTTGTAGTTGAATTAATTGTTCTATCACTAAGCATCATGTGTAAGTGACTTAGTATGATGCATGCATGATGAGGAACAATAAGATAACAAAGTTAATTGCAATTGGAATGATAGTTAATCATTTTGGAAAACATTAACAAGTTTGGAATTATTGGTACTTAATGGTGTTGAACAAGTATTGATTGTTTTCAACAATTTAAAGTATGCAAAACCAACTACAAATTTTATATTTGAAAAGTTTATCAAATTTTAGTTGGATTACATGTTTCACAATTTGAAATTGGACTTGGGATTAATTAATTATGAATTAAACAATTTTAAACAATTTTTAATTGAATTAAACAAGATTTAAATAGTTTAGACAATTTAAATTGTTCAAACCAGAAAACAAAATTTATATTTGAATAGAGTATTCAAAATGGTGTGAAAAACATATTTTATTTGTATTATTTGGACTTAGGAATAATTAGTTATGAATTATTTCAAATTGCATTTGAATTATTTAAATTTGAATTTAAATTGCATTTTGAAATTTCAAAACAGAACACAAATTGCAATTTTGGAAAGATTATGAAATTTAGATCAAGTTTCATATAAAGTTTGTATTTGTTGGGTTTATAAATTAAAAGATATTGAATTTAGAAGTTTCTATTTCTAATCTGTTATTTAAAAAAAGAATTGGAATTTTTATTTGTGCTGAAAACGTTTGTTACACAGCAGCAGCCTACACGCTGCCACTGCGCAGCGGGCCAGGGGCCAGCGTGGACCTGCGCGTGCACACGTGGCCACCGCGGTCGCTGACAGCGGGCCAGCCTGCTGTGGACGAAAATCCACAAAAAGGTGGGGTTTCCGCGGCTCGAACCCACGCCCCCTCGCGGATGCAGAAAAGAACACAACCACTGCGCTGCTCTGCGGTCGCTTGACAGTATAGGGGTACGTTGCAGGTTAAGGTTCAGTTTAAAAACCTGAACTTTCTGACGAACAAATGGTTGCTCGCCGGCGGACAGAGAACAACGACGGCGTGGAAACGCACGGTGGCGCTCGGACGTGGTTGCCTGGATGCGTACAGAGGCAGGGATGCACGTGGGACAGGGAGCAGAGTAGAAAGGAGGGTACGGTGGTGCTCACCACCGGCCGTAGACGAGGCAGAGGCCCGACGATGACGTTGGCTGACGGCGGCGCGGGGAAGACGTGGACGGCGGCGACGTCCTGGTGGTTCTCTGCGGCTGATCAGGTGTCCAACACGTCGAGGAGATCACGGCAGCTCGATTCCAGGGAACGGTGGTTGCGGAAGTGGCCTGCAACGGCGACGAGATGGCCGGATTCAGAAAGTAGGCACGGCGGCCGGAGGAGAAGAAAAAAGGGTCGCGTCGTCGATCTGCTGCTCACCGTGGATGTTGCAGGTGCCCAAGGGTTAGAGGAGGTGACGGCGACGCGATTGCAAGGCAGAGGTGGCTAGGTGGGTGGCTTATGCGGCGGCGCCATGAAGATCTTCAGAGATCGACGGCGGGAAGGAGTTGCAGAGGGGTGTGGAGGTCGACGATGGCGGCGATTGACGGCGCGAGCGAGGAACCCTAGAGCTTAGGGCACACCTAGGGGGCTAGGGCTCCCTTTTATAGGCGCAGATGGCGCCTGGGGCCGCCGTGGTCGCCGCGGGGTCGCCGTGGCACCGGCGGATGTGTGCCGTACGGGAGGGAGATGACGGAGGGCGCGCGCACGCATCTTAACGCAACCGCGAAGCGGTAAGTTGCTCTGCTGCGGGCTGGGCTTGCGCGGGGTAGGCTAGATGGGTTGGGCTCGGGTTAGCTGCTGCGCGCGCGTTAGGTTAGCTGCGTTTATTCTTTTCTGTTATTTATTTTTTTTTGTACTTTTGCTTTTGGAAGAAAACTGTTAAGGATTTATTTGAGAAAAATTATAGAAAAATTAAGTTAAGCTATTTAGACAATTAGAAACCACACTGTAAACTTGGATTTCAAAAATTTGAATTTAAAATTAGGGTTTGTGTTTGAATTCAAAATAGAGGGATTTTGAGTTTAATAAAACTTTAATAAAACATGAATAAAAATAGGGTTACCCCTAGGGTTTTAGAATGTTTTAGAGGGAAGAAAAGTTGGTGATTTTTATGGTTTCCCAAAAGGTACTGATTTGAGAATTTGGAAATGGTTTGAATTTAATTGGTGGAATTAAAAGAAATGATTTGAGGAAACAATTTCATAAGTGAAAACAAGGAATAAAAGGGGTTGTTTTTGTTTGTTATTTTGGTTCCAAAAGTTGTAACAGAGCAAGTATGAAACCATGTTTGAAAAAGGTTTGAATTTGAGTTGTGAAAACAGAATAAAACAGATGGAAAACAAATGCAAACAATAAGTAAACATGATGACATGATGCATTGCTTGAAATAAAACAAGGAACAAAACATTCTAGGGGTATTTTCATACTTGGGATGTTACAAAACGCCCCCCCTTGAAGGAATCGCGCCCCGAGATTCCCTACTGAGAAATGAACAGGTCCGGATACTTCTTGCGAAGATCCTCCTCGGTCTCCCACGTTGCCTCTTTATCAGAATGATGCGACCATTGGACTTTCAAGAACTTGGTGCTCTTGTTGCGAGTCTTACGCTCGGTCTCATCGAGAATACGAATAGGGTGCTCCTCATAAGATAGATCATCTTGCAGCTCAATGGAATCATGATCAACTGCACGATCTGGATCTTTGAAACACTTCTTGAGTTGTGACACGTGGAACACATCGTGCACTTTGGAAAGTTTTTTCTGGAAGTTCAAGACGATAAGCATTCTCTGCACGTCTTGAGAGGATGTTGAAAGGGCCAATGTATCTTGGTGCAAGCTTTCCTTTCACACCAAAACGATGGGTGCCTCTGAGGGGAGTTACACGGAGATATGCCTTATCACCAGGTGCATAGACCATATCCCTGTGCTTGCTATCATAATAGCTCTTCTGACGAGACTGAGCAATCCTGAGATTGTCACGAATGATACGAACTTTCTCCTCGGCTTCCTTAACAATGTCAGGGCCTAAAAGTGAACGTTCACCAGCTCCAGACCAATTGATTGGACTCCTGCATCTGCGACCATACAGTGCCTCAAATGGTGCCATACCTAGGCTTGCCTGGTAGCTGTTGTTGTAGGAGAATTCAGCATATGGAAGGCAATCCTCCCATTTCATGCCAAAGGAGAGACCACATGCTCTGAGCATATCCTCGAGAATCTGATTGACTCTTTCGACTTGCCCCTGAGACTGAGGGTGATAAGCTGTGCTGAACAGAAGTTTAGTGCCCAATGCTTCTTGAAAGCTTTTCCAGAAATGAGAAGTGAAGATACTTCCACGGTCTGAGCTTATTTCCAATGGAACACCATGAAGGGGAACAACCTTTGCTGTGTAGAGCTCTGCTAACTGGCTAGCTGAGATAGTTTCCTTTACAGCAAAGAAGTGAGCAACCTTAGTGAGACGATCAATAACAACGAAGATTGCATCGTTGCCCTTTTTGGACTTTGGAAACCCAGTAACGAAGTCCATTTCAATCATGTCCCACTTCCACTCAGGAATTTTCAGAGGTTGGAGTAGACCTGCTGTCTTCTGATGGACTGCCTTAACACGTTGACAAACGTCGCATTCAGAAACGTATTGAGCAATTTCACGTTTCATGCCAGGCCACCAATACAGAGTCTTGAGATCCTGGTACATCTTTGTACTTCCAGGGTGAATGGATAGAGGAGTTTCATGAGCCTCCTTGAGAATGATATCCTTGAGACTTTGAATCTGAGGGACTGCAATGCGTCCTTCGAAGAACACAGTTCCCTTGTCATCAATTGAGAAGGACTTGAACTTATCATTGCCCTCCTTGATGTGATCCACAATCTTCTTGATTTCATTATCACGAAGTTGTTCAGAACGAATCTTGTCCTCGAGAGTTGGACTGGCTGTCAAGCTAGCAAGGTATCCTTCCGGACAAGACCAAGGTTCAGCTTCTGGAATTCTTCATGAAGTGGAGGTTGGCTCTCCATGATCATGAGATTATTGCAATAGGATTTGCGACTGAGAGCATCGGCCATAACATTAGCCTTGCCTGGAGTGTAAGAAATGGTGAGATCAAAGTCTTTAATCTTCTCAATCCATCTCCTTTGCCTGAGGTTCAGATCTGGCTGAGTGAAGATGTATTTCAGACTCTTGTGATCGGAAAAGATTTCAGTTTTGTTACCCAACAAGTATTGTCTCCATTTCTTGAGGGCAAACACAACTGCTGCAAGTTCAAGATCATGAGTGGGATAGTTTTGCTCATGTGGGTTCAACTGACGTGAAGCATAAGCCACAACTTGACGTTCTTGCATAAGAACTGCTCCTAGTCCTTGGAGAGATGCATCACAGAATATCTGGAAAGGTTTGGTAGTGTCGGGGCCAAGTAGAACAGGTGTGGAAGTGAGTTTAGTCTTCAGGAGGTTGAAACTCTCATCACATTGTGGAGTCCAAACGAACTTTTTGTCCTTCTTTGTGAGATCAGTGAGAGGTTTAGCAATCTTGGAAAAGTTTTGACGAAACGACGGCAATAGCTAGCCAAGCCAAGAAAGCTTCTAACTTGCTTTACCGTCTTAGGGGGTTTCCAGTCAACAATTGCCTTAACCTTTTCAGGATCAATGGCAATGCCTTTGGCAGAGATGATATGACCAAGATATGCAACTTCTGGAATCCAGAACTCACATTTGGAAAACTTGGCATACAGACGATGCTCGCGAAGTTTCATGAGAGTGAGACGAAGGTGTTCTCCATGCTCTTCCTCGGATTTTGAGTAGACTAGAATGTCATCGAGATATACCACAACGAACTTGTCGAGGTATTCATGGAAGACAGAATTCATGAGTCTTGAGAAGGTCGCCGGTGCATTGGTGAGACCAAAGGAC
The DNA here is from genome assembly GCA_028641055.1 of Alopecurus myosuroides. NCBI lineage: Eukaryota > Viridiplantae > Streptophyta > Magnoliopsida > Poales > Poaceae > Alopecurus > Alopecurus myosuroides. The sequence continues at coordinate 60,003,280 of CM054062.1, read as the reverse complement.
ATGACGGTGTATTCATATAGACCGTACCTAGTGGTGAAAGCTGTCTTAGGAATATCTTCCTTTCTGATCTTTATCTGATGGTACCCCATCCTCAAGTCCAACTTTGAGAATATTGAGGCTCCAGCAAGTTGATCAAAAAGATCATCGATACGAGGAAGTGGATACTTGTTCTTGATGGTTTTCTCGTTGAGAGGACGATAGTCAACCACGAGTCTTTTTGTTTGATCCTTCTTGGCAACAAACAGAGTTGGGCAACCCCAAGCGGAGGAACTAGGCTGAATGAAACCTTTGTCCATATACATATCGATTTGCTCCTTCAACAATTTCAGTTCAGGAGGAGCTATCTTGTATGGATGCTTAGAGATTGGAGCAGTACCTGGCTCAAGCTCGATCACGAACTCAACTGCTCTGTCCGGGGGCATCCCTGGCAACTCTTCTGGAAAGACGTCAGGGAATTCACAAACCACCGGAACATTTTCAATTGCCGGAAGGGGTTTGGCATCAAGGCTGAACAGCTGAGCAGAAGTTGATCCATATGGAGAATAGACTATCTGGCCTGAAGTGTGGGAGAGAGTTATTGACTTTTGAGCACAGTCAATTTTAGCTTTGTGGGTCTTCAACCAATCCATACCCAGAATGACATCAATGTCAGAATTTCCCAGCAACATGAGTGAAGCAAGGAATACACGACCTCCAATTAGGATCTCATTGTCCATGCTTATCTTGGAAGTCAACATTTGCGGTCCCGGAGAGTGAACAGTCATTTGATTGCTTAGCGGAACCAGAACTAGGTTGTATGCTTTTGCAAAAATCTTTGACACAAATGAATGCGATGCTCCAGTATCAAACAACACTTTAGCTGGAATAGAGTTTACGGGTAATATACCGAGAACGACGTCAGCAGCCTCTTCTGCTTTGTCGGCCTTGATATGGTTCACCCTCGCGTTCCTCCCGACAGGCCTATTGTTGGAGTTGAAGGCTTTAGCCGGAGGAGCACGAACCATAGCCTGGTTGGTGTTGGGGCGAGGTGGTAGGGGTAGCTGCTTCTGAGTGCACTTGTCAGCATAGTGTCCAGTATCCTTGCACTTGTAGCAAGTGACGATACGAGAAGGACCTGGCCTTGGCTGCCCCATCGGAACCTCTGACCCTGCATCTGAGATGGGTTGGGTGGGCGGGGACCAAAGCCTGGAGAAGCTTGGGCATTTGGAGCCCGAGTGACAGCACCATTTGGCACCCAGATGCGGCGCTTCTGCGGAGGGGTGGTCATGTTGGAGGAGGAACCACCCTCACGCGAGTGCTTGCGCGACTCCTCGAACGCCTTGCGCCCATTCTCCTCATTGAGCGCGGTGTTCACAAGCTCGACGAAGTCCTTGCACTTGATGTTGGTGAGAGCGTACTTCAGTTCCGGGTTAAAACCTCGGCGGAACCTCGCCATCTTCTTGGCTTCGGTGGACACTTCGTCACCAGCGTACCGAGCGAGACGATTGAACTCGTTCTGGTAGCCGAGAACGTCCAGCTTGCCCTGTCTGAGAGAGCAGAATTCCTCACGCATCTTTTCCATGAGACCATCCGGGATGTGGTGCTTCAGGAAGGCATCTCTGAAACATCCCCAGTTGATAGGAAAGCCAGCCCTCATGGCCTGGTAGTTCTCCCACCAAGTAGCTGCCTGACCCTTCAGTAGGTAGGTGGCGTACTTGACCTTATCCTCTTCAGCAACATGAGCTATCTCCAGAGCTCTTGCTACGTCACGGATCCAGTCATCAGCATCCAGGGGCTCACGTGTTGCCACGAAAGCTTTTGGGCCCAAGCTGAGGAAGTCCTTGATGGTGACCCTTGGAGCATTCTGGTTGTGTTGCTGGTTAGCCTGGATCTGGGCCATCTGTGTCACCACTTGGGTCATCTGAGCCAACAGCTCCCCCATTGGTGGTGGCGGTGGCGGGTTGTTCCTGGTTGGAGGCATCCTGAACAGAAATTCATTTTAGCACAACAACAGAAAAGGATAGACTTGGTAACCGAAAGATAGATTATTCCGACGCATGAATAGATAACCAACAGGTACATCAACACATGTTCAAATACATCAGAATATCCAACAGACCAATACATGGTTCGAAAACGAAAGGATAAACTAGACGCAGCTAGTAATGGATACAACGGTACTCCCATGCTCATCACGCAGGACGGCGGTGAGTAGCACGACGAGAGATACGGTGAGGAGGAATCCCACGGAAGTAGGTATCACGACGATCCATGTAGATAGGAACTGCTCTGAGAGCAACTCTCGGTGTCGTGAAGTAGGAAGCGTCGTATCCCTGTGCTCCATAGCGGGGAATCCCTGTGTAACCAGCTCCGAGATCGAGAAGTGGACCTCTGATCGGCTCGTAACCTCCAGCATCTGGCAACGGAAGACCAGCTGGCTGAACGACACGTGCGAAGCGCTCGTCTCCAACAAAGTCTGTGGTGTACGTCGCCAGACGAGTGAGAGCAAGGCGGAGCTGCTCCCTGACTGAGGCTAACTCCTGAGAAAGTGCGGAAGCAACGGCATCACTGTGACTAGCGAACTGGGCAGTGACCTGGAGCCTGGAGCTATCAGTCTCGTAGGTATCCATGTCACGGTGGATAGTGAAGTGAGCTCCTGCTGCCGTGATGTAACCACGGGGGATGTGACGAAAACTGGACTTATCAAACCCCCAATAGTCAGCACGGAGAACGGTGACACTCACGTACGCTGCCTGCTGCACGGCCATATCCACTGTGGACCCTACTGCCTCGTACTGGTGTGCAATGCTCCTGCCATCATCCGACAGAATGTAGACGATAGCCCGGTAGCAAGTCTGGTCACACTCTCGCTGGTGCTCGTAGACCCGGTACTCTGGTGCCCAATGGAACCCCAGAAAGGTAACCATGTCTCTCAGCAACTCCGGAAAACCGGCGGTGCTCTCACAGCGAGTCATGCGAACCACCTGCGGATAGTAGTTGAGACCCATCTGCAGATTATTTGGAAGATTGATTAGACTCCGGTAGATGAAAAAGGATGTGGGAAACAACAACAAGGTTGAACGGACGATAATGATGTTGAAAAGAACATGATATTGAAGCAACATCGGGAAAACGAGACCAAAAGTCCTGAGGTACTACAGAGAACCCAAAACACGTGAAATCCTAACTTGAAAGTTTAGGTGAGAACAGAAAACAACGTTACACTTCCTTACCAGAAAAGGGTGGGTGGGTGGGGAAAGAAGAAAAATGGCAGAATTCCTACTCTCACGTTTCATTTTCCTGTATAGCTACAAAATAGTTTCTAGACTCAACTGCGACCAGTAAAAAGGGATCCTACAGGCAGACAGGCTCTGATACCATTTGTCGCACCCTGGGTTTCTAGAGGATACTCTCCGCACGAACTGGAAGTCAGGTGCTTGGATTATGGGGCAAACATGCTCCCACGTCCCAGCTTCCTGGTAGGCCTGCGCTTATGCGCGACAACACAAGCCCTGCTCCCACCGTCGAAGTAAACTATCCGCTAGGAACCTAAAGGCACTACTGTCGACGTACTTCATAATCAAACACGCACGGTACGTCAACAGTTGGTACGAATGATAGCACAGAATGTCTCTAAGACACAAAAGAATGAAATAAGTGCAACTGGCCTTCACTAAGGCAGAAAATATCGAATACAGTCATCCAGAGGACACATGTCCCAACATATCATCCATTACAACAGCGGAAGCAAACAAAGGGGTCTGAGTACAGACAAATCCATGGCTTAAGAAGCCTGAGAACATAAAGGAAAACGAAGCCCATCCACGAAGGTCTGGATCCTGCCCTGGTCCAGCTAACTACTCGTCTGCAGCGTCGTCGAACTCCACAAAGTAGCCGTCCTGGGAAGCATCGTAGTCGTAGTAGTACTCTGCGTAAACCACAGCCCCAACGGGGTCAGTACATCCAAGTACTGGCAAGCAAGACTCACATTTCATCAAGGAGTTACCCGTCAACACAAGCATAGATGCTTGGGATCAACGGAAGAAGGGGGGATATAAAAGTTGCTGCTGGCTGCTCTAACCAACTACAGAATATAACTACAAGTTCCGGCTAACAGAAAAGATAAGATCGAGGATTGTAACCAACTGAAAGATAACTTCAACCAAACCCTTCCTGGATCTCGCCCCTTATCCAAAGAAGCAATCCGAGGATAACTCACACCGTTGTAATAAGGTGAATCAAGTTTTTGTGTGAATAACCTATTACTAGTCAGGTTATTAATCATTGGGTGAAACATGGTTGATCATTATGTTGAAGTTGTCCTGAGTACTTGTTAGCCAGTACTTTCACCAAGTAATCCATAACCGCGGAAAACACGGCTTCTCGAGAAGATTATCCCTGCAGGGTTGCACCAATTTGGCCGTACACTCAAGAATAACCCGCCAGATGGGAAGCTAACCCACCAAGCGGGGTACTCTACACAACCAACCATTCTCCGCATCAAGCCCAAAGCACCTTGGGCGCACGGCTAATCGAGCCCAGAAGAAAATGGACCCTCATAGCACTCTAAGAACGTGTCCCCCTATATGCCGACTACAAAAGTTCCACCCTGCGCTGGGCTCGCAAAAACATGCATGCGGCAAATGGAAAACACGAACTAAATGAGGCGATTTGGACGAGATGCGAATCAGGTCAAGTTGAGGGGGGCGCCCATACTCGCTTCCCAAATGCGGGTAGTGCGCTCATCATGGATCAGTAGACAAGACCCTTTTCCTATTAGGGTCGACACTAGCAGGCTCCAAAACCACTCATGGGCCTCCTGCCGGTGCCTTATCATCAAATTATTATTACCATTAGCAATTAACAGGATTGATTGATTAATAACGAGCCCCGGTACAAGATACTAAGATAGTAAAAGTAGTAACCGACAACAGACTCGAGTAAAAGCAACCCTAAGCATGCTAGATAATACTAAGGCACAAGCAAAGGCTGTAGGTATGGAGATGCTGGCAATATCATGGCTCAAGGTATCATGTGATGGGTTCGGAGAACAAGCAACGATACATAGGGCTAGCAATAGTAGACAACAGATAGTATCAACAGCAAGTGTGGAAAGGAACTCGATGATTCATGTGAGTGATAACTTGCCTGGCAGCTCAGCCTCGTACTGGGCTAGGTCCTGAGTAGTGGTGTCGTAAGGCTCGTCGGTACCAACGTCGTCGTCTAACCGAGAAGAAGCAAAACAACAACGAAGGAAGACGGGCAATCAATACATGGCATAAGTGCACAAGCATTGGATGATGCATGTCATGTTTAATAGATGCAACAAAATAACTTGCTTGACATGAAACACAAGTTTAAATGGATTCCATATGCAAAAGGGTGCATATGGAAGCCCATGCTTGTAGTTGAATTAATTGTTCTATCACTAAGCATCATGTGTAAGTGACTTAGTATGATGCATGCATGATGAGGAACAATAAGATAACAAAGTTAATTGCAATTGGAATGATAGTTAATCATTTTGGAAAACATTAACAAGTTTGGAATTATTGGTACTTAATGGTGTTGAACAAGTATTGATTGTTTTCAACAATTTAAAGTATGCAAAACCAACTACAAATTTTATATTTGAAAAGTTTATCAAATTTTAGTTGGATTACATGTTTCACAATTTGAAATTGGACTTGGGATTAATTAATTATGAATTAAACAATTTTAAACAATTTTTAATTGAATTAAACAAGATTTAAATATTTTAGACAATTTAAATTGTTCAAACCAGAAAACAAAATTTATATTTGAATAGAGTATTCAAAATGGTGTGAAAAACATATTTTATTTGTATTATTTGGACTTAGGAATAATTAGTTATGAATTATTTCAAATTGCATTTGAATTATTTAAATTTGAATTTAAATTGCATTTTGAAATTTCAAAACAGAACACAAATTGCAATTTTGGAAAGATTATGAAATTTAGATCAAGTTTCATATAAAGTTTGTATTTGTTGGGTTTATAAATTAAAAGATATTGAATTTAGAAGTTTCTATTTCTAATCTGTTATTTAAAAAAAGAATTGGAATTTTTATTTGTGCTGAAAACGTTTGTTACACAGCAGCAGCCTACACGCTGCCACTGCGCAGCGGGCCAGGGGCCAGCGTGGACCTGCGCGTGCACACGTGGCCACCGCGGTCGCTGACAGCGGGCCAGCCTGCTGTGGACGAAAATCCACAAAAAGGTGGGGTTTCCGCGGCTCGAACCCACGCCCCCTCGCGGATGCAGAAAAGAACACAACCACTGCGCTGCTCTGCGGTCGCTTGACAGTATAGGGGTACGTTGCAGGTTAAGGTTCAGTTTAAAAACCTGAACTTTCTGACGAACAAATGGTTGCTCGCCGGCGGACAGAGAACAACGACGGCGTGGAAACGCACGGTGGCGCTCGGACGTGGTTGCCTGGATGCGTACAGAGGCAGGGATGCACGTGGGACAGGGAGCAGAGTAGAAAGGAGGGTACGGTGGTGCTCACCACCGGCCGTAGACGAGGCAGAGGCCCGACGATGACGTTGGCTGACGGCGGCGCGGGGAAGACGTGGACGGCGGCGACGTCCTGGTGGTTCTCTGCGGCTGATCAGGTGTCCAACACGTCGAGGAGATCACGGCAGCTCGATTCCAGGGAACGGTGGTTGCGGAAGTGGCCTGCAACGGCGACGAGATGGCCGGATTCAGAAAGTAGGCACGGCGGCCGGAGGAGAAGAAAAAAGGGTCGCGTCGTCGATCTGCTGCTCACCGTGGATGTTGCAGGTGCCCAAGGGTTAGAGGAGGTGACGGCGACGCGATTGCAAGGCAGAGGTGGCTAGGTGGGTGGCTTATGCGGCGGCGCCATGAAGATCTTCAGAGATCGACGGCGGGAAGGAGTTGCAGAGGGGTGTGGAGGTCGACGATGGCGGCGATTGACGGCGCGAGCGAGGAACCCTAGAGCTTAGGGCACACCTAGGGGGCTAGGGCTCCCTTTTATAGGCGCAGATGGCGCCTGGGGCCGCCGTGGTCGCCGCGGGGTCGCCGTGGCACCGGCGGATGTGTGCCGTACGGGAGGGAGATGACGGAGGGCGCGCGCACGCATCTTAACGCAACCGCGAAGCGGTAAGTTGCTCTGCTGCGGGCTGGGCTTGCGCGGGGTAGGCTAGATGGGTTGGGCTCGGGTTAGCTGCTGCGCGCGCGTTAGGTTAGCTGCGTTTATTCTTTTCTGTTATTTATTTTTTTTTTTGTACTTTTGCTTTTGGAAGAAAACTGTTAAGGATTTATTTGAGAAAAATTATAGAAAAATTAAGTTAAGCTATTTAGACAATTAGAAACCACACTGTAAACTTGGATTTCAAAAATTTGAATTTAAAATTAGGGTTTGTGTTTGAATTCAAAATAGAGGGATTTTGAGTTTAATAAAACTTTAATAAAACATGAATAAAAATAGGGTTACCCCTAGGGTTTTAGAATGTTTTAGAGGGAAGAAAAGTTGGTGATTTTTATGGTTTCCCAAAAGGTACTGATTTGAGAATTTGGAAATGGTTTGAATTTAATTGGTGGAATTAAAAGAAATGATTTGAGGAAACAATTTCATAAGTGAAAACAAGGAATAAAAGGGGTTGTTTTTGTTTGTTATTTTGGTTCCAAAAGTTGTAACAGAGCAAGTATGAAACCATGTTTGAAAAAGGTTTGAATTTGAGTTGTGAAAACAGAATAAAACAGATGGAAAACAAATGCAAACAATAAGTAAACATGATGACATGATGCATTGCTTGAAATAAAACAAGGAACAAAACATTCTAGGGGTATTTTCATACTTGGGATGTTACACATATGCAAGGAGGATACAGATGGACTCAAGACGATCCATGGGAGCATAGGTTTCATCAAAGTCAATGCCTTCCACTTGAGTGTATCCTTGAGCCACCAATATTGCCTTGTTCCTCGCAACAATACCATGCTCATCTTGATTGTTCTTGAATATCCACATGGTGCCAATAACATTGTGGCAATCTTTAGGATTCTCAACTAGCTTCCAAACTTTATTGCTCTCAAAGTTATTGAGCTCATCATGCATAGCTTCCAACCAATCCGAGTCTTCAAGAGCTTCATACACTTTCTTTGGTTCCACCATGGATATGTGAGCATGATGCTCACAAAAGTTTGCCGATTGCCTTCTTGTGGATATTCTAGCTTGAACATCTTATAACACCTTGTTATCGGATGCATCAATATGCTTCAAGGATCTTCTAATCCTACTAGCACAACGGGCTTCGATGTCATCATTATTGCGAGGAGGAATCACTTGATCATATTGATCATTTGGGTCCCTGTCTTGACTGGTTTGTTAGCCTTGATCATAATCATCTTGACTTGCATCAATTTGAGATGAGGAAGGTTGATCTTGGCCTTGACCTTGGCTATCTTGAGGAGAAGAGTGTTTGGTTCTTTCATATCAACTTGGTCAACAATGGGAGGGTCTTGAACTTGTTCTTGGGTTGGTGCCTAACTTGCTCCTTGAGCTTGATCTTCCAATGTAGACGAGGGCTCCACTTGAGTAGAGCATAGTTCTTCTTGAGCCGCCACAAGGTATCCCTCGATGGGGCGGAAAAATCCCACATCCATCCTTCCTATGGCTTCTTGAGTTATTTCAACATCTACATCGGAAACACGAAATTGCCCAACTTAGGAGCCATCATTTTCTTTGAACACCACACTACAAGACTCAATGACAATCCATGAGGCCTTATCAAAGAATCTATAAGTGTGGGATTCGGCACCATAACCAACAAATGTACCCTCAATAGTTTTAGCTTGGAATTTAGACAAACGGACACCCTTGATCAAATACAAACACTTACAACCGAAGACACGGAAGTAGGAGATGCTGGGTTTGTTGCTGGTGAGAATCTTATATGGAGCCTTCACTAAGCCCTGCGTATGTAGATCCGGTTTGAAGAATGACAAGCGGTGGAGATGGCTTCGGCCCAAAGATATTGGGGAGAGTTAAACTCAGCCAACATGGTCCTAGCCATATCCAATAAATTCCAGTTCTTCCTCTCGGATACACCATTTTGTTATGGGGTATATGCAGCGGAATATGGATGACGAATACCCTCTTCATTTAGGAACTCATTAAGGGTGTAGTTCTTGAACTCGAACCCATTATCACTCCGAATGGCCAAGATAGGAAGATTGTCTTGATGTTGCACTTGATTGGAGAAGTCGATGACGGTTTGTTGGGTCTCACTCTTTGACTTGAAGAAATATACCCAAGTGTATCTTTAATAGTCATCCACTATCACCAATCAATACTTCTTGTCTCCAAGACATGCCTCGAGCACGGCACCAAAGAGATCAACATGGAGAAGCTCCAAGATCCTCTTTGATGAAATGATAGTCTTGGCTTTATGGTCGATGTAGTGCATCTTTCCTTCAACACAAACCCTACACACACGATCTTCGGAAAAGGAAACATTTTCTTTTAGTCCGAGGATATGACCACCCTTGTGGAGACTTTGCAAAGTTCTCTTGACACGGGATAAGCGGTGATGCCACAACCACCCACGCCGACCTTACCGAAGCGAAACATCGTTTGAGAGTTGGTGGACTCCTAAAAGTCCACCACATACAAAATCATTTTAGACATGCCCAACGTAAGCAACATCAAGAGACTTGCTCCACAAGATGATCACCTTGTCAGGATCAAAGAATACGGAAAAGCCCATCTTCCCTAAAGCACGAACTGAAATCAAATTGAAACCAAGGGATTCGACAAGCATGACATATTCAAGGGTGATATTAGGAGCAACAACCACCTTGCCAAACCCCGTTATCTCAGACTTGGACTTATCTCCTTAAGTGACGGTTGCTTGATTTAGATTTGGCTTTAACTCCATCACAATTTTCTTCTGGTCATACGACTTGTACACCCACTATTAAGTGTCCATTTTGCACCACCGGAATCATAACCCTACAAGGAATCATTAACTTGAGTTAGGACCCGAGGAGGGTCCTCTCATATTAGCAACAAGGGTCTTTGGAACCCAAATAGAGAAATCAATGTAACCCTCAATAGGACCAACATATTTAGCTTGCGCAACACCATAATAATCAAAAAATAAGAAATGGTGTGGATTGTTAGTTCCCGTGGAGTTTCTACGAGTAGTGTTGTCCCTAATGACAATACCACTCGCACCAATATTCTTCTTAGCTTGTGTGGGCTTGGCCTTGTTCTTGTTCTTACTCTTGGCTACATAGCCAATACCTTGCTTTCCAACTTGTGGTATAGGAGCAACCACTTGTGTCTTGGGAGCCACTTGTGTCTTAGAGGCCACAACCTTCTCAACACTAGGGCCCTTGCCCTTGATTCTTGCTAGCTCTTCCTTCAACCTAGCATCCTACTCAATAATATTTGCATGATCACAAGAAGAAGTAGAAGTACTAGGCACATTAAATTGATCAAGTTGAGTTTGAAGTTGGTCACGAGACTTGTTGAGGGTAGAGAGTTCACTCTCCAAAGCCTTGTGAGCTTCTCTAGCTCCTCAGTTAGTTTTTCATGACCAACACCAAATCAACCTTCTTCTTTTTAGTTCTCTTATATTTAGCAATTGCATGGTCATGTTCTTTAGTGATCTTAGAAATTGACTCATTATGTGACTCTTTAATAGATTCAAGTCTCTCCTCAAGAAATACTCGAAGCTCATGTTCCTCCTCAAGAGCATTAGAGAGGGAACCCTTCTCAAAGCAATCATTCCTCTCGGTTTCACATTTCATCTCAAGAGCCTCTTGGGCCTCTCCCGATTGACTCATGAGAAGGGTGAAGTACCTTTTTGAAGGGGAACGTAGCATAGAAAACAAAAATTTTCCTACGCGAGAGACACCCGAAAGGCCAAGATCTAATCTAGGAGACGAAGTGCAACGGGCAACAAGAGGGTTAAGGAGAACACATACCCTCGAAGACTCAAAGTGGTACGAGATCAAATCTCGTTGTTGGCGTAGTCGTACTCACACCGATCCCGATAGCGAGAAGATGGCACCGCAATCCGGCGGTGCATCCGTGATCGGTCACACGTACGGTTGATGACGACCTCCGTTCCCTCGTTCCAGCGGGGCGCGGAAGTAGAGGATCCCTCGGAACTCCAGCAGCACGACGACGTGGTGGTGGTGAAGAATCCCACGGTCAGGGCTTCGCCAAGCCGGAGATCATGAAATGGAGCAGCGGGTGGAGGGAAAGGGAAGTGGCCAAGTGTGTGGAGGAGGGAGAGCTCTCACCCTCCTTTTATAGGAGAGGGGGGAGGCAGCCCAAGGGGGGTGCGGCCAGCCCATGGGGGTGCCCCCACCTCTTCCCTCTTCATGTGAGTGGAAGCTCCACTCACACCCACTCATGCTCCCATAATTTCCCACTTGGAAAATCCAAAGGTTTTCTTTTAATAAATAAATAAAACCTTTTTATTTCTTTATTTCAGCATTTGTTAATTCTATTAACAAACTTTTGCATATAGCACCTCGAATCATTTGTTAATTCTATTAACAACCATTCGACGAAAAACCCCTTGAACTATTTCAATTTTCCCCGAAACAATTTCGGTGCTGTCCAAAATATTCTTCGATATTCCGTATCCTCTCAAATGCGTCATCGAACCTTAAGTGTGTCACCCTACGGTTCGCGAATAAGATAGACATGATCGAGACTCCTCTCCGATCAATAATCAACAGCGGGATCTGGAGATCCGTGATGACTCCTATATATTCAACGATGACTCTCGTGATCGTGTGAACCAACAACGCCGTGAACTATTCCCTTTGTCTCGCGATATTTTACTTGTCCGAGATTCGATCATTGGTATCAACCATACCTTGTTCAATCTCGTTACCGACAAGTACTCTTTTCTCGTTCCCGTGATATAACATCCTTGTGATCATATCACGTGCTTGCAAGCGGTTTCGATGTGATATCACCGAGAGGGCCCAGAGTATATCTCTCCGTCATTTGGATGGACAAATCCCACTCTTGATCCATGATCCTCAACTAATACTTTCCAAATACTTAACGACACCTTTATAGTCACCCTGTTACGGTGTGACGTTTGATGCCATCAAAGCACTCTTCCGGTATCAGTGATTGACATGATCTCAAGGTCTAAGGAATAAGTTACTTCGTGTGTTTGATATAACAATGTAAACTAAATGACTTGATCGCATTGCTATATTCTCTTTGGGTATATGTTCATCACATCATTCTTCTAATGACATGACCCCGTTATTAATAACATCCAATGTTCATGATCAGGAAACCTTGATCATCTATTAATCAACGAGCTAGTTAAAAGAGAGGCTTTACTAGGAACCATTGTTTGTTTATTAAGCACACATGTATCAACGTTTCCGGTTAATACAATTCTAGCATGATAAATAAACATTCATCATAAACAAGGAATAAGATAATAACCATTTTATTATTGCCTCTCGGGCATATTCCCTTCAGTCTCCCACTTGCACTAGAGTCAATAATCTAGTCTGTAAGCACTTAACACATATGGCGTACCAGTGTTATTACCATGCTTCGCATGTGGTAAACATTATCAAAAAGATCTGAACTGTTCAGGTCCTATTGTATTTGCATGTTCTTTGCGTCTACACGCATCACTCATTCTCTAATGAGATGGCTTTGTATATATATGGTCAATTGGTGAAAACTTAATTCCTCAGCTTAAACTGATGTCACTAACATTGTGAAAATGTAGCTTCATAGTGTTAGCATTCTTGGAAACTCACCAAGTTCCGGTGATACCTTAATTCCTCAGCTTAAACTGATGTTACTAACATTGTGAAAATGTAGCTTCATAGTTTCAGCATTCTTGGAAATTCACCAAGTTCAATAAAGAACTCCTTGACACAAAATACGCTTATAATTAGTTGTCAACACAACGATATACTTTAGCCTTTGTTGTAGTATCTGTCACAATATTTTAATTTTGAAACTCTTTCAAATCCAGCATGGAACTTTCTTCCATCCTATTGTGCTACCCTTCATCACATATTTTAATTGAGATAAAATTACTTGAATAAATGACAAGACTATTAGTGTAACATATTACAACTATTATTTTGTCATTACTATATAGGAAAACATATCCTTAGCATTTCTAAAATGACACAAGGATCTCTCCCACTGTTGTCTAATCATCATATGAATTATCCTACTATAACATTTTATAGCATAGGACTCATCTGGTTGTGTACATAGCATGGAAACATGACTTAGAAATCTCAATTTCAATGATGCTCATCATGTGTCAAAACACATGAATCTTGCTCAATTATTTTCCATGTGACAAGAACTCCTTCTTATCAATTTTATATTGACTTACTTCAATATTTCATCTATGTAATTTGGCTTCAATCATATCAGGCGCTTCAATCCATCTTTTATAGATATCGATGCCCAATATCTTCTAAGCCTTTCATCAATATGAAATCTTAACCGTGTTAATTTAAAATACATATTTTCCAATCAACCATATGTCATCTACATACAGTATTGGAAATATGTCATAACGCTCCCACTTAATTTCTTGTAACTCTACAAGCATCTTTATCATTCATGATGGAATCAAACTCTTTTGATAACTTCATTAAGGTAAAGATTTCGACTTCGTTATGCTCACTTCAACCATTGAAGTGCGCATGCCTTTCTAGCAACCTTTTGAATTTTACAAAACTCTCAGACTGTGTCAAGTACACATCCTTGAACAAACTTCCTTGAGAGGAGAATTGGTTTTGTTATTCAACATCCATATCATAATATGTAACTTTGCTAGAACTATCTGCAAAGACTAAGCATCACTACGGAAGATCAAAATCTTGTAGTAGTGAACTCTTTGAACTTTGTCGGAAACAACTTTTCGATAAGTATCCATGTCTTTGTCGCTATATAGACCCTTTTGCTATCGTTAGGCATCATGCCTATTGAAAGGACTACCAAGTCACATACTTGATATTCATACAAGGATACTATGGCGGATACAATGACTCATAGTCAATTTTACGAAGTCAGGGCCCATCATTTGCTTCCTTTATAAGGTCCAGGTCCTTTTGTTGTCAAAACAACACTTTACACTTAAACCACAAGTTGTTCTAAGTACAAAGTTTTTGGACTTTTCTGGTACAGTTCGCAAACTCATTTGAAGTATCTACAACATTTGTAGTGTCTTCTACTTAGTCAAAATAGTAAACCCCGGAACAACTTCCAGTGTTGCGCTACTCTCGACATGATAACGAAGATTTTCTAATCTCGTTGAGTTTGTACTGTGCTCCCACTCACTTGTTTCGCAAGAACTACTTTCTCGAGAAATCAACCCTTTCTGACAAACAACATTTGTCTTTTGGTTCGGTGATAGGAGAAATGCCCAATCTTTAGAATAACCTTATAAACATATATTTATCCTATTTTGGTTGTAAACATTTTACACATGCTATGCATACCAAAACTTAAGAAAATGACAATTCGGGTCACTACCCAAACCATATCTTATATGTTGTCAATTTCAACGGATCTTGATGGTGCTCTTTTCAGTGTAAAAGCGGTTGTCCTTAATGTATAAACTACAAAATTATAATGGCAATTTTATTAATCTTACCATGTCAAACAGGGTTTGATTTTGTCTTTTGAATACTCCAATCTAATGTGGGGTATTCGAGAAGTATAAGTTGTAGAACAATTCTTCAACTTCTCAGATGTTTTGCTAAACTTGTAACTCAAACTTTATCCTTTATGATCCAATCATAAATACTTTATTATCTTGTTACATTGATTTTAACTTCATATTAACAACCTTTTGAACCAATTCAAAATGTCAAACTCCGTTCCCTTTAAATAGATATACTCACATATCTACTCAAGTTGTCGACGGAATTTTATGAAGGAAAAATTAATCCACCATACATGACTACACATAATGGACTATATACATCAATATGTATAATCTCCACTAAATTAGTCGTCCATTCTACTTTGGCCTATGAACGGAATTCTAGTCATCTTTTGGAAGAGGTCTCACAAGCGTCAATTTACTCAAAACAAAATGACTCCGGAAGTCCATCAATATGGAATTCCTTCATGTTTTCCTTTCCGATATGAACTAAAATGGTGGTGCCACAATTTAAGTGAAACTCTTTTACGTCTTGCAACGTTTAGCATTCAGTCTTATAGATGTTTACTTTACCAACATGATTTATATTAACATATCCATCAATTATGGAATATGGTCATCGTTTGAACAATCTCATTTGTTCTCACAAAAGACTAGAACAAAATAACAAATTATAAAGTTCTTCAAATAAATCTTGACTGTTTGGTTCGATACGACAATGAACACAATAACACTTTACTTATGTTCTTGTCATAATCGATTCCACATCTATTACTAGTTCCTTTTAGGCCCTTGTATTTCTTTCATTGCGTTGCTTTGTATGACAACTCATACCAACCAATGTGGTATCAAAATACCAAAAAATACTTTGTTAACTAGTAATACATCTATAACTTGTATATCAAGTATATACTCCTGAGCTGGACTTTTCCAGTTATCTTCTTTTCTGCCATATATCTATTTGTAATTCTATTTTCAATATTCCCTTTCCTTTATAGAAGAATCATTCAACATCAAACAATGCTAGTCTTACTAGCTCATTTTCTTTGGCGTGTTAGTCATATACTATCACCCATTGAGTCATACTTTGAGTTTGATTGTTCTACTAATATCACCATATTAATAGCATTCTTCTAGATTCCACTCTTAGCAATTTCCGAGTAAGGTAAACTACTTTACCCATACTTCTAATCCATCCCCTCATAACAATTTTATGATTAAGTTACTATAGCTCGAAGGAAGGGATTTAGAGGATAATTTTGAGCGCCCAACTTCTTGGAATATTCAAACGCCTAGCGTCTTCAATCATTGCATATATTCAGATAATATAAGCAAACATTGTCACGCTAAATTATACTCAGTCATGTTGCCACAAATAAGTTTCTGGATATCAATATATCTTTCACTTGATTATTTCTGAAAACAACTCTTTTCAGTTCCTAAATCACCTTGATCAACAAAACATTCTTTTGAAGATAAAGTAATACGGAAGCAACCATGACTCTGGATTCTAAGTAGGAATTATTTGCTCTCTAGATTAATCAATCATTAACCACATGGAGCTAGGTAGGAAATACCAAAAATCTACAATAGGACTCAATTTTAAATTTCACTAATACGGTACCAATCTTAAATGGTATTTACCAGATCATAACAGTTATATCTCAATTAACAATCTAAGTGTAAGGTAGTTATGTGGATGCCAATGAATACTACAATTTGTGCAAATTCACTTTGATTTGTTGTTCATGATAAATAAGTTCAAGTTAATTCAAATTAAGCCATGAACTCCCACTCAAAAACAACATCCCTCTTAGTCGTCTTTAGTGATTACATGAACCAAATTCACTACACCAAAACCGATCATCACGTGAGATGATGTAGCTTCAAAGGCGAACATCTACATGTTCATCATATCATCCATATGACTCATGCTTTACCTTTCGGTTACGTGTTCCGAGGCCATGTCTGTACATGCTAGGCTCGCCAAGTAGAACCGTAGTATTGCGTGTGTTTCAAGGCCATGTCTGTACATGCTAGGCTTGAAAACACCCGTTGTATGCGAACGTTGAGTCTATCACACCCGATCATCACGTGGTGTCTCGAAACGACGAACTTTCTTAACGGTGCATACTTAAGGAAGAACACATTATTATCTTGATATTAAGTGAGAGGGATCATCTTATAATGCTAACATCGTTATCTAAGCAACACAAGATGCATAAAAAGGATTAACATCACAAACATCACATGAAAGGATAACGTGATATGATATGGTCCTTCTTGCACTTGATCTCCATCATGTGCATTATGGTATGATCTCAATCATTCCACCGGCGTGGTACCAAGTACCACGGTACCCCAAACTTGATTGTCCATCAATAAGAATACAACCATATGGATACCTTCCGGTATATCAATAATTTACAAAATAGATCATCTCATAATCAAATTTGTAATATTGACCATATCAATTCACATGCCCAGCAAAAACTAGTTAGACGCTTCTAATTTATTTTTGCATATTTTACGTGGCTTAGGGCTTTCGAGGATAGAACCGTTCATACCTACGAACATCAACCACAACGTTGATAAACACATTTTTAACAACCCTTCATAGATTAGATCTTAACTATAGTAGGAGAAACAGACACCCGCAAGCCACTTATGCAATACAAGTTGCATGTCAGTTGTGGAACAAGTCTCATGTACGTGGACATGTAAGGTTAGTCCGGGCCGCTTCATCCCACTATGCCACTAAGATCATAAAATAGTCAAGGAGGTAATAACATGATCATCAACGCCCACATACACCTATGTGTTCTACCCGTACAAAACATCTACGCATAGATCCGGCTCTGATACCACTGAAGGGGAACGTAGCATAGAAAACAAAAATTTTCCTACGCGAGAGACACCCGAAAGGCCAAGATCTAATCTAGGAGACGAAGTGCAACGGGCAACAAGAGGGTTAAGGAGAACACATACCCTCGAAGACTCAAAGTGGTACGAGATCAAATCTCGTTGTTGGCGTAGTCGTACTCACACCGATCCCGATAGCGAGAAGATGGCACCGCAATCCGGCGGTGCATCCGTGATCGGTCACACGTACGGTTGATGACGACCTCCGTTCCCTCGTTCCAGCGGGGCGCGGAAGTAGAGGATCCCTCGGAACTCCAGCAGCACGACGACGTGGTGGTGGTGAAGAATCCCACGGTCAGGGCTTCGCCAAGCCGGAGATCATGAAATGGAGCAGCGGGTGGAGGGAAAGGGAAGTGGCCAAGTGTGTGGAGGAGGGAGAGCTCTCACCCTCCTTTTATAGGAGAGGGGGGAGGCAGCCCAAGGGGGGTGCGGCCAGCCCATGGGGGTGCCCCCACCTCTTCCCTCTTCATGTGAGTGGAAGCTCCACTCACACCCACTCATGCTCCCATAATTTCCCACTTGGAAAATCCAAAGGTTTTCTTTTAATAAATAAATAAAACCTTTTTATTTCTTTATTTCAGCATTTGTTAATTCTATTAACAAACTTTTGCATATAGCACCTCGAATCATTTGTTAATTCTATTAACAACCATTCGACGAAAAACCCCTTGAACTATTTCAATTTTCCCCGAAACAATTTCGGTGCTGTCCAAAATATTCTTCGATATTCCGTATCCTCTCAAATGCGTCATCGAACCTTAAGTGTGTCACCCTACGGTTCGCGAATAAGATAGACATGATCGAGACTCCTCTCCGATCAATAATCAACAGCGGGATCTGGAGATCCGTGATGACTCCTATATATTCAACGATGACTCTCGTGATCGTGTGAACCAACAACGCCGTGAACTATTCCCTTTGTCTCGCGATATTTTACTTGTCCGAGATTCGATCATTGGTATCAACCATACCTTGTTCAATCTCGTTACCGACAAGTACTCTTTTCTCGTTCCCGTGATATAACATCCTTGTGATCATATCACGTGCTTGCAAGCGGTTTCGATGTGATATCACCGAGAGGGCCCAGAGTATATCTCTCCGTCATTTGGATGGACAAATCCCACTCTTGATCCATGATCCTCAACTAATACTTTCCAAATACTTAACGACACCTTTATAGTCACCCTGTTACGTTGTGACGTTTGATGCCATCAAAGCACTCTTCCGGTATCAGTGATTGACATGATCTCAAGGTCTAAGGAATAAGTTACTTCGTGTGTTTGATATAACAATGTAAACTAAATGACTTGATCGCATTGCTATATTCTCTTTGGGTATATGTTCATCACATCATTCTTCTAATGACATGACCCCGTTATTAATAACATCCAATGTTCATGATCAGGAAACCTTGATCATCTATTAATCAACGAGCTAGTTAAAAGAGAGGCTTTACTAGGAACCATTGTTTGTTTATTAAGCACACATGTATCAACGTTTCCGGTTAATACAATTCTAGCATGATAAATAAACATTCATCATAAACAAGGAATAAGATAATAACCATTTTATTATTGCCTCTCGGGCATATTCCCTTCACTTTTGTTCTCCCCTTGCAAGTTAGTCATATATATGTTCAAGGAGGCAATTTCATCTTCAACACTCGAACTAGCAAGTTTAGTGGTGGAATAAGATGATACCTCCGTGGCCTTATCCATGAAGCACTTGGCGAAGGTTTGAGGAAGATTCTCATTGGGGGCTTCAAAGAGTGATGGAGATTATGAAGATGCAATAGCAATAGCAATAGCGGCCACTTCACTTGTGGTTTCTTATTCTTCTTCATCACCGGTGTCATACTCTTCTTGAGTCACAAGCACATATCTAGACGATGGCTTCTTGTTGAAAGGCTTCTTCTTGAATTGAGGTTTCTTGTTGGGAGCCTTTGACTTGTCCTTGAGGACTAGCTTTCCTCCATGTTGTTCCCTATTCTCGAAGGGGCATTCGGCAACAAAGTGATACTTGTCTTGACAATTGAAACAAGCTCTCAGTTTTTGAGTCCCTTCTTTTCCATAGCTTGACTTGGTATTCTCCTAAACATATGGCTTGGCCTTGGGAGGATTCTTCCAAAACTTTTGCACCGCAAGAGAAATGCAATCCTTAAGCACGGGATCATATTCTTGATCTTTGAGCGGGGATAAATGTTACTCCAAGGCAACCTCTTCGTGCTGATCCATTGTCTTGGTCACCACCTTGTCCTTCAAAGCAACAAAGGCTCCTTGTGCATCCCAATAGCACAAGCTCGTGCATCATGGGTTATCTTTGATTGCACCTTGAAGGAGGCCATCCCTTGCATCACCTCAGTAGAGGACATGGTCGCAAAGTTGTGCTTCCCTTGAAGGCTCTTCACATCCATGGGATCAAATGGAAAGAGGGCATTGATGTACTTCCTCTTGATCCAAGCATCATCAACATATTTAGCACCAAGAGCACTAAAGGAAGTAGCTAGGGTATTGAGTCTTTGGTACATCTCCTCATGGATCTCACCATCGAGCATATAGAACCCCTCGACCTCATTGCACAAGGTATCTTACCTATTCCTTTGCATGTTCTCATTGCCCACAAACATGGTGACGAGAGCATCCCAAGTTTCCTTGGCGGCGGAATATTGTTGAAGATGAGGCATGTGGATTGGACCCACGACTTGTTCAATGATCGACAAGGCGGTGTAGTTGAGTTTGAAATCTACCACTTCTATTCCTGTCAAGTTCTTGGGGGTCATGAGGCTTGTATCCATCTTGAGTGACCCTCCAAAAGTCAATACAAGAAGAGTTCAAGTGAGTTTTCATAAGATATCGCCAATGATCAAAAGGATGTGCATAAATTTTAGGAGGTTTGCCTCTAGGGTTAATATGAGGATGTGGGACGGGAGGATCGGTGGAGTATCGTCCATCGACATTGTGGTACTCGGTCTTATCATCCGAACCCTTAGAACTTTTGTTCTTAGAGTGGGATTCATTTTTAGATTGTCCACCATCCTCCTCCGCATCTTCCTTATTCTTCGGAATTTCTTCCGAAGGGATATATGACGAGGAATCCGTGCCCTTGGGTTTCACGAGTTGCAATATCATTTCTCGCAACACCATCATTTTGACATCCATGCATGAGGTCAAGGAATCTTTCAATTCCTTGAGATCATCCATAGTGACACTAGACGCGGGCACGGTAGCTTCCACTTTGTTGACCATACTAAAACTCTTAGGAGGTTAAGCCCAATAAAAGAGCCGAGGCTCTGATACCAATTGAACGACTAGTATGGGCACCTAGAGGGGGGTGAATAGGTGCTACGACCAATTTTAATGTTTCTTTAAATTAAGGCTTGACACAAAGGTAAATTCTCTAGATATGCAACTATGGTGAATTTGTTGGGAATATGCCCTAGAGGCAATCATGTATTATGTAATTCCCAATGTATTCATAAAGTCATTAAGTCGTCCTTGTTTTGAACATCTGATATATGTCATTGAATATGTGATTCGATTCTGGAACTACGTATTCATTTTGTTCATACAAAATTGTCCTTGGTCATCAAGGTTGTGCTGGACACACACCCTAGACTAATGTGAGTGTTGGCTGATGAATCGGTTCCACTTGTCATGGTCATGGCGATGCCATTCCAACGTTCACAGACTTGGCTAAAGAGTTTAGCAAGTCGGACTGACCCATATTGAGATGCAACGAGCAAGTCGTCATTTGCATGTCTCAATCAATGTAATCCTTAGACCTGAGATTTTCGCACAATCCAAGTTGTGGATCACCGACTTAGGTTCTGTCAAACGTTGTTCCATGACAAGGCATTTATAAAGGCAGAGTTCGGGTCGAATGAGAAGCAAGCTGCATGATGTGGATAATCATGATAGGATTTTGCCCCTCCGAATGGAGAGATATTCTCTGGGCCCTCTCGAGTGATATGATTCCATAAGCATGGCCATGCGTGACTCAGTTAAGTGTTAACTGGGTCTATTGACTAAGAGTTAGTCAGCTGAATCATATATCACGGACCGAGAAGAGAGTTGAGCTATTAAGGGATGACGATAAATCGCCTATAGTTCGACAAGGTATATCGTGAGGCAAAAGGGACTAAGATGAAAGTCACATTGGAAGGTATGTCGTCATGACTCAATGGGACTTGGGAGTCGGCACGTTCTGCTAGGAGCCGCTACTGATTGATCGATTGGGAGTCGGACTCCAATCGTGTCCAAGTCGCCATGAGCCTACAGAGTCGCACACTTAAGAGCGGGAGCAAATGTATTGGTTGGGTTGGACCCGAACCGGAAATGGACTGGGTTTTGTGAGTCGGACTCACAGAGGGAATGGGCCACAAGCGTTGTGAAGCCCACTACCACTCGCTATATAAAGAGGGGCGCAGGTTGCCCAGCGGGCACGTTACTCCACTGCATCGACGTGCTTCATCGATAATCCGCAACCGCGCGTCTAGTGGTAATCATCGTGGCCTTCTACCTCGGCTAGATCTTGGAAGTATCACGTAGGAAAAAGTTTTGTTTATCTCTACGCGTTCCAACAGAATTTACCTATATGGAAACAACAATAAGATACAAGATACAAACACAAAGTAAAGGATAAGGGAACGAGGTAACCGATAACGGAAACACGCAGAGACAAGGATGTAATCCCGAGTTCCTCCCTTTGAGGGGAGTACGTCTCGTTGGAGGGTTGTGAACTCGCCACGAAGGCCTACTCAACGCCACAAAGGCCTCACCCTATTCTCCGATGAACCTCGCCACAAAGGCCTAGTTCACCTCCCACTATTGATCCCTGTCGGGGGGTTACCCCCGAGTAGGGTAAAGGCAAGTGGTAAAGGCGACTTACAGAAGAGAGGTTTGGTCGAGTAGCCGACTACCCGGTGCTCGCTACCCGGTCGGCTGCTACTCGGTCTCACCTCAAGATGACCAGAAGGAGATATCAATCAAGTTCTATCCTTTCGAGTAGAGGAGTTGGCCCGAGTACAATTGGCGGGAACAATTGGCGGGAACCTACTCGGGCCAGAAAGTCAAAGGAGCCGTTCTGACACAGGATCCCGCGTATCCTGGGTCCGTACTTGGCAGCATTCGAACTACTGTTCATCTGGGACCGGCCTGCCTGACAGTGACAGTATGGAAGCAGGCCGTGGCAGGATAAGGGGGGCCTACTCTGTGCTTAGGTACAGTGATACCAGTCTGTCCCCTAGTTTTGCCCAACGACTTTCCAGATGAAGCCAAGGTTAGGAACCAAAGCTGTCAGTGGGAACCCGGAAGAAGGACGATGTGCACACTATGTCGACACTTGTCCATGTTTGGACGTATCCGGCTGGGCACCATGTATATAAGGTGCCCCGCCGCCTCCTGCGTGAGGAATCGCATACTGGAACCCTAGTTCTTGACCTAGTTCATCATCTAGAGGAGAGTGGCTACTCGGTAGCTAGAACCTTGTACTGTGGCTACTCGGATAGATACCTAAATACACAAGGAAAGGCAGGAGTAGGGGTTTTACCTCCTCACGAGGGCCCTGAACCTGGGTAGATCGTGTTGTTTGCCGTGTTTACTTCGTACCTCACGCGGCTACTCGTCGCGTGATCCCTCCCCGAGCACCTCCAGCGTCCTTCGTCCCCACATCTTTAGCCATCCCATGGCATCTGCCGTGACACCACCACGACAGGTGGCGCCCACCGTGGGGCAACCAGCGGCGCTGGCTGGAGTTTCTGTTCGGACGGGATCTTCTTCAGCGGAGCGCGTGGTCTGTGGCCTTGTCCACAGATTCGGCTCCTTCGACTTCGTCACCGATAACGCCGGCTGTTTCGGCGGCATGGCCATGCCTGAGGGCGGCTCGGTGATCTCCTTCGGCTCTCACCTCGTCTACGTCGCCACCGTCGCCAACCGCGCGTACCCCGAGATGGTGCATGACGCGGAGGATCCTCCCGCGGTGATTGCTGCTCGCGGAAGGCCCGCATGCAGCTCTGCGAGCTGCGCTGAGGTGATGGTGACGGGGTTGGCGGCAAACACTGGCGCAGCTACTACTGGCGCTGCGGCCGTCATCGAGGAGACGGATGAACCGCCTGCTGGTGGCAGGACTCACCGGCCCTACGAGAGGGAGAGCAACTTGCCACCTTCCACCTCTACGATCATTCCTGCGTCGGCTGCACGACCTGGTATGCCTACTCCCACCGACGTCGAGCTTCTAGCCATGCGGGAGCAGCTCGAGCGGCAACGCTTGGAGTTGCTTGCCGAGCAGGCGGAGTTGGAGAAGGTGAGGTTGGAGTTGAGCCTAGATCAGCTCGAGTACAACAAGGCGCACGGCTTCACGCCAGTTGCCAGGCGGGCTAGCAGAGTAGGCGGCACTCGGCGCAACTTGGGTGTCGAGATGGCTACGGTTGCGGAGGTTCCCGCGCAGTCCGCTACCGCGAACACCTCCACAAGGCCAAGGTACAACACGCCCGCCAAGACGCTCAGAGCTGCAGAGGCCGTGGCTGCCGAGTTGCCACGTCTCGAAGGCGACGCGCGCATCAGGCAGCAGGAGAGGCTCCACGAGTTGGTGTTGGAGGCCGCCAGACAGAACGAAGAGTTCCGGAAGGCCAACCCGGGTGCTGGGGCATCGCAGATCGTGCACTCGCATGCGGCCAGATCTAACGATCAGGCCTCGTCCCCGCATCCTAGCCGCGAGAAGAGCCGCAGTGGACGTTCAGGCCGAGATAGGCAAATGCAGGTGTACGACCCGACTGTTGCCGCGAAACAGCGCGCTGTGCCGCAGCAGTCCGGTCAGGAACACAACGCTGCAAGAGCAGGCTCTCAAGCCCATCAAGCTCAAAGCCAGGCCCGAGATGGTGCACGTCCAGGTCCTTCTCGGCAACCCGCAGCTCAGCCTACTCGGAGAGGCAGCAGCCGCGTGCAGTGGCGCCAGTCGCCAACCCGGTAGTGCAGCCTGTTGCTGTGCAGGTGGATAGGTATGATGATGGCTACTCGGCTATGGAGATGGCTGGTTATGACATTCATGACCGTGTTGGCGAGCGCGTGTTGGCGCCTGGAGATGCAAGGCACCAGCTGGACCGTATCAGCTTGTCGGCGCGGCTAGAGAGCACGGGTCCTCCTGGCCCCGAGTGCTTTGGGCCGCGTATCATGAACGAGCCTTCCGTGAAGGGCTTCCAGCTTGCAAGAGGCACCAAGAGATACAACGGCAGCACCAAGCCTGAAGATTGGCTCAATGACTATGTCACCGCGGTCCATATCGCGAACGGCAACATGAGATGGGCGGTGCGCTATGTGCCACAGATGCTAGAGGGTCCAGCTCGCACTTGGCTCAACAACTTGCCCAAGAACAGCATCAACTGCTGGCTGGACTTCTCGGATGCCTTCATCAGCAACTTCACGAGTACATACAAGAGACCGAATAGGCCACAGCAGCTGTCAGCTTGCAGGCAGCGAGAAGACGAGACGGACCGCGAGTACCTTACTCGGTGGAGCACGTTGAGGAACACCTGTGAGGGTGTGAATGAAGCACAGGCCATCACCTGGTTTGCGCAGGGTTGCCGACATGGCAGCATGCTTTGGCAGAGATTGCAGAGGGAGATGCCGAACACTCTGGCGGAGACCATCAAGATTGCGGATCAGTACGCACTCGGTGATCCTACTCAGCCGCTGATGGACTCCTCTGAGCCGAGAAGAAACTTCAACAGCAGCAAGCGCAACGAGTTCCGCAACAAGCGCCGAGTAGACACTCGGTATGATCCTGAAGAGGTGAATGCAGTGAATGTCGGAGGCGGTGGTGGCCAAAGGCAGAAACCTGCTGGAGCCTACGGGCAGAACCAGAACCAGGGCCAGGGCAACAAGAAACCGTTCCTTACTGCTCAGTCGGGTAGCGGGAACTCCGAGCAGCCGAAGAAGTTTGTCTTTGATGACATGAAGGATGGCCCATGCAGCTTTCACACTCACCACCCCTCGAGGCCTGCTAACCACACTACTCGGCAGTGCGAGTGGTGGGAGGCGATCAAGAGTGACGGCTTGCCTCCTCCTCCTCCTCTGCCTGCAGCCAATGCCAATGTGCAGCCTACTCGCGCACCCGCGGCTCGGCCACCAGTGTACCCGAGAAGAGAGAATGTGAACCAAGTGGCTTTAGGAGCCAACCAGAACTTCAACAACGAGAGATACCGCAACAACAACAACAACTACAACCACAACAACAACAACAGAGGCAACAACAACAACTACCGGGGCAACAACAACAATGGCGACAATGGGGGCAATGGCTCCAACCAGTACCAAGAGCACCATGAGAGCTATATGATCTTCACGTCTGAGGCAGTCGACAAGCAATCACAGCACAGGCGGGCCATGGAGGTCAATGCAGTGATTCCTGCTGTTCCTCACTACATGTACTGGTGCGACCAGGAGATCAGGTGGTCCCGAGTAGATCATCCCAAGGTGATGCCCAACCCGGGTACCTATGCCTTGGTGGTGGATCCTACCTTCCTGGGTCCCGAGAAGAATGTGAGGTTCAGCAAGGTGCTAATCAACAACGGCAGCAGCATCAATATTGTGTATAAGGACACACTCGAGAAGCTTGGCCTGGCCGAGAACATGATGCTGCCCAGCAAGACCACCTTCCATGGCATTGTGCCCGGGATCTCGTGCAACCCGATTGGCCGAGTGTGGATAGATGTGCTATTCGGTACCCGGGAGAACTGTCGCACAGAGCGCCTGCAGTTTGAAGTGGTTGATCACCAGAGTCCCTATCATGCTCTACTCGGCAGGCCTGCTCTGAGCAAGTTCATGGCCTCTACTCATGTTGCATACCTGAAGATGAAGATCCCTGGTCCCAATGGCATAATCACTATCGCTGGCGACTACAAGAAGTCCATGGAGTGTGCATCAGCTAGCTCCAAGCTGGCAGAGTCGATGGTGATCGAGGCCGAGAAGAAGAAAATGTACGAGGTGGTGGCCATGGCTCAGTCCGCACAAGCTGGTGCACAAGGCGTACCGAGTACCCAGCATGGTACTGCCTTCCAAGCTGCCAAGGAGACCAAGACAGTCCAGGTCGACCCCGAGTTCCCCGACCGCGTAGCCATCATTGGTTCCGGGTTGGCGGAGAAATAGGAAAGCGAGCTCATCCACTTCCTCCGTGAGAATCGGGATGTATTCGCCTGGACTAATGAAGATCTACCAGGAGTCCCGAGGGAGTTGGTTGAGCACTCTTTGCATGTGCGTCCTGACGCCAAGCCAGTGAAGCAGGCTATGCGCCGTTTCGGAGATGAGAGAAGGAAGGCCATCGGTGATCAGATCACCAAGCTGCTGATAAGTAACTTCATCATGGAGGTGCTGCACCCGGATTGGTTAGCCAACCCGGTCATGGTCGAGAAGAAGAAGGAGGATCCCAAGGCTGCCACTGCATGGCGCATGTGTGTCGACTACACCGATTTGAACAAGGCGTGCCCCAAGGATCCTTTCCCGCTACCCCGCATCGATCAGGTGATCGATTCCACTGCTGGTTGTGAACTGTTGTCTTTCATAGATGCCTACTCTGGTTTCCACCAGATTGCACTCAACCCTGCTGATCAAATAAAGACTGCTTTCATTACCCCGTACGGGGCTTATTGCTATCGTGTCATGTGTTTTGGCTTGAGGAATGCGGGTGCAACCTATCAGAGATGCATGCAGAAATGCTTGCACGACCAGCTCGGCAAGAATGTGCAGGTGTACGTAGATGACATTGTCATCAAAACGAATAAAACACATACTCTGCTTGCCGACTTGGAGGAAACCTTTGCTAACCTACGCAAGTACAAAATGAAACTGAATCCGAGTAAGTGTACCTTTGGTGTACCGGCTGGAAAGCTACTCGGTTTTCTGGTTTCTAGTCGGGGCATTGAAGCCAATCCTTCTAAGATAAAAGCTATTGAGAGCATGTCTTTACCGAGATCACTGAAAGATGTGCAGAAGTTCACAGGTTGTTTGGCATCTCTGAGCCGTCTTCTGGGTCGAATGGACGAGAAGGCCCTGCCTCTGTACCAACTGATGAAGAAAAGTGACAAGTTTGTCTGGACTCCGCAAGCGGATGTGGCATTCAATGAGCTGAAAGCAATGCTGGCAACTGCTCCCATCTTGGCTAGTCCGCTACCCAAGGAGCCAATGCTACTGTACATTGCTGCGACTAACCGAGTAGTCAGCGTGGTGATTGTGGTGGAACGAGAAGAAGAAGGCAAGAGTGTGCAGCGCCCAGTATATTATCTCAGTGAAGTGTTGTCCAGCTCGAAGCAAAACTATCCGCATTACCAGAAGATGACATATGGTGTGTACCTGGGCGCCAGGAAGCTGAAGCATTATTTCCAGGAGCACCCTATCACAGTTGTGAGCTCTGCTCCCATCTCGGATATCATGGGTAACAAGGAGGCGAGTGGCAGAGTAGCCAAGTGGGCAATCGAGCTGGCAGCATATGCTCCCGCGTATACGAGAAGAGAAGCCATCAAGTCTCAGGTCCTGGCGGAGTTTCTTGTGGACTGGGCCGAGATGCAGTATGAACCTCCTGCTCCAGTTTCCAACTATTGGAGGATGCATTTCGATGGCTCGAAAGTGAAGGAAGGCCTTGGTGCTGGTGTTGTGCTTACGTCACCCAAGCGAGATCAGCTCAAGTATGTGCTGCAGATTCATTTCAAGGCATCCAACAATGTAGCAGAGTACGAGGCAGTGGTGCATGGTTTGCGAGTAGCAAAGGAGGTTGGTGTGCAGCGCATTATATGCTATGGTGATTCAGATCTGGTGGTGCAGCAAGTCTCGGGCACTTGGGATGCTTTGGATGCCAATATGGCATCGTATCGCTTCCTGGTGCAGTCTATGACTGGATTCTTCGAAGGTTGTGAGTTCCAACATATTCACCGAGCAGAGAATGAAGCAGCAGACGAGCTATCCAAGTTGGGATCTTCTCGGCAGTCCATCCCGGCGGGGATTGCCTTGGAACATTTGAGGAAGCCATCCATCAAGCCTTCCCCCAACTCGGAGTCTATATTTGTCCCTTCTCTGCCAAGTGAAGAATCTGATCCAATGGAGATTGACTGGGAGAGTGCTGCAGGAAACCCGGGGACTGCCGTCCTTTACTCGGGGACTGCCATTCCTTACTCGGGGACTGCCATTCCTTACTCGGGGACTGCCACTCCTTACTCGGGGACTGCCATTCCTTACTCGGGGACTGCCACTCCTTACTCGGGGACTGCCATTCCTTACTCGGGGACTGCCACTCCTTACTCGGGGACTGCCGCCCTCAACCCGGAGGCTGTCGCATTCATTGAAGAAGTTCTCGCCAATCGATCTGGGCTGCAGAGAAGCGCTCCTACTCCTCCTGAGCAACCGCAAGAGCCTGCCCCAATGGAACTGGACGAACCAGTGTTTCCCATACGGGAGACACCGAGTTGGGCTATGCCCATATTATCCTTTCTAAGGGACGGTACTCTACCTGAAGATGAGGTAACTGCGAGGCAGATTCAGAGAAGATCCAAGGGCTACACTATTGTCCGAGATGTGCTGCACAAGAGAAGTGCCACTGGCGTGCTGCAACGTTGTGTGAGCCCGGAAGAAGGAGAAGAGATCCTGATAGAGATACACCAAGGAGAATGCGGGCACCACGCCTCTTCTCGGGCATTGGTCAAGAAAGCTTTTCGGCATGGCTTCTACTGGCTCACGACTCTGCAGCAAGCTGAAGACATCGTGAGGAAGTGCAATGGCTGCCAGATGTTTGCAAGTAAGATTCACATGACTGCTTCCGAGTTGAAAACAATTCCTATCACATGGCCGTTTGCCGTTTGGTGCTTGGATATGGTTGGCCCCTTCAAGCCGGCTAAGGGCAACATGACACATATCTTGGTCATGGTGGATAAGTTCACCAAGTGGATTGAAGTGAAGCCTATTCGGAAGTGTGACGGGGTCACTGCGGTGAAGTTCGTGAAGGATGTGATCATGAGATATGGCTACCCGCACAGCATCATCACCGACAACGGCACCAACTTTGCAGAGGGGGCAATGGTGCGATTCTGCAGGGATAAGCATATCCGACTAGACGTTGCGTCAGTCGCGCACCCTGCCTCCAATGGGCAAGTTGAGAGGGCAAATGGAATGGTACTGGCAGGCATAAAGCCAAGGCTGATTGAGCCGCTACTGAAAACACCTGGGTGTTGGCTAGAAGAGTTGCCAGCGGTGTTGTGGAGTCTAAGGACTACCCCTAACCGGTCAACCGGCTACACGCCATTCTTCTTGGTATACGGGGCTGAGGCCGTGTTGCCAATAGACTTAGAGCATGACTCCCCCCGAGTAGCCCTCTACACTGAGGTGGAGGCGAGAGAAGCTCGAGAAGACGACGTTGACCTGCTTGAAGAAGCAAGAGAGCTGACTCTGTCACGTTCGTCTATCTACCAGCAAAACCTGCGGCGTTATCATAGCCGAAAGGTGAACCCAAGGGTTTTCCGAGAAGGAGACATGGTCCTTAGGCTTGTGCAACGCACAGCCGGGATGCACAAATTGTCTCCCCCATGGGAGGGGCCTTTCATTGTGAGCAAAGCGCTGCACAATGATGCGTACTACCTTGTAGATGTGCGCCCATCGCAGGCGAACAGGGCAGATAAAGCTGGAGAGGAAACCAAGCGCCCTTGGAATGTAGCTCTACTTCGTCGTTTTCATTCGTGAGCAAAGATATGTATGTACCCTCTTATCCGAGTTGAAATTCTACTCTGCAATCTGAAATTGTTCTCGGGGACTGCCCTCGTCCAAAATTGTTCTAAGTGTTTTTACTCGGCTTTACCCTTTGTCTATTCGGTTGCTCCACTTCAGAACTCATAAGCGCATTGAGTACTGTGTTTAAACCTATATGCCAACTCTTCGACTCTGCTGCTGTCCGAAACCCGGCTTCATGGCAAGCAAGAGAACAAGCAAAAGGTCAATGAGCACACGAAAATCGCTAAGGAAGAAAAAGTGCAGGAACCGAGTAGAGTGTTTTGTTACTTTTGTTCTCTGTTTTGTCTTCTCGGCTAAGTGGTGGGCTGCGTTACTATGATTGTTTCTAAGTGGCTAAATATTTGCAGCTCTACTCTTTGATTCTTGTGACTCGAATACCAAAAAAGCAACAAGTTGCAGGTAGAGCAGAGATGAAAAGATAGAGTGAATAAGAAACGCAACTCGGGGACTCGCATGGAAACGCAACCCGGCATTGAGCCAGGGCCGCTCTAAATGACTAAATTAAAGATAATGTGTGGAAATAAAATTGAGTAGCAAGAAAAGCATAAATAAGTCTGATACATATGCTCCCGGCATCCCGGGGATCTGATAGTTGTTCAAGTAAAAAGTGTGCAGGTAAAATCAGGTGGAGGAGGCAGTGTTGTCGGCGCTGGCGTTAGCTGCCGCATCTTCGGTGGTGGTCCTGGTTGCCTCTGCCTCCGAGTTGGTGGCAGTTGTCCTTGCGGGTTCTTCGTCGGCGTTGGCATGGGTGGCATCCGCCTCCGACTGGACGGTGGCGGACTCTTCCATCTCGACATCGCGCTCGGTGGCTACCTGGTCAGAAGTAGCCGTGGCCACCGAGATAGGCCCTGGGGTTGAAGAAGAACCAGAGGCTTGGCCAGGGGGGCGGACCGTGTCGTCTAGAGCAGCTCCTGAAGAGGTGCCGAATTCGAGTGCGGCGGTGTCGATGTGATCGGTCTCCTCATCGCTACTCGCGACAGCGACATTCTTCCCCTTCCCGGCCTTGCTCCTGGGGGACTCGAAGAAACCCGACTCCAGATCAGAGTCTATCTCCTCATCCTCTTCCTCGCCCTCCTCCACTTCGGTGTCGGGCTCGGGGAGGCCGTCGATGAAGGCGTCCGTCTCAGCGCACTCTGCGACCTCGTATGCAATCAACTTGCGCGCGGCCACGCAGCTGGGGTCCATCTCCCACTTGGATTTCTCGCGTTTCCCACGGATGATTTCCATATTCAGATTCTCATACCATGAGGCGACGCAGAGGAGCATTAAGTCAGCACCTGCCCGAGCTCCCGAGGCGCGCCACTTCTTCAGCTCGGCTTTCACATTCTGCAGCTTCAGAGCAAGGCCATTAATCGTTGTCGGCGCGGAATCTTCGGGCCAGAACAGCTTGTGGAGCGCGAAGCCGACGCGCACCAGGTCGGTGCCCACGCCGGCTAGACGCTCGAAGTACCCTTTCAGCACCAGCAGGCTGTCCTCAATCTCGGCTCTGGTATCCGAGGCTTCGCCCTTCTCAAGGCGAACGGCTCGGGCCTTGGCCAAGGCTGGCGCGCTAGCGGACACGAGATGAGGGAAGATTTCTGCACAGAAGCAAGGGAGAGATTTAGTCTTAGAATCCGAAAAGAGATCAAACCGAGAAGAAAATATGCAGAAGTGAGGAAACTTACCGTGAAGCTCGCGGCGCAGCTGCTGCAACTGGACTCTCCACTCCTCCTCATTGGATATGTGCCTCTCTTGGACCTGGCGCAGAGTATTCATTTGAGCAAAAAGCCCAGCATTGGATTTCTTCAATGTTTCGCACTCCAGCTCGAGGGCTCTGATCTTGGCATTGAAGGTTGTTTCAGCTTTGGCCTTCTCGGCGATAACTCGGTCCCTCTCGGCACCGAAGTCGAGAGCATCTTTGAGGGCTTTCTGCAGCTGGAGTTGCAGCTGCTCCATCTCTGTTGTGTGGTCTTTCACCAGCTCCACGGCCTGGTTGGACAATTGCTGCTGCACTTCTTCTGGTTTGACGCAGTCTTGGTGGGCTTCAACGAACAATTTATGATCTTCTGCGAAGAGCCAGACAAGGTTAGCCGAGAAGCAGAGAAGCAAAAGAAACAAGAGGCAAACCGAGTAAATGACAAAGCACCTTCTAATCTTTTGATGGTGGCCTCGGCGTCCTCCACAAACGCACGGCATTTCTCGTGCTCCTCAGCTAAAGCCTTCAGGTTATCTGCAGAGTAGGAATGGTTAGTGCAAAAGAAAGCGGAAGCGGGCGTAAACATAAAACGCAGTAACCGCGCAGCTAAAAGCATACCTTTTACTTCAGCCAGCTGCTGGGTGCTATCATTGGCATTCTTGCTCGCTGCCTCTGCAGCTGCCTTCTCCTTTTCCAGTGCAACAATTCGCCTCCTGGCGATAGCATGGTTCCAGAGGAGCACACGATACAAATTGGTACGTTTCAGAACGCTATCCTGAGAAGCGAGAAGGAAACAAGTTAGACAAGGAAATAAAGATTCAACCCGAGTAGGAGGCTACTCGGAGAGTATCTGTCTACTCGGCCAGAATCTCGGGGACTGGGTGAGAGTAAGGGAAAATGAGGATGAGCAGGAGAGAAGAAAAATTCAACTCGGAAAGAGCAGGTAAGAATTACCGCATAAGCCTGCTCGATGTCCTCGGCGTTCTTGCGGTGCAGGAACATCTTGGCGGCGAGAGTGGCAGTCTCGGTGGAGACAGTCATGGGCTTATAACCCAAATCCACTTTGTTCCACTCAACGCGCATGTGGTCGATTGCGCCCAACCCAAGGCCGTGCCAGTTGTCCGTGCCGAGAACCTTGCTGTCCCACTTGGCGTCGATGAAGCCAATGGTGTCAAGTACCTGCTCAAGGCTCCGTGATGTTATCGCTGGATCCTGGACTCCCCGAGAAGCAATAGTGACGGACTTGTTCTGGTTTGGAGCCGGGGGAGGGGAGTTCACAGCTACGGCTTTCCTTCCTTTCTGAAGGGCAAGTTGTTTATCCTGGGGAGAGAAGCCGATCTGGTTTTGTTGACTAACCTGCACCATGTAGTCCGGGAAGCAAGGCTGACCAGCAACAGCAAGAGCGGCGGAGGTAGCAGTAGCAACCGGGCCGGACGCGCGAATAACCAACTGTCCAGTCGAGGTCGGAGGTGGCATCTGATCTCTGGCTTGTTTCTTCGTTTTCTCCTTCTCGGCTCGCTGCTTCTCGGATTCCTTGGCCTTCTTTCCTTCAGCCTTGGCCTTCGCCTTCTCGGCGGCCTCCTTCTCGGCAGTTCCCTTCTCGGCTTCTGCCTTCTCGGCAGCTTCTTTCTCGGCTGCCCTCTTCTCGACCTCCTCCCTCAGAGCATCGAGGGCTTGCTGCCTGGCAGGATCAGTTGGCGGCGCCAGGGGCGCGCTATCTGGTGCGCCAATCGGCTGGACGCTACTCGGTGCGGCGCCCGTTGGCGCATCACTCAATGGGTAGGCATCTGTCATAGCGGCATCCGTGGCGGTGGCGTCTTCTACCCGCTGCTCGGCAGCGGGGTTCACTTGGTCAGCAGCTCCTGTGTTCGGCTGCTCTTGTTCAGCTTCTGGCCGCTCAAGGGCGGTGTTGTCCTGCATCTCTTCGTCTTGAGTCTCCTCGGCAGTATTGGCCGGAGGAGAAGGGGGTCTTTCCTGATGTGCAGCAGTGTCCTGTGCTGCTGACTTCGCCCGGGACTGCTGCTCCGAATCTGCCCCTCGAGCATCGGTGCTCTGTGCATTGGCAGCCGCATCCTCGTCATCATCAAGGTTGATAAGCGGTGCTGCTGGCTTCTTAGCCTGGTCAGGCGCGAGAGCAGCGTTCGTGTCCATGGGAGGTCTGCGGAGAAAAAGAATTCAGAAATTAGAAGAGGACTGGGAAAGATAACACAGTGCGAGAAGAAAGGCAACAGAGAAGAAACTTACGCGCTGGTGGAGGCGAGCTTCCGCCTTGGTTTCTTCGCGACCGCCTTGGTCGCCTTCTTCTCAATCAGTTTCTTCTTCTTGGCGGGGGGCTCTGCGGCGCCGCTGCCAGTCCGCTTGCGGGTAGCGGGCGCAACGATAGAAAGAGGGTTGACGACAAGGGCGTTATCGCCCTCGTTCTCGTTCTCGTCTTCATCTTCATCCTCTTTCTCTGCATCAACGTTATCTACGGATCCAATAAAGAAGAGGAACGAATCAGAAACAGCGAACAGTGAATTGGTGCTACTCAGGATCGAGCAAGACAAGGGTGAATTACCTTCGAGTTCGTCCTCAGGCCAGTCGCGGAGAGACGATTCCGCGTGTTGTTTCTCCATCGTGGGGGAGCGAGGGAGATTGATCTGATCTGCAGCCCCAAAAGAGGCATCGTCATCCTCCTTTCGATCCTCATACCAATTGCCTTCGAAACGTTCGCAGCTCTCACTGAGCTGGCGACTGAGGACCTGAAGGACAAAGAAGTGTCACAAGTTAGCTGAGTAGCGGGATGGAATCCTACTCGAGTAGGCGTGCAAACACGAAGCACACTAAGCCTAAGTAAATTATCGAATGATCTACTCGGAAAGGCGTGCAGGCACAAAGCACACTAAGCCTATACAGTTTTACTAAGTACTCTACTCGGACAGGCGTGCAAACACAAAGCACACTAAGCCTAAGTACTTTTACCGAGTATTCTACCCGAAAAGGCGTGCAGGCACAAAGCACACTAAGCCTGCGCAATTCTACTAAGTACTCTACTCGGTACAGACTACGATTGCTAGTCGCGGCGAGAAGAGGAAGCTTCCTACTCGGAATCCTTGTAACAGAAAGCAGAAAGGGAAGAACGTACCCGGGTAATCGGTTTGGTACGGCTGTATGGGATGAACCCATACTGCCAATGCTCGGCGAGGCTTGTCGTCAGGATGGCTCTGGCGTGCTCGGGGACGTCAGCGTTGTCGAGCTCGATGGTGGTCGTCCTGGTGCAGTCACGGGGGCCTCCCATGTAACACATCAGGTGGCAGCGTTCCTGCAGAGGCAGGACGCGTCTCTGAATCCAGCATGCCACAGGATCATCACTCTTGAGGCCCTCGTCGATTAGAGCGCCGAGCCGCGCCTCAATCTCCGTCGCGTTGAGGTCGTTGAGGGGCTTCTCCTTCCAATTCTTCTGGGTGGGAGCGCGGAGGCTCCAAGCGGGAAGATTGATCCTGTCTGTTACCTGTCCTCCTTCGGTGGCGGGGATGTTTTTGACGTAGAGGAACGTCTTCTGCCACATCCGGACAGACTCCAGCCCCTTGATACGGGGGTGATTGGTCCCCGACCGCTGCACCATCATGGCGCAGCCGGTGTCGGTTGCCCGTGGCACCCCCGTGCCTTCCTTCTTCCCGGTGGTCTGCTGGCGGAGGTGGAAGTACCTGAGCCAGGTGTCCGTTGTCGGGTGGATGCCGAGGAAGGCCTCGCACACCACGGCGTGGTAGGCGAGGAAGACGACGGCGTTGGGCGGCAGATGATGCATTTGAAGGCCGAAGTGGTCGAGGAAGCGGCGGAGGAAGTCGGAGGCTGGCAGGCCAAAGCCGCGCTCGAAGTGCGCCATGAACACGACGCGCTCACCCTCCTCCGGCGCAGGCACGAGCTCGCCCCTGGATGGCCGGCATTGAACACCAGGAGGAACCCTCCTAGTGTTCACGAGCCAGGCGCAATCCTCGGCGGTGACTATTGAACCGGCCCAGCCAGCACGGGCGGCCATGGCAGAGTGTGCGCGGATGGTGGAAAACGAGAAGGATTTGGTCGAGTGGATTGAGTTCGCGGCGGCGCAAGAGATTGCGCGGCGGCGGAGAAGAACAGAGAAAAGGGAAAGTACGGAGGAGGAAGAAGGGGGAGTTACCGATGGGGGTATTTATACCCTCGTCTCAGGCTACCGTTACCATCGTGGTAGTGGGATCAATCGTGGCCATGATTGCCGTGTGGTGGGGCCTGTGGCCGGGTAGAAACGCACACAAGCGCGGAACGCGCGCGTAACGGCCACAGTGGATCCCACGACTAGATCGTGGCCTATAATTACGCTTGATGGGACATAACGAGCTGGTGGGCCCGCCCCGTGAAAACTGGGCGCGTGGCACGTCGTGTCGTGGTAGCGAAACGACGGGGTCATGGATGCCTGACACGTGTTCAGTTGCGGCGCGGGGGGCTGGATCATGCTCTGCGCCGCAAGGGCTCAATTCAAGAAGATTCTCTAAGTCCTTTTACTCGGGCGCAGAGTAGAAGGCTGGTGCTACTCGGAAGCCATGAGACGCAAGATACTTTCCAGAGTACTACTCGGAGGCCTTTTACTCGGCATCTTGAGGTTCAAGGACTATGAGGCAAAGATTGGTTTTAAGCTGGCAGAGCCTAGTGAACGAGTTCGCAAGACTCAACCAGCTTCGGGGACTGCTGTCGGGGGGTTACCCCCGAGTAGGGTAAAGGCAAGTGGTAAAGGCGACTTACAGAAGAGAGGTTTGGTCGAGTAGCCGACTACCCGGTGCTCGCTACCCGGTCGGCTGCTACTCGGTCTCACCTCAAGATGACCAGAAGGAGATATCAATCAAGTTCTATCCTTTCGAGTAGAGGAGTTGGCCCGAGTACAATTGGCGGGAACAATTGGCGGGAACCTACTCGGGCCAGAAAGTCAAAGGAGCCGTTCTGACACAGGATCCCGCGTATCCTGGGTCCGTACTTGGCAGCATTCGAACTACTGTTCATCTGGGACCGGCCTGCCTGACAGTGACAGCATGGAAGCAGGCCGTGGCAGGATAAGGGGGGCCTACTCTGTGCTTAGGTACAGTGATACCAGTCTGTCCCCTAGTTTTGCCCAACGACTTTCCAGATGAAGCCAAGGTTAGGAACCAAAGCTGTCAGCGGGAACCCGGAAGAAGGACGATGTGCACACTATGTCGACACTTGTCCATGTTTGGACGTATCCGGCTGGGCACCATGTATATAAGGTGCCCCGCCGCCTCCTGCGTGAGGAATCGCATACTGGAACCCTAGTTCTTGACCTAGTTCATCATCTAGAGGAGAGTGGCTACTCGGTAGCTAGAACCTTGTACTGTGGCTACTCGGAGAGATACCTAAATACACAAGGAAAGGCAGGAGTAGGGGTTTTACCTCCTCACGAGGGCCCTGAACCTGGGTAGATCGTGTTGTTTGCCGTGTTTACTTCGTACCTCACGCGGCTACTCGTCGCGTGATCCCTCCCCGAGCACCTCCAGCGTCCTTCGTCCCCACATCTTTAGCCATCCCATGGCATCTGCCGTGACACCACCACGACAATCCCCTTTTAGGAGGGAATCGAGTCCTTTACAACAAGCTTGGGGCACACACCCACAACCAAATTAGGGGATCCCAACAATCACCAAGAATCACCAAGAGTAGCAAGAGGTCTAGGTTTTGCCCACAAGGAAACCCTAGACTAGTTCCCCTCAAGCTAATGAGGGGAGAAAGGAAAAACGGCTGGTGAAGACGTAGATCGGGGCCTTCTCATTCAATCCTCCGAAGATCAACAAGTTTATTGGGAGGGATTGGGAGATCTAGCAAGGTGGGTGAGGACTAGAAATGGGGAAATGTATTCTGGTCAAGCTAGCTCAAGGAAGGAGAAGGGGAGGGGGTATTTATACCCCTCACCCCAAAATCTAGCCGTTTGAAGCGGTCCTGCGAAAATCACATTGGAGACTCCGGTCCGAAAAGAATCCGTACTGGTCTGCAACCGGAGAGTCTGCACTGCTGGACCGGAGACTCCGGACAGTTTCTCTACCGATGCCAGCGGGTGACACCAACTTCTCTTGGCGCAGAAAAACTTCAAGGACAGAGACTCCGCACTGTAGGGTCTGAGACTCCGGTAAGTCTATGCACACTCTCCGAAGTGTGTCCAGAGGGTGACACCACTTGCGCAACTCGTCCTTCTTGCAGGAAATTGTTCACACCCGAGACTCAGGTCTGGGAGATTGTAGACTCCGACCTGGAATAACTTCCAGCAGCTTCTAAGCAGTGTAGATCTCTTTGACCTTTTTGGATATCACACCACCATTTGTAATTTAATCAAATGACCCTGAAAACATCAACACGCATAAATAAATATACTTGTGTTGTTAACAAACACCCAAAACAAGATTTCTACGCATTTTCGCTTTCAACATCTTCTGCACTACCTGGTATCTTTCCATGCCAATAGGTGTGATGAATATCCAGACGGACGCGTTAGGTAAAACAACTGACAACTGGAACTCGACTCAGTAAGGCTTCATCAGAACGACTCGAGTTACCCCAAGTTTTTCCTTCTTTGAGCCTAAGGACTCGAAGCCTGAGTAGGCCAATGGTGTTTTCTCCCAAGTGGGATTAATTGACCTCGACCAGTCGAGCAGATCAAGCCTATTGAGTATATCCTTTAGAAATTGAGCACAATAATGCACCCGAATTAATTCATTCCTAGAGTTTGAGTCCCTTGATCGAGTCCTTGACTCCATCAGGCACTTGGGGGCTACTCTTCAAACATAATGCATTAATCATGATACTGATGTATTTTATTGTGTCTTGGGAATACATCCAGTAGGTCCTTCATGGCTTCGGTAGCCACGGAGTCATGTCGGGAGCCTCCAATTGAGTTGTGGAGTGTTCCCCGGTCTTGAAGCCCGGTGTCTTGGGGGTTCGCGGGATTTGGTGAGGACCCTCCAAGTTGTGGAGTGTGCCTCATCCTTGTGAAGATTCTAGTTTTCAACCTCAACAACAACATAGTGGTTCATGCCTCTCCACATTGGTGGAAGGACACGAAGGAGATATTGTGCGACATTTGATGGCTATTCGGTATTCACCTTGGTGATACCGCACCGCTCCAACGGAGACGTAGCTTCCATTGGGAAGTGAACTCGAGATAAATCTCTGTGTTACTTTGTTGGTTTTCTCTTACCTTTACTAGTTGATACTAGATTACTATCTCGTTTATATATTCTAGTATCCTATTTCTCATAATATAGGACTGTTCACCTAGTTGCATAATCTAGAGAACTTATATTTGAGAAATCCCTAAACTGAAAAGAAGTAAAATCTGTAGTTGCCTATTCACCCCTCCCTCTAGTCAACCCTCTTGATCCTTCCAATTGGTATCGGAGCATAGTGTATTTGGTAAAAGCTTTACCGCCTAAAGAGGAGGATGACTAGAACGGAGGAAGGTGAACTAACCGCTCCTTCCGCATCTGGTGCTCTCACCTTGGATTCCATAAGAAATCTTATGAAATCTATGCTAGAAATACGAGAAGAGGATGGAGGATAAAATGGCCAAACTTGCATCCTCGCCTACTAAAGCACCTAGTGACATAGTAGATGAAAATGGCACCCCTGTAAAATCAAACCCCGAAGCATCCAAAGAGAGTACCTCACAAGACTCATAATATGAACTTCTAGTATAACAATGCACCAAATGTCCAACACCCTCATATAAACAACATTGGTGCACCTCCATTGCTAGATAGCTCTCGTTTTACTAATTAGAAAGTTTATATGAAGTCTCATGTGTGTAGCTAATCGATGAAACTATGGAGAATCACTGAGAAAGGGTATTATCCAAAAGACCCCGACAACTTAACCTCAAGTGAAATCATCGATCAACAACTCAACACCCATACAACGCACATGCTTGAGAATGCAATGGTAATGAAGGGGTTGAACACATTAGACCCCTTCCAACCGCCAAATAAGATTGGGACCATCTAGTTGACTTGTATGATGGCAACACAAGCATGCAACGCTCAAAGAAGGCCATCCTCCAACGTCAAGTAAATGGATTTATCATGAAGGATTGGGAGACTCCAAAAGAATTCGATTAGAAGAATCAAAGCTCTTATTGTGTCCATGATGGATCTTGGATTAAAGTATGTTGATGATGATTGGTTCAAAGGGAAGTTTTTCCAAATCTTGATACCATACAATGAGAACATGGCAATGAACGTTTATGCATGGGAGGACTTCCTATCCCTATCCCCAAGTGATGTCTGGGGAACCTTCATTACCTTGAACATGATGAAGAAGTCCTCGGAAGACACCATAGCTCGTGTGAATTGTACACGGAGAGTGAATATTTCCTTTAAGGCCACGTCCCATGATAATGAGGATACTAGTGATGTCGTTGGGCCTATTCATGCGCCCGATGATAAAGATAATTTCAAATGATGGAATGAGTGCTTAGCTCTTGCATCACATCACTAGTGGAAGAAGGGTGACTACATTTCAAGCTTTACAAGGAACAAAGGGAAAGGAGTCTCAAGAGACTCAAATGAAAGTGAGAAGAAAGGACTTTCTTCAGTTGTGAGACAGTTATCACCTCGTCATGGATTGTCCTTTCAAGAATAGGGCCAAAAATAGAGCAGGGATCGTCAAGAAAACCAACTTCGTCCCCAAGGCCATGAACTTCATGAAGAAAGTGTGTCCAAAGGCACTAGTTGCAAATGAACAAGAGTATGAATCCGTTGGTGAAGAAAGTGATGAAGATAGTGAACAAGTGGGCGCCATGGCGGTGGAAATCAGCGTAATTACCCCATCATTGGGATCTCCCTTCACCACCCCCAACGTCAAGAAGGGATCCACCAACCCCAAGTACCTTATGGCTAAGGGTACATCCTCAAAGGAGTGTGCTTCCGGAGGAGTATCATGGCTTATTGCTAGAGTTTTCTCCGCACACATGACATGAAGTAAAGAAGTATTAGAAAATCTAAAGTATAAACTCGTCAAGTTTCTCAAGTCGCCATTGGTGATGGTTCTCAACTCAAGGTATTGGGACATGGCAAGGTGGTTATCTATCCGGACGTTTCCATTGAGAAAGTCCTCCTTATTGAGTCTCTTGGTTATAATTTACTTTCCGTATTACAACTTTGTGAGTGCAACTTTATGGTGGTCTCTGGGCATTACCCCTGAAAGGACATTTCGTCCCCTAATCTCATTTTGGTGTTTAATTACAACATTCGGAGTTTTTAATCGTTTGTCTAAGTGTTCTTTAGGAATCTAAGATAAGATGCAAATGGTTAAAGAGACTTCTCAAAGTACACAAAGGAGAAAGAGAAGACTAACGAGTTATGCCCTAGAGGCAAATGATAAAGGTGGTTATCTCCGCTGCCGCCAGGCATTTCCACCTCCGCGCACAACACTGCAGCTGACCTAGAAGCTCGGCCGTCAGCGCTCCTCCGCTGCTCACCGCTCTGAGCTCGCCTTGTCTCTACTCTCTCTCTGTCGGTTCCAGCCATGGGAACGCAAGCGCGACTCTATGCCACTAGTGTGTGTCATCGAGAAAGACCG
Source organism: Alopecurus myosuroides (assembly GCA_028641055.1). NCBI lineage: Eukaryota > Viridiplantae > Streptophyta > Magnoliopsida > Poales > Poaceae > Alopecurus > Alopecurus myosuroides. Next base: position 59,961,677 of record CM054062.1, on the reverse strand, counting down.
AGATGAGCATGGGGAGGTGGACAGTGGACAACCATGGGGACGCGGCGGAGGAGCCGACACCGGTCGCGCGCTCCACTCGGTGCGCCACACGTGAGGAGCTCGGGGGGGGGGGGGGGGGTGGGGCTGGAGCGAGCGAGGGACGAGGCGCGCGGCGCGTGCCGTGCTCGCCGGCGCTAGCGCAGGCGTGCCCCGACGATGTCGGCTGCCACAAAAAATCGTGCCTTCGGCCTCCGTCGGGGATAACTACGGCTTCAAGGCCGCCTCCACCGTCCGGTCCCGTGCCAGCGCGCCGTTCGAGTTCAACCTCAACCTCCCGTCGCGGTCGGAAGATGTGTGCACGGAGTGAGCTCGTTGAGTAAACTACATGTCCACGAGCAGGTCCTAGCCGTCGAGCAGGAGGTGGATAGGAACGAGGTCCGACGACGGCTTACGGCGGCGAAGCTGGGGCCCGGCGTGGTGGCGCGCCAATACGGCAGCAGGTGGGTTAGGATCTAGGGTCGCGGCAGGCGGCGCGGCCGGCACGTGAGCGGGACATGGCAGACGCCAAGAAGAGCCGCGAGCTCGGCTTGCCGGCGGCGGGACTGGAGGGTGGTCGAGGGAAGGCGAAGGACCGAGAGAGTAAAAGTCAAATATGCCGACGTGGCTATTTGCTTTTACCAGTCAACTTTGTGAAATGTGCCCCACCTGTCAAAAGTTACGTTTAAATGTAATCAGATGTAAATTTGCGCAATTTGTTTCTCTTCGTCTCACCACCAAGATCGGTACCAGCCCGTGATAGTAGGCCCCAATTATGGCATTTCTAAGTAATTTACTCTCTTTTTTGGAAAGTGAGAAATGAGAAAAACATAGTATGTTGTTTGGAATACTTTGGCGAAATACTCCAGTTTAAAAAATACTGACCTAGCAAACGGAAGCCTAAAGCAGGTCAGGTGTATCAGAGCCTTACAACCGATTCCGTAATTACATAATTACACCCGGTGCTATTTTACATGAATATAAGCTAATCCACTATCTATTCGATTGCTCAAACAAAACTTCCTACATTAATTTTAAGCGTGCTACACTCCTGGATACACGTAAAGAAGGTAAAATAGAATGGTTTTTTAACAGGTGATCTAATTCAAAGCTTGGAATGCAGATTTTCTGCAGCCCATTCTAGGCGAAGACCATATGTGGATCGTCTGTGATCCTTGAGATTCGTGCATGTCTATGCAATCACCTGTTGTCATTTGCAGTCTGGTAGAAGCACAGAATCTGCCCCAGCACCTAATCATCCTGTAACTACAAAAAAAAAAACTGTCACTTGACAAATAAAATGCAGTAAGGTTTGTCGGAAAGAACGGTGTGTGGAACCGCAATGCAGTGAGTGCATCATATAAAGCACACACCATTGTTCTTCTTGTTGCTTTGTCAGCTCTAGGGTCCTTAGTAATGTAAAGCCTCTTCACTGAAGCAATGAACAACCTGCATAAACATACGCAAGAAAGATCAATCAGCGACCACTTCAACGTGTGCCATAAAGAAATTCTGTATATGCCGCTCTCAACGTACTCCCACGGGACGTCGCCTACGAGCATGCGGTCGCCCTCGTTGTCCTCGTACAGAAGGATGTAGTTCTTCATCACGCCCTTTCCCTTCTGATAGTCCAGCCGCTCTTCATCCTCTCTGGTTGCAATCCTCCCATGGCCATCTGAAATACACCAAGCACCTCTTATACGTCAGTGGCAGAAGCAGGATGGAGTTTCATCATGCATCAGGGGGTACGGTGCAGTGGAAAGTGGAAACTAAAGACACCTGACAGGAAGCCGTGGAACATGCTCTGCAGAGCCCCAGACAGCGAGGTGTAGCCACAGTGAGCATTGATGTCGATCTTCCTACCAACGGCGTAGCCTTCCAGGTTCACCTTCACGAACATAGCTGGCCTGTCTTGTCCTGAAACTCCAGTGCTTCCGTGGTCTTCTTCTTCAGAGCAGGGTTCCACTTTGCTCAGATCTTCAGAACATGCAGGCCTTGTGGATGTGGTGGACAGATTCTTGCGGAATGTACAGACTGGTGGCCATCCCACCAGTTGAGGGCGATCTTCTCTGAATATTGTTAGTGCAATTTGGTGAGACGATGATAGAAGACAAGAAAACAAGATTCACTACCTCTTTGTGTGGAATGCATAAAAACAAGGAAGAAATAAACTTAGAGGTGCTAGTATGTTACCACAATACAAGTTCAGTTATTCTCTGCTAAATCTAATTCTTTTGTTTCTTATAATCTTGTTTTCCTTTGTATTTATTCCCTCTTTTAATTTCGCGTCTTGCTCTCTTTACATGCAAATTATGTCTAACTATATTTAGTGTAATATGTATTTATTCTCTTCTATATGTTCGGTTGACATGTCTAGCTTATGCTATTCAAGAACAAGTTCTGATAAGATGAAAATAGGCACAAATATAAACTTGTTCATACACGAACCCTCATTTTATCATTTTTTTTTGTAAATTCATAAAGATATACGTGGTTGTATTGCTAGAAATCAGAACTATTTTTTTTCCTTTAAGCCTACATAACATAATGAGAAACAACTACCACATCTGTTCATTAATATAATACGTAATTGAACTGCCAAAACGTCTTATATTAAGGAATAGAGGTAGTATAACTTTGTACTAACTGATAACCAAACCTTTGTACGCTGCACTCATTCGGCCTCTGCTGATATTGCTCCAGGGCTGCCTTGTCTTGCTTAGCAGACAGGCTCCAAGGGTGCACTCCAACACCAAGCCATGAACTAATTGTGCCGCCACCACCATAATGGCCATCATCTGAAGAGATACCGAGCCTAAGCTCAAGGTTGCTGAGGACACCTTCCTGCAGTTTGCTAGCATCTACTTGCTCCCGTTTCAGGCTTGATACAACGGAAGAGCTCTTCATGGCTTCTCCCAAGATGTAGTTCTGGACTTCACTACTACCTGTGTATGCAATTTGTGATAGTGTGTGACAGAGGTCTTTATGGTGTTGAGGTAACTGAGATGGAATAATTAAAGGTAAGTGAGGGGGCAGATGATGAGAAAGGCAGGTGGCTTTGTGTGGAGCCTTGGTGAGTACTAAAGTGGAGTAGTGGGGTCTTAACTAAAAGTATGAAGTGATAATGATGGCCAATTGGCCATATAGACATAATTCATCGAGGTTGCAAAATTCTAGTATAGATTTTGCATGCATAGTATGGCTCGTGTTTAGCTAGTGTACTTTTTTTAAAGGATGGCAGGAGAAATGCCTGTTCATTGAAGAAATAAGTAGAGTAATAAATTAAAGTGAAAGGCGAGACCTGGCGCAGTGATAGAGTACCTCCACTTGTGTCCTGAAGGTGCTGGGTTCGAAACAGCCTCTTTGCATTAAAGCGAGGGAAGGGTGCAAAATTCGCTTTGGAGGACGGGCTCTATGCAGCCCTTTTTTTGAATTTTTTGAAATCGACATTTTTAGCCTACCCCAACTTGTTTGGTACTAAAAGGCTGTTATTTTTGTTGTTTGTTATTGACATTTTGAAGTTTCAAAAAATCCTAGATGTTGAAAATGAAGTATTCTATGGTGCTGCAACAGTTCAACGAGAAATAGTTTGTATTCTGTCCTACACCAAAATGACAAATACTGACAAATCTGAAAGTTTTCGACATTTGCACCTGTCACTACCTCAGATTCAGTTACACAGCCTAAAATACAGAATATTTCGCATTGATTTTTTGCACACTGGTATAAGTCGTCCTTGTATATGTTTAGGAATTATTTTTTTCAGATTGTTTGATACTTAGAAGTGTCGTTTTTTAATTTTAAAAAAAACGGGCTCCATGGAGCCCGTCCTTCAAACGACCCACTCGGGATGGCTGCCCCCCTTTGTTCATTTAAGTTGCGCTATCCCGGATATTTGGGGATAAGGAAAGTAGGATCGTAATCACATTCAGTCCATCAAAATTTAAAGGTCAAGTCAAGGCGTAGAAACTGAGCAGATACACCCGTTCCCAGAAGTGCATGAAACTGAATGGAACACAAGTGGTCGAGTGGATGTACATCTCCTTATTGGTTTTGTCTGACCTTGTGTTTTGTGGGGTGCAATGGACCTCCAGCTGAAACCTCAGTGCACTTCAGTCTTTCTCCTGAAAGTGAGCTTGCTCCCTGCACTTTGCTGCGTTTTCCCCTTGCTCTGCAGGAAATTATCAGTTTAGATAGCAGTAACACTGAACCTGAACATGCTCCTGAAGATTCTTTCTTACTTTTGCTTCATTGCATTATGCAAACTTTAAAGAGTAATCCATGAAACACATGTGAGCTTCTGTTGTGAAGTGAATCTCCTCTTCTTGAAAATGAGTCTTAAGATTAATGGAAATTCTTTCAACTGTGAAAAAAATCGATAAAAATGCTTATATGTCCCAGGATAGTGTTTGTTCCTTTGTTTCGTTTTTTTCTCTCATTCGGTTTAGGTGAAACCCTTTTGGCATTCTTCATATACAAATAACGCGCACTTTGGTGTGTTAAAGAAAAAATGTTGAATACTACCCCACACAAGTGGTTTTTTATTTGCAAATGAAATGTGTACTACTAACTAATGTATCATACTTGCGAGCTATTTTGAGATATAGAGTAGCTGCGAACAAATTGGATAACCAAAGCAATTATTCATACTCACAGATACACAAAACAAATACCTGTAACATTTTCCATCCATCAAACACACTTCTCATTTCTGTTGTTTACTAACTATAAAATAAATTCAGGACCATTCTTCAATTTGCAATAAATAATTCATAGACTTGAGGCAAATAAAACCTGTTCTTCTTGCATTCTGCAACCAACAATTTTCACTAAAGCAAATGCACCTGTATTAACTCTTGCGTACATGAGCCCTTGGTAAATTAACTAAGAGGGTCATTTCTTCCCTTCTGCATTACTAACCAATTATAACCAAACTTTACCCATGTACGTTATGCCCGACATGTTGGAATAACTATGCTTACTGAGATCTCTTTACATAAATGCAGAAGCAATGCATATCATTCCATGCCACACCTACACATACCTCAAGATCCTCACCGACTCCTAAGAGAATCTATCAAATTGTACCATATTTTGATGTACCCTAGAAAAATAAATGTTACTTTGTTCCCGATCCTCTATGCATCGACAGCGCCTCACATTCCATGTAAACATACTGTTTAGTATCTCTTCTTTACATTTAATATGGGGAGCTTTACTGGAAAGACACTCATCTTTTCACTTATCAGCTTTACCACTTGCATGAATCTTCTTTAGTAGGACATTTCTTAAGAAGGATGTTAAGATCTACTAATATATGCATCAGTACAAAGTGCAAACCTATGGGCTAGCCCCCTAACTAAGTTCCATCTCACCATGATTGGCCTGCCTAATTGCTTGCCAAAGCGAACGTAGAGTATCTTGTCCCATCTAAAAAACCTCATTATATAAAAGTCACTGGAATAACAACCCTTTGGTACATATTTCTTCCTTAGTGCTTAAGGAGTGGGCCGATGATAAGTGATGCAGAAACATGTCCTGTCTGCTCTACATGCCATGCCATTTGCAGAACGTAAGTGGACTTGATAATGGGAAGCTTTTGTTGACTTATCTTAACACCGCATAGGATTCAAGCTCAAAATGATGAGTGAGTCAGGGATCCTCTAGTCTCTTTCTCGTGCTTCGATTTGCCATATCTTTGTAAATGTAACTGTACAAAAGTTATTTGAACATGAAAAGTTTGGAGTAAAAATAAGTAGCCTGTATGTCTGGCACTTCAAATTTCTGGCCTTTTATTTTGTTTTTTGTCAAAAGTTTGACAAAACTCTGGCGGTTTCTTTGATAGAAAAAGTTCCAAGTAATTGGAAAGAGGTAGATTGGATTGATACCTTGTCTATAGCTTGCAGGAACCAGCCCTTGTTCCGATGTTACCATTATATTCTGCCAAATGGCTGAGTTCAGTGAAGAACATCAAGAACCATTGAGGGAACTGCATGTTGTAGTTTGCACCGTTCTGGCATTTTGTGCAGTTATTCCCATTGATTAACACAAACAATTAAAGAAAGGGACAAATAAAGAAGGGATAAAGGGAAGAAAAAAAAGGCATGACGAGGAGACACTTGTTGGGACAAATTAAAGCAGATTCATGAGATGAACTGAGTGATGGGAACCGGAAAGGCGAACACGTTCATCTGGGCACCATGGTACAGAAGAAGCATTGCTATTTTTTTGACAAACACAAACGGCATAACTTCCAGATGCAATTCATGTTCTTCACTTCTCCGACAAGACACCTGGGTCCTCCCCCAACCAAATTATTGCCAGGACACTGTCAAGGCAACGCGAAAGAGGTGCGGGTCTCTGCCACGCAGATGATCGAACACCTGGTGTGCACTGCGGTCTCTGTAACTGTACCATGTCAGCCACTGGCTAGCTACTCCTCGAAGATGATAACATCTAGTGGATCTAGTGGTTGCAGGCAAGTGATCGAACACCTGAGGCAGTTATTACCTGTTTTCTAGAGAAGATAAGATGGATGGATTGACTCCGCTGAATCTAACCAAGATCTTCCAACCTTTTCATCCCCTCTTTTTGCTTAAAGGTGATCGCTTTGCGGGTCTCAAATCGGGACAGGGAAACGGCAATGGTTGACTTAGGTTATGTACAACACGGCCTCTTTAAGACAAGCGCTAGGATTAATTTCAGAGGTATTAGCATTGGAGGTACAAATAGTTGTCCGGTGCGAGCAATTTCATACAACAACTTGAAAATATGGGTGCACTTGTACAAAACGTTGTCATATTGGAGCAAAGTCATACATAGCCAATCAGAGAAGGACAGGTGGCAGCCATGCTGGCAGAGAGCTGCATGGGCTGAAAATTTTGCATAACCACCCCCCTCCCCCTCCCAAAGCATGATCAACTCGCAGATTAGTCCAACATTCTCGCAGCGATGAAAAATTAGAGCACAGGCCCTGGTTTCTTGCACATTTATTGCCAGGTCCCGACAAATTAATTTTTGCAAGAGAGCACGGAAGCGAGGCCTTTCCTAGATGTCCTTGTGATCGTTGCCTTCTTCACCTCGCCGTGATGCTCTCGCAGGCAGCCATGGAGGACAACCCCGTGTACAGGCGTTTCGACATGGAAGTCCCCCGAGTATTGTGTGTGTCTTCTCCCTCCCTCCCTCTCCTCTGAAACTACCGCCTTATCTCCGCTGCGGGGTGGGTTTAGTTAGGGTTCTAGGTGGCCATGATCGGGGTGGGTATTGGTCAAGAACTCGTTGAGATTCGTCATTGTAGGTATCCAGGAATGATTTGCGTAAGACTTAAGAAGAATCATGAATTTTTCCTTAGAGAATGGCAGGTTCCGCTGATGCGTTTGTGCGTGAATGTGAGTCCAATTGGTGGTCCTTTAGATCTTTTGGTTAGTGTTTTGTTGTTGTGTACATAGTAATAGAGGTTATAGAAGAAGTCTAACATGAATCAGTTCATGCCATGTTTTGTCCCGTTTCTGTAATTTTTTCGGAAAATGTGGAAAGTTTGCTCCTTTTGTGTGGATTTTTGACTTGTTCTAGTTTGCAATGCAGGTGATGATCCAGACAGATTCACTGTAGGAATTGAGCACAATGGTTTATTTACAGGGGTGTGTGATGACATTGAGTACACATATGGCACCTTGGATTTCTTGGACTATTGCCACACTGACACCTGGTAACTACTTTGGATTCATGATTTCATCAAGGAGTTATGTCATGTAACTGATAGAAGAATGCATGTGTATTGGTGTATGCCTGGTAAGAAAATTTAACTGATGGTGTTGTGTGCATTGAGAATGATTCTGTCATAGTTGAAATGATTCGAGCAGTGAAGGAGCTGAAGGTACTATGCATTCTTGTTGATCACACTGATTTTCTGAATCAACTAAGACCTGATTGGATTGTGAAGTTGGGAGTACATGTAACAGGGAAGTTGCAGTGGTAGAGGTAGCAGATAAAACTCCAAGCATTGTCGGAGATGATGGAAAGGCGGACTCATCTTCAGTTGTTTTTGTAGCAGAATTTACAAGATGGAGCAATGGTAGTGAAACAAATAGCAGTGAATCACAAGATGGAGAAGATGTGCAGATTCTGTTTTTTATGACAGTGATTACCATGGAGTAATTCGTCCAACCACTATGACCCAGACATAATTAATTCATATGTTATTTTGATGTATGTAGGCAATGCATCCATAAGCCACTATGACCCAGACACTGGTTACCATGGAGTAATTCGTCCAACCGCTGACTCTATTCCGTCTCGTGGGGTTGCCTTGGTATTTAAGAATAAACATATGAAAGCATTAAGAATCGTGACATCATTGTAACTAGAAAGATACCCCGCGCGTTCCCGTGGGGATCGCTTTAGAAACTGCAATATATTGTAAAAAAAGTTTATAAAAGATGTGATTCATTATATTTTCTAAGTGAATATACAAAATTTAATTGATCATATTATATATTTTAAATCATTAATATGAATAGTTGGATGTTTTAAGAAATGGATAATGTGTAGTTTGCATGTAGTGATGAATAAATATTAGTGAAGATGACATGGACACTTGCTTGGGTAGGAGAAGGATTATGTGTATAGATTACATGTTGAGATAGAAAAATAATTAATGCATGTTAGTGGGGTTTTGCTTTATAGGAAGTAAAGATAGATAGATTCCTAAGAAATTCACTTTCAGTTGTTGTACTTCTCCTCCTCTCAGAGAGTTTCACTATCATCCTTTCGCGTCTCTCTCATCATACCATTATCTTGATCGCTCGTCGAGGTCTTCGGTACCTGAAAAGTCCTAGGAGGGAGGCATATATAAAAAATCATACACAAATAACATAATGGACTTATTAAACTAATACCCCATGAATAAGATGAAGAGCATAGCTGCAAGGTTAGACCTCATCCCTTAGCTCGAGTGGACTACTCACACATCCCGATCAGATAAGCAATATAAACATAGTTGCAAATAATAATTGTATTCAAAGTTTAATCATTCTTACAACGTTGCCAATCGCGATGAGATCTATATTACAAAGTATTATGCCTATGACTATGGTGTGGTGATGGTGTTGGAGCGGTGATGGCAGCAACACTTTGTGGTTGTGTAGAATGTTGATGGACTCCTCTCTAGGTGTCGTTTCCTCTCCCTTTTATGGTGGCAGTGGACGAAATTAGCTATTTGGGGGCCTTCTTTCGCGAATTGTGTAGGGTCCCCCAGAACCACTGTTAAAGGACACCTCCGATATGCATACATTCACGATCCCAGATCACACCAGTCGTGAACAACATATCAAGCTGGTACACAGATACAATATCCATTACACGATTGCATAAAACACTTACAAAGGGGCATGGTCACACGACCAAGTCTAACACAATTGCCACGCAGGGCAAACACACAACACACACATCGGAATACTAAACACACACAAACGTAGTAGAGCCCAAGTCACGCCTTAACCCACAGGCTGCTGACCGGGAGACGATCCTAGTTCGCAAAGCCATCATCTCCGTACTCCTCTTCGTAAATCTCCTTCTGAGGCTCCTTCTCGAAGTCTGGCAAGTAAATACCAGGGATGAAACCAATATGAGTACATTTGAATGTACTCAGCAAGACATCCATCATGTAGCTTACCAAGATGCAAGTATGCTTATATAGTGGAATAGGTAGGCTATACATAGGGTTCACTATAAATGATATATGTAAGACATATCATAGTTGATTTTGAAAATCTCTGTATCTTCGTTGAAGAAGATACTTCAAAAGAAAATAATATAGTTTTTTTTCTCTTGTAGATATCACATGTACAAGAGTTTTTTGTAAAACTTTTGTTAAAAGAAAGTTTTCTCTTTGCAAAACTTTTTGTAAAACAACTTCTGGCTTTCATCAACGGTACCTCCACGGAACAAGATTTCCTCCTTTCAGTACTTCATAAGTCGAACACCTTTTTGAAAACTACTTTTTGAAAACTCCTTTTTGAAAACATTGACACAATGCTAGCTACATGGCCATTCAACTGTCCATATCTGAGGACGCGGCTATTCAGAATAGTTTGACTCTGCAGAGGTGTACACAATCCACCAGATCCAGTACATCCACCGTGAACAACCACGGACTGTAACAACAGTATGTAAACATCAGATAACTGATCCTAACTATCCACTATGTTCAAGCTAGTACATGTCTATCTCTTCAGTTGGGTATGATCTCCCCGGCACCAGGTCCCACCCCGCCACGGCAGGAGACCCAACCGTCGCACCCGGAGGAGAACTTAATCCCTCACTGTGTATGCCTATTTGAATTCATGACTGGCGGCATTTCGGTTCGAGGGACGTCACGTCCTTATAGCAAATTGAGATAGAACACACACTAACAAGAACAAACTTCAAGTTAAGCCCCATGCCCATGTTGGGGTAAAGTGTAAAGGTTGTCCGGCGAAGATTAGGTTATGTGTCATTTTTGTAAAACACCATTTTCTCAAAAATGACCACTTCCACTATCCTCCGGTGGATACGGCTTCGCCTTTCCACCGGGTTTTCCATAAAGCCTTTGTTTTGCAAAACATATTTTAGGGTGTCCACTTAGGGACTAATACTTGTGATGGTAATACATACCATATGGTGGCTATGGGCTTGGTAACACCAAGTATCAACTACTGGCATAGTAATGATATATAATATTAATAGTAGTAATAGTCACTCAAAAATAGTTTTTGGTAAAACACGTTTTGTAAAACTTTTCAGAAGTAAAATATGCATGATAGATAATGATAAGTGTAGTAACAGCAAGCATCAGGATGGCTTGCCTTAAAACTCTTAGTGTCCCTGGCCTTGAAGTAACTTGAACTTGACGCACAGCTCCACAACTGCTTCTTCTTCTTCTTCTTCTTCGTTTTCTAGCGTCGTAAAAGAATAAAAGACACACACTCAGAAGTAAGACCAAACAACTAAACAAAACAACACGTACAGTAAGCAAACTTATACTAGCGCAATCACTCAAACGTTATCGAGAAAACTATCTCACAAAACTCTCATGGTGCAAAACTGTCGTCAGACAAACATATGGTTGATAAAACCATATCCCACATGTTAAATATGATATATGGAGTGGGTGTACCACTGTCATAATCAGATACTCAAGAATCTAAAAATATAGCTTGTGGGTACAAAAGGTGAGGCTACTAAAATGAGAACAATCAATCAAAGCAATACCCCATGGCAGTGGTTATTACAACACACAAGCAATCATCATCAAACAAGTTCATGATTAAACTAATGCATGGATAACAAGATACTACTACGCACAACAACCACACTAGCACAACAAATAACATAAGTACAATACTCATGTTAAGGCAACCACTCAGACAATTTCCAAACAGCAAGCAAACACATCACAGATGAATAGGCTAGTTATAGACTATGCTTATGACTACTCAAAGTTATGGAATCCATCAATCATGAAAATAAACAAACAAAGCAATAGCTCAAACAATGGTAACAAGTCATATAACATAATTTAGAACACACTCATCACACAAGATAATGCTCCTAACAAATAACATGAAAACAGGAGTGCACTAATAGCATACTAGTATGAGAATTCTACATCAAGCATGCTATAAGAAATAATTGTATTCTATAACTATAGCAACAGGCAACCCAACAAGTCATGGCATAATAACAGAAGTAATAACCTCCTAAACATGCTAGAATAGAGCACACACTCCTAAAATAAAAAGGCAGCAATACTAGAGCAACTCAAACAATCTAGTGGTGACACTAGTTCAACACTAGAGAAGCAAACAATGCTACAAGTATGCTCAACTCTAAACAAGCAAGTCATGAATATAAATACCTACTAACAGAACACAAACCTTACACATGCTAGTAAGCATAAACACTAAAATAATTCTATGAAAACATCTATTAAGCAAGCATCAAACCATTCTAGTAATACATGCTTTTCTAATCAATTAAAATGCAAGCAATCAAAGTATGAACTACACAACCAGTAGCTATGAACTCAACAAAAGATTAACTAAACACTTCCCAAAATCCAAACACTCAATTAAAATCATTCACAAATAATCTATCAATCCCAAGGAATCATTCTATTAGCAAACAATTCAATTTAAGCAAACAATAGTGAAGCATTTCTTAACATGATACTCCTAAGAAATATTATGCTAACAAATGAATCACACCCAAACATACTAGTATTCACAAAGAAGAACTAAACTTTTCACTTACATAAGTGAAACAAACAATCTATTTCCCTTGGTGGAAAATGACAACCCATCATATAGTAATACATGCTATTTTTACACTAGTGCAATGGTAGGGGATTTTCATCCTTAACCAAGATGCAATGGGACCAGTGGGTTATGGGCCCACTAATACCAAGGCAAAAGAGGTAACAAGGCCTCTGGTCACACATGACAAAATTAATCTAACAAAGCAATACACAGATAGCTATTCATACTAGTGAAAACAATACTAGTGAAAACAAATAACAAATATTACACATGCTTTGCTATAGAATAAGTTGCAAGCTCAAAGGTGAAAACACCAAGATAACAGTACAAGAGGTGAAAACACCAAGATAACACCAAGATCCAAAAAGTTATGTCAAAAACAAACTCATAGGCATATTGTGGCAAACCAGACATTTTTATAAAAATACAAGTCAAATCTTAGATCTACAAATTTTAGATGATTAGGAAAACATAATACTAGGTTCAAGATTTTTTGTTGAATTTATTTTGTACTCTAGGTATTTTTCATAGGTCAAAAGAAAACGAGAAAGTTTCTGTGAAATTTTAAAAGGAAAAAGGAAATGAGGTGCGGGCTGGGGTTTCTCACGGGCGCGGCCCATCTAAGCGCACAAGGCAGCCCACACGCACAGCGCGCGCGGCCTGAGCGGGAACGACGCAGGTTCAAGCGTGGCCGTCGATCGCAGATCGGACGGGCCACGGGTTTCTTCCTCCTCTCTACCCTCTCTCTCTCATCCGATACGACGGGGAAACGACAACGGCGCAGGCTTACCGTGGGAGGGCTCGGGGGTGGTGGCTCGTGCTCGGGGGAGTCGCAGGGGTCGAGGGGCGTCGAGGGGCATCGACGTTGGCGCCAGTTGTGGCCCCAGGGGGCGGCGCGTGGGAGGTGCCCGTGGCGGCGACCACGGACAGGGGCGGCGGTTCCTGCGGGGCAGAGGGCAAGGGATGGGTCAGGACTCCTCGTGGGGTGGTGGGGATTCTAAAATAAACGAGCATGGGACTTGGGAGGGCATGGATGCGAAGATCCACCTCGGGCAATGGCTTGGTGGCCGGCGGCCGATTTCGAGCTCGGGTGAGCTCTCAGCAGCCAGGGAGCTGCCACTAGGGCTTGGGGGAGTGTGTGGAGGTCCATGGGAGTGTAGTGGCGAGAGGGACTCGGGGGATATTGCTTGTAGCCGAGGGCAAGGGCAAAATTCAAAGGGATGGGCTCGGGTTCATGTCAGGCAATGGCATTGAGGCGCCTAGGGGTGGTTTTGGTCATTTTCTACACATGGCCAGGAGTCCAAGGGAAAGACCACGAAAGGGCAAGTCAATGGTTGGCCTTTGGAGACAAGGTGAGCCAAGGCCAAGTCAAATGGGTCAAGGTATGGAGTCCCATACCATGCCACATCACCCTGCCTCCCTCTCTCTTCTCTCACTTGATTTCTTCACCCATAAGTCTTCTAGATGGTGACCAAGTCATCCAGGGTGGAGTACATACTGTAAGGTTTCGAAATGGAAAAGTGGTGTTTCCAAAATGGCACAAAAACTCCAAGAAAACAACTGTCCAAAAGTGTATCTCACACTGTTCAAAAAAAATTCAGAAAATTGAGTTAAGGACTTAGAGAATTTTTCTAAGTGTTGAGAACAGAAGAAATGAGCAAAATGTTGGGATTGTTTTCAAGGGTCAAATGGTTTCCAAAATTTGTTTTCAAAGTTGGAGTTTGTTAAACATGTTATAAAATTTCAGAAACATCTTTTGAAAACAAATTTGAAATAGTTTAAAGCCATGAAAACAATGTGGGAAAAGGTGTACTTTCTGTTTTTCTCTGTTTTCCAAAAAATGCCTTTTTCTGCCTTATTTTTATACCACAAAGCCAACAAGAAAAAGATCATTTTTATTAATCAAAAAATAAAACCAAGCTTATGTATTTGTAATACATATATCAAGGAACAAATAAAAGTCAAGAAAACATAAAATAACATTTTATAGCCTAGTGAAAACAAAGGTGGAAAACAGGTACTTGGCTATATTTTCAAGGAATAGTTTCTATAGAAAACTTCCATAAATCATTTTGAATTTTTTTTTCTTGGATCCAACAAAGTTAAAAGTTTATTTTAAGATGCAAACAAGAATGATCCAAGTCTTGGAATAAAAATCCACTCAAGTAACATTAGAGAAAACATCAGGGAAAAATTATAAAAGTGTTTTCAGAAAAATTTGGTATTGGTTCTAAAATGAAACAAGACTTGCATTGCATATATGATTAAAATCATATACACATGTTAGTTCAAACAATCATGTTGTTAAAAAAAAATTGTTGGCCCTAATTTTTGTCTTCTTGAACACAGTACAAGATTCCAAAAACTGGGGTGTGACAGACCTTCCCCCCTTAAAAGAATCTCGTCCCGAGATTCGCAGGCAAGCGAAAAGAGGGTGTGGTCAAAACAGCAATGTTAGATCTTTTGTTTACAAAAACATGTGCTGGTGGTTGGTAACATTATTCACAGGTGCTTCCCCCCTTTGATTAATCTTACCAAAATCCACCGGCAAGTTAGTTTTATTCCAAAGGTTTGGGTGCCATGTTCTAAACCTCGAACTTATTGTTCCTCAAAACCATCATATCAATCCAGGGTTTATTCTTCAGACAAAGATCTACTTGCTTTTATTCTAGTAAGATATATCATACCACTATATCTCCTTTGGGGCATAAACTCTCTCATCACTATATAGATCAATCAATCGGATGTCCACCAATCTTTATTAAGCATGAGCTTTCCATTGCTCATTTTCTAAAAATCCAGGAAAATCCACTATCTTCCTCTTAATCTAATATACTCCTAGAAATCAAGTCTCAAATCATTTGTCTCCCTCAAAGGTATTTCATCAAGATCATATTGCTAAATCTAAACCATCAAAAACATCAATCATATACCAACTATGTACTACCTCTATAAATCCCTTCAAACTCTTATCTCAAGATCAATGCTAAATCATTTTTCCCCAAACCATCTCAATAGAGCGTGACAAGCTCCGAGAATAAATCATCAAGAATAATCATCTACTAAATCCATGTCATATTGATTTTTCCTAAAATTCAAAATCATCCTTTTACATCCACCAATTTCTTCCTATACCACATTCAATATTCCTCCAATCCCTCTTTTAATCAAAATCATATATCTATCTCACTCCAACACCATCTTTTACCACACTCAGTTTTTCTACTAAAATCTAGGATAAGAATCACCTATGCAAAACATTGTCATCGTCATTCCCATATCAAAAATTATTCCCAACATAAAAAGTCCTAATCAATCCAATCTCCTCATATATCAAGTGCTCCCTAAAAATCCATTAGTTTCCACCAATATTTCTAAACCTCGAATCATTTCTTCCAGGCTACAATATTTTGTTACTGATAACTTCCAAATTTTTGGGGTCCACGACTGGTTAGCCCTAGATATTATATCATAATTCATCTCAACTAAAATCATATGATCCTTAATCTTTCACTCCTAAGCTAAACCTCAAATGAGTTTCCACCATCTCATATTCCAGAATCTGTTTCCTCCAAAAGATACACGAAAGATCTTATTGTATCGTAACAATCATAGTTCATCCATCCAATATTTTTTTCCAACCTTTCACTTTCTTTCAAACAACTATAGAACATCCTAAGGCACCTTTCTCTTTGGTTTTGGGAAAAGTTGGTTAGAAATTTTCAAAACTGGTGTTAGGTATTAAGCTACCAACTCTGTAAGGTATTAAACTAAAATTATATGAAGTTATGTTAGCATTGTTAATTTTAAAGATACTTTTTTCGAGTCTGACGTGACACTACTAGTGTTCCGTTTACGTCGGATTTCTCAGGGTACAAAGACAAAATCAACTATGGGATTCACAGGTTTGGTTCGAAAACGTACCATTAGCTATGGCATGAGTCGCAGGGGCTTCTGCAACATCATCTGGGTCTCGGGGTCCACTCATCAGACTCTTGCGTTTCTTCTGGGTTGGACCCTGTTTTTCTTGGTTTTCATCAGGATGAGCTAGAACATGGTTATTCTTGGGACACTCGCGAGCAAAATGTCCTTCCTTCCTACATGCAAAGCATGTCTTGGTCCTAGGCCTGATGTTCACACGTCTCCTGGGAGGTTGCGGCATCACAGGTAAGATACTGTGAGTCACACATGAACTAGGTTCTCCTGGCGTCACTATCTTCTGCTTGCGGCTCTCTTCAGCAAGCAGGCGCTGGTACTCTCTCATAAGGATAGCTGTATTCTCAGCGTTGGTGGTGACAAGTTGAGTCAACTGTTCCAAGGCAACATGGGTTGCTATGTGTTCAGCACGAGCGGATTCACGTTCTTCCTTCAACAAAGCAAACAGTTGAGCAACCATCGGCTCCGGTGGTTGAGGTAGATCGCTGGCCATGCTGAAGACAAAGAACGGTATAAGACGAGAGCAAACAAAAAAGGGTTTTGGTTTGAAAACTCGTGACACATACCGGCTCATAACGGATATGAGAACGGTAGGTAACACAACAATCAAGCAAGCATCTAAGAAGAAATCACAAACACAACCAAAGACTAACATCCATATGAAATAGAGTCTTAACAAGCATAACTTAAACTTTAAGGTTCACATGGCAATAGCGTAAGGCCTACAACACAACTAGCACACACATAGCTATTAACAGAGTTCACACAACACAAACAAGCGTCTGGGGTGGAAATAACACAAACTCCTAATATCCTGCGGCAATCCTAAGTGCTCGAGGAAGCGCGTAGCTGTTCCTCCAACTCTTCAACTCTGGCCTTGCTGGCTGCAAGCTGGAACTGAAGGTCTCTCACTTGTGCACGATGCTGGGAGTCAACGTATTTCATGGTCTTCCTTTGTGCCACGAGACGACGCTCGGTAGCAGAGGAAAATCTCAGGTCTTTCTCTAGATGGAAGATCTCTGTTCCTCGGGTGTCAAACTCTCCTCTGAGCTTATCAAGGGAGAACTGAGTGTTGTACAGTTGTCCCTCCATGTACTGGAAGTGACGAGCAAACACAAAGTCTTTGGTGACATCTATGGGCTTGTCAAGTGATCTCTGGGGTCGACGGTGCTAGCAAAGGAGCACGACTGGTTCAGATCACCAACCAGGACAACTCTCGTCCATCGTGGTGAATCTGGGCTCCCTTCAACTCAGGTAATGGGTGACCGATAAGACGAGTCATCTTGATCAAATCCTCCTCAATGCGGCGGTAGCAAGGTGCATACGTACCTAAATAGAAGGATTCAGTGAAGACAACTGCCATCTATACCAAATGTTTAGGCATAGTTTAAGTTGGGTAACAGTGTGCAAAGTTTTAATATGCTCAAAGGTAACTTAGTATAGGTAGAGTTTTTCAAAAACACAGAGGGGATGGATTATATAGAATATTTTGGTAAATAGTCATCTTAGTGACCTGGTTTTATTAACTTTTATTGTCAGAGTACTAGCTAACGTCCATGCTAACTAAGGTCTCCTAGGGTCAGGATAGCTCTGATACCAACTCTGTAGGGTCCCCCAGAACCACTGTTCAAGGACACCCCTGATATGCATACATTCACGATCCCAGATCACACCAGTCGTGAACAACATATCAAGTTGGTACACAGATACAATATCCATTACACGATTGCATAAAACACTTAGAAAGGGACATGGTCACACGACCAAGTCTAACATAATTGCCACGCAGGGCAAACACACAACACACACAGCGGAAGACTAAGCACAAACAAACGTAGTAGAGACCAAGTCACACCTTAACCTACAAGCTGCTGACCGGGAGACGATCCTAGTTCGCAAAGCCATCAGCTCCATACTCCTCTTCGTGAATCTCCTTCTGAGGCTCCTCCTCTAAGTATGGCAATTAAATACCAGGGACGAAACCAATAAGAGTAAATTTGAATGTACTCAGCAAGACATCCATCATGTAGCTTACCAAGATGCAAGTATGCTTATATAGCAGAATAGATAGGCTATACATAGGGTTCACTATCAATGATATATGTAATACATATCATAGTTGATTTTGAAAATCTCTGTATCTTCGTTGAAGAAGATACTTCAAAAGAAAATAATATAGTTTTCTTCTCTTGTAGATATCACATGTACAAGAGGTTTTTGTAAAACTTTTGTTAAAAGAAATTTTTCTCTTTGCAAATTTTTTTGTAAAACAACTTCTGGCTTTCATCAACGGTACCTCCACGGTACAAGATTTCCTCCTTTCAGTATTTCATAAGTCCAACACCTTTTTGAAAACTCCTTTTTGAAAACATTGACACAATGCTAGCTACATGGCCATTCAACTGCCCATATCCGAGGACGCGGCTATTCAGAATAGTTTGACTGTGCAGAGGTGTACACAATCCACCAGATCCAGTACATCCGCCGTGAACAACCACGGACTATAACAACAGTATGTAACCATCAGATAACTGATCGTATCCATCCACTATGTTCAAGCTAGTACATGTCTATCTCTTAAGTTGGGTATGATCTCCCCGGCACCAGGTCCCACCCCGCCACGACAGGAGACCCAACCGTCACAATCGGAGGAGAACTTAATCCCTCACTCTGTATGCCTATTTGAATTCATGACTGGCGGCATTTCGGTTCGAGGGACGTCACAGCCTTATAGCAAATTGAGATAGAACACACACTAACAAGAACAAACTTCAAGTTAAGCCCCGTGCCAAGGTTGGGGTAAAGTGGTAGTACGGTAAAGGTTGTCCGGCGAAGACTAGGTTATGTGTCATTTTTGTAAAACACTATTTTCTCAAAAATGACCACTTCCACTATCCTCTGGTGGATACGGCTTCGCCTTTCCACCGGGTTTTCCATAAAGCCTTTGTTTTGCAAAACATATTTTAGGGTGTCCACTTAGGGACTAATACTTGTGATGGTAATACATACCATATGGTGGCTATGGGCTTGGTAACACCAAGTATCAACTGCTGGCATAGTAATGATATATAATATTAATAGTAGTAATAGTCACTCAAAAATAGTTTTTGGTAAAACAAGTTTTGTAAAACTTTTCAGAAGTAAAACATGCATGATAGATAATGATAAGTGTAGTAACAGCAAGCATCAGGATGGCTTGCCTTAAAACTCTTAGTGTCCCTGGCCTTGAAGTAACTTCAACTTGACGCACAGCTCCACAACTGCTTCTTCTTCTTCTTCTTCTTCTTCTTCTTCTTCGTTTTCTAGCGTCGTAAAAGAATAAAAGACACACACTCAGAACTAAGACCAAATAACTAAACAAAACAACACGTATAGTAGGCAAACTTATACTAGCGCAATCACTCAAACGTTATCGAGAAAACTATCTCACAAAACTCTCATGGTGCAAAACTGTCGTCATACAAACATATGGTTGAGAAAACCATATCCCACATGTTAAATATGATATATGGAGTGGGTGTACCACTCTCATAATCAAATACTCAAGAAGCTAAAAATATAGCTTGTGGGTACAAAAGGTGAGGCTACTAAAATGATAACAATCAATCAAAGCAATACCCTTGGCAGTGTGTATTACAACACACAAGCAATCATCATCAAACAAGTTCATGATTAAACTAATGCATGATAACAAGGTACTACTATGCACAACAACCACACTAGCACAAAAAATAACATAAGTACAACACTCATGCTGAGGCAATCACTCAGACAATTTCCAAACAACAAGCAAACACATCACAGATGAATAGGCTAGTTATAGACTATGTTTATGACTACTCAAAGTTATGGAATCCATCAATCATAAAAATAAAAAAATAAACCAGTAGCTCAAACAATGGTAACAAGTCATATAACATAATTTAAAACTCACTCATCACACAAGATAATGCTCCTAACAAATAACATAAAAACAAGAGTGCACCTATAGCATACTAGTATGAGAATTCTACATCAAGCATGCTATAAGAAATAATTGTATTCTATAACTATAGCAACAGGCAACCCAACAAGTCATGGAATAATAACAGAAGTAATAACCTCCTAAACATGCTAGTATAGAGCACACACTCCTAAAATAAAAAGGCAGCAATACTAGAGCAACTCAAACAATCTAGTGGTGACACTAGTTCAACACTAGAGAAGCAAACAATGCTACAAGTATGCTTAACTCTAAACAAGCAAGCCGTGAATATAAATACCTACTAACAGCACACAAACCTTACACATGCTAGTAAGCATAAACACTAAAATAATTCTATGAAAACATCTATTAAGAAAGCATCAAACCATTCTAGTAATACATGCTTTTCTAATCAATTAAAATGCAAGCAATCAAAGTATGAACTACACAACCAGTAGCTATGCACTCAATAAAATATTAACTAAAAACTTTCAAAAATACAAACACTCAATAAAAAGCATTCACAAATAATCTATCAATCCCAAGGAATCATTATATTAGCAAACAATTCAATTTAAGCAAACAATAGTGAAGCATTTCTTAACATGATACTCCTAAGGAAAATTATGCTAACAAATGAATCACACCCAAACATACTAGTATTCAAAAAGAAGAACTAAGCTTTTCACTTACATAAGTGAAACAAACAATCTATTTCCCTTGGTGGAAAATGACAACCAATCATATAGTAATACATGCAATTTTTACACTAGTGCAATGGTAGGGGATTTTCATCCTTAACCAAGATGCAATGGGACCAGTGGGTTATGGGCACACTAATACCAAGGCAAAATAGGTAACAAGGCCTCTGGTCACACATGACAAAATTAATCTAACAAAGCAATCCACACATAGCTATTCATACTAGTGAAAACAAATAACAAATATTACACATGCTTTGCTATAGAATAAGTTGCAAGCTAACAAAGGTGAAAACACCAAGATAACAGTACCAAAATGGTACTGGACTCCACTTAAAAACTCCAAGAAAACAACTGTCCAAAAGTGTATCTCAAATTGTTAAAAACAAAATTCAGAAAATTCAGTTATGGACTTAGAGAATTTTTCTAGGTGTTGAGAACAGAAGAAATGAGCAAAATGTTGGGATTGTTTTCAAGGGTCAAATGGTTTCCAAAATTTGTTTTCCATGTCGGAGTTTGTTAAACATGTTATAAACTTTCAGAAACATCTTTTAATAAAAAATTTGAAATAGTTTAAAGCCAAGAAAACAATGTGGGAAAAGGTGTACTTTCTGTTTTTCTCTGTTTTCCAAAATGCCTTTTTCTGCCTTATTTTTATACCACAAAGCCAACAAGCAAAAGATTATTTTTATTAATCCAAAAATAAAACCAAGCTTATGTATTTGTAATACATATATCAAGGAAAAAATAAAAGTCAAGAAAACATAAAATAACATTTTATAGCCTAGTGAAAACAAAGGTGGAAAACAGGTACTTGGCTATATTTTCAGGGAATAGTTTCTATAGAAAACTTACAAGAAAACTTCCATAAATCATTTTGAAATTTTGTTTTCTTGGATCCAACAAAGTTAAAAGTTTACTTTAAGATGCAAACAAGAATGACCCAAGTCTTGGAATAAAAATCCACTCAAGTAACATTAGGGAAAACATCAGGGAAAAATTATAAAAGTGTTTTCAGAAAAAATTGGCATTGGTTCTAAAATAAAACAAGAATTGCATTGCATATATGATTAAGATAATATACACATGTTATATCAAACAATAATGTTGTTTAAAAAAAAAAATTGGCCCTAATTTTTGTCTTCTTGAACACAGTACAAGATTCCAAAAACTGGGGTGTGACAAATTGGCTCTGGTCCTTTGATGACTTTTAGTCTGTTTGATCATACGGTCATTATGGTGCCTAGTATGGTGGCTGGACGGTCCCATGCAACTATACCACTAGTCGTTAAATGTCCGACGAGTTCATATTGAATTCATCTTTCCAACCCTGATCATTTCCTTCCTTCTAGTCATGATTTACACGTACAAAACTAAAATAAAAAATTAATAACATGAATATTTGCAATTGATTTGCACATTAGTGATTAGTGGAAGGTATAGAGTAATATCTCATCATTTTTATACAAAGATACAGTTTAAACATGGATAAAAATGTGTATGTTTTACGCGCATCAACATCCCCAAGTTTAAACCTTGATCTTCCCGAGAAAGTAACAAAATCATAAGGTAATCGGTGTTTAAAACAAAATAACGAGAAGTTTAGTTCACTTACAGTAGTCTAATGTTTCATTCTTTCTTCAGCTGCAAACTGAATATAGATAGTGTAACAACAAGGTATTATAACAGTTTCGGTAAGGCAAGACACATAAAATAAACCTCATATTAATAGGGACATTTAGAACTGTAACGAGTATCCTACTTCTTGTAGAAAACACTTGGCTGCCAAGGAAAATTTAAGAAGATCATATTTAGCATAATAAGAATGTGAGAGCATGTTCAAAGAAGCATAGCTTCAGGGTAACTCATTACAAATTCACACTGAGATAATGTAAAAGACTCTATAGTGCACTCTTCTTTTCATTGACTTTCAAGAACAATTAGTTAGTAGTAGTGAGACCATACAAAGTGAATATTACTATATTGTTTGTTTTGTTTTGCATGAATATTTCCTTTTTCATGTATCTATATGACAATTCAATATCATTTATGAGCATCACTATATTTTTTTTGTTTTGTTTTGCATTTCATACTCATTGTCTCGGAAATTTGATTACTACGTACAAAGTGAATATTTCGTAAAATTCCTTATATGACTTTTAATAATAGTAGGTTTGAACTTAATGTATCTCATACATAAATTCATGGATAAGGTGATGAACTGGAAACAT
Source organism: Alopecurus myosuroides (assembly GCA_028641055.1). NCBI lineage: Eukaryota > Viridiplantae > Streptophyta > Magnoliopsida > Poales > Poaceae > Alopecurus > Alopecurus myosuroides. The sequence goes on along the minus strand of CM054062.1, from coordinate 59,938,534 downwards.
TTGCATGTTTCCCCTTTCATCCTAACCTTACTTTAAAGGTTCACAATCTTAACTTAGTATAATTTCCACCTCTCTATTATGAGAAGACACTTTTCTCCTTAATACAACGTGTTAGACACTTGGAGTTAGAGTGGAAATTTACTACCAATGATCATATTGGTTTTATCCAAAACCTCTTAATCAATTATGCATCACACTTGAGCAAGATTGATTATTTGGAACTTTCATTAAAATAACTCTAAGTTAATTAATGACAATTCTCCTACTTTAACAAACAAAATATTTTTACTTGGTGGGTTGAGAATATTTCGTTTCACCCTTCACACATCACTCCAAGACATTTTGACAATCTTATTATAACATTGCTTATATCCTTGTCTCACAAAGATTTCATTATCATGGTAATTTTGAGTCTCCAAAATAAATCCCGAGTAACTTGACTAAAAAAAACTTTCTTTCGTCAACATGTTATAAGTTTATTAAGTCCTTTCTCCTTCAATCAAATTTTTTTGATCTCAGCTTTTGATTCATAGTACTCCCACTGACTTTTATGAAATATTGAAACTTCAACTATTTCATCTACTCCACTTCGTCAATATGATTAACTTATCATATTAAGTCTTCAATGGAATTTATTCAATTGGGAAAAAACATCCATCCATTATGTGAATTTTGAAATTCACAAGTGCCTAGCATGTTATGGATTTTTAGCTAACTTGGAGACAATCTTAAACCTTGGTAAATTAATAAAAGACTTATCTCCTATTTATTTAACAATCCATAAAAAAATTACTCAAACTTAAGTAATAAATTGAATCAAATAATTCAAGACTTAATAAATAAAACTTAATGACATAATAAATAAAGAAGATCAGAAACTTTTTATTCCCAAGCTGGGAACTCCCACACATTTATAATTTGAACTCAACGAGGTGCATTATCATAAAATATTCATTATCGAACTCAAATATGTTGGATGTATGCCCAAGAGACAATAAAATACATCAGTTTCATGATTAATGTATTATGTTTTTATGTTATAACCTCTATGGTCACTGAATATGATATTCAGAGGAAAACCCATACGCACGCGTAGAAACATAAACACACGGTTATACCCTTTGTCATGTATCACATACAAACTTGTTAATATTATATGACCATGTTTTCCTGGTCATGGACAAAATATTTTATTAATATTAACAGGAGCACTTTGTTTGTTTCAACAAAGTGGTTGGGTAGACCCAAATAATTGAGATACTACGAGATTTGTTTTGGTAAATAGTATTGCCATAAGATGGATGTTTTGTTTGCTTCCTTAGACCATGAGAATATTCAATGATGTTTGCCGTAAGGATCATTTTGGTATAGTCAACTATCACACCATAAACTTGGTGATAAAAAAGGCTAAAAATGGGTGGTCATGAAAGTATTCATTCATTGTGATAGTTCAAGATTGGGGATACTCCTCTAGTTATAGAGATACATCTAGGATCCACTCGGTGAAATAGTGTCGGTAAATAAGTCTGCACACACAGACATGCCACTAGTCATGGGGATACTATGTCATGGTAGAGAGTAAAAGGAATCATACTAGACATCGGTAATAATGTAATAAGGTTATTAAAGAGTTTAATCATGGTCTTATAATTTATCTCATCCCGAGGTATTGATTGGTATCGTGAAGTAATAGGAACTTACTCAACAAACCAACATGTTCAACAGTTTTCTTCGTATAACTTGTAGGAATGAATATAGACATCCACAGTACCGATGTTGATTATTGATTAGGAAAATGGTTTTCTAGTCATGTCTACTAGTTATCAAACCTGTAGGGGTCACACACTTAAGGCGTCAAAGTCTGTTGTTTTCATTGGTTGGTCCAGAGGATAGTAGGGTATCATTCGGGTAATTCCGATGTGATAGAATTAATATTCAAGACATGTTACATAGGACATGGGATGCAGGAAATATGTTTATGACATCAATAAGTAATGTTCGATGTTGTTACGATATCATAGAAACAAGTCCGGTGTCAATCAGAGTCGTTTCGGAAAGCTACTATGAGATAGAAATAATGCCGGTGTAAGGCAAAATTTTATATGAGATATAACGGAGGGCATGAAATGTCCTGGGATGTGTCGTAGGGGGGCAGAAATGTCCCGGGGTTGCACCCAAAATATTGGATGACTTCCAAGTGGGTCCTAGGGCCACTAAGCAAGGGGCAACAACATCCCAGAACTTTCCTTATTTGATTGTTGACAAATTAAATAAAAGCTAGGAATTAAATAAAGAAATAAAGGAAGGAGTCCTAAAAGGAAAGGAGTCTCCCAATTGGGAGAGTCCAATCCGAATTGGACAAGGGGGAGGTGCGGCCAAAGGCCTTGGCTTGCCCCCCAAGTAAGCTCCCTCCTCATCCCACTATATAATCCCACCCCTCCCTTATTGGGAGAACACACAATTGGATTTTGGGCCTCTCTCTCCCGGGAAGAATTAGAACCTATGATTAGAGATCATCTGATTGAATTAGAGCCTCTAATTAGAAACCCTCTAATTGTATTAGAGCTTCTAATTAGAAACCTCTAATTGGTTTAGGGATTCTTCTAATTGGGAGAGGATGATGATCTCTCGATTATACCTAGCTCTAATATCTCTCCCATGTGTTGGGATCTCTCCACCCCAATGTGATCATGCGGTGCCTAATCCTGGACAACGAAGCGCTGCTGGACTTTTACGGACGTATGTGTGCAAACTCTTAGAGGGGTAACAAGTTATAGCCTCGCTCTGTTGGATCCAAAAGGTGGGATACGGGGAATCATCAACAGTCCCACCGCTAGGCTTAGCCATGGGACTCTTCATCAGGCATCACCATGTCGTCATTGACACTCCTTCCGCACTTCGTGTCGGTAACGAATCAGATATATCTACGCCTTTACCTGCATAGTAGATCATGTGTGTTATGTAGGACGGAAAATTTCAAATTCATCTACGTGACCCAATAGTGGTATCGTAGCGGTCTATGCGTAGGTACATGTACGATATAGAGCACCGGTGTGTGGGGGTATTGCATAAGTTTGTGCAAAATATTAGAAAACTCTCTAATATTCATATTGTTTATGATTTCTTCCCGATAAGTTGTGTCGTTTATTTTCAACATCGTAGTGATATTTTTACAAACTTCTGGCAATCCTAGGACGTTCAAGTTGTCCCTGGCATATCTTGTCTTGTCAGAAGAAGTGCTTCATTAGCTTTGGGTCTTGCTATAGTGTGATCCTTGGATGGCATAATGGACAGGGCATGTGGATTGGATCCATGCAGGGTTCATGGTTATGAATAAGTTTAGATTGAGGCTCTAAATATTTTCGTAATGTCTATGTTTTAATAACCCCGCAATGTTAATCTAGCAACGTGAACAATTATGCATGATTTTGTTCGTAGGTAGTAACGGCTCACTCTGTAGAACCTACAACACGCAAAAGTTGCAAACACAAGCGTTAGATCCGTATAACTTATTTTTGCAGAGCATGAGATGTGATGTGGTATAGTCTGTTATCATTCAAGAGTTGTATGAAATGTTATCCACTGTATTTATTTTGACCGGCGAGTCAATTTAAAGCATGATTGTTCGAAACCATGTAATTGATGTCTTTGGCCCGCGTGCCCCATGCTTTCATTAAGTATCTTAGAAATAGGAGAGGTAATATATATGGTGATAAAATGTCGTACACCTCAACAACGATCCATGATCAAAGAAGGAGTTCTAAGCTCAGAAGAGAAAGAGGATTGTACTACATCACTATTAAACTGCTTGTGATGGTTAATCCTTTTTATACACCATTTTGATTGCGCAGTAGTTATGAGTATTAGGGTGAATCCTCACTTGAAAAATATCAAGGTGATCGTGCTCTTCCAAACTATGCACCATCAAACTAGTTAGGGTTCTCGTCCATGATATTTCTCAAACATATCTATAATTTTTGATGCTCCATGCTTGCTTTTTACATGTTTCCCCTATATTTTCAATATTTTCTATCATTCATTTGGATTAACCTATTAATTGTTGCAAAGTGCACAAGTTCTTGTTTTATACTTCGATTTGTAGTAATTAATTGGAATTTTACAAGAAAACACAAAAGGATACTTGTTTGAGAAGGACTCTAACTTTCTTGAAATCTGTCCACCAACAGTTTTTAGTCATAGTTAGTTTGACCCTCGAAGATGACGTCCAATGGAAAAAGCTAACAGTAAAAAGTGTAGGGCATTTTCTTTTGATAATTCTAGACTAAAAATTCATCCGAAGCGGAGTTCGAACGCGACCTGCGAACCTGTTTTACTGGAGCCCAAATATGTTATTATGCGATTACGAGAATTGATGATGTGATTGAGTCTAACTCTTACCATATTTGACGGATTCATCCAAGCCACGACTTTGGAGCCTAATCGGGCTGTAAGGAGTCCCTAGGAAGGTTATAGAGGTTCCCAAGAGCCATTGGATCATGGCTCTATCCATCGGAGGGCCGGAGAGCATTGTCCCATCACATATAAGGAGAGAAAAACCCTAATTTTGGGGCAGCCACCCACTGTCACGAATTTTGTCTCTCCCTTGGCAACCACCAAGAGGGAGAGGCTCCTCCATTGTCGAACCAAGACCAAGGAATAAGTGGGGCCAAGGGGCCTCCGCCTCCAACTCATCGGGTCTGCACCTCTCCATCAACAACTCTCTCTTTCTCACCATGATAATGTGTGAGTGGTCCTCCTCGAGGCCGAGGGATCGTGCTAGTATCTATGTGGTTATCTCTCACTCCCATGATGTGATCTTGATTGTGATCATGTGCTTTCTTATCATTGTTGAATTTATGATGTTTCTCCTTCATTATGTAATGGATACAATGTGCTCAATTGGTTTTATCTAGTATAATTCTCCGGAGTAACATTGTTCCACAATGCCATGGTGATAGTTCGGGTGCCGTGTGTGACTCTGTGGACTATGGATTAAAGGGATACTTATCGTGAATTTGTTCTTACTATGTTGGATTGAATTAGAATCATGAGGTTTCTTGATGCTTGTGTTTAGCATAATCTCTATAGTGCCAAAGTGACAGTGCGAGTGTTGTAGATTGATTAGAAATATACTATTCAAGATATAGGTTATGTTGTTTATTAGTACTATCTTTGGATGCTCAAAGTGAGAGTATCGTGTTCTAGGATCAGGTTTCCTTGAAGGGGTAGCCATCTCTCTCGTGTGAACTATGGGGAAGGCAAACGTGGGGGAGCACTTTGGGGCGAGGACATGGTGTTTACCCAGGTTCAGGTTAGCCGGAGAGGCTCCCTACTTCCTGCAAATCAACTATGACGGCGATGCTAGACACAAATTATAATTACCTAGGGAAGATTAGGTGTATGAATCGAATCTGCCTTAGGGTTTTCTCTCGTCCGACTTTATATAGATAGCCGGATCGGGGCATACAGGAATACAAACCTTACATTAGCGTAACCCTATCAATCTACGGTCATTCAGGCCTTAAGGGCGCGAATGGGCTTCAAGGCCGTCATTGCGGATGCAGTCATGCGCTTCGTCCTTTATGGGCCTCGATCTTTGGACCTGCCCTTCAGGTCCGGCTTCTAGATGGCGGCAGATACCCTATTCTGGATATCTTCGACAGTAGCCCCTGGGAAGGCTAAGGAACTCATTTTCGGTGTTGGGTTTCCACCAAAACTTGAATGAAGGAAATTGTCTCCTGAGTCTTCCCCCTTTATAATTGTCAAACTTGAACAAAATCCGACTCCAGAGAAAAGACGAATATTTTCGTGAAGTTGCCCTTGCGCAGGCGTTTTCGTTCCAGGCGGAGAGAAACGACCAGAGTGTAATCATAAGAACATTAACACTATAGAAACAACAGTGAATAATGATTTCATCTATTTAGGCGCGTAAATCAAGGAGCTCTCTTTCTGCAACGGTCAGAAGCATGACACGCAGTCAAATCTTGCCACGCAGCGCGCATCCAGGTACCGAGATAGTCGTCTAGGGCTATATAAACCCTCATGTCCCCCCTTTTCTCTTCTTCTCCACTCGCTTCCTGTCATTTCCACTTCCTTCGTGCCCGAGCTCTTTCTCTCATACTGCGGACGCACAGCGACCCAAGGTTTCAAAAGAAAAACTCCAGTGATCCCTCGAGCGCAATGGAGTCCGGCGATGACAGGAGCGCCGTGGAGGATCTTTCTTTCATGGCAGCCGCGGCGGCAGCGGCTTCCGGCGAGGCTCATCTCTCGCCTCCTGTATCGCCCGCGGTGTACCTGTTGCCCAACGGCGCCTCTGATTCCGTCTCCGCCCCCTCTGCGTCCGCATCTACAAATAAAAAGTGGCGGATGACGCCGCTCCGGTGGAGCTCGGTGCCGGCGACGATGTAACATCCCAATTTTTGCTAACAAAAGGGTTATGGTGTTGTGTTCATCTCATACATGCATGAAAACATTGGTTAAAATTTTGTATTTGAAAATAACAAATGAAATGACAAAAAAACCACTTAAAGTGGTCACCCAAAATTTGTTTTTAAATCATTTTCAAATTTGGAAAACAAAAACATGGTTTTGTTGGAAATTTTGTGAGGATTCCAAAATGTATTTTTGCCAAATTTAATATTTGCAAAAGGGCCCTTAAAACATCTGTTTAGGTGTTGTTTTAAAGATTTCAGGGGCTTCCTTGTAATTTTCCCACCATGTACGGGGTTATGGGAAAAATTTCCCGTTCTGCCGTCTTCCCCGCCACGAGAGGCCGGCAGGACGCCGGCGAGCTCTTCGCCACCTCATGCTTGCCTTCCGCACTGGGATAGGGCCGCAGAGAGCCATCCGCATTGCCCTCTCCTCCCTCCTCCTCGTCCCATTCTCTCTGGCTCCCTCACCCTGGAAACGAATCCAAATCCTAACCTAACCCTAGCTCGCCGCGGCCGCCGTCGATTGCCACGTCTCCGGCCGTCCCTGGACGAACTGACCATGCAGGGAGATCCGCCTCGAGCTCCTGAACCTCCTCGACAACCCTCGCTTGCAGGGACGCACCGGAGGAGAGGAATCGCTGCGTCTCCTCCAACTCCGGCCGATGGCAGTCATTCCTAATTCCGGCCGCCTCCGGCCTCTCCTCGCCTCCCCGACCTCTCCACCGCGCTCACGGTGAGCTTATGAGCCTCCCCATCCCGCCGCCTTGCTTCCCCGTGCCCTGTAGCGCATTGCCGCCGTGCATCCCTTTCGGCCACCGTCGGACCTTGTCGCCGGCGAGGTTTCCGGCGACCAAATGGTCACCCGCTGCCACCCCTCGACTCCCCTCGACCTCCTCTTCCTCGTGGTATAGCTTGTTCTCTGAATTGCGCGCGAAATCGTCGACTTTTCAGTTCATCTGTTAGGAGCAGAGCAGGATGATGTCACCTCTGTGTCATGCTGACATCATCGCGAGTTTTCTCTGTTTATGAAAAATGAACCAAATCAGGCACTGACACGTGGGCCCCTCCTATTTTCTAAATTACAGAAAATGGATAAAGTTTATAAAGTTAATATCTCTTATTCTGTTAATCAGAAAAATAAAATAAAAGTATGGTTTCGTTCAGAAAAAAAACTCTACCTGAATATATCATTTTCATATATGTTTTACAAAGTTGAAAATTGAACATTATTTGAATTTGTTTAATTCATTTAAAATGGAGAAAATAAGTTTTTATTCAATAAAATTAGAAAAATACAAGTTATATACCAAATTGCTCAAAATGACAAATGCAATCCATTTATGGTGTTTTCAAACCCATTTGAGCTTTTAAAATTAGTCACACTTTCATTATGGCCCGAAACACCCTCCGGGGTCTATTTCAGGTTTATTTCAGTAAAAATGCATAACTGACATATGAACCCTAGCAACCCATCGAACATGTTTAGGGCTTTATTTCAGTGCATTAACTTTCTCATGCATACATATTGCGCATTGCATCGATGCCATGTGTTGATTGTTGTTCTTCTTTTCGGTGTTGTTCCCCCTCGGTAGAGTGCGACTCCGAAGTGAAGACCAGCAACTCCTTTTACGAATACTTGATCTTAAACGGCAAATCAAGCACTTATTCCAGAAGATATTTATCTGGTTTTCTTAACCAAGGCAAGCATAACCTCTTATATGCTCATATATGGTTTTCGAAACGTTTTGGAATCTCGTATATTGCATGCGGTTCAAAGTATTTACGGTCTTAGGTAGAGTTTCCCTATAATTGTTGCATCACCTAAATACCCTGATCCACTGCTCCTAGCAGCTATAGGTTTGTTTATGCGTGCCTCGTTAAAGCCTGTGATTCTTGCTTAGCCATGCCTAGTTGTGATCTGATCCATCCGGTTGATGAATATGGTATATGCGTGAATCTTTTATGTCAAGTTGTTGTGATTTGAATTATCTTTCATAACTTTACTAAATAACGGCACGGATGTGAGGCCACAATGGGTTGTGGCGTTTTGTCATGTTCATGCACCTAGGAGCGATTTCTCGCCTTCGAAGCCAAGACTAAGCGTGTAACCACACGCGCGAGCCAATGAACCTCGCCCGACTAACTAACTTGTTTGGCAACGTCCATGAGTCATGTAGTGTGATCTTTCCATCTGTGTGTGAGTCAGAAAACGATTTGGAGAAAACTTAGGGCATGACTGGGACAAGCGATGGACGTACACGAATCTTGATCCCGACTCAAAGAACAAGTGCGGTCAGGAGGTGGCCAACTCCCTGTTGACGGGGTGACCCTGTTTGGGTTGACTCATGGATAGGGTTACACAAGGTAAAGGTTGGAGCCAGCCACCCTCTGCCGCGCTCCATGGAAGAGCGTACATGTGGAGCTAAGAGTCAGAGGGTACGTGTGGGTAAAGTGTACCCCCTGCAGGGATAATTCTCCTCGAGAAGTCGTGTCCACGGTTACGGACGACTTGGCAACGGATTCTGTGATCATAGATAACTCGAACGGAATGCCTAAAACTTGTTAACAAGGAATGAAGGGTGCCTCCTCGGAGATGCCGAGAGGGGTGATCCTTGTAGCATGAGACACTCTGGGAATGAGAAGGATTTGGTGGAATACAAGAAGATGATGATCTTAGTAGTTGACTAGTTTCCTCATTTGTTTTGAAAATACTCCATGAGACGTGCTATTCTTCCTCGACTTGGAAAAGATTGCTTTATGCAAAATAGCCTTCATAAATCCCTTTCTGAAGATAGCGGATATATAATAGGTTAACTAAGCCTTGTTGGCTACCTCCCGTACTCAGGTTTGCTTAATTTTGGTTCAGGTGAAGATCCCACATCGGTGGTGATTCAACATGAACATCGACGAGTAGTTGGGGTTCCCAGGTTGCAGCCTGGAATCTATGGGTTGGGATGTCGCCTTATGTTGCGGCCTCTTAGGCCTTTTTGGTTCTTATTGATAAGCAACATAACTTGCCTTCCGTTGTCTGATCTAATGTTGGGTCGTGTGACCTCTGTTTGTAAAGCTATACTCTAGTAATACCTGTTAATACAACTTCCCTGTCTAGAGTGCTGCTTTGATAGGTTGTTGGTTTCGAGCTCATTGTTATACAGTTTTGGCTATGTCTACATAGTTTTCGCAGTCGAGGGGTTGCGGAGCGGATGGTCCAATTTCGAGCACGCCTGCCAATGTGATTCGGCCTGGGGCTTGGTAACCCCAGTAACCCTCGATTGTTGTTGCACTTTATGGACACATATCATCTCTGTATAGCTTTGGTCCCGTTTCCTCCAGTTTCATATGCTTCGTGGACGCTTTGATATGCATAGTTGGTTATGACTAGCATGGACACAAGGAGTAGTAGTACCGTGGTGATCCGGCCTGAGTGCCGATGAATCCGGTCTGCCTACCGTTGTTTGTTGCGGCCGGGGCTGGTAACCCTGAAGCCCTTGTGGGTCCATGACTAGGAGCGCATAACATTATGTATACCTTTGGGTCCGGGGTCGTGACAGGCCAAGACGATGATGGGGCTGGGGAAGAAAGCCTCCGGGTACTGGCTTCCCTACTCCATGACGACGAAGGATCTTCAGCGCTACGAAGACGTCGGATTTCTTCCGCGGAAGAAATGGCTGAGCGCGGAAGGCGATTCCGAGCCCAGGCCACGGGAAAGCGGACGCGTTTTTCTGATGTCCCACGTTCAGCGCGGGTTAGGTTTTCCACCCTCTGCCTTCTTTCTCTCCTTTCTTGAGTACTATGGCGTTCAGCCTTATAACCTGACACCGAACGCCTTTTTGTACGTTTCTGCTTTTCAAGCCCTCTTTGAGGGTTATTTGGGAATATACCCTAGTTTAGATTTTTTTTCAAATATTGCTTCTATGTGAGGAGAGAGCCAGACGGTGAAGGGGGTTGAAGGTCTGTGGGACCATAACCTCAACCTTCACCGAAAGAGGGAGATTTGGTTTCCCAAAGTTCCCAAATCCGAGTATGTGAAACACTGGCCATCCACGTTCTTTTACGTGCAAGACGTGCCCTTCCCACAGAAGGCTACGGGGCTTCCGCCATTCATCAACGGCACAACAACCCCGAAGGATGGCTGGAAGGAGGAAATCGTCCGGACTCTTCCGGCAAACCTAGAGAAGATCAAACGACGGATCACCAGGCTCACAACGGCGGACCCCGAACTCAGTGGGACAGACACGGTCATGTGCTGGTTCGTTCACAGGATCCATTCCCTCGTGCATCGGGAAGGAAAATTGATGTGCAATTATGCAGGGACATCGGATCCTCTGCGCTGCACGCTGTTGTCACTGGAGTTGTCGGACCTCAAGTGCTCCGTTAATGTCCTTATCATCGTCCGGGGCCAGTATAGCGAGCTGGTGCCCATGTATAAAGCAGGGACTCCGCCACCCGCCGTAAGTTTTCCCCTTTCCTTACTTTTGCGTTTTGTTTAGTCATTGATTGCAATCTAACATACGTTTGCCAATCTGTTTGCAGTTTGCCGAACTTCTAGACAAGCACCTTTCCTCTCCAGGGGGTTTGGTGGCGAAGAAGAAGTGCAAGGAAAAGGCGTCTTCCGACGTCCTGGAGCCCCCCTAGAGATACGCGCAAGCGGTCACGTACCATCCCGGAAGGCGCCCAGGTCATAAACCTAGAAGGGGCCAGTGTTGGTTCCTCCAAGTAAGTTTCTCGCCCTTTTCTATTGGCTTTTAACATTTCTGCCTTTTGGCTTCCCCTCCTTTGCTCTTTTTTACATTGTTTTTTTTTTCTTTTTTTCTTCCTTTCTAGCCTTCAGCCTGTTTCTCTGAAAAGGACGAAGAAAGTTTCAGGCTGGAAGAAGAAATCCACCGAGCACGTTCCTGTCATCCTGGAACACGGACCGCACATCGATCTGATGGAGGCAGAGCCCAGCCAGCCAGAGGCCTCTACTGGAGAGGACTTGGAAAGGGCGGGGGCATCTGGGACGAGCCCAATTCGTCAAAGCGTGAAGACGACGGGCCGTCCAATTTCTGGGATTCTTCCGTGTCCCAAGGTCAAGGAGGAGGTTTTCGACGAGGATGACAGAGTCATTCTGGGGTATGAGCACTTGCTCGTGCCTACCCTGCTTCTGAAAGCCAGCAAGGTGCCAACCATCTCTTACATCTACTGGGATGGCTTCAAATTTCATCCAAAATAAGTGATGGACGAGGGGTTTGGCTTCCTGGAAAGCCAGTTCCAGCGCTACAGCAAGGATTTCCTTGAAGTGTTGGGACGTGTCCGTCATATGAACACGGTAACACCCTTACCCCTACCCCCGAGTAATTCTTTGAACACTTTGTCGGATATTTACTCATAAGAGCTCAAGGGAGTTGACTTATCTTTTGTTCTTTTTTGTTTTGTGTCCTAGAAGACGACGGAGCATGCAAACTCGGAGGTGTTTTCCGCTTTGATGGAAAGCAACAAGAAGATGCGGAAAATGGTTGAACTGATGAAGAACAAAAACCAGGAACATTGTGATCTTCAAAAGGAGATGGAGAATAACAGAGCTAAGCCTCCCATTCCGTCTTTCCGAGATTTGTTTTTTGTCTTTTGGCTTTTTCTCAAAATCCGAGTTTTGCCATTCGGGTTTATTCTGACTTCCAAGTTTTGCCAGGTTTATTCTGACTTCCGAGTTTTGCCATTCAGGTTTATTCTGACTTTTGAGTTTTTCCTTATCCCCTTTTGTTTTCAGCCATTATTGAATCTGCAAAGGAGTCTCTTGCCAGTGCCAGTAATGCACAAGGGCTGCGCGATGAGAATCTTCGCCTTGCGAAGGATTTGGATAAATCCAATAAGGATCTTGCACTTTGCAAGAAATCTCTTCGCGAGGCAGAAAACAAAATGGCAGAGCATGTATCCCAAGCTACCAAGGACGCTGAAGCCATCCGGGACCTCCAGAAGAAGCTGGGGGATGCCCTGGATGATCTCAGGGTCCTAAACATTGAGCTGCTCAGTAAGTTTTTTTTGTCGAAAACTCATTTTGAGCTTTGCACTTGCCTTTTGCTGTTTTTGCCTAACAGCAAGTTTTTTCTGTTTCCCACAGAGGAGGAGGACAATACCAAGTCTCGAATTGAGAACATTCGGGCTTTTTCCGAGTACCTTGTAGGCATCCGGGCAGCCGAGGAGAGGTTTATGTCCAAATTCCTCCCTGGCAAGCAGCTGGAGTGCGTCACAGAGCTTCTGCATGCTCTGGACGTTGTCGTTGAGGCTCTGGACGGCCTCCTGCGTTTAGCTGCCCGTGGTGGAGCACAGATGGCACTTCGCCTTCTTCGCTCCCATTATGTGGATGCTGAGTGCTGACGCTTCGCCACCGGCGTCCCAGCCTCCCTTTCTTCCCAGCGCGTCGAGGAGTTGTTCGACTCCGTCAAAGGATACGCCACGAAGATTGCTGGAATGGTGTCCATTGGGACTTTCTTCCCGGAACAGGAAGTTCCTGAGACGCCGGAAGATACGGGTGCGTACGACGAAGACGACGACGATGATAGCCAGGAGTAGGCTCTGCGAGGCAAAAGATAGATTTTTTTGCATTATCTTTTAGTTTTAATGTTTTTGTAATGCCAAACCTATTTTGGTTATCTTTTGCCAAAGATGAATGCGAAGTTTAGGGTTTTCTCTTTCAAATTTTTTCTTAGTATTTTTATCATACTACTTTCTGCAAATGCTTTCTTCCGGCTTTCGAGTTATCCGGCAATGATGGGTCCTAGTTTTTTGATTGGGAAATCCTTAAATCCGGAATCGTCACGCTAGGAAGAAGGGTAAATACCAATCTGTCTAAACCCAGAATCATGAGCCGTTCCTTAGGGCCCGTAATGCCTAATCGACAATCCAACACATTTTTGCAATCAGACAAAACTCTTAAAGCCGAAGAAGAAAACTTAAGCATTAAGCCGTTTAGGCAAGAGATATATCAGATTTATAATCACGAGCACACATGCAAAATTCGTGTTAACATTGATATGTATATGAAAAATTGGGATTATTGGGATATAAACAGGATTGAGGTTCATGCAGAAACATCAAGTTGGCAAAAAATCCATCTATTTTTATTTCATGATCACAAATGGTGTTTACAAGAGGATTTTGGCTAAGAATAAAAGGGACGTAACTACTGGATGCTCCAGGGTCTTTTGGTCTCTCCTAATTCGTCATCCATATGTCTTTTCCTTTTGCGATCTTTTTCTGTATCCCGGATATCTATCAGGTAATACGATCAATTCTTCATAGCCTTGCTAACGACGAATGGTCCTTCCCAAACAGGGTCTAGCTTGTGCTTATTTTGTTGTACCAACCTTAGCACTAAATCTCCTTCTAGGAAGGCTCGTGATTTTACCTTGCGGTTGTGGTATCTTCGCAGGTTTTGCTGGTAAGTGGCAGATTTGTGTAGCACGCTTTCTCTTTCCTCTTATAGGAGATCTAATGCGTTCTGACGCGCTTCTTCTGCATTTTCTTCCACGTAAGCTTGTACTCGTGGAGAATCATGCAGGATGTCGGTAGGTAATACTGCTTCTGCTCCATATACTAAGAAAAATGGTGTTTGGCATGTTGATCTGTTTGGCGTTGTTCTTATGCTCCATAAGACGGATGGCGGTTCTTCTATCCATGCTCTAGCTGCTCTGTGCAGGAGCGCTTCTGGCCTTGGCTTGATGCCTTGGAGAATTGAGTTGTCCATCTGACTGTGGATGCGCGACAGAAGCTAAATCTAGCCGGATTCCGTCACCTTCACAGTACTTGACTAGCTCACATACGGAAAAGTTTGTTCCATTGTCCGTGATTATGCTGTGCGGGACGCCAAATCGCATGACTATGTCAATGACAAAATTTCTGGCTGTTACCCCGTCCATCTTTTTGGTGTGTTTTGCTTCTACCCACTTGGTGTATTTATCCACCGCTACTAGGAAGTTGGTTAGCCCTCCTCTTGCCATCTTGAATGGTCCCATCATGTCCAGCCCTCAGACCACGAACGACCAGGGTATGGGTATGGTTTTCAGGGCTTGGGCTAGCAAGTTCGTCTGTTTGGCGAACAGTTGGCATCCCATACAACGTTTCACCAGCTCTTCTGCGTCCGTCTTAGCGGTAAGCCAGAAGTATCCTAGACGGAAAGCTTTGTGCACCAGGCCTTTGGAATGGGCGTGGTGTCCACAGTCTCCTCCGTGTATATCCTCGAGGATTTCTCTTCCTTCTTCTGGATTGATGCATCGCAAAAATACGCCGGATGTGCTTATCTTATGCAACTTTTTTTTCCAATGGTGTAGTATCTCTTGCAACGCCGAACGAGATTTCTTTGTTCAACTTCCGTGCTACCGTCCGGGAATTTATGATTTACTAAGAATTCCATGTATGGCTTTGTCCACTCCGGGGTTACGGTGATGATGGCCACTAATGACGATATCAATGGATAGTCCACGTCTCCGCCTTTGATGGATGGTGCCCTTAGATGCTCCAGGAAGATGTCATGGGGTAACTCCTTGCGTTCGGAATCCATCCTTGACAAAGCCTCTACGGCCCAGTTTTCTTCGCGTTTTATATGCTTTACCTTGAATCCGAGGAAGCAGATGGCGAATTCGTCCGTTGTTATTCTATATTCTGCCATAATGGGGCTTTTGGCATCCCATGTTTGATCCAATTGGTGTTGAACCAAAGATGAATCACCGTAACATAGCACCCTTTGGGCGCCAATGTCTTTTGCTATGTGCAAGCCATGTAAGAGAGCTTCATATTCTGCCATGTTGTTTGAGGCATTGAAGTGAATTTGTAATACGTAGATTATAGTGTCTCCCGTTGGGGATTTGAGGACTACTCTAGCCCCCGAGCCCTCTTTCATTTTGGATCCATCAAAGTGTAAGATCCAACCGGGGGTTCAGGGACGACTGTTGTGTCCATGTCTTTCATCCAATCTACGATAAAATCTGCCAAAACCTAGAATTTAATCGCTGTCCGGGGTTGATAGTTTATGTCAAAAGCTGCTAGTTCGATGTCCCCATTTGGCTACTCTTCCTATATCTTCTGCGTTATTGACTATATCCCTTAGTGGTGCTTTACTAACCACTGTTATCGAATGGCCTTGGAAATAATTGCGGAGCTTCCTTGATGCGAAGAATACACCATATACCAATTTTTGGTAATGAGGGTATCTTTGCTTTGATTCTGAAAATACTTTGCTTATAAAGTATAACGGATGATGATACGAGATTTCTTTTCCGTCTTTCTTTATTTCCACCACCATGACCGTGCTTATCACTCTGCTAGTTGCTGCTAGATACAACAACATAGGTTCGCCTTCCTGTGGGGCTGCCAAAACTGGCGCCTCCGTCAGGTTTTTTTTTGACCTGTCCTAAAGCAGCATCTGCTTCCGGTGTCCAGACAAATTTGTCGGACTTTTTGAGTAATTTGTACACAAAAGCGCTTTTTCGCTTAGCCTTCTTATGAAATGGCTAACGGCGGCAGCTGAGCCTGTTAGTCTCTGGACATCCTTCAGGCATGTTGGCCATTTGATGTCCAGGATGGCCTTTATCTTTTCTGGGTTTACTTCACTACCTCTGTGCGAGATGATAAAGCCCAGAAGTTGGCCTGCAGGAACACCGAACAAGCACTTTAGCGGATTCAGCTTCATGTTGTACTTGCACAAACTGTCAAAAGTTTTGCGTAGATCATCAAGGAGCGTGGCTTTTTCCTTGGTTATTACCGCAATGTCATATACATATGCATGGACGTTTGGTCTGATTTGTTTGTTCAAACACTTTTGCATGCAACGCTGGTATGTTGACCTAGCGTTCTTCAATCCGAATGGCATGGTGATGTAACAATTAGTACCGTACGGCGTTATGAAAGACGTTTTGATTTGGTCTGGCTCTCGCATCCGGATTTGGTGGTAACCAGAGTAAGCATCCAAAAAGCATAAGTGCTCGGACTCAGATGTTGCATCTATTATTTGATCGATCCTTGGCAAAGCAAAGGATCTTTAGGACACAGTTTGTTTAACCCTGTATAATCATACACATTCTTAGTTCTATTGTGTTTTTCTTTGGGACTAACACTGGATTGGCGGACCAATCAGTATGTATGAGTTCATGGATGAACTTGGCTGCTAAAAGCCGGAGAATCTCTTTGCCAATAGCTTTGCGTCTTGGCGGGTCGAAACGGTGGAGGCTTTCCTTCACAGGCTTAGATCCTTCTTCCACCTTTAGTGAGTGCTCGGAGAGTTCCTGGGGTATGCCTGGCATATCTTGTGGATGCCACGCGAAAATTTCCTCGTTCTCACGGAGGAAATGCACGAGCTCGCTTTCCTACTTGGGGTCCAGGTTGGCCCTGATGGTGACTAGCTGCTCAGGGTCATTGGGGTTTAGCCTGGCCTTCTTTGTGTTTTGGGCGCTGAAGGATTCTTTCATCTTCAGTGTTGCCTCTTTTCCTACGGGAATTTCCCCGTCCTTCGTCTCCTTTTCCAGCTCACGCAGCTGTTCTTTGGCGATGGCGGTCTTTGCAGACGGCGTTCGCCATTTTGCACTCTTTTGCCAACTTGAAATCTCCACTTACAGTGATAACTTCGCCATTTGGCCCAGGGATCTTCACCTTTTTGTATACATAGCATGGGTGTGCCGTGAATTCGGAAAACACGGACGCCCAAGGATGGTATGGTAGACACTCTGGAACGGTACAATCTCAAATGAGATTTTCTCCGTCCGGAAGTGATTTTCATCCCCAAAGGTGACATCCAGGGAGATTTCTCCCATGGATTCGGCTTTTCTTCAAGGAACTATGCCATGGAACTTCACATTGCTTCCGTGATAGTCGGAACTTCTCCAATGTACTGTGACGCCCCGGGATCGGGCACTATGCAGATTTCAGCATTTCCGCCAAAATCCACATGATAACCGATTTCAGGTTGCCACTTGTGATAACATTACAACAGTTCACGAATAATCCACAACAACAACAGAGGAGGTATATACAAGACGACTCAAACGAGTCAAGAATACAACTGATACAATACAAAGATCCAAATGACAGTGGAAGAAACAACATAGTGTCCGACTACGGACAAGATACAAATTGGACTAAGAGTCCTGAAGATAACCGATGGCGTCCAATCCCTGCCCAGGCCAAGCCGGAGGGATTCCCAAGCTAACGTCGTCAGACTTCAAACCTGTTGACTCCAATGTGGAATATGCAACCACGAAAAGGATTCGTGGGTCAGTACTATTAAGTACTGGCAAGTGGATAAACCATACTCACAAGATACCAGCGTAACCAATCATCACAAGATACAAATACTTTGGGTAGAACGGAAGGAAGGGATTATTGCAAAGAAGCGGCAGCGGGCTGCACTAACTAACTACAGAGACGCGCTACAACATCCGACTAAAAGAAAGTGATAAGATAGCGCGACAAAACCAACTATAACTACTCACCAAACAATACCCATCCAGTGTTACCCCCTACTAAGGAAGCAACCCAAGGAAACTCACACTGTTGATTAAGGTGACATTCATTTTTATGGTGGAGGTAATCTATATTACTAGTCAAGTTATCGTTAAGTGTAAGTTGTCTGAGTACTTGTTAGCCAGCACTTTCACCAAGTCATCCATAACCGCGGACAACACGACTTCTCGAGAAGACTAACCCTGCAGGGATGCACCAATTTGGCCGTACACGTAAGAATAACCCGCCAGATGGAAATGCACTTCCACCAAGCGAGGCACTCAACACAACCCAACTCTTCTTCGCATCAAGCCCAAAGAACCACATGCTGTGCGTGCGCGGCTAATCGAGCCCCCACGAAGAAAACAGGGACCCTCATAGCACTCTAAGACCACGCCGCCCTAAATGCCGACTACAAAAGTTCCACCCTGGCGCCAAGGGTTCGCACCTGCATATGCATGCATCAAATGGAAAGCCCGAACTAAGTGTGTCGATTTGGACGAGATGCGAATCGAATCAGAATTGCGGGGGGCGCCCATACACGCTTCCCACATGCGGTTAGTGCGCTCATCATGGATCGGGGGACAAGACCCTTTTCCTAATTAAGTTCGACACTAGCAGGCCTCAAAACCACGCCGGTCCTCCTGCCGGTGCCTTATCATCAAATTATTATTACCCAAAACATTAACATGTTGTTGATTAAGACAAGCCCAACTATCAACTAAACAGGTGATAGAACAAAGGTCAACAGGACTAGAGCGCAAACAAACCTAAGCATGCTAGTACGACACAGGCCGGCAAACAACAGGGTTATAGGTGTGGAGGTAAGGCAATATCGTGGCAGCAGGGTAAACATGTGATGGGATCGGAACACAAGCATCGAAAATACTAGGCTAGCATAAAGACAACGGAAAGAATCGGTAACAAGTGAGGGAAGGCAACATAGGTAGCAAGTGAGTATACTTGCCTAGAATCCAGTTTGGAGAGGTAGCAGGACTTGTCGTTGCTCACATCATCTCAGCGTCCTATCCGCGAAGAAGCAACGAACTAGAACAAACACCGGATGCAACAATTACTACTACGTCAAAAGATCCAGCATGATCCTATTTTATATGCATGACATACGAGATGCAACTTAGCCAATTTAAGTGGAATCGGAATCCCAACAATTAATTAAGCGGTTCAAGTTATTTTATCTACCCATCAATATTAAATGTTGAGTTAACATAGCTAGATGAGATAAAGATGAGCTATGCAATTTTAAATGGAACCGAGCTACTATATATAGCATCCCAACAACTTCCATATTTAATTGTTAGGTGATTGCTAATTACCCACAACCCACACAATGCAATGCGACATGATGAATGATTTTAAATATGCACGATATAGATGACATTTAGAAAATAGGCATATAGGCATAGGGTTGGGGTTTTGGGTTCGCACGTTGGAAAGAGATCGTCGGATTCAACGCCGTAGAGGAAGGAGACGAAGGCGAGATCTTCGGACCGTAGGGAAAGTAGTCGACATCGAGGAAGTAGTCGTACTCGTTCCGTAGCCGAAGTAGTCGTTCACGTCATTGGTGGTCATTGTCGATCTTTTCATCGAGGTTCGGAGAGGAAGTAGACGTGGTCGAGGTACTCAGCACATCCGTGTAGGAGATCATGGTGGTTCATGTCTTCATGGCGCGCACGATGGCGACCAACACATGGCGAACCCGGCGAAGATCATGTCAAGGTTCCGGTCTTCGGGGTCGGGGTGTTCTTGTCGATGCGGTTCATGCATGGTCATCGTAGTCGTTCAAGCGTCATGTCGTCGTGGTCGGATCTTGTCGACGGACATGGACACGAGAACTTGTCAGGGTCATCGTCATTAGGCCTTCATGGGCGGTGGAGATCTTGGTGAGGGTCATGAACATGGGCACGAAGGCCTCATCTAAAGCAAACAAAGAATACGCACGGACGGTTACCCACGAAGCATTGAGCCTCTCGCGGGCCTTGTGTCGAACACCAGGAGGGCAAGGGACGACACCGGAATGATGGCGTTGCAGCTGACGGTGAAGGCCCAAGGCGGCACGGGGCTGGGAGGCGCTAGCGGTCGACCACTGCGGCGCGAGCTGCAACCGTGCGAGGTCGTCATCCCGGTGTGGAAGTAGTAGAGGGGCGCGAGCAAGAGCGCGCCCACTGCAGGAACCAGCAGGAGAAGGCCGTGGCGAGGAGCTCGGGCGCGAGGTAGGGGCGAGGTCATCGACGAAGAGTTGAGGACGGCACGGTGGGGCAGAGCACGAGGAGAGCTCGGGTGCGGGCTGCTGCTCGCACACACGACGTCCTGGCGGCAACCCAAGGAGGAGCAGAGCACGTGGCGGGGCGGGGCAGTGAACTCACGCCGGAGTGGAGGAGTCCCGCGGCAAGTCGGCCAAGGCGGGGTGTGCAAGTTTGAGGACGGCGGCCACCGAGGCGGGGAACCAGCGGATGAGGACGACCAAGGCGGCGCCGTTGCCGAACTTGGAGAGGGCCGATGTAGGGAGGAGGATGGCGCCCTCGCGCCTGAGAACGTCGGTGGCTCACCATCGCGGCCGGTGAGAGGGAAAGGAGGCGCACGGCCTCGCCAGCCAGAGGAGGAAGGAGGCGGCGGCGCACTGCGCGAGGAGGTCGCCGGCCTTGGCGGTTCTCGGAGACAGGGACGGGCGTCGAGTGTGGCTTGAGGTGCAGCCGTCCATGGTCGACCTCGGCCTAGGAGGAGGGCATCAGGCAGAGGAGGGGAGGGAACATGGAGAGGAGCGGCCGGCGCTCGAGCTAGGATACAGAAACGAGGAGGCGGATCGAGCGATCCCCTCGCGTGTGTGTGGGTCCTGTGTGCGTGTCTGTGGGTGGAGGGGTTGAGGGAGAGAAGAGGAGGGACCCGATTGCGATAGGAAAAGGGAGGCGGGGTGGCGGCTGCAAAACTGCCAAGGGGAGAACGGCCAGAAGCTAGGGTTTGCTATGGTTCGGGTTGGTGGCCTCCGGTTGGGCCACTCGGGCCTGGCCGATTGGCTGCCACCCAGGCAAAACATTTTTTTTTGTGTGTGTGTTATTATTTTCAGATTCGGAAACTGTTTGGGCATTAATAAAAATAGATTTAGGCATCAAATGAATTGCAGGAGATTTTAGAAAACAAGACTCGATGAATTTTTAATTTGATTGCAAGTTTTAAATGAATGATGATGCATTATGCCATGATATGAAAAGAAATAAAAAACAAGCAACATATTTTTATTAGGGGAAAATCCCCCGGGTGTTACAGCCGACACCACTAACAAGGGATTGCGCCCTCGCAATCCACCCAAGTCAAGGGGAAGAGAGGTGTCAACTACGGAGTCTTCGTGCTGCGGTTGATTTCCCGGGTCAGTGGGCGGATCTCCTCTTCTCGACACCACTAACAAAAGTTTCTCGACACCACTAACAAGGGAATCTTGCTCGGGTTGATGACGATCTTCTCCCACCAGGAATCTTCCGATGATCGAACCTATTAGGTTAAAGGCTCAGAAAACGTCCACCCACGTAGGATCCTAAAACTTTGAAAGATTGAGAGGAAGAGAGACTCCAAAACAAATAAGATGAGAGGAGAAATAGAATAGAGATAAGGAGAAAACAAGAATCCTATTGAGATGTTTCCAAAATAGTTTAGCAGAAATAGTTTTTGACACTCTAGAAACAACGACCGTTAGCGAGGTTATCCTACAGGCTTTGCGGACCCGTTTCTTCGATAACCATTCGTATCGAAACAACTTTGGGAATCGGAAACCATACTCTGATACCATTTGTGACGCCCCGGGATCGGGGACTATGCAGATTTCAGCATTTCCGCCAAAATCCACATGATAACCGATTTCAGGTTGCCACTTGTGATAACATTACAACAGTTCACGAATAATCCACAACAACAACAGATGAGGTATATACAAGACGACTCAAACGACAAGAATACAACTGATACAATACAAAGATCCAAATGACAGCGGAAGAAACAACATAGTGCCCGACTACGGACAAGATACAAATTGGACTAAGAGTCCTGAAGATAACCGATGGCGTCCAATCCCTGCCCAGGCCAAGCCGGAGGGATTCCCAAGCTAACGTCGTCAGACTTCAAACATGTTGACTGCAATGTGGAATATGCAGCCATGAAAAGGATTCGTGGGTCCGTACTATTAAGTACTCGCAAGTGGATAAACCATACTCACAAGATACCAGCGTAACCAATCATCACAAGATACAAATACTTTGGGTAGAACGGAAGGAAGGGATTATTGCAAAGAAGCGGCAGCGGGCTGCACTAACTAACTACAGAGACGCTCTACAACATACGACTAAAAGAAAGGGATAAGATAGCGCGACAAAACCAACTATAACTACTCACCAAACAATACCCATCCAGTGTTACCCCCTACTAAGCAAGCAACCCAAGGAAACTCACACTGTTGATTAAGGTGACATTCATTTTTATGGTGGAGGTAATCTATATTACTAGTCAAGTTATCATCGTTAAGTGTAAGTTGTCTGAGTACTTGTTAGCCAGCACTTTCACCAAGTCATCCATAACCGCGGACAACACGGCTTCTCGAGAAGATTAACCCTGCAGGGATGCACCAATTTGGCCGTACACGTAAGAATAACCCGCCAGATGGAAATGCACTTCCACCAAGCGAGGCACTTAACACAACCCAACTCTTCTTCGCATCAAACTCAAAGAACCACATGCTGTGCGTGCGCGGCTAATCGAGCCCCCACGAAGAAAAGGGGGACCCTCATAGCACTCTAAGACCACGCCGCCCTAAATGCCGACTACAGAAGTTCCACCCTGGCGCCAAGGGTTCGCACCTGCATATGCATGCATCAAATGGAAAGCCCGAACTAAGTCTGGCGATTTGGACGAGATGCGAATCGAATCAGAATTGCGGGGGGGGGGGGGGCGCCCATACACGCTTTCCACATGCGGTTAGTGCGCTCATCATGGATCGGAGGACAAGACCCTTTTTCTAATTAAGTTTGACACTAGCAGGCCTCAAAACCACGCCGGGCCTCCTGCCGGTGCCTTATCATTAAATTATTATTACCCAAAACATTAACATGTTGTTGATTAAGACAAGCCCAACTATCAACTAAACAGGTGATAGAACAAAGGTCAACAGGACTAGAGCGCAAACAAACCTAAGCATGCTAGTACGACACATGCCAGCAAACAACAGGGTTATAGGAGTGGAGGTAAGGCAATATCATGGCAGCAGGGTAAACATGTGATGGGATCGGAACACAAGCATCGAAAATACTAGGCTAGCATAAAGACAACGGAAAGAATCGGTAACAAGTGAGGGAAGGCAACATCGGTAGCAAGTGAGTATACTTGTCTGGAATCCAGTTTGGAGAGGTAGCAGGACTTGTCGTTGCTCACATCATCTCAGCGTCCTATCCGCGAAGAAGCAACGAACTAGAACAAACACCGGATGCAACAATTACTACTACGGCAAAAGATCCAGCATGATCCTATTTTATATGCATGACATGCGAGATGCAACTTAGCCAATTTAAGTGGAATCAGAATCCCAACAATTAATTAAGCGGTTCAAGTTATTTTATCTACCCATCAATATTAAATGTTGAGTTAACACAGCTAGATGAGATAAAGATGAGCTATGCAATTTTAAATGGAACCGAGCTTCTATATATAGCATCCCAACAACTTCCATATTTAATTGTTAGGTGATTGCTAATTACCCACAATCCACACAATGCAATGCGACATGATGAATGATTTTAAATATGCACGATATAGATGACATTTAGAAAATAGGCATATAGGCATAGGGTTGGGGTTTTGGGTTCGCACGTTGGAAAGAGATCGTCGGATTCAACGCCGTAGAGGAAGGAGACGAAGGCGAGATCTTCGGACCGTAGGGAAAGTAGTCGACGTCGAGGAAGTAGTCGTACTCGTTCCGTAGCCGAAGTCGTCGTTCACGTCATTGGTGGTCATTGTCGATCTTTTCATCGAGGTTCGGAGAGGAAGTAGACGTGGTCGAGGTACTCAGCACATCCGTGTAGGAGATCATGGTGGTTCATGTCTTCATGGCGCGCACGATGGCGACCAACACATGGCGGACCCGGCGAAGATCATGTCAAGGTTTCGGTCTTCGGGGTCGGGGTGTTCTTGTCGATGCGGTTCATGCATGGTCATCGTAGTCGTTCAAGCGTCATGTCGTCGTGGTCGGATCTTGTCGACGGACATGGACACGAGAACTTGTCAGGGTCATCGTCATTAGGCCTTCATGGGCGGTGGAGATCTTGGTGAGGGTCATGAACATGGGCACGAAGGCCTCATCTAAAGCAAACAAAGAATACGCACGGACGGTTACCCACGAAGCATTGAGCCTCTCGCGGGCCTTGTGTCGAACACCAGGAGGGCAAGGGACAACACCGGAATGATGGCGTTGCAGCTGACGGTGAAGGCCCAAGGCGGCACGGGGCTGGGAGGCGCTAGCGGTCGACCACTGCGGCGCGAGCTGCAACCGTGCGAGGTCGTCATCCCGGTGTGGAAGTAGTAGAGGGGCGTGAGCAAGAGCGCGCCCGCTGCGGGAACCAGCAGGAGAAGGCCGTGGCGAGGAGCTCGGGCGCGAGGTAGGGGCGAGGTCGTCGACGACGAGTTGAGGACGGCACGGTGGGGCAGAGCACGAGGAGAGCTCGGGTGCGGGCTGCTGCGCGCACACACGACGTCCTGGCGGCAACCCAAGGAGGAGCAGAGCACGTGGCGGGGCGGGCAGTGAACTCACGCCGGAGTGGAGGAGTCCGGCGGCAAGTCGGCCAAGGCGGGGTGTGCAAGTTCGAGGACGGCGGCCACCGAGGCGGCGAACCAGCGGATTAGGACGACCGAGGTGGCGCCGTTGCCGAACTTGGAGAGGGCCGATGTAGGGAGGAGGATGGCGCCCTCGTGCCTGAGAACGTCGGTGGCTCACCATCGCGGCTGGTGAGAGGGAAAGGAGGCGCACGGCCTCGCCAGCCAGAGGAGGAAGGAGGCGGCGGCACACTGCGCGAGGAGGTCGCTGGCCTTGGCGGTTCTCGGAGACAGGGACGGGCGTCGAGTGTGGCTTGAGGTGCAGCCGTCCATGGTCGACCTCGGCCTAGGAGGAGGGCATCAGGCAGAGGAGGGGAGGGAACATGGAGAGGAGCGGCCGGCGCTCATGCTAGGATACAGAAACGAGGAGGCGGATCGAGCGATCCCCTCGCGTGTGTGTGGGTCCTATGTGCGTGTCTGTGGGTGGAGGGGTTGAGGGAGAGAAGAGGAGGGACCCGATTGCGATAGGAAAAGGGAGGCGGGGTGGCGGCTGCAAAACTGCCAAGGGGAGAACGGCCAGGAGCTAGGGTTTGCTATGGTTCGGGTTGGTGGCCTCCGGTTGGGCCACTCGGGCCTGGCCGACTGGTTGCCACCCAGGCAAAACATTTTTTTTTGTGTGTGTGTTATTATTTTCAGATTCGGAAACTGTTTGGGCATTAATAAAAATAGATTTAGGCATCAAATGAATTGCAGGAGATTTTAGAAAACAAGACTCGATGAATTTTTAATTTGATTGCAAGTTTTAAATGAATGATGATGCATTATGCCATGATATGAAAAGAAATAAAAAACAAGCAATAGATTTTTATTAGGGGAAAATCCCCCGGGTGTTACAGCCGACACCACTAACAAGGGATTGCGCCCTCGCAATCCACCCAAGGCAAGGGGAAGAGAGGTGTCAACTACGGAGTCTTCGTGCTGCGGTTGATTTCCCGGGTCAGTGGGCGGATCTCCTCTTCTCGACACCACTAACAAAAGTTTCTCGACACCACTAACAAGGGAATCTTGCTCGGGTTGATGACAATCTTCTCCCACCAGGAATCTTCCGATGATCGAACCTATTAGGTTAAAGGCTCAGAAAACGTCCACCCATGTAGGATCCTAAAACTTTGAAAGATTGAGAGGAAGAGAGACTCCAAAACAAATAAGATGAGAGGAGAAATAGAATAGAGATAAGGAGAAAACAAGAATCCTATTGAGATGTTTCCAAAATAGTTTAGCAGAAATAGTTTTTGACACTCTAGAAACAACGACCGTTAGCGAGGTTATCCTACAGGCTTTGCGGACCCGTTGCTTCGATAACCATTCGTATCGAAACAACTTTGGGAATCGGAAACCATACTCTGATACCATTTGTGACGCCCCGGGATCGGGCACTATGCAGATTTCAGCATTTCCGCCAAAATCCACATGATAACCGATTTCAGGTTGCCACTTGTGATAACATTACAACAGTTCACGAATAATCCACAACAACAGATGAGGTGCATAGAAGACGACTCAAACGAGTCAAGAATACAACTGATACAATACAAAGATCCAAATGACAGCGGAAGAAACAACATAGTGCCCGACTACGGACAAGATACAAATTGGACTAAGAGTCCTGAAGATAACCGATGGCGTCCAATCCCTGCCCAGGCCAAGCCGGAGGGATTCCCAAGCTAACGTCGTCAGACTTCAAACCTGTTGACTGCAATGTGGAATATGCAGCCACGAAAAGGATTCGTGGGTCAGTACTATTAAGTACTGGCAAGTGGATAAACCATACTCACAAGATACCAGCGTAACCAATCATCACAAGATACAAATACTTTGGGTAGAACGGAAGGAAGGGATTATTGCAAAGAAGCGGCAGCGGGCTGCACTAACTAACTACAGAGACGCGCTACAACATCCGACTAAAAGAAATGGATAAGATAGCGCGACAAAACCAACTATAACTACTCACCAAACAATACCCATCCTGTGTTACCCCCTACTAAGGAAGCAACCCAAGGAAACTCACACTGTTGATTAAGGTGACATTCATTTTTATGGTGGAGGTAATCTATATTACTAGTCAAGTTATCATCGTTAAGTGTAAGTTGTCTGAGTACTTGTTAGCCAGCACTTTCACCAAGTCATCCATAACCGTGGACAACACGGCTTCTCGAGAAGATTAACCCTGCAGGGATGCACCAATTTGGCCATACACGTAAGAATAACCCGCCAGATGGAAATGCACTTCCACCAAGCGAGGCACTCAACACAACCCAACTCTTCTTCGCATCAAGCCCAAAGAACCACATGCTGTGCGTGCGCGGCTAATCGAGCCCCCACGAAGAAAAGGGGGACCCTCATAGCACTCTAAGACCACGCCGCCCTAAATGCCGACTACAAAAGTTCCACCCTGGCACCAAGGGTTCGCACCTGCATATGCATGCATTAAATGGAAAGCCCGAACTAAGTGTGGCGATTTGGACGAGATGCGAATTGAATCAGAATTGCGGGGGGGGGGGGGGGGGGCGCCCATACACGCTTCCCACATGCGGTTAGTGCGCTCATCATGGATCGGAGGACAAGACCCTTTTCCTAATTAAGTTCGACACTAGCAGGCCTCAAAACCACGCCGGGCCTCCTGCCGGTGCCTTATCATCAAATTATTATTACCCAAAACATTAACATGTTGTTGATTAAGACAAGCCCAACTATCAACTAAACAGGTGATAGAACAAAGGTCAACAGGACTAGAGCGCAAACAAACCTAAGCATGCTAGTACGACACAGGCCAGCAAACAACAGGGTTATAGGTGTGGAGGTAAGGCAATATCGTGGCAGCAGGGTAAACATGTGATGGGATCGGAACACAAGCATCGAAAATACTAGGCTAGCATAAAGACAACGGAAAGAATCGGTAACAAGTGAGGGAAGGCAACATAGGTAGCAAGTGAGTATACTTGCCTGGAATCCAGTTTGGAGAGGTAGCAGGACTTGTCGTTGCTCACATCATCTCAGCGTCCTATCCGCGAAGAAGCAACGAACTAGAACAAACACCGGATGCAACAATTACTACTACGGCAAAAGATCCAGCATGATCCTATTTTATATGCATGACATGCGAGATGCAACTTAGCCAATTTAAGTGGAATCGGAATCCCAACAATGAATTAAGCGGTTCAAGTTATTTTATCTACCCATCAATATTAAATGTTGAGTTAACATAGCTAGATGAGATAAAGATGAGCTATGCAATTTTAAATGGAACCGAGCTACTATATATAACATCCCAACAACTTCCATATTTAATTGTTAGGTGATTGCTAATTACCCACAACCCACACAATGCAATGCGACATGATGAATGATTTTAAATACGCACGATATAGATGACATTTAGAAAATAGGCATATAGGCATAGGGTTGGGGTTTTGGGTTCGCACGTTGGAAAGAGATCGTCGGATTCAACGCCGTAGAGGAAGGAGAAGAAGGCGAGATCTTCGGACCTAGGGAAAGTAGTCGACGTCGAGGAAGTAGTCGTACTCGTTCCGTAGCCGAAGTAGTCGTTCACGTCATCGGTGGTCATTGTCGATCTTTTCATCGAGGTTCGGAGAGGAAGTAGACGTGGTCGAGGTACTCATCACATCCGTGTAGGAGATCATGGTGGTTCATGTCTTCATGGCGCGCACGATGGCGACCAACACATGGCGGACCCGGCGAAGATCATGTCAAGGTTCCGGTCTTCGGGGTCGGGGTGTTCTTGTCGATGCGGTTCATGCATGGTCATCGTAGTCGTTCAAGCGTCATGTCGTCGTGGTCGGATCTTGTCGACGGACATGGACACGAGAACTTGTCAGGGTCATTGTCATTAGGCCTTCATGGGCGGTGGAGATCTTGGTGAGGGTCATGAACATGGGCACAAAGGCCTCATCTAAAGCAAACAAAGAATACGCACAGACGGTTACCCACGAAGCATTGAGCCTCTCGCGGGCCTTGTGTCGAACACCAGGAGGGCAAGGGACGACACCGGAATGATGGCGTTGCAGCTGACGGTGAAGGCCCAAGGTGGAACGGGGCTGGGAGGCGCTAGCGGTCGACCACTGCGGCGCGAGCTGCAACCGTGCAAGGTCGTCATCCCGGTGTGGAAGTAGTAGAGGGGCGCGAGCAAGAGCGCGCCCGCTGCGGGAACCGGCAGGAGAAGGCCGTGGCGAGGAGCTCGGGCGCGAGGTAGGGGCGAGGTCGTCGACGACGAGTTGAGGACGGCACGGTGGGGCAGAGCACGAGGAGAGCTCGGGTGCGGGCTGCTGCGCGCACACACGACGTCCTGGCGGCAACCCAAGGAGGAGCAGAGCACGTGGCGGGGCGGGCAGTGAACTCACGCCGGAGTGGAGGAGTCCGGCGGCAAGTCGGCCAAGGCGGGGTGTGCAAGTTCGAGGACGGCGGCCACCGAGGCGGCGAACCAGCGGAAGAGGACGACCGAGGCGGCGCCGTTGCCGAACTTGGAGAGGGCCGATGTAGGGAGGAAGATGGCGCCCTCGCGCCTGAGAATGTCGGTGGCTCACCATCGCGGCCGGTGAGAGGGAAAGGAG
The DNA here is from genome assembly GCA_028641055.1 of Alopecurus myosuroides. Taxonomy (NCBI): domain Eukaryota; kingdom Viridiplantae; phylum Streptophyta; class Magnoliopsida; order Poales; family Poaceae; genus Alopecurus; species Alopecurus myosuroides. The sequence continues at coordinate 59,909,202 of CM054062.1, read as the reverse complement.
GCGCACGGCCTCGCCAGCCAGAGGAGGAAGGAGGCGGCGGCGCACTGCGCGAGGAGGTCGCCGGCCTTGGCGGTTCTCGGAGACAGGGACGGGCGTCGAGTGTGGCTTGAGGTGCAGCCGTCCATGGTCGACCTCGGCCTAGGAGGAGGGCATCAGGCAGAGGAGGGGAGGGAACATGGAGAGGAGCGGCCGGCGCTCGAGCTAGGATACAAAAACGAGGAGGGGGATCGAGCGATCCCCTCGCGTGTGTGTGGGTCCTGTGTGCGTGTCTGTGGGTGGAGGGGTTGAGGGAGAGAAGAGGAGGGACCCGATTGCGATAGGAAAAGGGAGGCGGGGTGGCGGCTGCAAAACTGCCAAGGGGAGAACGGCCAGGAGCTAGGGTTTGCTATGGTTCGGGTTGGTGGCCTCCGGTTGGGCCACTCGGGCCTGGCCGATTGGCTGCCACCCAGGCAAAACATTTTTTTTGTGTGTGTGTTATTATTTTCAGATTCGGAAACTGTTTTGGCATTAATAAAAATAGATTTAGGCATCAAATGAATTGCAGGAGATTTTAGAAAACAAGACTCGATGAATTTTTAATTTGATTGCAACTTTTAAATGAATGATGATGCATTATGCCATGATATGAAAAGAAATAAAAAACAAGCAACAGATTTTTATTAGGGGAAAATCCCCCGGGTGTTACATGTACTAAGGTACATGAGGTTTATGCGGGCGGCGCTGTCCATTAGAACCTTGTGGGGCTTGCCGTTTTCCATGATTTGGCTTACTACTAATGCGTGTGCTCTGGGGTCCGGGATGTTTGGTGGATGGTTCCTGTGGTCCCATGTAATGGCCATTTTAGCATACTTCAGGAATTTGGTTCTGGATGGCATAATGGCGTTGATTTCTCTCCATGCTGCTTACACCTTTCTTACATATGGAGTTGCCAAGAAGGTATCGTTTATGCTTTCCTGCACCTTGGGGAACTTAGGTTCTCCCTTTCTTTGTTGTTCCTAGATTCGTTCATCCGTGTCAGAGGCGCTATCAGCTTCTCTGGCTTTGGGCTTAGGTTTTTGGTTATACTTTCTCTTGAAGTTTTTCCCTTTGCACCCGTTGTCTGAATCTCGCTTGAATTCAGCGTTCAGACGACACTGTAGTGCATAGGTGTTCCAAACGTTGAGTGGTGGAGGCATGGCTCCATCCTCACCTTATCCTAGTCCATCTTCCTAACGTCCTCGTTGAAGTAAGGTTCTTTTGGCCTTTCCCTTCCACCTTTCGCCATTAGACGGTCCGCCTTTTCCGAATGCAGTGTTCATATTCTTCAGGTGCTTTGGCGGATCTTGGGTGGGTTTACGAGCAGCTTCTGGCTCTCTTCGACTGTTTATATATTGGTCGAACTTTCCGCCATTCATATCATCAGCTGATGTGTGTTTGTTCACAGTTGTCATCATGAATCCGAGGTCCGGATGATCAGTGGAGGTGATCATGAATTTGACCAAGCCGCTTCTGAGCCCATTTAAGAATGCGTGCATTGCTTGGAGATCACTTATCCCCTCATAGTTGTTCTTCAATGCAGTCCATCGCGAGATGTAATCCACATTGGATTCATTGTCATACTGGACGCAGTTCTGCAGCTCATTGATGCTCTTGGGGCGTTTGTACATACTCCGGAAGTGTTGGGTGAACACCCGAGCCATATCCTCCCAACTGTTGATGGATTTGAGGGGAAGGCTTTCGATCCATGTTCTTGCTCCTTGGATTAACATCAAGAGCAAGAAACGTACTGCTTTCGGGTTGGTGCCGCCATTTGTTCTAACTACCGTATGGTAGTCTGGCAACCAAGTGTTTGGGCTAGTGGATTCGTCATATCACTCGGGGGTCGCTCGTACTTTGGCGAATCCCACGTGCAGCTCTAGATGCCGAATGGTGTCACCAAAGCACTTAGGGCCTAGGTAGTTTGCGTCCTTGGCGGCTCTGATGGCGTCCAGTACGTCACGTGCATCAGAGTGCACGGATCTCGAGTGGTGTGAGGCACTTTGTCTCGAGTGCTCGCGCCTAGGCTCAGCTTCCGCCATTTCAGCGGGCTTGTGGTGCAATCTAGGGGGTGTGCGCTCCCTGTTCCTTCCCCTATTGCCGCGCGGTGAACGAGAGCGCTCGTGTTTCTGTCGTCCCGCTGATCTTCCGCGTACACCATTGGGATTTGTTGGGGGTGGTAAGTCATCCCGATCCCTTGCTGTGCGGGTTTGGTGAGGAACGTCCTCCTTACGAGGGGTTGAGTGTTCCTCGCCTTTTTCCCCGTGCTTTCCGTGATTAGAGCCTGTTTTTGACGCTTCATCCTCCTTATGCATTTTTTCCTCCTCTTTCGGGGCTTTGCCGGAGCTTTGGGGGGAGGACTATCACTGTATGGGTTACGCAGAGTTGGGAGTTCTCTAACAACTTCCCGAAGCGCGTTTCACCGTTTTGCTGCTGGACTAAATCCTGGCGCAGCAGTAAATTTCCGTACTTTATTTTGTCTTCGAGAGATTAACAATTATCATTCATGATCTCATAAGCCACATCTGCGTTTACCGTCGGGGTCCCGAACACGGCCTCCCCTTTGGAGTTTCTTCTTGTGGATTCTTTTGTCCAATTGACGGCTGCTACCCTTTGGCAGATTGGGTCATCGTCATCTGTTGTTATCTTGGCAGCTTTCGACCGAATGAAGGGTCGCTTGAAACACCTTTCGTATTCTTCCATAGCGTTTTGAGCTTCCTCAAAGGCTTCTTGCGCACTTTTCAGCTCTTTGCCCTTGTGTTCCAGGTAATCAGTCTGTTTTGCCAACAGATGTCTTCTGGCTTCCAGGAACAGCGGGGGTTCCATGGGATCAACTGGAGTTCGGAGTAAAGCATACTCATCGTATCCGTCGATTATCTCCAAAGGTGGCGGGGATTGTTTTTCTTCTCGCCAACATCTTTCGTGCCACTGGGGCCACCAATGTTTAGTGGCTTATCCTGGAGATCCAGCCTCCTAGGAACTGCCGCCATTGTCCGCTTTGGCGGATCTGGCTTTTTTGGTGGGGGCGGTGGCGATTGAGACTTCGCCTTCTGGAACAATGGTTCTTCAGAGGGCGGGTTTTGGCCTTTACCGTTCGGCAACTCAGGGGCCGGATTTTCAAGGGTTTGTGCCTCTGTAGGAGGCACCTGTTCTTCCTCCCCCATTGTCTTGGCTGGCTCCATCATATAGACACTATTGGAGACTCAAGTGGCCCTCCGTACTTTTTCGAAAAATCCATTGTCATCTTCATCGTAATCGGTTCCGGCTTCCGAATCTACCTTACCGTCAATGGTGGCCAGGATAGATTCGGGTTCTGAGCTTTCCTTCGAAGGCTCAGCTTTCACCATACCAACAAACATAGATCTATTTTTTGCCAATAGAGATTGATTTGCAAATCTACATGAGTTGGGTGCGTTTGTGTTACCTTTTGTTGTTGGGTGGGTGGTGGAAGCGAAGAATCTACTTCCACCGCAGAATCCCATCGCCTCTTCCATTAGACCGACGAAGATATTGGCGGTGCCGATCGGGGCGACGTAGAAACAGACGATGTGGTTCCGAGCCGGCGTTACTGTGTTGCTGTTGACGAAGTAACTGCCGCCTGGTCCCGGGATGGCGCTGCCGACGGTGATCGTGTCGCTGATGCCGCCTAGGAGTCCCGCCTTGAAGATCATCCCATACGTAGCTTGCCCCTTGATGGGGGCCAAATAACATGTTCTAGGATCAGCTTTCCCATAAGGGGTAGCCATCTCTCTAGTGTGAACCGCGGGGAAGGCAAGCATGGGGGATCACTTTGGGGTGAGTACACAGTGTTTACCCAGGTTCAGGTTAGCCGGAGAGGCTCCCTACTTCCTGCAAATCAACTATGACAGCGATACCTAACACAGAGTACAATTACCTAGGGCAGATTAGGTGTATGACTCGAATCTGCCTTAGGGTTTCTCCCGCCCGGCTTTATATAGATAGCCGGATCGGGGAATACAGGAATACAAACCATACATTAGCGTAACTCTGTCAATCTACGGTCATCCATCCCCTAAGGGCGCGGATGGGCTTCAAGGCCGCCGTTGCGGATGCAGTCCTACGCTTCATCCTTTATGTTCCTCAGTCTTTGGGTCTGCCCTTCAGGTCCGGCTTCTAGATGCCGACAGATACCCCCATTCTGGATATCTCATATAGACAGGGTTGGGGTGTTCATTGAAGGGACCATGAACTTTAAGGTGTGCTTGTGTAGCCCTACGCGATTCTCATCCTACTTGATTCACGAGGAACGATTTTCGAGCTATGTCTTTCATGCATGTTGTTAGAGGAATTATCATATGTTTTATTATGTTCATGTTGTTGACAGTTTCCACGAGCGAAAGTATGATCCGTAGGCCTTGTTTTCCACCACTGCTATATCGTCTGCTCTCTATTTTACTACTTGTTTGCTTGCAGCCATTTTTATTACAGATTTACAAAATCTTGTTTTACTACCCATATTACTCATATTTTATTATCTCTTCGCTGAACTAGTGCTCCTATAAATCTTGGATATGTATTAGGTGTGTTGAGGACACAAGAGAATTCCACTCTTGTTTATAATATATTTTGTTAAGTGCTTCTCAGGTGTGGCTGAATTGACAACTCAGCTCCTAAGGATTATAGGTATTCTTTGGCTCCCCTTGTGTCGAATCAATAAATTGGCTTATACTTACCCTCGATGACTATCGTGATCCCGTACAATTGTGGTTTATCAAGACTGTTTATTAGCGTCGTTGCCAGGGACATTAGCAATTTAATGTATCTCTATAGGTCTTGCAATTTTACTTTTTATTTCTTGTTTTTATTTTTATCAGTTAGGCTTAATGAAAAAAAAACAAAAATTGCACAGATCTTTATGATATTTATCTTGAGTTCGGACATGAAGTATTTGAAGAGAAAATTAAATAACATATGGAACTTTAATTGCATGCTAGTAGCAATGTTATTAGTATGAATTCTTTGAACACCATTATTGTTAATGCTACAAAATAAAATTAAGCTTGGAGAAGTGGGTTTTGATGAGCATGATATTTTTAGTTCCCCAAGCATGGAGGAGAAAATTTACTTTGATGATACTATGCAATATATGATAATTAGAATGATGAATATGATATTTTGTGTCCACCTACTATTGAGGAGAAAGTTTATTGTTATTATAATATGCCTCTTATTTATGATGATTATAATGATAGCTACTTTGTTGAATTTTCTCCCATTACTATTAATGAGAATGGCTATGCTTATATGGGGAGTATTAATTATTTTATGCATCTGACTCATGATAATAATGCTTTATGTGATATTTATATTCTTAATTTTATTCATGATGCTACAAAAAGTTATTATGAGAGAGGAAAATATGATTGTGGGAATTTTTTTGCTAGTAAAACACCTCTGTTTATGTTGAAATTTTTGAAGTTGCACTTGTTTTCCCTTCCTATGCTTGCTACTATGTGCTTCATTGATTTGTTTTCTTACAAGATTCATATGCATATAAAGTGGTTTAGGCTTAAACGTTCTTTATATTTTCTTCTTGATGCTCTATTATTTTTATTCAATTCTTATTCTTATGTGAGCATCTTTTAAAATCATTATGCCTAGCTAAAATGCTTTAAAGAAAAGCACTTGTAGGTGACAACCCAATTTGTTTTATCATGTTTTATTTATGTTTTATTCTGTTTTATTTGAGTCTTGGAAGTTTTTATATCTGTATCAACCGCTCATTATCCTTTTTATTTTGTTTTTGTGCCAAGAATAACCTCTATGTGAAAAAAAAAGATCAACTTGATGTTTTCTGTCCAGATTTTTGCGCTTCACCAAAAACCTTGGTTTTCTCAGCCAGAACGTGGGGAATTTTTTATATTTTCTATTCACCTGCCCCAAGTTGTTATACAACTTTTATTAGTTTCTCACTTTTTGATTTGAGCTAGATAAGTGCCTCAAAATAATTCATCTTTATCAACTGTTATGTTTTGACAAATATTTTTCCAATATTTGCATTTGTCTCTTAATCATTTCCTTTTGTTTTCTTTCAGGAGGAAGAGCTTTAGAAGAAGTTGTGATAGTAGATAATGTTTTAAATGGGTGTTTGACTTGTGTTGATACTGAACCAAGTGGATTTATTATTTTTATGCACTAATGTTGCTAATGAAGATTGTGTGAAGTTGTAGGTGGAGGAAGTTTTCGAGTGTAGGGAGAGAAGGATGATATGAGAAGATGAAGGATGGACAAAAGCTAAAGCTTGGGGATGCCCATGTCACCCAATACATATCTAATAAGTCCAAGCCTTAAATCTTGGGGATGCCCAAGGCATCCCCCTTCTTCATCAACAAAAATACCAGGTTTTTTTCAAAACACTATATGTTTATTCCTTCACATGATATGTGTTATTCTTGGAGCGTCATTTTATTTTGCTTTCAGTTTTTTCTTGATGGTCATAATGTGATTGATCCTATCATTATTGTGTGGGAGAGATCCACGCTCTGTTTTCAATGTTTAGAACACTCTAGTTTTCACTTTTATTGTCACGTGAGTGTTCAGTTTTTGGTCGTACTGCGTTTAGCTCTTGTTTTTCACTCGAATTTTGTTCAGAGCTTGTTGGTTTTATTCAGTGATATATGATTATCTCTATGGTCTTTGATGATTATTTTCTTTGAGAGTTGTTTGAAACAAGTTGATTGGTGTTAGAGAAGAGTAAATTATTTCATGCTTATAGTGGTGCAATAGGAAACTTGTTTAGACCGTGACTTAGACTTTGGCATGTCATGTTAGATGTTATTTTTACTTGTGTGATTAGTAGCATATGATGTATCATGACTAGTCTCTAATATCTGAGAGTTCTTAATGTGCCATTGAAATTAAATCATGTGTTTTTTCCTCATATTGAATCATGGTATTGTGGTATTCTCCCTTAATGATTTATTTCGATTGACTTGGCGCATGCTCACACCATGTTATGACTATAAACCAGTCACCTTTATCCTTGATGATCATATAGTTTTTTACTTCTGGTATCACTTCATGCTTTTATTAATAATGTTTTGTTGCTATGCATGATTATGGCCGTTATTGCTCTCTTAGTTGGTCGCTCCCAGTCTTTTGCTAGCCTTCACCCTGTACTGAGTATGAGCTCCACTCGTGCATCAAACTCCCAAAAACCAAAGTTTTCCAGTGTGTCCACCATGCCTACCTATATGTGGTATTTCACCGCCACTCCAGGTAAATTTCTTGTGTGCTACCTTTAAAACCTTCAAAATTGTTAAACCTCTTTTGTGTTCCTGTTTTATCTCATGAAGAAGTAGTTTAAAATGTATCACGTCTTATGTCAAGGAAGGTTTTTCCCCCTTATTTCACCCGATGAGTATGGAATATGTGCTCATCTAAATTTGCCGATAGCTGGTTCCAAATAATGTGAACTCAAATAATATAAAAAGGCACTTCCCCATGGTTTGATGAATGTTGGTGGGCACCCGTGGATACATCTAGCCCTGGTTTTTGTAAGGCAAGGTGGGGGAAGTGCCAACCATAAGGAAAAAGGAAAAAAGTGCTATTGGAAACCGCTCTCAAAAGTCTAAACACTTTTATTGACATGGGTTATGATAATTTTTTCATTACCATTCATTGATATAGACATACATCTCTCTCAAAAAATTATATTTTCAATACCTCTATTTTATTTATATAAAAAGCTCTAGCACATGAGTAATCCCTGCTTCCCTCTACGAAGGGTCTTTCTTTTACTTTTATGTTGAGTCTCCATCTTCTTACTTTATGCACCAGTTAAGAAAGCATAGTTGTCATTCTAAGTATAATGTGCATAGTCCAAAATTTATTATTGATTGATTCATGATTATGATATTGCTTGCTCTCAAATTATTTGTATTTATTCACCATTTGAACTTTTGAAGGTGTCGTGACATTTATGTTTTGCTACCAGAGGAAGGACAAGTTGGATACCACTTTATTATGTTTTTCTTTATGATTTAAACAAAGGTATCACTTTCAAGGCATTATTGCTCATTGTCATTTATTTGTGTTATGTTTCATGTGCAACATAGTTGCTAAGTTTAAATTAGTTCCAATAATTTATCATGCCACCCTTTCAAGTGCTTTGATCTCAGCTTAGAATGCTCTTACATATGATTTATCAAGTTTGTGTTGGCTGCATGTCACCTCAAAAATTATTTTGTTATCACTTACCTACTCAAGGACGAGCAGGAGTTAAGCTTGGGGATGCTGATACGTCTCAAACGTAACTATATTTTTTGATGCTCCATGCTTGTTTTCTACATGTTTTCCCTATGTTTTTTATCATTTATTTGGACTAACCTATTAATGGTTTCAAAGTGCAAAAGTTCTTGTTTTATACTTTGATGTGTAGTAATCAATTGGATTTTGACAAAAAAAACACAAAATGAATTTGTTGGAGAAGGACTCTGACTTTCCTGAAATCTGTCCACCAACAGTTTTTAGAGATCGTCGGTTTGACCCCCGAAGACGACGTCCAATGGAAAAAAGCTAACACGTAAATAGTGTAGGGAATTTTCTTCTGATAATTCTAGACAAAATATTCGTCCAAAACGGAGTTTGGATGCGACCTATGGTCCCTTTTTTTACTAGAGGCCAAATATCTGATTACGGGATTGATACGTCCACAACGTATCTATAATTTTCTTATGCTCCATGCTTGTTTTATATCCAATTTATTTATGTCTTCACATGTTTTCTTTCGTTTTTCGGATGTTTTCTGGACTAACCTATTGACAAGATGCCACAACGCCAGTTCTTGTTTTCTGCTATTTTTTATTTCAGAAAAGTTGTTCTGGAAATATTCTTGGAATTGAACGAAACGAAGGGCAAAGTCCTTATTTTCCCGACACGTCAGTAGAGTCCAAAGGAGACCCGGAGGGGGCACCGAGGTTGCCACACCACCTGGTGGCGCGCCCCTGGCCCCGCCACCACATGGTTTGGGGCCCGCGGGTGCCCACCGATATCGCTCTTTCGCCTATTTATTCACCCCGACGCAAAAACCCTAAATCATCTAGCCTCCATCCACGAAAAGTTCCGTAGCTCCATCGCCATCACCGACAAGTTTCGGGGGACACAAATCTCTGTCCCGGCACCTTGCCAGGACGTGGAAGTGCCCTCGAAGCCATCTCCATCGACTTCACCGCCATGTTCATCGTCGTTGCTGATTCCCATGAGGAGGTAGTACTTCTTCCCCGAGGCTGAGGGCTCTACCGGTAGCTATGTGTTTCATCTCTCTCTCCTATGGTGTGACCTTTATGTGATCATGAGCTTTGTAATATAGTTGAATATGTAGATGTTACTCTTCATCTATTATGCTACTCAAGTGTTTTATGTGATTTCCGTAGACACCTTTGTCCCACGGTGTAAAGGTGACAGTGTGTGCATCGTCTGTGGATTATCATGATTTATATATTTTGTGTTGATGACGATATGAATTTGCGGTGTTTGTTTGGAACCATCTAGGGCCCAAGGTGACAATGTGGGGTTACCTAATGGGGAATGCGAATCTAAGGCATGCTTTTCTAGCCCTACGCAATGGTCGGTGTTTGTTATCCAACCGGAGAATGGTTCGTAGTAGCATAGTGAAGAGATGATATTCATGTATTCAATTATGTTATTATTGTTGATAGTGTCCACTACTGAAAGTATGATGCCTAGTACTTTTTTCTAAGCATTAAAACACCGTTTACAACCAGTTCTGCTACATGTTTGCTTGCTGCCAGTTTTATTTCAGATTGCTATTATCACTTATAATCATCCATATTACTTGTATTTCACTATCTCTTCGCCGAACTAGTGCACCTATACAACTGACAATTGTATTAGGTGTATTGGGGACACAGGAGACTTCTTGTATCGTAATTGCAGGATTGCTTGAGTGGGATATATTTGACCTCTACCTCCCCGAGTTCGATAAACCTTGGGTGATCCACTTAAGAGAAACTTGCTATTGTTCTACAAAGCTCTGCACTTGGAGGCCCAACACTGTCAACAAGAATAGAAGCGTGCGTAGACATCAACCTTTTTTCTGGCATCGTTGCCAGGGGTAAGGTAAAAGGTACTCACATCCTAGTACTATTTCTGGTGTGTGAGTGCTTGGAGTTATTTCCTTTAGATTATGCAATTATATCTTTTTGTTTCTTGTTTTTATTTTCACTTGTTCCTTGTTTTTATCTTTACTAATAGGCTTAATGGAAAACAACAAAAATATGAGAGAGCTTTATAATCTTTATATTGAATTAGAACATGATGCTTTTGAAGAGAAAATAAAAAAAACCTATGGAAGTTGGTTTGCATAATAGTGATAGCAATGTTATTAGCATTAATTCTTTGAACACCATTATTTCTAATTCTATGGAAAATTCTAAGTTTGGGGAAGCTAGTTTTTATGAAAATGATATTTTTAGTTCCCCAGCTTTAGAGGAGAAAATTTGCTCTGATGATACTTTATCTCCCGTATGTGATAATTCTGATAATGCTTGTGATATTTTAAATCCTCCTACTAAAAGTATTCCTTTTAAAATACATATGAAAATTGTTGAACGTGTTATGAATAACTGCTATTTTGGAGATGGAACTGTCCATCCTGTTGATTATTTACTCTTTATACATGAATTATGCGAGTTCTTGAAGTGTGCAGGTATTTCAATGGACCAAGTTAATAGGAAGCTATTCTCTTTGCCACTCAACGACAAAGCAAGAGAGTGGTATGAGCTACTAGATGATCCTCGTCATTTGGAGTGGAAGAAACTTGAATATCTATTTTACTCTAAATTGTATCCTCCTCATGAACTGCATTTACATAGGAATTACATTTATAATTTTCTCCCTCGTGATGGAGAAAGCATTGCTCAAGCTTTGGGGAGACTGAAAACATTAATACTCAAATGTCCTAACCATGAGATTCCTGAGAAAATAATTGTTACTAATTTTTATGCAAGGCTTTCGGGACATTGCAAGGATTATCTAGATGCATGTTTAGAGGGTTCTTTCACAAGTAATAAGGTCAAAGATAAATGGGATTTTCTTGAAACAATTCAAATCAATAATGAAGATTGGGACAATGACAAAGGTAAAGAATCATGTATAAACTATGAGTATGATTGCATTATGTCTTTCCCTGAAACTGCTGATTTTCAAGAGCTTAGTGATAAATACGTTCTTGATCCTCAAATTATTATTTATTGGTGTAGATCCTTTGCTTCTCATATTAATGTTCCTAAAGAAAGTTGGGACAGATATCATGAACCTTTTAAAGACACTTGCATGAAAAATGAAATTGTTATTAACGATTGCAATAAACATGCGCAAACTTTTGAAAGTACTATTTCATATAAGCATGTTAATTTTTGTGGAGCACTTAGACCTTGTGAAAAGAATCAAATCAAAGAAGAATATTGTATCCATCACAAGAATGAAAAAACTAGAACATGGGATAGGGATCTAAATGATCTTGGTGAAAAAGTGTGTGCCATCTATCCTTTTATTTGTGAACTTTGCTATAAGGTGGGTCATTTAAATTTTTAATGCTCAAACTATGATAATAGCCTTTCAAATCCAATGAGTAGTGCAAGTTTGTATTGTGATGACATGATCACTCCTAATCAGGATGATGAACTTACATTATTTTTGGGGTGTGAAGAGTTATCAAGAAAAACTTCTTTGGTAGATATGAGTGCTTTTGATATGAACAACGTCCTGCATGGTTGTCATCTTTATTGTGGTAATAATTGCCACACAAATACTTACATAAAAAATATTATAAAATATGAGACTTTACCAGAATATGAAAGGACTAATATGTGTTTTGCTCTTATTAATGAAGAGGAGGAATCCTCCAAAGTTTTTTCTATTGTTTCTGACAATAGACCAGGGTATGTGGAGAAGCTTCCTTTCAAGCCTCTCCCTCCTAAAGAGGGGAAGAATAATAATAATAAGAAGAAGATTAAAAGGAGAGAGGTAACGGTATCTTCCCCTAAGCATGGTGCTCCTATTATAGGTGTTGCTGATGAGTCTAAACTCGATGATGTTCCTATGCATGTTCCTTATGATAGTGATCATGATTGGGAGAAACATACTAATTTTGATATTGAAAATCTCTTTGGAACCAATTCTGAAAATGATGATGATAATAATTGTTGTACTACTAGTACTATTCATGTTCCTTCCAATGATGATATAGAAAGCTCTAGGTTTGTGGATGATGTGTTCGAAAATCCTTTTGCTACAGATGATTACATGTTTGATACATCTCCTTCTAGTAAAAATGATGATATGTTTACAAATAAATACACTTTTGAAGATAACTATTCTATTGCTTATCATGATACTATGCCTCCAGTCTTTGATAACTATTATAAAGAATGCTATGACATAGGCTATAATTAAAATCATCCTCATGAAACTTGTCATGGTTATGGAGTGATTACCCAAAACCATCTCCCTAATATAAAACTTGTCTATCATTTTGGAGTTCTTTATGATGATTACAATGATGAATATGATATTTTTAGTCCACCTACTATTGAGGAGAAAATTAATTAAGATTACAATATGCCTCATATATTTGATGTTTATGGTGATGAGAATAATAATGATAGCTATTTTGTTGAATTTGCTCCCACTAGTATAAATGAGAATGACTATGCTTATATGGAGAGTATTAATTATTTTATGCATGTGTCTCATGATAAGAATGTTTTACGTGATAGCTATATTGTTGATTCTATTCACGATGCTACTGAGAATTATTTTGAGAAAGGAAAATATAGTTATGGAAATGTTCATGTTATTAAATTTCCTCACTTTATGATGAAAGTTTTGAGCTTTCTCTTGTGTTGCTTCTATATGCTGGTTTCTTTAAGACCCACTGGTCATTATGAAAGAAGAAGACACGGTTTCATATATCTCAATAATATTAAGTCTCCTCTCTTTATGTTAAAAGTTTTGAAATTGCACTTGTTTTGCCTTCCTATTCTAGCTTTGAGCTTCATTGATTTGTTTTTTTACAATACTCCTATGCATAGAAATATTGTTAGGTATAGACATGCTTTATATATGCTTCTTGATCCTCTCTTTTATTTTTCAACTCTTATTCTTACGCGAGCATCTTTTAAAATCACTATGCCTATCTTAATGGCTATAAAGAACGAGCTTTTGGGAGACAACCCATTATATTTCTGCTTTCAGTTTCCTTTTGTTTTATTTGAGTCTTGGAAGTTGTTACCTCTTTAGAAACCTCTCCTTATCCTTTTTATCTCGTTTTTGTGCCAATAGTAGCCTCTAATAGGGAGGAAGTGAGATTTGGGGAAGTTGCTGTCCTGAAACAGATTCTGTGTTTCCACCAAAAAAAAATTAATTCTCTCAGCCAGAACATAGAATTGATCTAAACATTTTTGTGCACTTGCCCCAGGTTATTATCTAACTTTCATTAGTTTTGCACTTTTTTATTTGAGCAACAAAAGATTTTCAAAAAAAATCGATCTTTACATGTTGTTCTGTTTTGACAGATTTCTGCCAATATTTACATTTGTCTCTTGATCTTTGTCTTTTGGTGTTCTTTTGAGGGGAATCTTTAAAAGAAGTTGTGACATTATTTAATGCTTTAATAGGTTTTAGACTTTTGTTGAAACTTAACCAAAGTGGTTATATTATTTTGATCACACTAACGTTGCTAATAAAGATATTGTGAAGTTTTGTATGGAGTGAGTTTTCAAGTGTAGGGAGAGAAGAATGATATGATGAGATGAAGAATGGACAAAAGCTCAAGCTTGGGGATTCCGATGTCACCCCAAGAAATATCCAAGAAGTACAAGCATCAAAGCTTGGGTATGCCCAAGGCATCCCCTTCTTCATCAACAAAAATATCAGGTCTAATTAAAGACACTATATTTTTATTGCTTCATATATTATGTGTTATTCTCGGAGAGTCGGTTATTTTTGCTTTCAGTTAGTTTTTTTTTGTTTTCTTTAGTATATGGTTGGATCCTAGCATTTTTTTTAGAGAGACACGCTCCGTTTTTATTGCTTAGAACACTCTAGTTTTCACTCTTATTGTTCTGTGAGTGTTCACTTTTTGCTAGTACTGCGTTTAGCTCTTGTTTTCCACTTGTATTTTGTTCAGAGATTGTTGGTTTGCTTTAGTTATATATGATTATCTCTCTGGTTGTCGTGGATGGATAAAGACAGATGCCATGGGATGGCTTGAGTTTGGGGCCGATGGACGATGTAGGTATCCGGGGAGGGATCGCACGCCTAGATGGCGCGCTCTGCATCACTGCAAATACAAAAATCTACCCAGGTTCGGGGCCCTCGTGTGGAGGTAACACCCCTACTCCTGTCTTTCTCTCTGTATTATTCTTTGCCGGGTAGACAGGTTCCTATCTCTCTCTCTAGCACTCTCTCTGTGAGTAGCGAGCCTCGCAATAAATGAGCCAGTGAGCAATGTCCCTCGCGCAGGAGGGGGTAGGCCACCTTATATACTGGTGGCCAACCACTATTCTACGAATAAAAGGTACAGAGTAGACAACTCCACTGCACCGCTGCGCACGCATCCGCGCACGACTCCGTGTTCCCGCTGACAACGTCGCCGAAAGTCTCCGCGGTAGGCGGCTGGCATGTCTTGTCCACCTTGTCAGTCTCTTAGGGCAGGTCGATCACATGTCCTGTCCCCCTTGTCAGTGACAGGACTTGACAGCTCCCATATCGTATTGTACCCACGTCTCTTTGCTGATAACCACGCACCTAGTAAGTTGAACCGCACGCCTATACGGCCCCTGGATACGCGGGATTCACCTCAACGGCTCCATTGACTTTGTGCCCAAGTAGGACATCTTCTCGCCTATCCGGATCACCCGAGCGTTACCCGTCTGATCTAGACAGACGCTGGATTCTTCCCTCTTGCCTCTTGTTCTTTCAGCCGAATAGCACGAGCCGGATAACAGACATCCGGGTAGCTGCCTACCCGGCCAGTATCAACCCGGTACGGCTGAACTTGGTAAACAGAATCTTGAACTCTGTTTCTCACATGTCTTACCCCTACTCGGGGGTAGCCCCCCGACATTAGTCCCCGAAGCTGGTAGAGTCCGGTGGACTTGGCCATTGGGCTCTGCCAGCTTTAAACCAAAATGACCTCTGTGATGAACTCAGCCGAGTTGCACCTCAACTTGGTTGTTCACAATCTTAACTCGGACCTTCTCCATCGTAGTATGTGGGACTTTCTTCATTGTGCCGGGTAGACCAAGCTGACCTAGAACCAACCGAGATCCCAACACTTAGCCAAATTTTCAAAAACCTAGCCGCTCGAACCAGAGCGTTCCTATCTTCTCATGTCCAGGCCTACACGTGTCATGCAACCGCTGCCCACGACGCCTTGGGTCTAATGCGGTTACGTGGCACACGCCTGCCACTACACGCAGGGCCCACAAGTTGTTGCATCGCTTCGCACAGGTACTTGAGTACCAACGATGCGTAACGTGTGATTAACTGCGCCCGTTACGCGCGAGTTACTCGCTTTATGCGTTTCTAATGGACGTGGTAACCCCCCGCGCCGCACGATCTTCTCCACAAACAATCACTCGCCATAACTGCAGCCGGGGAGGTTTAAATACCTCCGCGCCGCCCCTCGACTGGGCTTCCTCGCCACTTTACCCTAGCGCCTGCTCCCTTCCATAGCCAAATCCGCAGCGAACTCACAGCACAACCGCGAATCCGCTGGACTCCACCACTTGCCGCCGTTCCGCACACAGAGATCCATCTCCGCGCGCCGCTGCTCGCCGGAGAGTCAACCGAGAGCGCCACGGTCTCCACCGCGAAGCACCGTCGTCCTCGACCTTGCGCCTGCGTCTCCATCTCCGCCACCAACACTTCCTCGCCACAGAAAATCAGATGGAGCTCGAGCCCGCCACAGATCTTCACCAGGAGGATCTTCCCTCGAAGCGCGCCTGCTGGGAGGGATCAGATGTGCAGGCCAGCGATTGCCAATGGCTGGTCAACACCCGCCGGGTACCTCCCGGCGTCATCTGCAGGCCTCCCGGCAACGAGCTGGAGCCAACTCCTGGCCCCGGTGAGTATATCGTCTTCTTGAGCCATTTCAAGCGCGGCTTCGGCCTTCCCATGTCTAAGTTCATGCAATATTTCTTTCATCACTTCGGTCTTCCACCACACCATCTCTCGGCGAATGCCATCGCCATGCTTTCCACCTATATCACTTGCTGCGAGGCTTTCCTCGGTGTCTATCCCACGGTAGACATTTGGGCAAAGTGTTTCTTCTTTCGCCAACAAGTCGTTCCTAACACTTCCAACCCGACTGCTCCCAAAGAGATGACTTAGACGGCGGATGCCATGATCATTCAGCGAACTGCGAGTAGCCACCCGCGGGTACTGGGATTGGACACATCCCGGAAGTGGCAGTGAGGGTTCTTATACGCCAAGAACCCCACTCCGGCGGAAGGCGAGCAGCAAGTTGACCTCATCAAGCTGCCCGAGTTCCGGAATGTCCCACCCACTGAGATGAGGAATTGGGGATATCACCCCAGGAAGACCGTGGCAGATGTCAACCGGGCAGACGACCGACTGAAGGATTTGGTCGAGCAAGGACTCCGAAAGGACGACCTGATTGCTACCTGGGTGGAGCGCCGGGTTCTCCCTCTCCAAGAACGAGCGTACAAGATGTGCTTCATGGGTGGAGCCCGTGACTGCACCCGGACGACCACCTTCGAGCTCACCAAGGAGGAGGTGGCGATCTGGGCCAAGTCCATCCTCAGGGCTACGCTTTCGGAGACCTGGTTTTACGGTTTCGCGCCGTATAGCCGAAACAACCCAGCCCCCAAAGCGAGTACCCTTCTTTATGCACTTTGCTGATTTTGTTTCTTGTTTCTTCACACTCTACCGAGTAGGATGTATATTGGATTTTCTCCCTTAGGCCAAGCCCAATATGCTTTGTGTTTGCATGCCACGCCGAGTAGGATTCCTCTGTTAGGACTTAGCTTATTTATGCTTTGTGCTTGCATGCTATACCGAGTAGAACCTCAAACTGTTTCCCTCTTTAGGACTTAGCTTAATATGCTTTGTGTTTGCATGCCAGACCGAGTAGAATCTCCACTCGGTAATCTCGAATATAGTTCATTCCTTATGCTCTGTGCTTGCATCCTTAGGTCATTCCTCACCAAAAAAATAGAGGACAAGGCCGTCCCTGAGCATAACTGGCAGCCGGATAGGACCGAAGACGATGCAGAGGCGTTTGACATCCAGGATACACTCTGCATCCCGCTCGCCGGCCAGGATTGTAAGTCCCGAGTCTCCACGTCAATTCGGGACTGGTCCGATGACGATGAAGGTGACCGAGTCCACTACTGTCTGCCCTTCAATTTAGTCTGCTTTCCTCTCTTACTCGTATTGGCATTTGCCCTTCCTGTTTGCAGATGAGTTGGAGGAGGAAGAGCCAATAGACGCAGCTCGTGTGCATGGCTGCCCCCACCGGAACGAAGAAGAGACCGGGCAACGGAGCAGTGGAACCCCCTGCCGCGAAGAAGAAGAAGACCACCAAGCGCACAACTACAAGCAAGAAGCGCCCTGTCACGGACGGGTAAGTCCAACCGAGAACCTCTATGCTTTGAGTTTGCATTTCCCAGTCTTCTTTGTTCTTTCTCTGTTCTTGTGCTTTGCGTTTGCACTGCTCTCATTATCTCTTTCTCCCTTCTCAGCGATGCCCTTGATGCTGACGCTACCAATGCGCCACCCAAACCGAGTGCACCCAGAGTGTCGTGGATCTCACTGCTGATGAAGGGGAAGATCAGCCAGAGGAGAGGGCCAAGGTGCCCTCTCCTGCTAAGGAAGAGCAAGACCTCGGCGCCAACAACACAGGCACCGAGATGGAGGCTGATCGGGTTCCGGAGGAGCCGGAACCAAACATTGAGCAGCCAACCATGGAGCCACCCACCGAGACGCTGCAGTCTACACCAGAGCCTGTTTCTGAGCCGGAGCAGTCGACACCGGCAGTATGAGAGCAGAGTGAGCGGCAACCAACACCATGTAACATCCAAGTATGAAAACCCTTAGTTGTTTTACTTATTTGTTTAATTTATGCAATGCATCATGGCATCATTCTCATTTTTATTTCTGTTTGCATTGTTTTCATAATAAAATTCAAACTTAATCAAACATTGTTTTCACACTTGTCTGTTACAATCTCTCAAATAAAGATTTGCAATTCCAAAAACATCAATTGCTCCCAATTATTTTCATATTGGATCAACTCTTAAATTGTTGCCTAATCATTCACTTAATTCCACCAATTAGATTCAAATCTTTTCCAAGTTTCAAATCAGTACTTATTTGAAACCATAACAACTCACCAAACTTTTTCCCTATTTAAACCCTTCCAAAACCCTAGGGGAAACCCTAGTGGGAATGGCTTTATTTTCAATATTAAGTATTATTGTAATTTTCAATTAAATTGTTTAATTTTAAAAAACAGCAAGCAAACAATTAGGTTTTTGAAAACAAAAACTACTAATTGGTTGTTTTCAACTAAGGGATTTATCCTAAATTCTACTCCAAACTTTTCTACACACAAAGCCTTTGTTTTGTTCCCAATTGCTCAACTACAAAAAAAAAGCAGTGTACAAAAAAAAAAAAAAAAAGCAGGAGAGGAGAAGCAGCAGCAGCAACCAGCCCAGCCCGTTTATCCCCTCTGGCCCGATAACTCCCTCTCCAACGTCGCTTTCGTCCTCCTTCTGCCTGACGTCACGCGTACGACTCCTCCTCCGTCGTTGATCCTTCTCTGGAGCTCCCGATGGCCGCCGTACAGCTCCCACGACTCCATAAAACCACCGCGGCCTCCTCCCGCCGCCGAAAACCCTAGCTCCACCCTAATTCCTTCCGCCGCAGCCGCCATCGCTTCCACCTCTCGCCTCCAACTCCACCCTCTGTATCTCTGAACCCCGACGCCACCTCTCTGAACCCCGGCCGCGCGCGCCGTCTCCGATGGCGAACGTCGAGGGCTAGGCGCGGGAATTGATAGGCCCCATTTCCCCCTTCATCATCGACACCAGGGTGGGACTTGAGGAGGGCCTTAGCCTCGCCGCCGTCCGCGTTTCTCCGGCGAACCTCTGCAGACTCACGGTGAGCATCCCGACGATCACCTCGCCTGTCTTCCTCTCTGCACACGCACCGAGCGCGCCTAGGTCACCCCCCAGTAGCACCAGCACCCGCGCACTTCACCGCGGTGCTCAGCCGTGCGCAGCTGCAGCACACCGTTGCCGCCGGCGACCACGGGATCGAGCGCTGCCCTGTCGCTACAACTGAAACTGCAGCAGAAATTCAGAGTTAGCGAACACTGAAGCTTAACCTTCCGCGCACCCTTCTCCTGTCACGATTCGATCGCTAGCGCAGCTGGCCAGTCCCCTTGCGCGCGGTGCAGTAGATCTCGGGTTCGAGCCCCGCGGAGCGCAACACCCCTTTTGGCTAATTTTCGCCTCCGCACTGACAGCCCGGACCCGCTGGTCAGTCTCCCTCGCTGCCACGCACACACGCAGTGCCACAGGGCCACCTGACAGCGTGTGGGTAGACCCTGTGCACGGTGACAAAAGTATAACTTGTTTCCTGTTTCTTTTTTTAAATAACAGATTGGAATACAAACTTCAAAATTCAATATCTTGGGTTTTATAATACCAACAAATACAAACTTGATGTCTATTCTGATCCAAATTTTATAAACTTTCCAAATATTCCATTTGTGTTCTGTTTTGAATTTTCAAAATACTTTTAAATTTCAAATTTGAATAATTCAAATGCAAATTGAAATAATTCCTAACTAATTCATACTGTTTTCAAATAATTCAAATAAAATATGTTTTTCACACCTTTTTGAATACTCTATTCAAATATAAATTTTGTTTTCTGGTTTGAACAATTTAAATTGCCTAAACAATTTAAATCTTGTTTAATTCAATTAAAAATTGTTAATATTGTTTAATTCATAATTAAATAATCCTAAGTCCAATTTCAAATTGTGAAACATGTAATCCAACTAAAATTTGATAAACTTTTCAAATATAAAATTTGTAAATTGTTTTGCACACTTTAACTTGATGATAACAACATTTATTTGTGTGCCATATTTAAGTAACAAAAATTCCAAATTTAATAAATGCTTTTCTAAATTGTTAACTATCATTCCAATTGCATTTAATTTTGTTATCTTATTGTACCTCATCATGCATGCATCATACTAAGTCACTCACACCTGATGCTTAGTGATAGAACAATTAATTCAACTCTAGAGCATGGGCTTCCATATGCAACCTTTGCATATGGAATCCATTTAAACTTGTGTCCCATATCAACTAGTTAGTTTGGTGCATCTATTAAACATGACATGCATCATCCAATGTTTGTGCACCTATGCCATGTATTGATTGCCCGTCTTCCTTCGTTGTTGTTTTTGCTTCTTCTCGATTAGACGACGACGTTGGTACCGACGAGCCTTACGACACCACTACTCAGTATCTAGCCCAGTACGAGGCTGAGCTGCCAGGCAAGTTATCACTCACATGAATCATCGAGTTCCTTTCCACACTTGTTGTCGATACTATCCTTTTGTCTACTATTGCTAGCCCTATGTATCGTTGCTTGTTCTCCGAACCTATCACATGATTCCTGAACCAATGATATTGCCTCACCTCCATACCTACAGCCTTTGCTTGTGCCTTAGTATTATCTAGCATGCTTAGGGTTGCTTTTACTCGAGTCTGTTGTCGGTTACTACTTTTACTATCTTATTATTTTTGTACCGGGGCTCGTTATTAATCAATCAATCCTGTTAATTGCTAATGGTAATAATAATTTGATGATAAGGCACCGGCAGGAGGCCCATGAGTGGTTTTGGAGCCTGCTAGTGTCGACCCTAATAGGAAAAGGGTCTTGTCTACTGATCCATGATGAGCGCACTAACCGCATTTGGGAAGCGAGTATGGGCGCCCCCCTCAACTTGACCTGATTCGCATCTCGTCCAAATCGCCTCATTTAGTTCGTGTTTTCCATTTGCCGCATGCATGTTTTTGCGAGCCCAGCGCAGGGTGGAACTTTTGTAGTCGGCATATAGGGGGACACGTTCTTAGAGTGCTATGAGGGTCCATTTTCTTCTGGGCTCGATTAGCCGTGCGCCCAAGGTGCTTTGGGCTTGATGCGAGGAATGGTTGGTTGTGTAGATTACCCCGCTTGGTGGAAGTGCATTTCCATCTGGCGGGTTATTCTTGAGTGTACGGCCAAATTGGTGCAACCCTGCAGGGATAATCTTCTCGAGAAGCCGTGTTTTCCGCGGTTATGGATTACTTGGTGAAAGTACTGGCTAACAAGTACTCAGGACAACTTCAACATAATGATCAATCATGTTTCACCCAATGCTTAATAACCTGACTAGTAATAGGTTATTCACACAATAACTTGATTCACCTTATTACAACTGTGTGAGTTATCCTCGGATTGCTTCTTTGGATAAGGGGCGAGATCCAGGATGGGTTTGGTTGAAGTTATCTTTCAGTTGGTTACAATCCTCGATCTTATCTTCTCTGTTAGCCGGAACTTGTAGTTGTCTTCTGTAGTTGATTAGAGCAGCCAGCAGCAACTTTTATATTACCCCTTTCTTCCGTTGATCCCAAGCATCAATGCTTGTGTTGACGGGTAACTCATTGATGAACTGTGAGTCTTGCTTGCCAGTACTTGGATGTACTGACCCCGTTGGGGCTGTGGTTTACGCAGAGTACGACTACGACTACGATGCTCCCCAGGATGGCTACTTTGTGGAGTTCGACGAGTCTGCAGACGAGTAGTTAGCTGGACCAGGGCAGGATCCAGACCTACGTGGATGGGCTTCGCTTTTCTTGATTTTCTCCGGCTTCTTAAGCCATGGATTTGTCTGTACTCAGACCCTTTGATTGCTTCCGCTGTTGTAATGGATGATATGTTGGGACATGTGTCCTCTGGATGACTGTATTCGATATTTTCTGCCTTAGTGAAGGCCAGTTGCACTTATTTCATTCTTTTGTGTCTTAGAGACAGTTTGTGTTATCATTTCGTTCAAAGCTGTTGACGTACAGTGCGTGTTTGAATATGAAGTACGTCGACAGTAGTGCCTTAGGTTCCTAGCGGATAGTTTACCTCGACGGTGGAAGCAGGGCTTGTGTTGTCGCGCATAAGCGCAGGCCTACCAGGAAGCTGGGACGTGGGAGCAGTTATGCCCCATAATCCAAGCACCTGACTTCCAGTTCGTGCGAGGAGTATCCTCTAGAAACCTTGGGTGCGACAAATGGTATCAGAGCCTGTCTGCCTGTAGGATCCCTTTTTACTGGTCGCAGTTGAGTCTAGAAACTATTTTGTAGCTATATAGGAAAAATGAAACGTGAGAGTAGGAATTCTGCCATTTTTCTTCTTTCCCCACCCACCCACCCTTTTCTGGTAAGGAAGTGAAACGTTGTTTTCTGTTCTCACCTAAACTTTCAAGTTAGGATTTCACGTGTTTTGGGTTCTCTGTAGTACCTCAGGACTTTTGGTCTCGTTTTCCCGATGTTGCTTCGATATCATGTTCTTTTCAACATCCTTTTCGTCCGTTGAACCTTGTTGTTGTTTTCCACATCCTTTTCCTTCTACCGGAGTCTAATCAAAACCTTCCAAATAATCTGCAGATGGGTCTCAGCTACTACCCGCAGGTGGTTCGCATGACTCGCTGTGAGAGCACCGCCGGTTTTCCGGAGTTGCTGAGAGACATGGTTACCTTTCTAGGGTTCCGTTGGGCACCAGAGTACCATGTCTACGAGCACCAGCGAGAGTTTGACCAGACTTGCTACCGGGCTATCGTCTACATTCTGTCGGATGATGGCAGGAGCATTGCACACCAGTACGAGGCAGTAGGGTCCACAGTGGATATGGCAGTGCAGCAGGCAGCGTACGTGAGTATCACCGTTCTCCGTGCTGACTACTGGGGGTTTGATAAGTCCAGTTTTCGTCACATCCCCCGTGGTTACATCACGGCAGCGGGAGTTCACTTCACTGTCCACCGCGACATGGATACCTACGAGACTGATAGCTCCAGGCTCCAGATCACTGCCCAGTTCGCTAGTCACAGTGATGCCGTTGCTTCCGCACTTTCTCAGGAGTTAGCCTCAGTCAGGGAGCAGCTCCACCTTGCTCTCACCCGTCTGGCGACGTACACCACAGACTTTGTTGGAGACGAGCGCTTCGCACGTGTCGTTCAGCCAGCTGGTCTTCCGTTGCCAGATGCTGGAGGTTACGAGCCGATCAGAGGCCCACTTCTCGACCTCGGAGCTGGTTACACAGGGATTCCCCGCTATGGAGCACATGGAGAGGACGCTTTCTACTTCACCACACCGAGAGTTGCTCTCAGAGCAGTTCCTATCTACATGGATCGTCGTGATACCTACTTCCGTGGGATTCCTCCTCACCGTATCTCTCGTCGTACTACTCACCGCCGTCCTGCGTGATGAGCATGGGAGTACCGTTGTATCCATTACTAGCTGTGTCTAGTTTATCCTTTCGTTTTCGAACCATGTATTGGTCTGTTGGATATTCTGATGTATTTGAACATGTGATGATGTACCTGTTGGTTATCTATTCATGCGTCGGAATAATCTATCTTTCGGTTACCAAGTCTATCCTTTTCTGTTGTTGTGCTAAAATGAATTTCTGTTCAGGATGCCTCCAACCAGGAACAACCCGCCTCCGCCACCACCAATGGGGGAACTGTTGGCTCAGATGACCCAAGTGGTGACACAGATGGCCCAGTTCCAGGCTAACCAGCAACACAACCAGAATGCTCCAAGGGTCACCATCAAGGACTTCCTCAGCTTGGGCCCAAAAGCTTTCGTGGCAACACGTGAGCCCCTGGATGCTGATGACTGGATCCGTGACGTAGGAAGAGCTCTGGAGATAGCTCATGTTGCTGAAGAGGATAAGGTCAAGTACGCCACCTACCTACTGAAGGGTCAGGCAGCTACTTGGTGGGAGAACTACCAGGCCATGAGAGCTGGCTTTCCTATCAACTGGGGATGTTTCAAGGATGCCTTCCTGAAGCACCACATCCCGGATGGTCTCATGGAAAAGATGCGTGAGGAATTCTGCTCTCTCAGACAGGGCAAGCTGGACGTTCTCGGCTACCAGAACGAGTTCAATCGTCTCGCTCGGTACGCTGGTGACGAAGTGTCCACCGAAGCCAAGAAGATGGCAAGGTTCCGCCGAGGTTTTAACCCGGAACTGAAGTACGCTCTCACCAACATCAAGTGCAAGGACTTTGTGGAGCTTGTGAACACCGCGCTCAATGAGGAGAATGGGCGCAAGGCGTTCGAGGAGTCGCGCAAGCACTCGCGTGAGGGTGGTTCCTCCTCCAACATGACCACCCCTCCGCAGAAGCGCCGCATCTGGGTGCCAAATGGTGCTGTCACTCGGGCTCCAAATGCCCAAGCTTCTCCAGGATTTGGTCCCCGCCCACCCAACCCATCTCAGATGCAGGGTCAGAGGTTCCCGATGGGGCAGCCAAGGCCGGGTCCTTCTCGTATCGTCACTTGCTACAAGTGCAAGGATACTGGACATTATGCTGATAAGTGCACTCAGAAGCAGCTACCCCTACCTCCTCGCCCCAACACCAACCAGGCTATGGTTCGTGCTCCTCCGGCTAAAGCCTTCAACTCCAACAATAGGCCTGTCGGGAGGAACGCGAGGGTGAACCATATCAAGGCCGACAAAGCCGAGGAAGCTGCTGACGTCGTTCTCGGTATATTACCCGTAAACTCTATTCCAGCTAAAGTGTTGTTTGATACTGGAGCATCGCATTCATTTGTGTCAAAGATTTTTGCAAAAGCATACAACCTAGTTCTGGTTCCGCTAAGCAATCAAATGACTGTTCACTCGCCGGGACCGCAAATGTTGACTTCCAAGATAAGCATGGACAATGAGATCCTAATTGGAGGTCGTGTATTCCTTGCTTCACTCATGTTGCTGGGAAATTCTGACATTGATGTCATTCTGGGTATGGATTGGTTGAAGACCCACAAAGCAAAAATTGACTGTGCTCGAAAGTCAATAACTCTCTCCCACACTTCAGGCCAGATAGTCTATTCTCCATATGGATCAACTTCTGTTCAGCTGTTCAGCCTCGATGCCAAACCCCTTCCTGCAATTGAAAATGTTCCGGTGGTTTGTGAATTCCCTGACGTCTTTCCAGAAGAGTTGCCAGGGATGCCCCCGGACAGAGCAGTTGAGTTCGTGATCGAGCTTGAGCCAGGTACTGCTCCAATCTCTAAGCATCCATACAAGATAGCTCCTCCTGAACTGAAATTGTTGAAGGAGCAAATCGATATGTATATGGACAAAGGTTTCATTCAACCTAGTTCCTCCGCTTGGGGTTGCCCAACTCTGTTTGTTGCCAAGAAGGATCAAACAAAAAGACTCGTGGTTGACTATCGTCCTCTCAACGAGAAAACCATCAAGAACAAGTATCCACTTCCTCGTATCGATGATCTTTTTGATCAACTTGCTGGAGCCTCAATATTCTCAAAGTTGGACTTGAGGATGGGTTACCATCAGATAAAGATCAGAAAGGAAGATATTCCTAAGACAGCTTTCACCACTCGTTACGGTCTATATGAGTACACCGTCATGTCCTTTGGTCTCACCAATGCACCGGCAACGTTCTCAAGACTCATGAATTCTGTCTTCCATGAATACCTCGACAAGTTCGTTGTGGTATATCTTGATGACATTCTAGTCTATTCCAAATCCGAGGAAGAGCATGGAGAACACCTTCGTCTCACTCTCATGAAACTTCGCGAGCATCGTCTGTATGCCAAGTTTTCCAAATGTGAGTTCTGGATTCCAGAAGTTGCATATCTTGGTCATATCATCTCTGCCAAAGGCATTGCCATTGATCCTGAAAAGGTTAAGGCAATTGTTGATTGGAAACCCCCTAAGACGGTGAAGCAAGTTAGAAGCTTTCTTGGCTTGGCTAGCTATTGCCGACGTTTCGTCCAAAACTTTTCCAAGATTGCTAAACCTCTCACTGATCTCACAAAGAAGGACAAAAAGTTCGTTTGGACTCCACAATGTGATGAGAGTTTCAACCTCCTGAAGACTAAACTCACTTCCACACCTGTTCTAGTTGGCCCCGACACTACCAAACCTTTCCAGATATTCTGTGATGCATCTCTCCAAGGCCTAGGAGCAGTTCTTATGCAAGAACGTCAAGTTGTGGCTTATGCTTCACGTCAGTTGAACCCACATGAGCAAAACTATCCCACTCATGATCTTGAACTTGCAGCAGTTGTGTTTGCCCTCAAGAAATGGAGACAATACTTGTTGGGTAACAAAACTGAAATCTTTTCCGATCACAAGAGTCTGAAATACATCTTCACTCAGCCAGATCTGAACCTCAGGCAAAGGAGATGGATTGAGAAGATTAAAGACTTTGATCTCACCATTTCTTACACTCCAGGCAAGGCTAATGTTATGGCCGATGCTCTCAGTCGCAAGTCCTATTGCAATAATCTCATGATCATGGAAAGCCAACCTCCACTTCATGAGGAATTCCAGAAGCTGAACCTTGGTCTTGTTCCTGAAGGATACCTTGCTAGCTTGACAGCCAGCCCAACTCTCGAGGACAAGATTCGTTCTGAACAACTTCATGATAATGAAATCAAGAAGATTGTGGATCACATCAAGGAGGGCAATGATAAGTTCAAGTCCTTCTCAATTGATGACAAGGGAACTGTGTTCTTCGAAGGACGCATTGCAGTCCCTCAGATTCAAAGTCTCAAGGATATCATTCTCAAGGAGGCTCATGAAACTCCTCTATCCATTCACCCTGGAAGTACAAAGATGTACCAGGATCTCAAGACTCTGTATTGGTGGTCTGGCATGAAACGTGAAATTGCACAATACGTTTCTGAATGCGACGTTTGTCAACGTGTTAAGGCAGTCCATCAGAAGACAGCAGGTCTACTCCAACCTCTGAAAATTCCTGAGTGGAAGTGGGACATGATTGAAATGGACTTCGTTACTGGGTTTCCAAAGTCCAAAAAGGGCAACGATGCAATCTTCGTTGTTATTGATCGTCTCACTAAGGTTGCTCACTTGTATGCTGTAAAGGAAACTATCTCAGCTAGCCAGTTAGCAGAGCTCTACACAGCAAAGGTTGTTCCCCTTCATGGTGTTCCATTGGAAATAAGCTCAGATCGTGGAAGTATCTTCACTTCTCATTTCTGGAAAAGCTTTCAAGAAGCATTGGGCACTAAACTTCTGTTCAGCACAGCTTATCACCCTCAGTCTCAGGGGCAAGTCGAAAGAGTCAATCAGATTCTCGAGGATATGCTCAGAGCATGTGGTCTCTCCTTTGGCATGAAATGGGAGGATTGCCTTCCATATGCTGAATTCTCCTACAACAACAGCTACCAGGCAAGCCTAGGCATGGCACCGTTTGAGGCACTGTATGGTCGCAGATGCAGGAGTCCAATCAATTGGTCTGGAGCTGGTGAACGTTCACTTTTAGGCCCTGACATTGTTAAGGAAGCCGAGGAGAAAGTTCGTATCATTCGTGACAATCTCAGGATTGCTCAATCTCGTCAGAAGAGCTATTATGATAGCAAGCACAGGGATATGGTCTATGCACCTGGTGATAAGGCATATCTCCGTGTAACTCCCCTCAGAGGCACTCATCGTTTTGGTGTGAAAGGAAAGCTTGCACCAAGATACATTGGCCCTTTCAACATCCTCTCAAGACGTGCAGAGAATGCCTATCGTCTCGAGCTTCCAGAAAAACTATCCAAAGTGCACGATGTGTTCCACGTGTCACAGCTCAAGAAGTGTTTCAAAGATCCAGATCGTGCAGTTGATCATGATTCCATTGAGCTGCAAGATGATCTATCTTATGAGGAGCACCCTATTCGTATTCTCGATGAGACCGAGCGTAAGACTCGCAACAAGAGCACCAAGTTCTTGAAAGTCCAATGGTCGCATCATTCTGATAAAGAGGCAACGTGGGAGACCGAAGAGGATCTTCGCAAGAAGTATCCGGACCTGTTCATTTCTCAGTAGGGAATCTCGGGGCGCGATTCCTTCAAGGGGGGGCGTTTTGTAACATCCAAGTATGAAAACCCTTAGTTGTTTTACTTATTTGTTTAATTTATGCAATGCATCATGGCATCATTCTCATTTTTATTTCTGTTTGCATTGTTTTCATAATAAAATTCAAACTTAATCAAACATTGTTTTCACACTTGTCTGTTACAATCTCTCAAATAAAGATTTGCAATTCCAAAAACATCAATTGCTCCCAATTATTTTCATATTGGATCAACTCTTAAATTGTTGCCTCAAATCATTCACTTAATTCCACCAATTAGATTCAAATCTTTTCCAAGTTTCAAATCAGTACTTATTTGAAACCATAACAACTCACCAAACTTTTTCCCTATTTAAACCCTTCCAAAACCCTAGGGGAAACCCTAGTGGGAATGGCTTTATTTTCAATATTAAGTATTATTGTAATTTTCAATTAAATTGTTTAATTTTAAAAAACAGCAAGCAAACAATTAGGTTTTTGAAAACAAAAACTACTAATTGGTTGTTTTCAACTAAGGGATTTATCCTAAATTCTACTCCAAACTTTTCTACACACAAAGCCTTTGTTTTGTTCCCAATTGCTCAACTACAAAAAAAAAAGCAGTGTACAAAAAAAAAAAAAAAGCAGGAGAGGAGAAGCAGCAGCAGCAACCAGCCCAGCCCGTTTATCCCCTCTGGCCCGATAACTCCCTCTCCAACGTCGCTTTCGTCCTCCTTCTGCCTGACGTCACGCGTACGACTCCTCCTCCGTCGTTGATCCTTCTCTGGAGCTCCCGATGGCCGCCGTACAGCTCCCACGACTCCATAAAACCACCGCGGCCTCCTCCCGCCGCCGAAAACCCTAGCTCCACCCTAATTCCTTCCGCCGCAGCCGCCATCGCTTCCACCTCTCGCCTCCAACTCCACCCTCTGTATCTCTGAACCCCGACGCCACCTCTCTGAACCCCGGCCGCGCGCGCCGTCTCCGATGGCGAACGTCGAGGGCTAGGCGCGGGAATTGATAGGCCCCATTTCCCCCTTCATCATCGACACCAGGGTGGGACTTGAGGAGGGCCTTAGCCTCGCCGCCGTCCGCGTTTCTCCGGCGAACCTCTGCAGACTCACGGTGAGCATCCTGACGATCACCTCGCCTGTCTTCCTCTCTGCACACGCACCGAGCGCGCCTAGGTCACCCCCCAGTAGCACCAGCACCCGCGCACTTCACCGCGGTGCTCAGCCGTGCGCAGCTGCAGCACACCGTTGCCGCCGGCGACCACGGGATCGAGCGCTGCCCTGTCGCTGCAACTGAAACTGCAGCAGAAATTCAGAGTTAGCGAACACTGAAGCTTAACCTTCCGCGCACCCTTCTCCTGTCACGATTCGATCGCTAGCGCAGCTGGCCAGTCCCCTTGCGCGCGGTGCAGTAGATCTCGGGTTCGAGCCCCGCGGAGCGCAACACCCCTTTTGGCTAATTTTCGCCTCCACACTGACAGCCCGGACCCGCTGGTCAGTCTCCCTCGCTGCCACGCACACACGCAGTGCCACAGGGCCACCTGACAGCGTGTGGGTAGACCCTGTGCACGGTGACAAAAGTATAACTTGTTTCCTGTTTCTTTTTTTAAATAACAGATTGGAATACAAACTTCAAAATTCAATATCTTGGGTTTTATAATACCAACAAATACAAACTTGATGTCTATTCTGATCCAAATTTTATAAACTTTCCAAATATTCCATTTGTGTTCTGTTTTGAATTTTCAAAATACTTTTAAATTTCAAATTTGAATAATTCAAATGCAAATTGAAATAATTCATAACTAATTCATACTGTTTTCAAATAATTCAAATAAAATATGTTTTTCACACCTTTTTGAATACTCTATTCAAATATAAATTTTGTTTTCTGGTTTGAACAATTTAAATTGCCTAAACAATTTAAATCTTGTTTAATTCAATTAAAAATTGTTAATATTGTTTAATTCATAATTAAATAATCCTAAGTCCAATTTCAAATTGTGAAACATGTAATCCAACTAAAATTTGATAAACTTTTCAAATATAAAATTTGTAAATTGGTTTGCACACTTTAACTTGATGATAACAACATTTATTTGTGTGCCATATTTAAGTAACAAAAATTCCAAATTTAATAAATGCTTTTCTAAATTGTTAACTATCATTCCAATTGCATTTAATTTTGTTATCTTATTGTACCTCATCATGCATGCATCATACTAAGTCACTCACACCTGATGCTTAGTGATAGAACAATTAATTCAACTCTAGAGCATGGGCTTCCATATGCAACCTTTGCATATGGAATCCATTTAAACTTGTGTCCCATATCAACTAGTTAGTTTGGTGCATCTATTAAACATGACATGCATCATCCAATGTTTGTGCACCTATGCCATGTATTGATTGCCCGTCTTCCTTCGTTGTTGTTTTTGCTTCTTCTCGATTAGACGACGACGTTGGTACCGACGAGCCTTACGACACCACTACTCAGGATCTAGCCCAGTACGAGGCTGAGCTGCCAGGCAAGTTATCACTCACATGAATCATCGAGTTCCTTTCCACACTTGTTGTCGATACTATCCTTTTGTCTACTATTGCTAGCCCTATGTATCGTTGCTTGTTCTCCGAACCTATCACATGATTCCTGAACCAATGATATTGCCTCACCTCCATACCTACAGCCTTTGCTTGTGCCTTAGTATTATCTAGCATGCTTAGGGTTGCTTTTACTCGAGTCTGTTGTCGGTTACTACTTTTACTATCTTATTATTTTTGTACCGGGGCTCGTTATTAATCAATCAATCCTGTTAATTGCTAATGGTAATAATAATTTGATGATAAGGCACCGGCAGGAGGCCCATGAGTGGTTTTGGAGCCTGCTAGTGTCGACCCTAATAGGAAAAGGGTCTTGTCTACTGATCCATGATGAGCGCACTAACCGCATTTGGGAAGCGAGTATGGGCGCCCCCCTCAACTTGACCTGATTCGCATCTCGTCCAAATCGCCTCATTTAGTTCGTGTTTTCCATTTGCCGCATGCATGTTTTTGCGAGCCCAGCGCAGGGTGGAACTTTTGTAGTCGGCATATAGGGGGACACGTTCTTAGAGTGCTATGAGGGTCCATTTTCTTCTGGGCTCGATTAGCCGTGCGCCCAAGGTGCTTTGGGCTTGATGCGAGGAATGGTTGGTTGTGTAGATTACCCCGCTTGGTGGAAGTGCATTTCCATCTGGCGGGTTATTCTTGAGTGTACGGCCAAATTGGTGCAACCCTGCAGGGATAATCTTCTCGAGAAGCCGTGTTTTCCGCGGTTATGGATTACTTGGTGAAAGTACTGGCTAACAAGTACTCAGGACAACTTCAACATAATGATCAATCATGTTTCACCCAATGCTTAATAACCTGACTAGTAATAGGTTATTCACACAATAACTTGATTCACCTTATTACAACTGTGTGAGTTATCCTCGGATTGCTTCTTTGGATAAGGGGCGAGATCCAGGATGGGTTTGGTTGAAGTTATCTTTCAGTTGGTTACAATCCTCGATCTTATCTTTTCTGTTAGCCGGAACTTGTAGTTGTCTTCTGTAGTTGATTAGAGCAGCCAGCAGCAACTTTTATATTACCCCTTTCTTCCGTTGATCCCAAGCATCAATGCTTGTGTTGACGGGTAACTCATTGATGAACTGTGAGTCTTGCTTGCCAGTACTTGGATGTACTGACCCCGTTGGGGCTGTGGTTTACGCAGAGTACGACTACGACTACGATGCTCCCCAGGATGGCTACTTTGTGGAGTTCGACGAGTCTGCAGACGAGTAGTTAGCTGGACCAGGGCAGGATCCAGACCTACGTGGATGGGCTTCGCTTTTCTTGATTTTCTCCGGCTTCTTAAGCCATGGATTTGTCTGTACTCAGACCCTTTGATTGCTTCCGCTGTTGTAATGGATGATATGTTGGGACATGTGTCCTCTGGATGACTGTATTCGATATTTTCTGCCTTAGTGAAGGCCAGTTCCACTTATTTCATTCTTTTGTGTCTTAGAGACAGTTTGTGTTATCATTTCGTTCAAAGCTGTTGACGTACAGTGCGTGTTTGAATATGAAGTACGTCGACAGTAGTGCCTTAGGTTCCTAGCGGATAGTTTACCTCGACGGTGGAAGCAGGGCTTGTGTTGTCGCGCATAAGCGCAGGCCTACCAGGAAGCTGGGACGTGGGAGCAGTTATGCCCCATAATCCAAGCACCTGACTTCCAGTTCGTGCGAGGAGTATCCTCTAGAAACCTTGGGTGCGACACACCATCAGCACCTCAACCAACTCCGCAGCAGCAACCCCCAAAACCTGCCGTCGAGAGGCAGTGAACACCGCCAACAGCAACACCAACTCCGCAGTAGCAACCTCTGAACCTGCCACCAAGAAGCAGCCAACGCCGACAGCAGCAACGCCGACTCCGCAGCAGCAGCTACCTAAAGAGCAACCCAAGCAAGCTGCAGGGCAAGCCGGACAGCAGCCGCCCGAGAAGCGGCAGGCTGGGCAGCAGCAGCCGCCCGAGAAGCCGTGGCAAGCACGATCTGCCGAGTACCCGCTGTCAGGTGCTAAGGAAACCGGGCAGCCACAACAGTAGCAGCCCCCAGCCAAGAAAACAGAGTGGCCACTTAACAAACCCAAACTGCTCAGGCCCCTGGACTTTGCAGTCCGGAGTGGCCTTATTACTCGCAGCACCAAGTTGGTGCAGCATAAAATTCAGTTCGCATCCAAGGACCAACAAGCTCCAGGAGCAGGAATTAGTGGAACCGTTGCCCCGGTGAGCTTCCCTGATCACTGGCGCGAACTGCAGGAGGAGAATAAGCAGCAACAGGCGCGAGAGGCCAAGTGGCACGAGCAGCTGAAGAGGAGGAAGAAACTCGCCGCCTCCGGATCCAAGGGCAAGGAGGGCACTCTAACCATCCAATCTGCTGCCCCAATAATGGAGCTTGCCCACGAGCTCCGACAAGACATGGGGACTATCCTAGACCTGATAGGCCATATCGAGTCAGACTGGGATAGCACGAAGTTCGTCCGTCCAGAATGGGACGGCACGCGACTTAGTAGCCTGGACAACTATCGCCAGGCCTGGAACAAAGCAGATGCTGGCCCTGTCTCGATGGTGGTAGCCGCATCCAGCATCACTTTAGCGCACAAAATGTATTGTCTGCGCAAAGCTGCTGAAGATGCCGAGAACACCAACCGAGTAAGTATCTTTCTTCACTGTCCAGATTTCTGAGTTGCAAACTTTTTCATTTTTCTTCTATCTCTTTTCTTATCTACTAGCCAGTCCCCGAGATTTGGGCCGAGTAGGCAAGACTCTACCGAGTTGTAGTCTACTCGGGCCGAGTCTTCCCACTCATACCCTCTCCATTTTCTTCTTCAGGAATGCACTCTAACCCGCACCAAACTGTTCCGCCAACTTCTCTGGTCTCACCGGGCTGTCAAGGCGAAGAACCGGGCACTTGAGGAGGAGAAGGGCGAAAGAGGTAACCTCTATCCTCACCGAGTTACCGCTTGTGCTTTACCTGCATCAGTTTTCTAACTCGGTTCCTACTTCCCAACTTGCAGCTATCCTGGATCAAGCTATCATGGATGCTACCACCAAGATCTCCTATCTAGAGAGTAAGTGCCAACACTTTGGTTTATGCGTTTTGTGTTTACACCCACTTTTCATCTCTGCTCACTTTCTGCTTCTCTGTAGGTGAGTATAGAGCTCTTGCTGACAAGCACCAGGACTGCGAGGTTATGGCTGCATCTGCGCAAATCAAGATCTCTTCTCTGGAGGGTAAGTCATTTTGCACCTTCTCTTCTCCGGCTTCCGCCTTCTTCTTCCTTACTAACCGGGTTCATTTCTTCGTAGATGAGCGCAAAACTTTCCTCGAGCAACACCAACAGTGTGTCACCCCAGCCAAGGTGCAGCAACAAGTTCAGGCCAGGGAGGCCTAGCTGGAGAGGGACCTTACTGCCGAGAAGGAGGAGGTGTGCAAACTTAAGCGCGAACTCGCTGAAGCCCACAAGTCGGCGTTGCAGGCAGAGACTGTTAAGAACGAAGCGCTGGACCGAGTTGCAGTCGAGAAGTTGGCTCTGGAGAGGGAGATTGAATCCCCTCGGATCCGGAACAATGATCTTGACACCATGTTGGTTAGCTCTCGAAGCCTGCTGGATAAGGAGCGTGTTCTCTCAGAAGGATGGTCTGGCCGACTTAAGGCCCTTGTCACTGACCTGCGCTGTAAGTTACTGTTCCTCTCTGTCTTATTCTATCCGGTTTCTTCCACTTGGTTTTTCTTCTTCAGTTCTTCTTATCTGTTTTTCTTGACTCCACCCAGCTTCACCTCTCTCAGGGACCTTCCCGGACCTCAATACCACCGCTGAGGAAGCTGTAGCCAAGGCCAGGAAGCAGCGGCAGGATCTCGGCTATGATATGACCAACTCGGACTTCATCGACGATCAAATTGAGAACATCAAGACCCGAGTTCATCTTCTTAAGGTCCTGGGTACCACTCTAGTGTCCACTGGGATGCGCCTCCACAAACTCTTCTGGCCTGACACTGAGCTCCCGACTACCATCAACCAGCTGGCCTCCAAACTGGACTATCTCAAGGAAGAGATGAAGAAATGGCGCGCCTCAGCAGCCCGAGCTGGCGCAGATGAAGCACTCCATTTCGTGCTATCTTGGTACGAGAATCTAGATCTCGAGAAGCTCAAGCATCTCCGAAACAAGTCCAAGTGGACCCTCCAAGACGAGTACATCCAGCGCCGCAAGGAGACCGCCTACCGGATTGCCTCATACGTCGACACCGCCGAGTTCATCGACGGCCCCATGGAGCCGGACACGAACGTGGAAGATGATGAGGACGGTGATCAAGGCAATGACAGGAACCCAGGTGATGAAGAGGAGGAGCAGGATGCCGCTGGCAACGAAGGAGCCGAACAGGACGCCGCTGGGAAGGAGGCCGAGATGGAGGGTGACCAGGACACAACCGAGCCAGGAGCTGGCTCCGAAGCGGTCCGGACCGACCCGCCGTCCAGTGCCCCCTACGGAGCTGTGACCACCGAGATGGTGATCGCTACACCTGCTCCCGAGTTGGGCGCTACGGGGACCGCAGCCGAGGACATCGCATCCGGGTCCGCTCCTCTGACCTCAACTGCTGCTCCCGAGCCCGTCTCCGCGCTCACCTTCGAGTCTTCGGATCTGTCCAGCGCGGAAGCTAACTCCACTCCCTCGAACATATCCTACGTTCTTGTTCTTGTTGTAACTCCAAACTTTTTATCAGATCCCCGGTATGCCGGGTGCAGATGTATCCAACAATTTTATTGTTTCAAGTACTACTCTGCTTTAGTAAGTTTCTTAGCAAGACTGGCTCAATGCCGGATTGCGTTAAATGCAAGTCCCCGAGCTGCTTTTCTTATTAACCCAATTCTTTTTTCTTTGCTCTTACCTGCCACTTGTGGCTTTTTGGTAGTCGAGTCACAAGATTTCCAAAACCGAGTTTCTAATACTTAACCACTTTGAGATTTGAACTTAACACTGCCCAACACTTAGCCGAAAACACAGAAGGAAAAAACGCTCTACTCAGTTGATACACTCCTCTTTTCCTTAGCAATTTTTTGTGTGTTTATTGACCTTTGCCTTGTTCTCTTGCTTTCCATGAAGCCGGGTTGCGGACAGCAGCAAAGTCGAAGAGTTGGCCCTTAGGTTTAAACACCTTACTAGACATGTGCGTGAAATTTCGAGTAGACCAACCGAGTAAACAAAGTAAATACAGTAAATAACACAGAGCAAGATTGGCCCTGGCAGTCCCCGAGTTCAACTTCAGAGTGCCGACTTGGAATTTAACTCGGTTTACAATGTTTGTTCAGGAATGAAAACGGCGGAGTAGAGCTACATTCCAGGGATGCTTGGATTCATCTCTGGATTTATCCGCCCTGTTCTTGTGCGGTGCCTGTGCGTCGATGAGATAATAGGCATCATTGTGCAGAGCCTTGCTCACAATGAAAGGACCTTCCCATGGAGGAGAAATGTTGTGCATCCCGCCTATGCGTTGCACAAGCCTCAGCACCAAGTCTCCTTCTCGGAAAACCCTTGGGTTTACTTTCCGGCTAAGATAGCGTCTCAGATTCTGTTGATATACAGCTAAGCGCGACAGAGTTAACTCTCTTGCTTCTTCGAGCAGATCAACATCATATTCTCGGGTTTCTCTTGCCTCTGCCTCAGTATAGAGGGTTACTCTGGGTGAGTCATGCTCAAGGTCAGCGGTCAACACGGCCTCTACTCCATATAGCAGGAAGAATGGTGTGTATCCGGTTGATCGGTTAGGGGTAGTCCTTAGACTCCACAACACCATCGGCAACTCGTCCAGCCAACAACTAGGGGTTCGCTGTAATGGCTAAATTAGCCTTGGCTTTATTACAGATAGTACCATGCCATTTGCTCTTTCAACTTGCCCATTGGGCGCCGGATAGGCGACTGATGCAATGTCTACCCGGATCCGCTTCTCCTTACAGAATCGAGCAAAAGCTCCTTCAGCAAAGTTTGTCCCATTATCCGAGATTATGCCATGCGGGTAGCTGGACCTCAGAATGATATCCTTCAAGAAGCTTACTGCTGTGTTTCCATCACACTTCCGGATTGGCTTCACTTCAATCCATTTGGTGAACTTATCAACCATGACCAAGATGTGAGTCATATTGCCCCGAGCTGGCTTGAAAGGACCCACCATATCCAAGCACCAAACAGCAAACGGCCAAGTGATGGGAATTGTCTTCAACTCGGAAGCTGGCATGTGGATCTTGCTTGCATACCTCTAGCACCCATTGCACTTCCTCACCAGATCTTCTGCTTGTTGTAAGGCAGTGAGCCAAAAGAATCCATGCCGGAATGCTTTCTTGTCCAAGGCCCGAGATGAGGCATGGTGCCCACATTCTCGTTGGTGTATCTCTCTAAGAATCTCCTCTCCTTCCTCTGGCTCAACACATCGTTGGAGTACACTAGTAACACTTATCTTGTGTATGTCACGACCCCGGACCCAGAGATATACATACTGTTATGTGCTCCTAGCCATGGACTCACAAGGGCTTCAGGGTTACCAGCCCCGGCCGCAACAAACAACGGCAGGCAGACTGGATTCATCGGCACGTAGTCCGGATCCCCAGTCTACTACTCCTTGTATCCATGCTAGTCATAACCAACTATGCATATCAAAGCGTCCACGAATCGAATGAAACTGAAGGAAACGGGACCAAGGCTATACAGGATGCTATGTGTCCAGAAAGTGCAACAACAATCGAGGGTTACTGGGGTTACCTCGCCCCAGGCCGATCAAATCGACAGGCGGGCTCGGACATGGATCATCGGCTCCACAACCCCTCGACTGCGACAACTATGCAGGCATAGCCAAAACTGTATAACAATGAGCTCGAAACCAACAACCGATCAAAGCAGTACTCTAAACATGAAACTTGTATTAACAGATGTTACTAGAGTATAGCTTACAAGCAGAGGTCACATGACCCAACA
The DNA here is from genome assembly GCA_028641055.1 of Alopecurus myosuroides. Classification (NCBI taxonomy): domain Eukaryota; kingdom Viridiplantae; phylum Streptophyta; class Magnoliopsida; order Poales; family Poaceae; genus Alopecurus; species Alopecurus myosuroides. The sequence goes on along the minus strand of CM054062.1, from coordinate 59,871,475 downwards.
TTACATCAGACAACGGAAGGCAAATTATGTTGCTAATCAACAAGAACCAAAAAGGCCTAAGAGGCCGCAACATAAGGCGACGTCCCAGCCCGTAGATTCCAGGCTGCTACCTGGGAACCCCAAACTACTCGTCGATGTCCACGTTGAATCACCACCGATGGATTTCTTCTCCTGGACCAAAATTAAGCAAACCTGAGTACGGGAGGTACTCAACAAGACTTAGTTAACCTATTATATATCTGCTAACTTCTGAAAGGGTTTTATGAAGGCTGTTTTGCGTAAAGCAATCTTTGTTTTTGAAATCGAGGAAGAATAGCACGTCTCATAGAATGTTTTCAAAACAGATGAGAAAGCTACTAAACTACTGAGATCATCATCTCCTTGTATTCCACCAAGTCTTTCTCATTCCCACACTAACTCATGCTACAAGGATCACCCCTCCCGGCATCTCCGGGGAGACACCCTTCAATCATGGTTAACAAGTTTTAGTCATTCCGTTGAAGTTATCTATGATCACAGAATCCGTTGCCAAGTCGTCCGTAACCGTGGACACGGCTTCTCGAGGAGATTTATCCCTGCAGGGGGTACACTTTACCCACACGTACCATCCGACTCTTAACGCCACATGTACGCTCGTCCATGGAGCGCGGCAGAGGGTGGCTGGCCACGACCTTTACCTTGCTCGACCCTATCCATGAGTCAACCCAAACAGGGCCACCCCGTCAACAGGGAGTTGGCCACCTCCTGACGGCACCTGTTCTGTGAGTCGGGAACAAGATCCGTGTACGTCCATCACTTGTCCCGGTCACGCCCTAAGTTTTGTCCAAATCGTTTTCTGACTCACACGCAGATGGAAAGATCAAACTACGTGACTCATGGACGTGGCCAAACAAGTTAGTTGGTCGAGCGCGGTCTGTTAGGCCCCGCGTGTGGTTGCACGCTCAGTCTTGGCTTCGAAGGCGAGAACTCGCTCCTAGGGGCATGAACAGGACAAAACGCCACAACCCATTGTGGCCTCACATCCATGCCAGTGTTTAGTCAAGTTATGAAATATAATACAAATCATAACAACATGACATAATAGATTCACGTATTGACCAGATTCATCAACCGGATGGATCAGATCACAACTAGGCATGGCTAAGCAAGACTCACAGGGTTTAGCGGAGCGCGCACAAACAAACCTATAGCTGCTAGGAGCAGTGGAACAGGATATCTAGGTTATGCAGTATATAGGGGAACTCTATCTACTGACATCAAATAGTTTAGAACCGAATGCAAAGTACGAGATTCAAATCACTTTGAAAACCATATATGAGCAGATAAGAGGTTATGCTTGCCTTGGTTATAAGAAAACCAGATAAAGTCTTCAGGAATAAGTGCTTGACTTGTCGGTTAGGATCAAGTATTCACCATTGGATTGCTGGCCTTCTCTTCGGAGTCACGTTCTACCGAGGGGGAAACAACACCGAAAGAGAAAAACAACAATCAAACATGGCATCGATGCAAGGCGCAACATGTATGCATGAGCAGGTTAATGCACTGAAATGAAGCCCTAGACATGCTCATTGGGTTGCTAGGGTTCGTATGTCAGTTCGGCATTTTTACTGAATTTATCCCGAAATAGACCCCGGAGGGGGGTTTCGGGTGATTATGGAGGTGAGTACAATTTTAGTTGCCCAAATGGGTTTGAAAACACCATAACTAGGTTGCATTTGTCATTTTGAGCATTTTGGTATATAACTTTTAATTTTCTAATTTTCTTGAATAAAAACTTATTTTTCTATTTTTAAATGATTAAGCAGCATTAAATAAAGCCATTTTTTGGACTTTCTCAAACATATATGAAAATGACATATTCCTGTAGAGTTTATTTTTCTGATCAAATTGGTACCTCACATTTATTTTTCTGATAAACATAATGAAGGTTATTCATATTCTCTTTTTAGAACATTTTCTGAAATTTAAATAAACAGAGGGGGTCCACGTGTCACTGTGACAGTGTAAAAAACTTCCTGTTTATTTTTCAAAAAGAAAAAATGACGAGAGTGGCCCATGCTGACGTCACCATGACGTCACCATGACGTCAGCAATGTCCAGGCCGGAGGTTGCTGTGGATGGAATCGATCGATTCACGATCGTTTCTTTCCAAACCACACGGGCGTTCGGTAGTGCTGTTCGTGAGGAACCAAGGGGTGGCGGTGCCGCTGGTTGGGGTTCACCGGAACGGCCACGGCGTCCGGCGGCGCGGCGGAGGTTGGCGGTGCACGACGACAGCGATTTTCAGAGGGATAGAGGGCAAGCCGAGGGCACCGCGAGGTGTTGTGACTCACCGCGGGTGTATTGGAGAGCTCGGGGTGGCCGGAGAGAGCTCAACGGCGGCGAAATCGGCGAGGAGCACGGCGGCCGGAGGTGAGGTAGCCGTCCCGATTCCGTCGGCATGGGGCATCCCTCCTCCTGTACTTGCTCGAGGGGAGGGAGTGGACGATGGCGGAGCTTGTGGAATCCTCGAATCGTCGAATCGTGGCCGGGAACGACGGCGGCGAGCGACGGCCGGAGGGCTAGGGTTTGGTCTTCGAGCGTGCATTACAGAGAACGAGAGGGAGGGCTTCAGGGGCCGAGTGAACAGAGGAGGTCTTGGACGCCTCCTGGTCCTCCTTATCCGCACGGAGAAGCAGGACGTGGCGAGGGTGCCGTCGGCGGGCTTCCGTCCTTCTGTCCGGAGGAGGGAGAAGACAAAGGACGTTTTGCAAAAAAAACCCCCAGAATCTTTAAGAAATCACTGAAAGGTCCTTTTCTCTTTAAAAGTTGAGAAGAAAACAAGGTTTTGAGGACCTTTTTGCAAAGGAAAAATTTGGCAAAAATACTTTTTGAAAAGCTCACAAAAATTCCAACAAAACCATCTCTTGGGTTGGTGTATTTGAATTATTTTTCAATACAAAATTTTGAAACCCAAATTAAGTACTTTTTGTGGAATTTCATAAACCATTTAAATTCCAAATTTAAATTGGTTAAGACATGATTTGAATTTTGTGGTTTCATGCATGTATGATATGAACAACACCACACACCCTGCTGTAGCAAAATTTGGGGTGTTACAAATCTACCCCCCTTACAAGAATCTCGTCCCGAGATTCCTGAAGGAGAAAGAAAGAAGGAACACCGGTTTTGAACGATCTTCTCGAACCTTACGGTTCTCTTCTGAAGAGGTTTGCCGGTAGCACTTGCGAAGATTCTTCAGCGGCTACACCTTAGGTGAGAGGGAAACTCTTAGGAAATTATCTTCACGAAGATCGAGTAGCTCATGGTTAACTCAGGACAAGAATGTTCGTAACGAACGGTTGAGTTAACAGGCATGAAACACATCAAGATAACGGAGGGAACAGGAGAGGGTTTCAAGTTTGTAGACGAATGTTCTTGAAAGGATTTAGAATATGAGCTTTGCACAAGACTTTAAATCCTTTTGAAAAAGAAAGGTTGGACAACCTATGACACCGGGGTTTCTTCAAACAGAAAACCAAGATGGAAAGTTTGGTCTTGGATACCACAATGTAATATCCGTAGACGAGGGGAATCACGAGAAAACACTGTAATCGTGAGTCGGAGAGAAATTTGATACAAGATCATGTTCACTCTTCGGAGTGGACACGAAATATAACGGAACTTTCATTCCGTCAAATTTTGTCGAAAACTTTGTGAAAGATCGGGATGTTACTTCACGACGGAAGATGAGTAACCACAGAATGTTGGAACACCGTAGTGGAGGAGGAACTCTTGGTCACACCTTAAGGCTGGTTAACCAACGAGGATTGAAACACTAGAAGAGAATAGGGAATCCCTTTCCTATTGTGGTTTGGATGTAGCAATACATATACCACATGGTTAAGATCCCATGGCTGAGGTGACTGACAAATTCACACAATGTGTGAGATGAACGGAATTTCAAGTACGAACAACTTGAGGAAGGAAACTGAACAAAGGTGGTTACAGAGCACCAAGTGATGTTCTCCTGATGAACTTGTTTCCACTGAAACGAAGGTTCGGAGGATCAACGAAGAGAGATTGGAAGAATCAACTTCCAGGTTTTCCTGATGTTCTAGATACCAATATTAGGCTTGTGCGAGCCTTTATAGGTAAACAAGTGAAAATGAACTTAGGTTCGGAAGAACGGTGAGGGAAACTTGTTGAGAATGAGCCACAAGAATTCTCACGGGGAGTGGCTGTTCTTACTGATACAAGGAGATATGACATTAGGCCTTCCGGCTAATTGTGTCAACCACCACATCAACCATACCGGATTCTGAAAAGACCTAATTCAATACCCTTGAGAAAACACCAACCGTCGTTGCTGCTTGAGATTCAGCTCTGGTTAGTGGGTTGGATAACTGAGAATTGATATATATGATCAAAGAGATTGCACCGGTTATCAACGAGATACATATGCTGGATTCTCAAGATATGGACTACAATGTCAAGCTCAAAAAGATGAGCAGGATTGCAGAACTCATGTATTAGCAACTTGTGAAAGACGGTTGCACCTACATGACTTACTTGCAAAAGAACACATCGGAGTCCTTGTTGGGAAGACGGTCACAAAGATAACGAAGTTCTTAAACTTCCTCTCTTTTACGAATAATCAGTCAGTGGCTTAGCATGGATGCAAACTTCTTCAACTAAATGGAGGTAACAACCTACCATCTCAAGAGTAGTCCACACATGCATGACTGACTGGGATTATTCCCGAAGGGACAATGGAACTATACTCGGATCCACGGCGACAACTTTCACCTAGGGCACATGGACCGGGGTAAGCTACTTCGAACATCCAGAACACAACTTTGTGATAACACAAAGTTGGTTCTCGAAAGTTTCCAACATTATGCCAAGTGTTCAACATGAGCCTCTTTCAACTTGGATAGGTAGGAATGTCATCGATGGGCTCGACAACACTCTTATCAAGATACTCCGAGAAGAGAGGTTCATATGATATATGAACAAGGCTAAATATTGGTCAGACTAAAGGACATGAAGGTGTACTCGGGCAAAACACCATGAGTGGAAACACCTTCAAGATAATCCTTGAAGCTGAACTTGATCTGACGATAGCCCAAATCAAACCAAGGGTAGAGTGATAGCATGTCCACAACGGAGATACTATCCTGCTTCAACATGAGGAGAACTGGACATCCCTTAACAGAGGATCAAGTTAGGCAGAGCTTCTGTCTTTCAACTCTCCAAGTTGTTGTTTAAGCTCAACCTACTAGTCCAGGGTGTCTAGCGTAGTTTCTTGGAGAAAGGAGGGGTTCGAACTACCCCTCGTTTAGACATCACGGTCAGGTAACAAACCTGGTGATACTTCTAGAAAGACAACCAGAATATCACAACCCACCGGTAGGTCTTGGAAATCGAAAGGAGGCTTGCTTTTTAAAGCAACCGATAAGGTCTTGGGAGCTTTGATATGAACCTAACTCTCTGACCAAGGATATGCACCGGAATGAAAGAATTTGGTAACACAGTCAACTTCAAATAGAGACCGGGTGACCAATAGTGCAAAGAAGGATGCAGATGTTTCCTTAGATTTTTCGAAGCAATCAGAATTGCTAGGAATGTCTGATACACACATCAATGCACAGACCCATCATTCTCAAGCACTCAGACTTGGAGAAAAGGGGAGTGAAGAAATGTATGAGCATCACTTCATCGATAAGGCCATGAAACTGAACAGAAGCTGATGAAACTTCTTTATTCTGTGGATTACAAACTTTGAACTGGTTCTTAAGATGAACGAGGCACTGGAGTTTGTTTCTCCTGACATTCCAGGGTGGAACGTTCTGACGGAAAACAGGGGCAAATGTATTGGAAAAATCCAACACAACTAAACAACTTGGTTTCCAAACCATGGACAAAGGTAGGAAAGCAACTAGAGATTAAGATCATGCTCCGGAAAATCCAAAGATCACGGTGGATGCACAGGGTAATACACATTTGTAGAACCCATGCTAAAAGATCGATATAGCTGAGTTAAGAACAAAGATATGAGAATCATAAGAACACTCTTGTCGTGATCCTTTTGATTCCTAGAGAAAACCTATGGCTCTTGGAGCTGAGATTACCTAGCCATCCTGAGGTAGAACAGATTCTTCAGGATCCAAAGAAGCAGAACTTAGGTTAAAGGTCAGCATCCTGTACTGATAGAGTGAGAATCACATGGTTATGCAACCACATAACTCAACTCACCACAATTCAGCACATTCCGGGACCTTCGGTTCAAGTCCAAGGTTAAAAACCAAAACAAAGGAGTAACTACTCTCTTAGTGTCTTAAGGAACACTACGAATAGCAATCACGGAGTATTTTTCCAAAGACATCGGTAGCTCCGGAAGAACTTTAGCAGAGGATAAGTGATACATTCGAGATGAAAAGAAAATCTCGAGGTTCAGGATTTAGAACTTGGAAACATGTAGGAATGTGGAATCCACACAACTCTGAGAGACTAGGATGGAAAGGGATCTCCCAGTTTAAGAGATAACGGAACACGGAACACACACGACTCTAGAAACTTTAACACTAGGTCAACTTGGTTAGAAGAACGTCATTGCCAGAGAAGGCACCTAGGTTTTGAATGACTAGAAGAGCTAGCAAAACCTTTTCAAAACAAAACAGGTAAGGAGACCCAGAGTTAGAGCGATACCAGATAAGGAGTAAAAAGAATCCTAAGAAAGTTTTTCACAATCCATTTGAAGTTTCAAAGTAGTTTTTTCATAAACTCTAGACTCAACATCGACCAAGCAGTAAGGTTTTCCTACAGGCAGTCCTGCTCTGATACCATGACTTGTCACGACCCCGGACCCAGAGATATACATACTGTTATGTGCTCCTAGCCATGGACTCACAAGGGCTTCAGGGTTACCAGCCCCGGCCGCAACAAACAACGGCAGGCAGACTGGATTCATCGGCACGTAGTCCGGATCCCCAGTCTACTACTCCTTGTATCCATGCTAGTCATAACCAACTATGCATATCAAAGCGTCCACGAATCGAATGAAACTGAAGGAAACGGGACCAAGGCTATACAGAGATGCTATGTGTCCAGAAAGTGCAACAACAATCGAGGGTTACTGGGGTTACCTCGCCCCAGGCCGATCAAATCGACAGGCGGGCTCGGACATGGATCATCGGCTCCACAACCCCTCGACTGCGACAACTATGCAGGCATAGCCAAAACTGTATAACAATGAGCTCGAAACCAACAACCGATCAAAGCAGTACTCTAAACATGAAACTTGTATTAACAGATGTTACTAGAGTATAGCTTACAAGCAGAGGTCACATGACCCAACATTACATCAGACAACGGAAGGCAAATTATGTTGCTAATCAACAAGAACCAAAAAGGCCTAAGAGGCCGCAACATAAGGCGACGTCCCAGCCCGTAGATTCTAGGCTGCTACCTGGGAACCCCAAACTACTCGTCGATGTCCACGTTGAATCACCACCGATGGATTTCTTCTCCTGGACCAAAATTAAGCAAACCTGAGTACGGGAGGTACTCAACAAGACTTAGTTAACCTATTATATATCTGCTAACTTCTGAAAGGGTTTTATGAAGGCTGTTTTGCGTAAAGCAATCTTTGTTTTTGAAATCGAGGAAGAATAGCACGTCTCATAGAATGTTTTCAAAACAGATGAGAAAGCTACTAAACTACTGAGATCATCATCTCCTTGTATTCCACCAAGTCTTTCTCATTCCCACACTAACTCATGCTACAAGGATCACCCCTCCCGGCATCTCCGGGGAGACACCCTTCAATCATGGTTAACAAGTTTTAGTCATTCCGTTGAAGTTATCTATGATCATAGAATCCGTTGCCAAGTCGTCCGTAACCGTGGACACGGCTTCTCGAGGAGATTTATCCCTGCAGGGGGTACACTTTACCCACACGTACCATCCGACTCTTAACGCCACATGTACGCTCGTCCATGGAGCGCGGCAGAGGGTGGCTGGCCACGACCTTTACCTTGCTCGACCCTATCCATGAGTCAACCCAAACAGGGCCACCCCGTCAACAGGGAGTTGGCCACCTCCTGACGGCACCTGTTCTGTGAGTCGGGAACAAGATCCGTGTACGTCCATCACTTGTCCCGGTCACGCCCTAAGTTTTGTCCAAATCGTTTTCTGACTCACACGCAGATGGAAAGATCAAACTACGTGACTCATGGACGTGGCCAAACAAGTTAGTTGGTCGAGCGCGGTCTGTTAGGCCCCGCGTGTGGTTGCACGCTCAGTCTTGGCTTCGAAGGCGAGAACTCGCTCCTAGGGGCATGAACAGGACAAAACGCCACAACCCATTGTGGCCTCACATCCATGCCAATGTTTAGTCAAGTTATGAAATATAATACAAATCATAACAACATGACATAATAGATTCACGTATTGACCAGATTCATCAACCGGATGGATCAGATCACAACTAGGCATGGCTAAGCAAGACTCACAGGGTTTAGCGGAGCGCGCACAAACAAACCTATAGCTGCTAGGAGCAGTGGAACAGGATATCTAGGTTATGCAGTATATAGGGGAACTCTATCTACTGACATCAAATAGTTTAGAACCGAATGCAAAGTACGAGATTCAAATCACTTTGAAAACCATATATGAGCAGATAAGAGGTTATGCTTGCCTTGGTTATAAGAAAACCAGATAAAGTCTTCAGGAATAAGTGCTTGACTTGTCGGTTAGGATCAAGTATTCACCATTGGATTGCTGGCCTTCTCTTCGGAGTCACGTTCTACCGAGGGGGAAACAACACCGAAAGAGAAAAACAACAATCAAACATGGCATCGATGCAAGGCGCAACATGTATGCATGAGCAGGTTAATGCACTGAAATGAAGCGCTAGACATGATCATTGGGTTGCTAGGGTTCGTATGTCAGTTCGGCATTTTTACTGAATTTATCCCGAAATAGACCCCGGAGGGGGGTTTCGGGTGATTATGGAGGTGAGTACAATTTTAGTTGCCCAAATGGGTTTGAAAACACCATAACTAGGTTGCATTTGTCATTTTGAGCATTTTGGTACATAACTTTTAATTTTCTAATTTTCTTGAATAAAAACTTATTTTTCTATTTTTAAATGATTAAGCAGCATTAAATAAAGCCATTTTTTGGACTTTCTCAAACATATATGAAAATGACATATTCCTGTAGAGTTTATTTTTCTGATCAAATTGGTACCTCACATTTATTTTTCTGATAAACATAATGAAGGTTATTCATATTCTCTTTTTAGAACATTTTCTGAAATTTAAATAAACAGAGGGGGTCCACGTGTCACTATGACAGTGTAAAAAACTTCCTGTTTATTTTTCAAAAAGAAAAACTGACGAGAGTGGCCCATGCTGACGTCACCATGACGTCACCATGACGTCAGCAATGTCCAGGCCGGAGGTTGCTGTGGATGGAATCGATCGATTCACGATCGTTTCTTTCCAAACCACACGGGCGTTCGGTAGTGCTGTTCGTGAGGAACCAAGGGGTGGCGGTGCCGCTGGTTGGGGTTCACCGGAACGGCCACGGCGTCCGGCGGCGCGGCGGAGGTTGGCGGTGCACGACGACAGCGATTTTCAGAGGGATAGAGGGCAAGCCGAGGGCACCGCGAGGTGTTGTGACTCACCGCGGGTGTATTGGAGAGCTCGGGGTGGCCGGAGAGAGCTCAACGGCGGCGAAATCGGCGAGGAGCACGGCGGCCGGAGGTGAGGTAGCTGCCCCGATTCCGTCGGCATGGGGCATCCCTCCTCCTGTACTTGCTCGAGGGGAGGGAGTGGACGATGGCGGAGCTTGTGGACTCCTCGAATCGTCGAATCGTGGCCGGGAACGACGGCGGCGAGCGACGGCCGGAGGGCTAGGGTTTGGTCTTCGAGCGTGCATTACAGAGAACGAGAGGGAGGGCTTCAGGGGCCGAGTGAACAGAGGAGGTCTTGGACGCCTCCTGGTCCTCCTTATCCGCACGGAGAAGCAGGACGTGGCGAGGGTGCCGTCGGCGGGCTTCCGTCCTTCTGTCCGGAGGAGGGAGAAGACAAAGGACGTTTTGCAAAAAAAAACCCCAGAATCTTTAAGAAATCACTGAAAGGTCCTTTTCTCTTTAAAAGCTGAGAAGAAAACAAGGTTTTGAGGACCTTTTTGCAAAGGAAAAATTTGGCAAAAATACTTTTTGAAAAGCTCACAAAAATTCCAACAAAACCATCTCTTGGGTTGGTGTATTTGAATTATTTTTCAATACAAAATTTTGAAACCCAAATTAAGTACTTTTTGTGGAATTTCATAAACCATTTAAATTCCAAATTTAAATTGGTTAAGACATGATTTGAATTTTGTGGTTTCATGCATGTATGATATGAACAACACCACACACCCTGCTGTAGCAAAATTTGGGGTGTTACAGTGTAGCTCCTTGTTGATGACGGTGTAGCCCTTGGATCTCCTTTGAATCTGCCTGGCTGTGACCTCGTCACTCGGCAAAGTGCCATCCATCAGAAAGGATAATATGGGCAAAACCCAACTTTGTGTTTCCCGAATAGGAAACACTGGTTCGTCCACTTCCATTGGATAAGCTGCCATGACTTGCTCCGAGTTGGAGACGAGTCCCCGAGTACTGAGAAATGATCCCCTCAACGAATGCGACAGTCCCCGGGTTTGCAGAGGCTGTCCCCGGGCTGGATGGAGCAGTCCCCGGGTTCTCCTTTGAGCTCTCCCAGTCAATTTCCATAGGGACAGCTTCTGAGTCCGGCAGAGCCGGGATGAATATGGAATCCGAGTTGGGGGATGGCTTGTTAGACGGCTTCCTCAAATGTTCCAAAGCAATCCCAGGCGGGATAAACTGCCGAGAAGACCCCAACTTGGACAAAGCATCTGCTGCATCATTCTCAGCTCGGTGGATGTGATGGAACTCATACCCATCGAAGAATCCGGTCATATTCTGGACGATGAACCGATAAGATGCCATGTTGGCATCCAACGCGTCCCAAGTCCCCGAGACTTGTTCAACCACCAGGTCTGAGTCGCCATAGCAAACAATCCACCGGATTCCAATCTCCTTGGGCACTTTCAAACCATGAACTAGGGCTTCATACTCGGCAACATCATTGGATGTCGGGAAGTGAATCTGAAGCACATACTTAAGCTGGTCCCGCTTGGGTGAGGTGAGTGCAACATCAGCACCGAGTTCCTCTTTTACCTTGGATCCATCGAAATGCATCCTCCAGAAGTTTGTTTCCGGCAAGGGAGGCTCATACTGCATTTCGGCCCAGTCAACAAAGAAATCAGCCAGGGCCTGGGATTTGATGGCTTCTCTTCTTGCATACAACAGGGTGTAAGCAGCTAGCTCAATTGCCCACTTGGCACCCGGCCACTTGCATCCTTGTTGCCCATAATCTCCGAGATGGGAGCAGTGCTCACCACGGTCATTGGATGCTCCTGGAAATAATGCTTGAGTTTCTTGGCATCCAGGTAAACCCCATATGTCATCTTCTGTGTAACATCCCTATTTGGCTAACTTAGGGTGTGTGGTGTTGTGTTCATATCATACATGCATGAAAACAAAAATTTAAACCATGTTGAAACAATTTAAATTGTGAATTTAAATGGTTTGACAAAAATCCCACAAATAGTACTTAAAATGGGTTCCAAAATTTTGTACTGAAAAATATTTCTATTTCACCAAAGAAACACATAGTGAGGTTGGAAATTTTACAAGGTTTCACAAAACTATTTTTGCCAAATTTTCTGTTTGCAAGAAGGCCCTCAAAAACCCTGTTTCTGTCCCGTTTTTAAAGAGAAAAGGACCTCTTGGTTTTTCCGAAAGTTTGAGGGGGCTTTCCATAAAACTCCCTTTTAACTTCTTGTTCCTCGTGACAGAAGGATGGAGGTCGCCGACGTCGCGCTGCGCCACATCCTGCTCCCCTCCGCGAGGATAAGATGGACGAGGAGGCATGCTTGACCTCCTCTGCTCACTCGCCCCCCCCCTCACGGCCCTCTCTCTCCCTCAGTTACTCCCTGGAGAAACCAAACCCTAACCCTACTGTCCCGCCGGCCGCCGCGATTTGCCGCCGACTCCGGCCCTCTCCGGAGCATTTGAAGCCACCTATAGGCCCGCCATGCTCTCCTCTACCTCGTCACCGAACACCGCTTCCCGGGATATCTGGTATCGCCGGAATCGCGCCATCTTTCGCAACTCCGGCCGCCGGCCTCCTCCGCATGGCGCCGTCGTTTGAGGCCACCTCGAGCCTCACCATCACCTCTGTTGGCTTCCTGGTGAGCTCCTGCACCTGTAGGTGCCTTCTCCTTCCTCCCTCGCCCTCTGTAGCTTCCCCGCGATGCTCACCGTACCACGCCGCCGTCGCACTCGACGCCAGCAGCATTCCGGCGACATTTTCAGAGCGGCGCCGCCACCATATCGCTCCCCTTGACGTCCTCTATCGCGTGGTATAGTTTGATTTCAAAATCACGCACTGAATCGCGGGAATTGAGAGAAGCCAGAGCCATTTTGGGATTTGATGAGGTCATCCCGATGTCAGCCCGACGTCATATTTCTGTTTTCCTTTTTAGCAGAAAATGTTTAAGAAATACAAAAAATGTTTAATTTTAATAATTCAATAACTACTGTTTTATAAGTCAGAAAAATAAAATGAAAACATGGAAATGCTCAGAAAAATGTACTCTATCCAAATATGTCATTTTCACACATATTTGAGAAAGTCCAAAAATGAGCATTTATTTTAATGTTGTTAATTCATTTAAAAATTGAAAAATAAGTTTTTGTTCAAGAAAATTAGAAAAATACAAGTTATATATCAAAATGCTCAAAATGACAAATGAAACCTATTCATGATGTTTTCAAACCCATTTGAGCAATGAAAATTGTGTTCACTTTCAGAATCGCCCGAAACACCCTCCAAGGTCTATTTCGGGGCTAATTTCAATAAAATTGAATAATTGCCATACCAACCCTAGCAACCCATAGAACATGTTTAGGGCTTCTTTTAGTGCATTAACTTGCTCATGCATACATGTTGTGCATTACATCGATGCCATGTTTGATTCTTGTTCTCCTTGTTTCGGTGTTTGTTCCCCCTCGGTAGAACATGACCCCGAAGAGAAGGTCAAAAACTCCAATGGCGAATACTTGATCCTAACCGACAAGTCAAGCACTTATTCCCGAAGACTTTCTCTGGTTTTCTTAAATCAAGGCAAGCATAACCTCTTATCTGCTCATATATGATTTCGAAAGACTTTTGATTCTCGTACATTGCATCCGATTCCAATGTATCTTGTGTCAGTAGTTAGAGTTCTCCTATACCATGCATAGCCTACTTATCCCGATCCACTACTCCTAGCAGCAATAGGATTGCTTGTGTGCATCGCCAAAGCCTGAAATATGTTGTGCTTAGTCATACATGCCTGTTATATCTGCTCCATCCGGTTGATGAATCAGAGTTATGAAATGATCTGGTATGGCAGGAAGTAGTGGTAAGTTAAGAGATATTTGTTTAACATGATTTAAAGGTGTGGATGACGAGACCACAGAGGGTCTATGGTGGTTGTCTCGTTCATGCCCCTAGGAGCGAGTTCTCGTCTTCGAGCCAAGATTGAGCGTGCATCCACACGGGGATTGGATTCCCCTCGGTCTCAACTTGCCTAGTTTGTTCCATGAGTTGCCTAGTTCGGGCTTTCCATTTGGATTTGCGGGGATATTAAAAACGTTTGCAAAACTAGGACGTGGCGGTGCAACAGCCTGTGGCGAGACAGTAGTTGAAGCACCGCTCACAACGATAGAGACCCGGCAGGAGATGGCCACTCCCTATTGGCGGACCATCTCTACTCGGAGCGACTCATGGAATAGGCGAAGTAAGGGAAAGGTCGTGATCAACCTCCATCTGCCGGCACTTCCCGGAATAGTGCTAATCTAGTGGCACTAGGAGTTGGTTGGTACGTGTGGCTAAAGTTGTACACCCCTGCAGGGTTAAATCTTTTCGAAAAGCCATGTCCGCAGTTAAGGACGACTTGGTGACAGATTCTGTGATCATAGACAACTTGAACAGAATGACTAAAACTTGTTGACAACGTATGAAGGATGCCTCCTCGGGGATGCCGAGAGGGGTTACCTTGTAGCATGACTTACCGGAACAACTTGAGGTGGTGATCTTTGAAGTACGAGGTGCTGAAATGATATTGGTGGATGAAAAAGATGATGATTTGAGTAGTTGAATAGCTTTCTCATCTGTTTTCAAAATACTCAATGAGACGTGCTACTCCTTCCTCAATTTGAAAAACAAAGATGGCTTTATGCAAAATAACCTTCATAACTCTTTCTAAAAGAGGCGGATATATAATAGGTTAACTAAGTCTTGTTGAGTACCTCCCGTACTCATGTTTGCTTCAACTTGGTTCAGGTGGAGTTCCTCAGTTCGGTGGTGTTTCGGCGTGGACATCGACGAGTAGTTTGGGGTTCCCAGGTAGCAGCCTGGAATCTATGGGCTGGGACGTCGCCTTATGTTGCGGCCTCTTAGGCCTTTTTGGTTCTTGTTGATTAGCAACATAATTTGCCTTCCGTTTTTTGATGTAATGTTGGGTCATGTGACCTCTGCTTGTAAAGCTATACTCTAGTAACACCTGTTTAATACAACTTTCATGTCTAAAGTGCTGCTTTGATCGGTTGTTGGTTTCGAGCCCGTTGTTATACAGTTTTGGCTATGCCTTCATAGTTGTCGCAGTCGAGGGGTTGTGGAGCCGATGATCCATGTCCGAGCCCGCCTGCCGACGTGATTCGGCCTGGGGCGAGGTAACCCCAGTAACCCTCAATTGTTGTTGCACTTTCTGCACACATAGCAGCTCTGTATAACTTTGGTCCCATTCCTTCAGTTTCATCCGACTCGTGGATGCTTGGGTATGCATAATTGGTTATGACTAGCATGGATACAAGGAGTAGTAGACCGGGGATCCGGACTACGTGCTGATGAATCCGGTCTGCCTGCCGTTGTTTGTTGCGGCCGGGGCTGGTAACCCTGAAGCCCTTGTGAGTCCATGGCTAGGAGCACATAACAGCATGTATATCTTTGGGTCCGGGGTGTGACAAGTCTTGGTATCAGAGCAGGACTGCCTGTAGGAAAACCTTACTGCTTGGTCGATGTTGAGTCTAGAGTTTGTGAAAACTATTTTGAAACTTCAAATGATTGTGAAAACCTTCTTAGGATTCTTTTACTCCTTATCTAGTATCTCTCTAACTCTGGGTCACCTTATCTGTTTTGATTTGAAAAGGTTTTTCTATCTATTCTAGTCATCCAAAACTTAGGTGCCTTCTTTGGTAAGGACGTCTTTTACCCAAGCTGACCTTGTGTTAAAGTTTCTAGAGTCGTGTGTGTTCCATTTCCCGTTATCTCTTAACTGGGAGATTTACTTTCCATTCACAATATCTCAAATTGATATGGACTCCACTTCCTAATGTTCTAGAGTCTCAAATCCTGAACCTCGAGATTTCCTTTTCATCTCGAATGTATTCCTTGTCTTTTGATCAGATACCTCCGGAGCTACGTATGGTTTCCGGAAGATACTTCGTGATAGCTACTCATAGTGTCCTTTAAGGCACTCAGATAGTAGTTACTCCTTCCTCTATGTTTTAACCCTTGGACTTGAACCGAAGGTCCCGGAATGTGCTGGATTATGGTGGGTTGAATCGTGTGGTTTCTTAACTATCCGATGCTCACGCTACCAGTACAGGATGCTGACCTTTAACCCAAGTTATGTTTCTTTGGATCCTGAAGAATCTGTTCTACCTCAGGATGGCTAGGTAATTTCAATTCCAACTCTCATAGCCATAGGTTTTCTTTGGAATCAAAAGGAGTCACAACAAGAGTGTTCTTCATGATTCTCATATCTTTTGTTTGATTCAGCTATACCAATCTTTCGGCATGGGTTCTACAAATGAGTATGACCCTATGTATCAACATGATCTTAGGAATTCTCGTGAGCATGTTTCTACCTTCAAGTTGCTCTCAAGTTTTCATCCATTGTTTTGGACACCAGGTTGCATATGTGTGATGGATGTTCCCATGCATTTGCTCTTGTTTTCCGTCAGCACATTTCACCTTGGGATGTCAGGAGAAACAAACTCCAGCACCTCGTTCATCTCTAGGACCATGTCAAAGTTCTGTAATCCACAGAATAAAGAAGTTTCATTAGCTTCTGTTATGTTTCACCTTCGAGTATCACACTCTTATATATCAAGAGGTCGTGTTGAGTTTTATGGCCTTATCGATGAAGTGATGCTCTTACACATCTTCACTTCCCTTTCTCCAAGCTTGAATGCTTGAGAATGATGGGTTCGTGCTTTGATGTGTGTATCAGATATGCTTAGCAATTTTTATTGCTTTGAAAAGCTAAGAAACATTTGTATCCTTCTTAGTACTATTGGTTACCCGGTCTCTAATTAGAGTTGACCATGTCACCAAATCCGTTTATTCCGTTGCACATTCTTGGTCAGTGAGTTAGGTTCATACCAAAGCTCTCAAGACCATACCAGTTTCCTTGAAAAGAAAGACTTCTTTTGAACTCTGAGACATACCGGTAGGTTGTGATATTCTGGTTGTCTTTCTAGAAGTATTACCAGGTTGTTACCTGACCCTGATGTCTAAACAAGGGGTAGTTTGAACCACTCCTTTCTCCAAGGAACCCTGCGGGACATCCTGGACTAGTTGGTTGAGCTTAACCACTAACTTGGAGAGTTGAAAGACAAGAGCTCTTCTTAACTTGTTCCTTTGCAATGGGATGTCTAATTCTCATCTTGTTGAAACAGGATAGTAGCTCCTTGGCGGAAATGCTATCACTCTACCTCTTGATTTGATTTGGGCTATCGTCAAATCGAGAAAAGATCCAAGAATAATCTTGATGGTGTTTCACTCATGGTGTTCTGGCCGAGTACACCTTCATGTCATTTAATCTGACCAATATTTTGCCTTGTTCATGTATCATATGAGACCCTCTTCTTGGAGTGTTTTGATAAGTGTGTTGTCGAGCCCATCGATGACATTCCTATCTCTCCAAGTTGCAAGAGGTTCATGTTGAACAAATGGCATTAATGTTGGAAACTTTCGAGAACCATGTTTGTGTCATTACGAAGTTGTGTTCTAGATGTTTGAAGTGACTTACTCTGTTTCATGTGCTTATGGTGAAAGTTGACGCCATGGATCCGAGTAAAGTTTTCTTGTTTCCTTGGGAATAATCTCAAGTCGGTCATGCATGTGTGGACTATTCTTGAGATGGTAGGTTGTTACCTTCATTTATTTGAAGAAGTTTATATCCACACCAAGCCAGTAATTGACTATTCGTGAAAGAGAAGAAGTCCAAAAACTTCGTTATCTTTGTACCGTTTTCCCATCAAGGACTCCGATGTGTTCTATTGCAAGTAATTCATGTAGGTGCAAGTGTCTTTCATAAGTTTCTAATAAATGAGTTCCGCAATCTCTCCCATCTTATTGAGTTGACATCATAGTCCATGTCTTGAGAATCTAGTAAATGTATCTCGTTGGTAACCGGTGCAACCTCTTTGATCAAACATACCGAGTCTAAGTCATCAACCCACTAACCAGAGCTGAATCTCAAGCAACAACAATGGTTAGTGTTTCCTCAAGTGTATTGAATTAGGTCCATTTGAAAAGTACGGCATGGTTGATGTTGTGGTTGACACAATTAGCCGGAAGGTCTAATGTCATATCTCTTTGAATCCATAAGAGAAACCACTCTCCGTGAGAATTCTTGTGTGGCTAATCCTAACAAGTTTTCCTCACCGTTCTTTTGACCAAAGTTTCACTTCCACCTGATGACCTACTGAAGGCTTATGTAAGCCTCATATTGATATCTAGAACATCCAGGAGAACTTGGAAGTTGATTCTTTCAATGTCTCTTTGTTAATCCTCTAAACCTTTCTTCCAGGGGAAACAAGTGCATCAGGATAACCATCTCTTGGTGTTTTGTAACCACCAATGATCAGTTCCCTTTTTCAAGTTGTTTATACTTGAAGTTCTGTTCATCTCACACATTGTGTGAATTTGTCAGTTACTTCAGCCATGGGATCTTAACCATGTGATAAACGTATTGCTACGTCAAATCCACAATAGGAAAGAGATTCCTTATTACTTCCGGTGTTTCAATCCCCGTTGGTTTCCATCCATATGGTGTGACCAAGAATTCCTCCTTAATTAAGGTGTTCCAACATCCTTTGGTTACTCATCTTCTGCCGTGGAGTAACATTCCTACCTTTGACAAAGTTCTCGACAAACTTTAACGGAATGGAAGTTCCGTTATCTTCCGTGTCCACTCCAAATATTGAACATGATCCTGTATCAAATTCTCTCGGACGCATGATTACAGTGTTTTCTCGTGTTCTCCCTCGTCTACAGATATTACGTTATGGTATCCAAAACCACCCTATCCATCCTGGTATCCTATTGGAAGAAACCTCTATGTCACAAGTTGTTCAACCTGTCTTCTCCAAAAGGATTTAAAGTCTTGTGCAAAGCTCATATTCTAAATCCTTTCAAGACCAATCGTCCGCAAACTTGAAACCATCCCCTATTCCCTCTGTTATATTGATGTGTTTCATGCACGATAACTCAACAGTTCTTTATGAACATTTCTGTCATGAGTTATCCATGAGATACTCGATCCTCGTGAAGATCAATTTCTAAGAGTTTTCCCTCCTACCTAAGGTGTAGCCGCAAGAGATCTTCGCAAGTGCTATAGATCAACCTCTTCAAGAAGAGATCCGTAAGGTTCGAGAAGATCATTCAAAACCGGTGTTCCTTCTTTCTTCTCCTTCGGGAATCTCGGGACGATATTCTTGTAAGGGGGGTAGATTTGTAACATCCCTGTCTGGCTAACTTAGGGTCTGTGGTGTTGTGTTCATATCATACATGCATGAAAACAAAAATTTAACCCATGTTGAAACAATTTAAATTGTGAATTTAAATGGTTTGACAAAAATCCCACAAATAGTACTTAAAATGGGTTCCAAAATTTTGTACTGAAAAATATTTCTATTTCACCAAAGAAACACATGGTGAGGTTGGAAATTTTACAAGGTTTCACAAAACTATTTTTGCCAAATTTTCTGTTTGCAAGAAGGCCCTAGAAAACCCTGTTTTTGTCCTGTTTTTAAAGAGAAAAGGACCTCTTGGTTTTTCCGAAAGTTCGAGGGGGCTTTCCATAAAACTCCCTTTTAACTTCTTCTTGCTCGTGACAGAAGGATGGAGGCCGCCGACGTCGCGCTGCGCCACGTCCTGCTCCCCTCCGTGAGGATAAGATGGACGAGGAGGCGTGCTTGACCTTCTCTGCTCACTCGCCCCACCCCCTCACGGCCCTCTCTCTCCCTCAGTTACTCCCTGGAGAAACCAAACCCTAACCCTACTGTCCCACCGGCCGCCGCGATTTGCCGCCGACTCCGGCCCTCCCCGGAGCATTTGAAGCCACCTATAGGCCCTCCATGCTCTCCTCTACCTCGTCGCCGAACACCGCTTCCCGGGATGTCTGGTATCGCCGGAATCGCGCCATCTTTCGCAACTCCGGCCGTCGGCCTCCTCCGCATGGCGCCGTCGTTTGAGGCCACCTCGAGCCTCACCGTCACCTCCGTTGGCTTCCTGGTGAGCTCCTGCACCTGTAGGTGCCTTCTCCTTCCTCCCTCGCCCTCTGTAGCTTCCCGCGACGCTCACCGTACCACGCCGATGTCGCACTCGACACCGGCAGCATTTCGGCGACATTTTTCGAGCGGCGCCGCCACCATATCGCTCCCCTTGACGCCCTCTATCGCGTGGTATAGTTTGATTTCAAAATCACGCACTAAATCGCGGGAATTGAGTGAAGCCAGAGCCATTTTGGGAGTTGATGAGGTCATCCCGATGTCAGCCCGACGTCATATTTTTGTTTTCCTTTTTAGCAGAAAATGTTTAAGAAATACAAAAAATGGTTTAATTTTAATAATTCAATAACTACTGTTTTATAAGTCAGAAAAATAAAATGAAAACATGGAAATGCTCAGAAAAATGTACTCTATCTAAATATGTCATTTTCACACATGTTTGAGAAAGTCCAAAAATGAGCATTTATTTTAATGTTGTTGATTCACTTAAAAATTGGAAAATAAGTTTTTATTTAAGAAAATTAGAAAAATACAAGTTATATATCAAAATGCTCAAAATGAAAAATGCAACCTATTCATGATGTTTTCAAACCCATTTGAGCACTGAAAATTGTGTTCACTTTCAGAATCGCCCGAAACACCCTCCGAGGTCTATTTCGGGGCTAATTTCAGTAAAATTGAATAATTGCCATACGAACCCTAACAACCCATAGAAAATGTTTAGGGCTTCTTTCAGTGCATTAACTTGCTCATGCATACATGTTGTGCATTGCATCGATGCCATGTTTGATTCTTGTTCTCGTTGTTTCGGTGTTTGTTCCCCCTCGGTAGAACGTGACCCCGAAGAGAAGGTCAAAAACTCCAATGGCAAATACTTGATCCTAACCGACAAGTCAAGCACTTATTCCCGAAGACTTTCTCTGGTTTTCTTAAATCAAGGCAAGCATAACCTCTTATCTGCTCATATATGATTTCGAAAGACTTTTGATTCTCGTACATTGCATCCGATTCCAATGTATCTTGTGTCAGTAGTTAGAGTTCTCCTATACCATGCATAGCCTACTTATCCCGATCCACTACTCCTAGCAGCTATAGGATTGCTTGTGTGCATCGCCAAAGCCTGAAATATGTTGTGCTTAGTCATACATGCATGTTATCTCTGCTCCATCCGGTTGATGAATCAGAGTTACGAAATGATCTGGTATGGCAGGAAGTAGTGGTAAGTTAAGAGATATTTGTTTAACATGATTTAAAGGCCTGGATGACGAGACCACAGAGGGTCTGTGGTGGTTGTCTCGTTCATGCCCCTAGGAGCGAGTTCTCGTCTACGAGCCAAGATTGAGCGTGCATCCACACGGGGATTGGATTCCCCTCGGTCTCAACTTGCCTAGTTTGTTCCATGAGTTGCCTAGTTTGGGCTTTCCATTTGGATTTGCAGGGATATTAAAAACGTTTGCAAAACTAGGACGTCGCGGTGCAACAGCTTGTGGCGAGACAGTAGTTGAAGCATCGCTCACAACGATAGAGACCCGGCAGGAGATGGCCACTCCCTATTGGCGGACCATCTCTACTCGGAGCGACTCATGGAATAGGCGAAGTAAGGGAAAAGTCATGATCAACCTCCGTCTGCCGGCACTTCCCGGAATAGTGCTAATCTAGTGGCACTAGGAGTTGGTTGGTACGTGTGGTTAAAGTTGTACACCCCTGCAGGGTTAAATCTTTTCGAAAAGCCGTGTCCGCGGTTAAGGACGACTTGGTGACGGATTCTGTGATCATAGAAAACTTGAACGGAATGACTAAAACTTGTTGACAACGTATGAAGGATGCCTCCTCGGAGATGCCGAGAGGGGTTACCTTGTAGCATGAGTTACCGGAACAACTTGAGGTGGTGATCTTTGAAGCACGAGGTGCTGAAATGATATTGGTGGATGAAAAAGATGATGATTTGAGTAGTTGAATAGCTTTCTCATCTGTTTTCAAAATACTCCATGAGACGTGCTACTCCTTCCTCAGTTTGAAAAACAAAGATGGCTTTACGCAAAATAACCTTCATAACTCTTTCTAAAAGAGGCGGATATATAATAGGTTAACTAAGTCTTGTTGAGTACCTCCCGTAGTCATGTTTGCTTCAACTTGGTTCAGGTGGAGTTCCTCAGTTCGGTGGTGTTTCGACGTGGACATCGACGAGTAGTTTGGGGTTCCCAGGTAGCAGCCTGGAATCTATGGGCTGGGACTTCGCCTTATGTTGCGGCCTCTTAGGCATTTTTGGTTCTTGTTGATTAGCAACATAATTTTCCTTCCGTTGTCTGATGTAATGTTGGGTCATGTGACCTCTGCTTGTAAAGCTATACTCTAGTAACACCTGTTTAATACAACTTTCATGTCTAAAGTGCTGCTTTGATCGGTTGTTGGTTTCGAGCCCGTTGTTATATAGTTTTGGCTATGCCTGCATAGTTGTCGCAGTCGAGGGGTTGTGGAGCCGATGAACCATGTCCGAGCCTGCCTGCCGATGTGATTCGGCCTGGGGCGAGGTAACCCCAGTAACCCTCGATTGTTGTTGCACTTTCTGGACACATAGCAGCTCTGTATAACTTTGGTCCCGTTCCTTCAGTTTCATCCGACTCGTGAACGCTTGGGTATGCATAATTGGTTATGACTAGCATGGATACAAGGAGTAGTAGACCGGGGATCCGGACTACATGCCGATGAATCCGGTCTACCTGTTGTTGTTTGTTGCGGCCGGGGCTGGTAACCCTGAAGCCCTTGTGAGTCCATGGCTAGGAGCACATAACAACATGTATATCTCTGGGTCCGGGGTCTGACATTCTGGTAGTGCGGATAGTTTTGCTTGGAGCTGGACATCACTTCACTCAGATAATAGACTGGTCTCTGCACCGACTTGCCTTCTTCTTCTCGCTCCACCACCACCACCACGCTCACAACTCGGTTGGTGGCTGCAATATAGAGCAACATGGGCTCCTTAGGCAGTGGAGATGCCAGGACAGGAGCATTGCCCAGCATGGTCTTGAGCTCCTTGAATGCCACAACAGCTTGTGGGGTCCAGAAAAACTTGTCACTTTTCTTCGTGAGCTGATAGAGAGGCAAGGCCTTCTCACCCATTCTGCCCAGGAATCGGCTAAGAGAAGCCAGGCACCCGGTGAACTTCTGCACATCCTTCAATGACCTCGTCAAAGACATGCTCTCTATAGTTTTTATCTTTGAAGGATTGGCCTCAATGCCCCGAATGGATACCAAGAAGCCGAGTAGCTTGCCAGTCGGGACGCCAAATGTGCACTTGGTTGGATTCAACGTCATCAGGTACCTGCGCAAGCTGGCAAATGTTTCCTCAATATCGCTCAGCAGAGTGTGTTTTTCTTTTGTTTTGATGACAATGTCATCTACATATACCTGCACATTTTTGCCAATCTGCTCATAAAGGAATTTTTGCATGCATCTCTGATAAGTAGCCCCAGCATTCCGCAAGCCAAAACACATAACACGATAGCAATATGCCCAACACGGGGTATTAAAAGCAGTCTTTATTTGATCAGCCGGATTTTAAAGGGGTCTGGTGAAAACCAGAGTAGGCATCAATGAAAGACAAAAGTTTTCACCCGGCAGTGGAATCAATCACCTGATCTATCCGGGGTAGCGGGAACGGGTCCTTGGGGCAGGCCTTGTTCAACTCGGTGTAGTCCACGCACATGCGCCACACCATAGCAACCATGGGGTCATCCTTCTTCTTCTCCACCATGACCGGATTGGCTAGCCAATCCGGATGCAGAACCTCCATGATGAATCCACTTGCTAGTAGCCTTGTGATCTCGTCACCAATGGCTTTCCTCCTTTCGGCCGCAAAGCGGCGCATAGCTTGCTTCACCGGTTTGGCATCCGGTCGCACATGTAAAGAGTGCTCAACCAACTCCCTCGGGACACCCGGCAGGTCCTGGTTGGACCATGCAAAGACATCCCGATTCTCACGGAGGAAGTGGATGAGCTTGCCTTCCTATTTCTCCTCTAGCCCGGCACCAATAATGGCCACATGCTCCGGGAACTCCGGGTCAATCTGCACCTTCTTTGTCTCTTGGGAGGCCTGGAATGTGGCTCCATGCTGAGATCTCGGCATGCGAGGCATACTGAGTTGAGCTGCCTGTGCCAGGGCCAACACCTCATGTATCTTCTTCTTCTCGGCAGCAATGACCATGGACTCAGCAAGCCGAGATCCAGCAGATGCACATTCCAGGGAGCGCTTGTAATCACCCGAGATGGTGATGATGCCATAGGGGTCGGGAAGCTTCATCTTCAGATAGGCCGCATGAGTTTAAGCCATGAACTTGGTCAGAGCCGGCCTGCCTAGCAGAGCATGATAGGGGCTCTGAAGATCAACCACCTCGAACTGCAGGCACTCGGTTCAGCAGTTCTCCCTTGTGCTAAAAAGCACATCCATCCAGATCCGGCCAATGGGATCACAAGACACTCCCGGCACAATGCCATGGAATATAGTCCGGCTGGGTAGCAGCATGTTCTCGGCAATGCCGAGCATCTCCATGGTATCTCGGTACATGATGTTGATGCTGCTCCCGTTGTCGATCAGCACCTTGCTGAACTTCACATTCTTCTTGGTCCCTAAGAAGGTAGGGTCCACCACCAGAGCATATGTACCCCGGTTGGTCATTATCTTGGGATGATCATCTCTGGACCAGACTATGTCCTGGTCACACCAATCCATGTAATTCGGCACCACCGGCATCACATCGTTCACCTCCATCGCGCACCTGCGCTGGAATTGCTTGTCATCCGGCTCAGTGGTGAACACCATGTAGCTCTCATGATGCTTCTGGTACTGGTTCTGGTCCCCAGCACCACCATTGTTGTTGTTTTTGTTGTTCTGGTTGGCATTGTTGTTGTTGCGGGTGTAATAGTTGTTGTTGCGGTTGTTGTTGTTGTAGCTGCGGTTGTAGTTGTTGTTGGCTCCCTGCGCCACTTGATACACATGTTCCCTCCTCTGGTTCTCGGCCGGCTTGGGAGCAGCTGCCCGGATAGGCTGCACATTGGAGCTTGAGAGCGGAAGAGGAGGAGGAGGAGGCAGCTAACCAAAGCCCTCACTCTTGATCCGGTCCCACCAGCTGCACTGCCGGGTAGTGTTGTTGGCTGGCCTACTCGGATGCCGAGTATGAAAGCTGCACGACCCATCCTTCATGTTCTCAAAGACGAACCTCGGAGGATCTCCGGACTCCTAGGGGGCATTGTTCTGCTGAGGAGCATTGTACTGCTTCTTGAAGTTCTGGCCCTGAGTCTGGTTTTGCCTTACTAGGCTCCAGCAGTTTTTTGCCTCTGGCTGCTCCCGGTAGCACCTTGATCATGAGTAACTACAGCTACATGGTCCGACCCATAGCGGATATCCGGACGATCATCTCTTCTCTTGTTGCGGAAGTCTTGGCCGTCATGGCGTTGGGCTCAATCATGGTGCTTCCTCTTTGGCTCGAAAGAATCAAGCAGAGGCTGAGTAAGGTCGCCGAGAGCGTACATATCTGCAATCTTGATTGTCTCGGCGAGGGTACTCGGCATCTCCCTCTACAGTTTCTGCCATAGCATGCTGCCATGTCGGCAACCTTGAGTGAACCAGGCAATGGCCTATGACTCATTCACACCCTCACATGTGTTCCTCAGAGTGCTCCACCGAGTAAGGTACTCGCGGTCAGTCTCCTCTTCTCTCTGCTTGCACGCCGAGAGCTGCTACGGCCGGTTTGGCCTCTTGTAAGTGCTGGTGAAGTTGTTGATGAAGGCTTCCGTGAAGTCCAGCCAGCAATTGACACTGTCTTTCGGTAGGTTGTTGAGCCAGATCCGGCCAGGGCCCTCCAACATCTGGGGCACATACCGCACAGCCCATCTTCGGTTGCCACCTGCAACATACACAGGAGTAACATAATCATTCAGCCAGTCCTCTGGCTTGGTGCTTCCGTCATAGGTCTTGGTCCCTCTAGCAAGCTGGAACTTGGGCACGGCCTGCTCCCCCATGATCCTGGGACCAAAACAGCTTGGCCCGGGCGGTCCCCTTGCTTCTATCTCCTCGGACCGATAGATTCGGTACAGCTTGTACCTTGCATCACTTGGCTCCAACATCCTTGCTCCCAACCGAGTAGCGAGGTCTCTTGGGTCGGCGTACCCGACTTGCTCCATTGCCGAGTACCCGTCGTTGTAGCGGTCTTGGTACACCGGACCGGGTTGAGCAACCGGGTTGACCACCGCAACAACCACCTGTGGCTGAACAACATGCTGAACCGGGTTAGCAACATGATGCCGAGATGGGCCATCTCGGTTTCCTCCTTGCCCCTCTTGATGAACTCGGGCGGCCTGGCGGCCAGTTCCTGCATCATTGTGTTTCTAACCGGGCTGCCGCTCTACAGCGTGCTGTTTTCCAGCGACAGTCGGGTCGTATACCTGCATTTGTTTGCTTTTCCCAGAGTTAACACTCAGGGCCCTCTCACCACCGGGAAGCGGTGAAGAGGCCTGCTTTCCGGATCGTGCCCCATGCGATTGAACAACATGGGACGCACCAGCCCCTGGGTTAGCTTTTCGGAAAGCCTCACTCTGCCTGCCGGCTTCCAAAACCAGCTCATTGAGCCGCTCCTTCTTCCTAGTGCGAGCCTCGCCGGTCAAGTTTGGCAACTCGGCAGCAACTGCCTCTGCATCTCTAAGTGTTTTGGAAGGAGAGCTATACTTTGGCCTACCAGCAGAAGTCATGCTACCAGATTTGCTAGCGACTTTACCATCTCTAGCTAGCTCAGCACCTAGGTTGCGACGAATGATTCCTATTTTGCTAGGATTTCTAGATACGGGAGTAAAACCATGGGCTCTATTGTACTCATGCTGATCCAGGTTGAGCTCAAGCCTAACCTTTTCCAGCTCCTGGGCCTCCTGAAACAAGGCCTGGTGCTGCTGCTCGAGTTGCGCCCTCACCACAGTCGGATCCGCATCCAGGCCGAGAGGCATGCCCAGATGCTCGACGACACCGGCACGAGCCGCCGATATCGCAGTTGATGTAGTAGGGTCCTTGTAGCCCGGCTGGTTCTGAGGTCGGTCGTAGGGCTTGTGGATCTGGCGAGTAGCCGGCTCGTCGACGACTTCGGGCGCAGCGGGCGCGCCTTTCCCGGCATCGATAGCTGGGCCAGTCATCATCACCTCCACGCTGCCCGCAGAGCGGCCGGATGGCTGCCCGCGGACGGCGATAACGGCAGGAGGGTCATCAGCAACAAGCACCACCTCTGGATACTCGCGGATGACGGTGGTGGCGACGTACACCAAGTGCGCGTCGAAGGAGATGACGGAGCCGCCTCTAGGCACGGGCCTACCGCCGAAGTCACCAGCTTTGTCGGAGATGAAGTCGAGGGAGCCGAATCGGTGGACAAGGCCACTGACTACGCGCTCTCCCGAACGAGAAACGGGTCCCGTCCGGATAGAAACCCTAGCCAGCGCCGCTGCTGGCCCCACGGTGGGCGCCAATTGTCGTGGATGCATAAAGACAGATGCCATGGGATGGCTTGAGTTTGGGGCCGATGGACGATGTACGCATCCGGAGAGGGATCGCACGCCTAGATGGCGCGCTCTGGAACACTGCAAACACAACAATCTACCCAGGTTCGGGGCCCTCGTGTGGAGGTAACACCCCTAAACCTGCCTTTCTCTCTATATTATTCTCTGCCGGGTAGACAAGTTCCTATCTCTCTCTCTAGCACTCTCTCTGTGAGTAGCGAGCCTCACAATAAATGAGTCAGTGAGAAATGTCACTCGCGCAGGAGGGGGTAGGCCACCTTATATACTGGTGGCCAACCACTATTCTACGAATAAAAGGTACAGAGTAGACAACTCCACTGCACCGCTGCGCACGCATCCGCGCACGCCTCCGTGTTCCCGCTGACAACATCGCTGAAAGTCTCCGCGGTAGGCGGCTGACATGTCTTGTCCACCTTGTCAGTCTCTTAGGGTAGGTCGCTGACATGTCCTGTCCCCCTTGTCAGTGACAGGACTTGACAGCTCCCATACCGTATTGTACCCACGTCTCTTTGCTGATAACCGCGCACCTAGTAAGTTGAACCGCACGCCTGTACGGCCCCTGGATACGCGGGATTCACCTCAACGGCTCCATTGACTTTGTGCCCGAGTAGGACATCTTCTTTCATATTCGGATCACCCGAGCATTACCCGGCTGATCTAGACAGACACTTGATTCTTCCCTCTTGCCTCTTGTTCTTTCAGACGGATAGCCCCAGCCGGATAGCAGACATCCGGGTAGCTGCCTACCCGGCCAGTATCAACCTGGTACGGCTGAACTTGGTAAACAACATCTTGAACTCTGTTTCTCACCTGTCTTACCCCTACTCGGGGGTAGCCCCCCGACACTGGTATTTGATGAATATTACCTATGAGAGTTGTTTCAAAAAAGTTGATTGGTGTTGGAGAAGAGTAAGATATTTCATGCTTATAGTGGTGCAATGGAAAGCTTGTTTAGACCGTGTCTTGGACTTTATCATGTCATTTGAGATATAATTTTAATTCTATGCTTACTATTTATTTATGTAGCATGACTTGTCTCAAATATCTGAGAGTGCTTAATGTGCCATTGAAAGAAATCATGTGTTCTTTTTATCATATCGAAGCATAATATTGTGGTATTCTCCTTCGAAAGCTTTATTTGGTTGACTTTTCGCATGCTTGCACCATATTATGACTACAAACCAGTCACCTCTAGACTCTGTGATCATATAGTTTTGACTTGTAATACCATTTATGCTTTGATTAATCATGTTTTTGTGGCTATGCATGATTATGGCCATTATTGCTCTCTTAATTTGTCGCTCCCAGTCTCTTGCTAGCCTTCACCTGTACTGAGCTCTACTCATGCATCCAACTCCCAAAACCAAAAGTTTGCCAAATGTGTCCACCATACCTACCTATATGTGGTATTTAACCGCCACTCCAAAGTAAATTTCTCATGTGCTACCTTTAAAACCTTCAAAATTATACCTGTTTTGTGCTCTGTTTTAGCTCATGAGGACGTAAGTAGACGATCTTTATTTCACTTGTTGATTGGACTTTACACACCTGGACTAGTGGCACATCCGCTTATCCAATTCGCTAGAAGAGCTGGCAACAAGGGGCCAGCCCCAAATTTGGTTACTTCACAATTCTCTTCGCTCTTTTTACCCCTGATTTATCAGTTAAAGCATAATTGTGTAAACAAAACAGAAGAGGGATGATCTACTTACCCCAGTAGAAAGAACGTCCTTCAATGGGAGCCTCTCTTGAAAAGTATAGTTAACTTGTGATGTAATGTATTGTTTATGCACCATTCATTGACATAGACATACACCTCTCTTAAAAATTGTTTTCAATACCTCTATTTTAATGAAATAAAAATCTCTAGCACATGAGTAATCCCTGCTTCCCTCTGCAAAGGGCCTTTCTTTTACTTTTACGTTGAGTCTCATCTTATAACTTTATGCACAATTAAGAGAGCATAGTTGTCATTCTGAATATAATGTGCGTCAGTCCCAAAAACTATTATTGATTGATTCATGATATATTATTACTTGTTCTCAAATTATTTGTATCTAGTCACCACTTGAAATTTGAAGGTGTCCTGGCATGTATGTTTTTCTATCACTTTAAGGACAAGCGGAATACCACTTTGTTATGTTTTCTTTGTGCTCTAAACAAAAACGTATAACTTGCAATGCATTATTATTCATGATCTTTTGTTCGTGTTACTTTTCATGTTGCAACATAGTTGCTAAGTTACATTGTTAGAATTATATCTATCATGCCTATTCTTAGAGTACTTTGATCCCAGATTACATTGTTTTACATAACGTTGATCAAGATTGTGTTGGATGCATGTAACCTCAAAAATTATTTTGTTATCACTTACCTACTCGAGGACAAGCAGGAGTTAAGCTTGGGGATGATTGATACATCTCAAACATATCTATATTTTTTTATGATTCATGCTTGTTTTCTATCCAATGTCTTTATGTTTTCACATGTTTTCCTTCGTTTTCCATATGTTTCCTGGACTAACCTATTGACAAGATGCCATAGCGCCAGTTCATGTATTCTGCTGTTTTTTATTACAGAAAATTTGTTCTGGAAATATTCTCGGAATTGGACAAAACGAAGGCCAAAGTCCCCGTTTTCCCGACACATCAACGGAGTCCAAAGGAGACCAGGAGGGGGCACCAAGGTGGCCACACCACCTGGTGGCGCGCCCCTGGCCATGCCACCACATGGTGTGGGCCCCTCGGGCGCCCACTGATGCGTGTGAACACACGTTCGTTGGGAGACCCCAAGAGGAAGGTATGAAGAGTGCAGCAGCAAGTTTCCCTCAAAAAGAAACCAAGGTTGAATCGACCAGTAGGAGGAAGGAGTAACTTCAGAAGGTTGATGCAGCTGAGATGGTAGGGCACACTACCGGTTCATAAGCAACGTGGAACCTACACAACATAATCAAATCACTTTGCCCCAACAAAGCAGTGAGGTTGTCAATCTCACCGGTTTTGCTGAACACAAGGGGGTTAAACGTATGGTGTGGAAACCATTAGGAAAATAGTATGAAAGCAGTAGGTATTTCATCAGTATGAGGAAAAAGGACCGGGGTCCACAGTTCACTAGTGGTGTTTCTCCGTGAAAGATAAATAACATGTGTGGTGAACAAATTACAGCTGGGAAATTGACAGAAATGAAGGCTGCACCGTAGTGCACATGCAAGACATAAAGATTACTATGTGATTCATGCGGGCATTACAACAAAATACGTAGACCGTCATCCAACGGCATCTATGTCTAATAATGCACCCTCCGAATATCATCTGATCAAATGTTGCGTATTAATTTGCTAGCCATATATTATCGCAATAAGCGAAGTTTGTAATATAAACAATGTAAACTAGGTAAACACCGTTGTTTTCTCCCTAATGGCAACATCACATCCTCCATATGTCACGTTTCTGTCACTCGAGCACAGATGCAAAGGAGGCATGAACCCACTATCGAGCATAAATACTCCCTCTTGGAGTTACTAGCATCTACTTGGCCAGAGCATCTACTAATAACGGAGAGCATGCAAGATCATAAATAACATAAGCATGAAGCTAACATGATAGATTGATAATCAGAAGACATATCATTCAACATTCATCAGATCCCAGCAAACACAACATGTATCATTACATAAAGATGATCTCGATCATGTGAGGCAGCTCACGAGATCTAAACATGAGGTACAAAGTGGAGAGAACAACGATCTAGCTACTGTTATGGACCCGTAGTCCAGGGATGAACTACTCATGCATCACTTCAGAGGAGGGCATGGTGGTGTAGACGCCTCCAGTGATGAATTCCACTCCCGTCAGGGTGCTGGGGAGAGCTCCAGAACCCTCCCGATCTCCGGAAGACGATGACGGCGGCCTCGGGTGTTTCTCCGGACGAAGTGGTATATTTTTAGGGTTAATATGTTGGGAGTGTATAAATAGGCGAAAGGGCAAAGGCGGTGGAGGCCTGGGGGCCCCACACCACCCCATGGCGCAGCCAAGGGCGCGCCGCCCTATGGTGTGGGCCCTCTGTGGCCCCCCTCGAGGACTCTTCGGGACTCCGTGGAACCTTCGGGAAATAGGACCTCAAGACTTCGAATTTTCCAATTCCGAGAATACTTCGAGAACAACTTTTCTGAAACTAAAAACAGCAGAAAACAGGGAACTGGCTCTGTGGCATCTTGTTAATAGTTTATTCCGGAAAATCGATAAAAATAACATAAAGTGTATAGCAAACATGTGGGAAACAACATGAACACGACATGGAACATCAGAAATTAAGGATATGTTTATGATGTATCAACTTCCACAAGCTTATTTCCTACTCGTCCTCGAGTAGGTAAACGATAAAAACACATAATTTCTGAGGTGACATGCTACCAACATAAACGGGATCATCAATAATGTAAAAGCATAAGTAAGCTGAGATCATAAAACTTCAACACAAGCATGATAAATAGAATTTTAATAATAAAGCATAGCAATCACCTTGCATCATGAGAAGTAACACAAATAAAAGATCATTAATAAAAATGCAACGAAAGATGTACGTTTGTTTCAGTTATAGCGAAAACATGTCAAGGTGATATTTCACTAGTCCTTAAGAGTGGGGAAAAACATAAATGCCAGTACACCTTCAAAGTTCACGAGGAAGACTAGAACAAATAATTAGAGAACAAGCAATAACACATCATGAATCAATTGATAATTGTTTCTGGGACAAATGCACATAAAACTCAGAATGGCAACTATGCTCTCTCAACTGTGCATAAAGTTAGAAGATGGAGACTCAACATAAAAGTAAAAGAAAGGCCCTTCACAGAGGGAAGCAGGGATCAACTCTTGTGCTAGAGATCTTTATTTTATTAAACAGAGGTATTGAAAACATTTTTAAGAGAGGTGTAGGCTTATGTCAACGAATGGTAAACGAAAAATACCGTACGTCACAAGCCAACTAGACTTCACAAGAGCGGCTCCCATAGAAGGACGCATCTGGGTAGAAGGTCATCCCTCTTTCTCTTTTGTTTACACAATTATGCTTTGACTGATAAATCATGGGCAAAATAGTGAAGAGAATTTGTTGTTTATTAATTTGGGGCTAGGCACCCCCACTGCCAGCTCTTCTATCATTGGATAAGTGGATGAATCCACTAGTCTAGGGTGTGAAGTCCAATCAACAAGTGAGGTAAAGATTCTCTATTTGCGTCCTCATGAGCTAAAACAGGAGCACAAAACATGAGTAATGTTGAAGGTTTTAAAGGTAACAACTGAGCAATTTACTTTGGAGTGGCGGTTAAATAACACATGTAGGTAGGTATGGTGGACACAATGGGTAAACTTTGTTTTTTGGGAGTTGGATGCACAAGTAGAGCTCATACTCAGTACAGGTGGAGGCTAGCAAAAGACTGGGAGCGACAAATCAAGAGAGCATAAGAGCCATAATCATGCATAGCGACACAAACATCATTAATCAAAGCATAAGTGGTACCACAAGTTCAAAACTAAATGATCATAGAGGCTATAAGTGACTGGTTCATATTCATAAACATGGTGTGAGCATGTGCCAAGTCAACCAAATAAAACATTCAAACGAGAACACCACAAATTTATGCTTCAATATGACAAGAAAAACTCATGATTCTTTAAATGGCACATTAAAAACTCTCATATATTTCAGGCTAATCATGCTAATAAATAACCCCAAGGCTTTAGAATTAAAATAACATCTAGCATGATATGAAAAAGTCTAGCCACGGTCTATACAAGCTTCTACTTGCACTGTTATAAATTCTACCACAAGCATTAGTTTCTCTTCCCAACAAGCACCATACAAAACATTCTTTAACAAAAACTCTCTAAATGATAAACCAAGCAAACATGAGAGTACTCACATAACACTGCTAAAACTAACAACTCTGAACAAGAGATGCAATGAAAATATGAGCTAAACAGGAATGTTTGCAGCAGCTAGAAGAAAAACTAAGAATACTAGCATAGCAAGTATTCAAACAAAAAAGCGGAGCATGTCTCTCTCCCAAACAAGGAATGCCAGGGTCCAACTATATTATTGCAGAAAGAAAGCAAAATAAAAACAAACACACGCTCCAAGTAAACTTCATATGAAGTGACCTGATTGATTGTTGATGAAGAAGGGGATGCCTTGGGCATCCCCAATCTTAGATGCTTGAGTCTTCTTAAAATATGCTTGGATGAACCGCGGGGGCATCCCCAAGATTTAATCTTGCACTCTTCTTGATCACATATATCACCCTCTTCTCTTGACCCTTGAAAACTTCCTTCACACCACACTCAAAGAGTAATTCACATTAGAGGGTTAGTGAAAAAATCAAAACGCCATGGGTTCTGTAAGGGCACAAGTTATATTGATACTTTTAAACATTATCTACAGCCACTGATGTTTTGTGAAGCAAAGAAATCCACTTGACATCGCAAAAAAGCAAATGCAAGAACAATGGCAGGATCTGTCAAAACCAGAACAGTCTATAAAGACGAATTTGTTCGGGGTACTTACGTTGCTCAGATCGAAAAACTTAAAGAATAAAAAAGTTGCGGTATTAGCCGAGAAATAAGAACAAGAAATTTCAGGTCATTCTGATTTTTCTGTGAATTTTACGATTTTTTATGGTGGACAGCGGAAATCTGTTTTCTGCGCAGAAATCCGAAAACCAACTCCAACTCTTGTCAGAAACTTTACTTGACACAACTAAAACATAAAATTAAAGATAAAAAGGAGTTTCTATAGAAGTATACAACCCCTTGACTCAAAGAAAACAGAGAAAAACAAACCAAAATAAAACCATGGGTTATCTCCCAAGAAGTGTTTTTCTTTAACGCCTTTTAGCTAGGCCCAGAAAAGTGGAATCAAGTAATTTCGAGTGAAGAAGCATCCAAATTGTAACATGTTCGAACAATAGAATCAAAAGGAAACTTCATTCTCTTTCTAGGAAAGTGTTCCATACTTTTCTTGAGTGGGAAATGAAATTTAATATTCCCCTCTTTCATATCAATAACATCACCAACAGTTCTAAGAAAAGGTCTTCCCAAAAAAATTGGACAAGAAGCATTGCATTCAATATTAAAGAAAACAAAATCAACAGGGTTAAAATTATTATTAACCATGATAATAACATCATCAACTCTCCCAAAGGTTTCTTTCTAACATTATCAATAAGACGAATATCCAAATAACAAGGTTCCAATGGTGGTAAATCAAGAATATCATAGAGTTTCTTGGGCATAACAGAGATACTAGCACCAAGATCACATAGAGAATTGCAATCAAAATCATTCACTTTCATTTTTATAATGGGTTCCCAACCATCGTCTAGCTTCCTAGGGATAGAGGCTTCACACCTTAATTCATCCTCTCTAATTTGCATGAGAGCATTTGTAATATGTTTGTGAAAGCCATATTTAGGACAACTAGCAAGCTTTTGCAAGAACTTAATAACTTAAGTTATGTTGCAATAATGAAAGTCAAGATCATTTTTATCAAAGGTAATGGGACCATTGTCTCCCATATTTCTAAAACTTTCAGCACTTTTATCAGGAACATTTTTAGCAGTTTCAGGCAGTTTTGCATTTTTAATAGCAGAAGTGGGAGTATTTCCAACACCAATTACTTTACCATTGATAGTACAGGGTTTTCTAGCATGAGAAGCTTCAGGTTTACTAGTGATGGTAATGGTGCAAACATTAGCTATATTATTCTTTCTAGCTAATTAGTCTTCTTTTCACCATCTAGCATGCAATTCAGCTAACATCCTAACATTGTCATCAATTCGAATTTGGATGGCATTAGTAGAAGCAAAAGGATTCTCATCTATGGTTTCAGTTTTAGCAGTCAAAGAAGATTGAGCTTCAGACATGGATGAAATAGAAGTTTCAGCATGAGCAATTTTAACTTGCAACCCAGATATTTCTCTATTTAAACTCTCAATTTGATAGATGATATTTTGCTCATATTGTTTTTGCATAAAGTCTTTAGTGGCTCTTTCAACTTCTCAAATTCTTTCATTAGACATTCTAGTTCTATCATTATTACCACTATTAAAAGGATATTGCCTAAAATTGTTGGTACCAAAATTATTCCTATAAGCATTGGTGTTGAAATTATTATTTTTAATGAAATTCACATCAATATGCTCTTCTTGAGAAACTAAAGAGGCTAAAGGAACATTATTTGGATCAATAGGAGCATGGCCATTCATAAGCATAGCCATAATATCATCAAGTCTGTCACTTAGAGAGGAGGTTTCTTCAACAGAATTTACCTTCTTACCAGTTGTAGCTCTCTGAGTGTGCCACCCAGAATAATTTAACATCATATCATCAAGAAGCTTTGTTGCTGACCCCAAGGTAATGGACATAAAGGTTCCTCCAGCAGCTGAATCTAGAAGGTTTCTTGAAGAAAAATTTAGACCTGCATAAAAGGTTTGGATGATCATCCAAGTAGTCAGTCCATGAGTGGGACAATTCTTTACCAAAGATTTCATTCTTTCCCAAGATTTACCAACATGCTCGTTATCAAGTTGCTTAAAATTCATACTGCTAATTCTTAAAGATATAATCTTAGCAGGAGGATAATATATTCTAATGAAAGCATCTTTACACTTAGTCCAAGAATAAATACTATTTCTAGGCAAAGATAGCAACCATTCTTTAGCTCTTCCTCTCAAAGAGAAAGGAAACAATTTAAGTTTAATAATATCTCCATCTACATCTTTATATTTTGCATCCCACATAGTTCAACAAAATTATTAAGATGGGCAGTAGTATCATCAGTACTAACACCAGAAAATTGCACTCTCATAACTAGGTTTAAGAGGGGCAGGTTTTATCTCATAAAAATAAGAAGTAGGAGAAGGTGGAGCAATAGGTGTGCTAATGAAAACATTGTTGTTGGTGCTAGTAAAGTCACAGAACTTAGTGTTCTCAGGAGTAGTCATTTTAACAAGACTAAAAACAGGAATAAAACTACAGATATAATAGGAACTATTTTTTTGTGTTTTTGGTAAAGAGAAGCAAACAATACAATATAAAATAAACTAAGCAAAACAAAAACAAAGTAAAGAGATTTGAAGTGAGAGGCTCTCCTTGCAGAAATTCTCTTCCTCCACGCCAACGGCGCCAGAAAATTGCCTTGATGCGTGTGAACACACATTCGGTGGGAGACCCCAAGAGGAAGGTATGAAGCGTGCAGCAGCAAGTTTCCCTCAGAAAGAAACCAAGGTTGAATCGACTCGTAGGAGGAAGAAGTAACTTCAGAAGGTTGATGCAGCTAAGATGGAAGGGCGCACAACCGGTTCAGAAGCAACGTGGAACCTACACAACACAATCAAATCACTTTGCCCCAACGAAGCAGTGAGGTTGTCAATCTCATCGGTTTTGCTGAACACAAAGGGGTTAAACATATGGTGTGGAAAACAGTAGGAAAACCGTATGAAAGCAATAGGTATTTTATCAGTATAAGGAAAAAAGACCGGGGTCCACAGTTCACTAGTGGTGTCTCTCCATGAAAGATAAATAACATGTGTGGTGAACAAATTATAGCTGGACAATTGACAAAAATGAAGGCTGCACCGTAATGTATATGCAATACATAAAGATTACTATGTGATTCATGCGGGCATCACAACAAAATACATAGATCGTCATCCAACTGCATATATGACTAATATTGCACCCTCCGAATATCATCTGAACAAACTAAAGTGAATATGCCCGGGAGGCAATAATAAAGTGTTTATTATGTTATTCCTTGTTTATGATAGATGTTTATTTCTCATGCTAGAATTGTATTAACCGGAAACGTTAATACATGTGTGATTAATAAACAAACCAACGTTCCTAGTGAAGCCTCTCTCTTAACTAGCTCGTTGATAAACAGATGATCAAGGTTTCCTGATCATGGACATTGGATGTTGTTAATAACGGGGTCATGTCATTAGGTGAATGATGTGATGAACTTAGACCCTAACTAAGTATAACAATATGATCAAGTGATTTAGTTTTGTTGTTATGTCTTACATTTGGAGTAACATTGTTCCTTAGACCATGAGATCATGTTAATCACTAATACCGAAAGAATACTTTGATGACATCAAACGTCACACCGTAACAGGGTTACTATAAAGGTGGCTTTAGGTATTAGGAAAGTGTTAGCTGAAGCTCATGGATCAAGAGTGGAATTTTTCCATCCAATATGACGGAGAGATATACTCAGGGCCCTCTCGGTGATATCACATCGACACCGCTTACAAGCACGTGATATGATCACAAGGATGTTATATCACGGGAACGAGAAAAGAGTACTTGTCGGGTAACGAGATCGAACAAGGTATGGTTGATACCGATGATCGGATCTCGGACAAGTAAAATATCGCGAGACAAAGGGAAATCGTTACGACGTTGAAAGGTTAACACGATCACGAGAGTCATCGTTGAATATATATAGGAGTCATCACGGATCTCTAGATCCCGTTGTTGATTATTGATCGAAGAGGAGTCTCGATCATGTCTATATTATTCTCGAACCGTAGGGTGACACACTTAAGGTTAGATGAAGCGTTTGATAGGATACGGAATACCGAAGAATGTTTTGGGCAGCTCCGAAATTGTTTCGGGGAAAATTGAAATAGTTAAAGGGTTTTTTCGTTGAATGGTTGTTAATAGAATTATCAAATGATTCGAGGTTCTGCATGCAAATGTGTGTTAATGAAATTAATAAATATAAATAAATAAATAAAAATGTTTTATTTATTTATTAAAGAAAAACCTTTGGATTTTCTAAGTGGAAAATTAAGGGAGCATGAATGGGTGTGAGTGGGGCTTCCACTCACATGAAGAGGGGAAGAGGTGGGGCACCCACGGCTGGCCGCACCCCCCCTTTGGGCTGCCTCCCCCTCCCCTATAAAAGTAGGGTGAGAGCTCCCCCTCCTCCAAACACTTGCCCACCTCCCTTTCCCTCCACCCGCTGCTCCATTCCATGGTCTCCGGCTTGGCGAAGCCCTGACCGTGGGATTCTTCACCACCACCACTTCGTCATGCTGCTGGAGTTCCGGGGATGCTCTACTTCCGCTGCCCCGCTAGATCGAGGGAACGGAGGTCTTCATCGAGATGAATGTGTGACCGATCACGGAGGCATCGCCGGATGTGGGCACCCCAGCCTAGATGTCCAAGACCGCCAATATGCATACACTCATGATCCCAGATCGACAATCATGAGCAACATATTTAGAGAACGTACAACAGATTTCACATCCATTACACGAATAACATAGTCTTACACAAATGGTCTGTCGACCAAGTCTGAGACAACTGCCACGCAGGACAGTGACAAACATACCTTACAGCAAGCAATCACTCAAGCTAATACATCACACCTACAGAAAGCATTCACTCAAAAGAAACACCCAAAAATAATAGCACTAAAGCATACTACAACACTCAAACATGCACAACTAACGTGCATAACAAGGTATAGTTTCATACAAGTCATGCATCAAACATATGGCATGAGTCCAGTGAGTGTAC
Organism: Alopecurus myosuroides; assembly: GCA_028641055.1. Classification (NCBI taxonomy): domain Eukaryota; kingdom Viridiplantae; phylum Streptophyta; class Magnoliopsida; order Poales; family Poaceae; genus Alopecurus; species Alopecurus myosuroides. Next base: position 59,832,649 of record CM054062.1, on the reverse strand, counting down.
CACCCTCATACAAGGCCATAAGGAGTGTAATGGCTCTCTGATCATCCACCAAAATGAGTGAAACATAATGAAAACAATCTAGGAAACATCTATACAAGCATATGAGAGTAAAACATGCATTTCTAAGAACATGCAAGCCATAACACACTTGTATACAAGAAAAGGGCATGCAACCAGTAGCTAAACATGTACATGACAGAGTCATATCATATCATTCAAAGCATGGAAACAATCATGGCATGAAGGTAATCATGGCAAACAAATCTAGAACACATAGAAACTAGAAAACAAGCATAGATCTTAACATGCATGACAAACCATGATATTTTCATGAACAAGATTTATACTAACATGGTAGATCTACAAGATAACAATAATATGGAAGTGAAAACAACTCCTATACATGCTAGTAAGATCACACAATGCATCTCCACACTTAACAAATATTAAACACATAATATTCACACATGGCAGAATACTCATAAAACTTGTAATGCATGACAAATTATTCTACAGCTCAAAACAGCACACCAAGATAGGATATGATAGATCTATTCATACAGAAGCACATCCAAAAGGATTCATCTAAAAAATCAATTTAGAAAAATTCATAAAAATCATTTAGTAGCTCTCTGGTCATTTGCCATTCTGCATGTCAATTTTGGTAGCAAACTCAAGTGCATGTGAGGCCAATAGCTCTTGTTAGGCTTCAACAAGATCTATCCAGAGAGCTCACCTCACTTCCATTGGATTCCTAAATCAAAAGTTATCTCAGGTTTACTCTTTCAGATAGGTTGTGTTTAAGAATTTTTCCAGGATGATCCAGGGGTGCAATTACAGATCTGTCACTTGCATGTGGCTAAGAAAACATGCATGTACCCTAGATAAATAGGGGGTGGCCAGATCTGGTGTTTAAGCATTTTAGTTTTGACTAGCAAAAATGCTCGTGCGATGCTACGGGTTTGCGAAGAAAAAACACATGCACGAGTACAGGTTTGACGCAAGCATGGCCACGCTGAAGCATGGTCCGCTAGAGATCCTAGCCAACACGGTCGTGGTTGCGTCCAGGCCACATTCTCAGGGCTAAGGGAAGCGGCGTCACGTCCCGAACTCAATCGAAGGCCGCAAGATGACCAAGAAACCTCACACATATGTGTGGTTAAGGTTTAGTTTTACGGTACCCTGAAATTAACATGATCCCTTTATTCCCTTTAATCTAACGGACGATTTCAATTGGTACTCAGTCGTATATAAGTTGGAGTACCAGATGGAAAATGTAGGGAGTACCTCGAATTAAGGGGCACAAACGTAATCTCAGGAGGAATTGGTGGGGATTATTCTCGTCTCGAGAGACATCACGGCTTCTACAGAATATAAACCTGACCATTACGGAGGAGCCTTAGCAATGGATAATCACCGGATACACACGCGCCGGAGCGGTGCGGGCCGGGATATGGTAGCGGCGGCGATAGGCGATAGAAACATGTATCACTCTGAATGAGAAACACTAAGATGACGATACTCTCTTAAGAACCTTACTTCGTATTGTGGATTCTGTTTTGTTTCCATGTATATGATTGTCAGTGATTTTTCCGATTTTCCACAGCCTTGCAGCCAAGGTCGATCGGTAACTTCCATTGAAAATAAAATATGACCATTGATTGATTGATTGATATGATTATACTCTCTCTTCGATCTAGGATCTAGGGAGACCATTGCGTTGTTATCCAAATCCAATGATTCGCGAGTGTGCTAAGAAGAGCAAACAATGGCCGGCATTGTCGTACTAAGGAAGACGATGACAGTTGCCTACGGCGTGCATGATATCCGCGAACGTTCTATCGAGCAGTTGCGGGATCAATGCACAAACTTTTTTTTAATAAACCCGTAATCAGATACAGAACTGCTACACGTACGATGAATTTTGTACGATCCGCGTACGACACATGATCCTGATGGCCCATTGCAATTCAACTTCTTATCCACACGGCCCATTGGAGCATCGTACGTGTATCGGACATGCTTTGTCGTACGCAAAGTAATTCCGAATCAGATATGGTGAAGAAAAGAGACAAAACAACCCTTTTATTTGGACGGCCAGGTTTCATCGGTACTCCCATCCCCTATTAAGGAGTATCAGGGTACTGTAAAATTTGCCTTTGCTAGACCCAAGGAGAGAGACGACCGTGAGAGGGCAGAGATCAAGGTCGAGGTGTTGGAGGAACATTGTCCAATGTGCAGGTGATGGCTGTAGGTCATGGCATCAATGGAAGGCGGGACAACATCAAGATAAATGTAGAGGCGGCAACGTGCGCCAAGATGGAGCCGAGGTGGCGGCTTTCAGCAACCAGGCGGTGGTGGGAGCAGCAAGACAGTTCACCTGGGGTCCAATGCGAAGTCGGCGGCGGTTGGCACATGCGTCGGTTAGCTAGAGATTTTTTTTCCTTCTAGGTCATAGGAACCTCACCACCGAGAGGCCAAAATGCAAAATGGCATGACGTATAGTAAGCATTGGTTATAATTTTTTTCGGTCAAAGTTTTTCATCCAGAATATGTTTTGTAGATAATATTAAATCAAAATTTTATGTTGTGTTGATTTTTTTTTGTGGGTAATAGTAATATTTTTGGATTTTACTTGTGGGCAATAATTTGCCAATTTTAAATTAGAGCAAATTGATCCTTTAAATTCAATTCCAATACATACTCCTATAATCAGTATATAGTTACAGTTATTTTTCTTCGAGATATGAAACAATTTTTTGAACAAAATGGGCAATATTACCTCATTTTATTAAAAAACAGGGAGTGAATTGACCGGTTCATTAGCGGGGAACCGGCCGAAAACCGTTACAAGTATACCAATATGGTCATGGAACACTAGATTGGGCAGACCCGGCCGATCTGGCTACCCACAAGGAAACACACCGCTGAGGAGAAAAAACAACATCTAGGTCGACATCAAGTAGCATCGTCGTCACTCCTCCCCGAGCAAGTGATTCTGATTTCAGCCTCGGCGACCACCGATGAAGTCCTCGCCACAGCCGACGTAGAAAACCATGTCGGCCTATGCCAAACAGACGACCCAAAGCGTCGAGGAACGGCAGCTCCGACTTCGACGAAGAGTTTCAACAGAGAAAGATGCACACCTTGCACCCACGGAGTCCGCACGGCCACTGCAGAGAAAGTGGCGTCAGAGCCAGCCTGTCCGCCCGAGACACGCAACTCTGATTTCACAACTTCGCAGCGCGACACAACACGGATTGTCGGTGACGAAGGACATGCCGCGACTCGGCTCCGCTCACCACCGTCATCGTTGCCACACAGCTCGCAATGCCACCATAGCACCCACCACAACTGGCCGCAGTACCAGCATTGTCGCCCAAACCATGGAAGCAACCACGCCACCTCATGAAACCGTTGCTCACCATGGATCCCGAGGCCGTCGCCTCGACGCAGCACCACCCTCCGGGGCCGCTGCCCCGACGTCCACAGACCCCGCCACCGCCTCCCTTCTGCCGCGAACCCACCGCGACCCGAGGGCCAATGACTCCAAGATGACGCCTCCAACAAGGTAGTGGCGCGTCCGCCACCGTCGTCCGCTCCCGAAGGAGCTTAGGCTTTCACCCGGAGAACATCGGAACCCTCGCGTCGAGCTGGTTGTCGAGCCTCCACAACGACGCAAACAAGAATGGAACGACGCCCGAAGGCGCCGCCGTCGTTAGCACCAACAGGAGCTCGTGCAAGGCTTTCGCCTGGAGTTCAATCCAACCGCCCACAAGCTTGGGGAGCCGCAAGAAGAGAGGCCGCCTCCCATCCTTCACTGCCAGCCATGGTGGTCGCGGCACCACACTCCGAGACCGCTATGCTGCGACGCACCGCACCGCCGCCCGGGGCCGCCGCCCCGACTTCCTCTCATCTGGGAGCGCCAAAATCACGGAAAGCCGCATCGGAGAAACCACCTCCACCATAGCCAACCCAGGAGAGGAGCTCCCGCAAGGGGCAGAACCCACGCACGCCTCCTCCACGCCGCCCGAGCCTCCGACGGCGGCCACCTCGGCTAACCACCTCCCCATCCACACCCCCGCAACCGCAGCACCGTCACAGACGCGCCAAGCGTCGGCCCGCAAGACCCAGATGGGCCCTGCACGGGCCTCGCCAGACGGGCGCCGCCGCCGCCGAACGCCCCCCAACCGCATCTTGCACGCGCTGACGCCGCAGGAGCACTCCACGCCTGACTGGGCGACGAATCCCGCGCTGCCGCAACACCGGCAACCCCGACCCGCCGTCCTCATGGCCAGACCAGGCCTGCCCCGCCAAATCCGGGGGCGAGGGCCCCGAATCCTCCACCCCGCTGTACTCCTATGGGTCCGGAGCCGCCGGTCCGGCCGGCGACCAGCCATCGCCGCCCAGTCGGGTCCGGCTCCCGCCGCGCTGCCTAGGGAGAGAGACCACCCCCGCCACCAGTTGTGTGGCAGCGGGGAGGCTGCTGCCGCCGCCAGGTGTGGGGGGAGCGGCGACACGGGGGCCCTCCGGTGCCGCCTGGGTGTGACACGGGAGGGAGAGCGGATAGGTGCTTCAGCTTCAGATATGAAACAATTATCATTGTTATTATCTCTGCATACGCGACACACCAGAATTTATCTCATCGAGAGCACACAATATTGTATCTGCCAGGGATGAGATACATGCTTATGCATGTGATACCTTGGTTACAACTACAATAATCAAAATTTATAATCATGAAGCAAGCATGAACGCAGTGAACATCGTCTAGCGCAGTAGCCATCATAACACACGGCACGCAGCAGCGAACACTGGCACACATGAGAACCGGAGAGGAGAATGCATGGATCAAGAAGGGACTCACCCAGCTGACAGCGGAATTTTTAAAGATTTCTTTGGGAATCCAGCACGGACGGGAGGGAATATATATGGGTCGATTCCTATTCGAGTACGAGAGTTTGTTTCGAATTTGTTGCGACGTTCCGTAGTTCCGTTGACCTACATATTGGATTGGGAGACTTAGGTACGAACCGTTTTATTTACTTAAGCTGGCGGTGGCAGTTGATGTAATATTTATAGACAAATAGGGGCAATTATAAAACGGACGGAAAAAATGCCAAGAAGCCTTAATACTTTTATTAGTAGGTATAGATAGATATAGATTAAAGTGATTAGGCAGATTTCAGAAACGCAAAAATGGAAATAAAATCGCCAGCGCATGCTCAACGGGCCGTTGGCCTTCAGGCGGTGAAGCGCGCTGCGCTGGGCCGGCCCAGCTCACTTGTGCGCGCAAACAAACCGGTACGCAGTCGTGCGATCAAGATCCAAGGGTGCAGGTTAGATCTGAGCAGGTTCAAAGGGAACCATCGATCGAAAAATTAACGGCGTGTGCTCGTTCATCTTCCTCGCGACCAAATCGCGCCACCGGCGAGCACATGCACACACACACGGGCAGGGGCTCACCTTGGGCTCGATAGGAATCGACGGTTCGTGAAGAGAGGATGGCGCGAGGTCGATGGAGGCGTTCAGAAGCAGTGGCAGCAACATAATCCAACCACAGCCCCCGCACGCAACCGAGACGTTCCCGGCAGCGTCGAGCTCAACGGCGGCGATCCCGCATGCAGAACCACACGACACAGTGTCAAGCATGCATGCCTTGGCAAGGGGATCGATCTGGAGTGGAAGTGGATCAAGGTGAGAGAGAGAGACGAGTGTTGGCGCGTCTGGTTCTTCCTCCACGGATAGAACACGAGAGCGTGCTCTCCTCGCTCTCACAGAGCGAGCAACAGCTGAGACATTGCAGTGGAGTGGATGCGGTGTGAGTGAGGAGGTGAGTGGCGAGACAGGAGGGTCGGGGATGCTTTATACAGAGAGATCACGGGGAGGTGTGTGCTCGGGCACTCGACAACACGACAATGGCGATGCCAGCGCGTGTGCGTTCTTCAGGCCACGGGCAGCACGTGGAGAGGCAGAGCGAGCACCGTGGCGTCGAGTTCATGCAAGCAATGGCTCAAAGCCGTGGAGGAGGGATCAATGGCACGGGTTGGCCCTGTTCTATGATGACAGGTCGGGCCCGTGGCCACCATCCTTGTCCTGGCGTTGCTCTCCCTCTCTGTGGTGCTTCGAGTGAAAACCGCGGCTGGTTTCGATTGAGCAGAGCAAGGGCAAGTGGTTTGGCACCAGTGCACAACATTTTAATGATCACAAACATGAATTCGAGCCATCTTTTAATCGGGTGCTCGGACTGAAAATTAGAATTTCAGTTACAGAAAGTTCAGATAATGACTTAGAGAAATTTCTAAGTCCTGAAACAGACTGAAAATAGGAAAAGTGTGGATGTGTTTGGCACAGCAAACAATTTCCAAATAGAAAAGTGAGAGTATGGATTTGAAGAGTACATTGTCTAGTTTCAGAAACCTATTTTTATTTGAATTTAGAAAATATGTAAGTTGCTGAAAACAAGACTGAAACATGTGAGGTTTTCTGTTTTCACTGTTTTTCCTTTTTCCTGTTTTTCAACTAGGCAGAAAAACACTCAGGAAAACATGGGTCTCACTTGCTCAAAAATATTTCTTTGGACATGGTGATCAAGTCCATACCATAAGCATGGATGACATCCAAAGAAAACAAAAAAAAAATTGAGTTGAGATCTATATGTCGAAATGATGCTCAAAAGAGTGAGTGATAGCTAGAAACAGAAAAGGAAAACTCATGTTTTTCCTTATGACTTTAAAAAGGAATCTTGTTTTTCTTTCTTTGGTGATCCATAACCAAGTTTAGGAAGATGATAATGATGACAATGAATCAAGATAACAAAATTCCACTCTTTATTTCTCATAGAAAACATCAGTTTCACATAAGGAGTTACAATATCAGAAAAACAACAGGATCAACTAAAAAGTTTTTGTTGGTCCTAAATTTTGTGTTATCCTCCTTGCAACCTTGTTCTCAAATGAGGCTGTGACAGACCTCCCCTCCTTAAAATAATCTTGTCCCGAGATTCAGGGGTTCATTCATAGTGGAACTCAGGAAACTCCTTGTTTATGTAATCTTCGCGTTCCCAAGTAGCTTCTTCCTCAGAGTGATTAGTCCACTGAATTTTGAGAAATTTTATCGCTCGCTTCCAGGTTACACGAACATTTTTCTCAAGAACACGGAGTGGTCGATCACGATAAGTCAAATCATGATTGATGTCAATGGTCCGGTAGTCGATGTCCTTATAAGAATGATTCTTATCTGGCACTTGGAGACATTTCCGGAGTAGTGACACATGAAAATCATCATGGAATTCTGAGAGATTAGCGGGCAGCTCAAGTTGATAAGACACTTCACCATGTCGGGCTAGTGCAAGCTTCCCTTTGACATGAAAACGCTGCATCCCTTTGAGAGGTGTGTGTAACACCCCGGCCACCTCGTAGCCGGCGGCTGTCACCCCTGGTAGCTCTCTAGGATCTCTAGACTGGCCCCAGAGACCAACACTAGTCTTTCCTGCGCACTTTTTCCTCACTCATGTGCACCCGGGAAGGACTTCCCGGTCGGTCACCCATCCTCAAATTGCTCCAGGCCAAGCACGCTTAACACTGGAGTTCTTTCAAGATGAGCTTCCGGAAAATAAGTTGAAACTTGTTGATATGAGTATCCTATTAATCCTATTGAGCCCTGCGCCAGGATCTCACAGTGTGACACTAAGATACACAAAATCTCCCACATGGAAAGAAACTTCACGTCGGTTGGAGTCTGCATAACTCTTTTGACGGGATTGAGCAGCTTTGAGACGATCACGGATAAGTTGAACTTGCTCCTCGGCGGCACGCAATGTATCCACACCAAATATCTGACTGTCACGAGACTCAGACCAGATTAAGGGTGTGCGACACTTGTGTCCATACAAAGCTTCAAAATGATCCATTTTCAGACTAGCTTGATAGCTATTGTTGTAAGAGAACTCCGCAAATGGTAGGCAATCTTCCCACTTTGCACCATAAGACAATACACAAGCACGGAGCATGTCTTCTAGGATTTGGTTAACACGCTCGGTTTGTCCTCCGGTTTGTGGGTGGTAAGCTGTGCTGAAAGACAATTTGGTTCAAGAGCTTCATGAAATTTTCTCCAGAACCGAGATGTGAATTGGGTCCCTCGATCAGAAACAATCTTCTCGGGTACTCCATGCAAACTCACAATCCGAGATATGTAGAGATCAGCCAATTGGTCTCCACGATGAGTTGTGCGAACAGGGATAAAGTGAGCCGCTTTTGTAAGCCTATCCACAGTAAGCCATATGGGATCATGCCCTCTGTTTGACTTGGGAAGTCCAGTGATGAAATCCATTCCAACTTCATCCCATTTTCACTTGGGTACTTGGAGTAGGTGCAACAGACCAGCTGGACGTTGGTGTTCTGCCTTCACATGTTGACAGATATCACACTTGGCTATGTAAGAAGCAATCTCTCGCTTCATACCATGCCACCAAAACTTCTCTTTGAGATCTTGGTACATTTTTGTTCCTCTGGGGTGGATGGAATAAGGATTGTCATGAGCCTCGGCGAGTATAACTTGCTTTAGCTCTGACTCGGATGGAACGCAAATGCGACCGTTATACCAGAGAATACCTTCAGAACCGACAGAGAAACCGGGCACCAGTTCCTTCTTCATTCGATCGTTAATTCCTTCAATACTCTTCTGGCCTTTCTGAGATTGTTTTACTTGATCGACCAGGGTAGGTTTAAGTTCAATAGTATTAAGCATCCCATGGCTGACTACTTCAATACCCAGTTGGTCGAGTTCTTTCCACAACTCAGGTTGTCTGACCTTAATGATAGCATTCAAAGAGGCAGGTTCTCGACTGAGTGCATCAGCGACCATGTTCTCCTTGCCAGGATTATAGTGGATACTGAGATCATAATCCTTGATGAGTTCAATCCACCTGCGTTGCCTCATATTGAGTTCACGCTGAGAGAAAATGTACTTCAAGCTCTTGTGGTCAGTATAGATCTCACATCTATTACCCATAAGGAAGTGTTGCCATGCTTTGAGAGCATGAACAACAGCCGCAAGTTCCAAATCATGCGTAGGGTAATTCTGTTCATGAGGCTTCAACTGACGAGAGATATAAGAGATGACCTTCTCGTCTTGCATGAGGACACTACCGAGTCCAAGCTTTGAGGCATCACAGTACACATCAAAACTTTTTGTGACATCCGGCATTGTGAGAACAGAAGCGGTCACCAATCTTCTCTTCAATTCTTGGAAACTTTCTTCACATTTGTCAGTCCACTCAAACTTCTTGTCTTTCTTGAGCAATTGAGTGAGTGGTCTGGCGATACTGGAGAACCCTTGAACAAATTTGCGATAATAACCAGCCAATCCAAGAAATGATCTCACTTCAGTTGGGTTGGTTGGAGCATTACGCTTCATGACGGACTGAATCAAAGTGGGATCAACAGAGATTCCACCTTTAGATACCACATGTCCAAGAAAACCCACTTCCCTAAGCTAGAACTAACATTTGCTGAACTTGGCATACAATTGATGCTTCCGAATTGTTACGAGTACCAATCTCAGATGTTCTTCGTGTTCGGCTTCATCTTTGGAATAGATAAGAATATCGTCGATGAACACCACGACGAATTTATCCAGAAAATCCATGAACACCTTATTCATACAATAGGCAGGAGAATTGGTTAGACCAAAGGACATTACCGTGTATTCATACAACCCGTAACGAGTAGTGAAAGCACTCTTCGGAATATCCGATTCCCGCACCTTCAATTTGTGATAACCAGTGCAGAGATCTATCTTGGAGAAGACACGAGCTCCATTCATATGGTTGAAGAGATCTTCAATCTTGGGAAAAGGGTATTTGTTCTTTATGGTAACATCATTCAACTTCCGGTAGTCCACACATAGACGTGAGGTACCGTCCCTTTTGTCTACAAAGATGACAGGCGATCCCCAAGGTGAAGCACTTGGGCGAATCAATCCTTTTTGCAACATACCATCCAGTTGTTTCTTCAACTCCTCTAATTCATCCGGGTTCATCCGGTAAGGTTTTTGAGCTATGGGTCCGGTTCCAGGAATTAACTCAATGATAAACTCGATATCCCTCTCAGGGGGCATACTGGGTAGTTCTTCTGGAAATACATCCGGATACTCACATACCACAGGAATCTGTTCAAGTGAGGGGTTGGATATACTCTTATGGCAATGAACTATGGAGGTGGTTTTGACTGCCTTATACTTAACCTCTTCCCCAGTACTACTGGTCAAGGATATGTTTTTGTGGTGCAGTCAATGACTCCCTTGTACTTGGTCATCCAATTCATACCGAGTACAACTTCAATGCCTTGTGCGCCCAGCACTATCAGATCAACATGAAATGTTTTCCCATTGATAACAATGGGCAAATTGTTGCAGGAGTGAGTGGCTTTGGTTGTCTCGCCTGGGATTTGCACTAGCATAATTTTAGACATAGGGGTGACGTTTAAACCACTCTTCTTCACACAAGGTTTTGTGACAAAAGAATACGATGCACCAGAATCAAACAGAACAGGGACTGGTACGGAGTTGACAGAGAACGTACCAATCACCATTTCTGGGGTGTCTTGGGCTTCTTCTGCGGTGACGCAATTCAGATGTCCTTTAACAATATTCCCCTGCTTCTTGTGAGATGGCCCATGTGTCATCTTGGCCGCATTAGGGCGGGCAGGTGCAGGATTCTTACTAGGACACTCCCGAGAGAAATGCCCTCCTTTGCCGCATGAGAAACATGCTCCTGATGGCTTGGGTGCAGTTGGGGCAGCACAGGTGAAAGTATTCCCTCCTCCGGGACGGGGCGCATAAGGAGCATTCCCAGAATTCTGAGGCTTCGGGTAAGATGGAAAGCTTGGGCGAGGAGCATAACCAGGTGTCTTATTGAAGGGTGGCCTCGCAGGTGGGGAGCTGCGAGTCCTATTGACACTCGACCCTCCTTGCTACATCATCTTCCGCTTGCGATTGTCATAGGCTGCCTGACGCTTATGTTCCATAAGGATAGCAGCATTGGCAAGAGACTCAAGATCTTGGAAAGGGATCACCACAAGCGTACACTGCAGCTCGTCGTGCAATCCATTGAGGAATCTCTCCTTCTTCTTCTCTTCAGTTTCAATATCATGGGGAGCATACCTAGCCAGGGTAGTGAACTCATCCCAATTCTTGGACACAGTCATGCCACCTTTCCTGAGCTTCAGAAATTTGTCTCTCATGATACCCATCACTCCTTCAGGGATATGATACTTGCGAAACTTGAGGACAAACTCCTCCCAGGTAGTGACATGATCAGCTGGCAGTGAAGCACGGGTGGTTTCCCACCAAGTCCTTGCAGGTCCAGAGAGATAATGAGAAGCATAAAGGACTTTGTCTCTATCTTCGACACCAGCAACTTGCAGATTGTTGGCAATGGTATGAAGCCAATCATCAGCGTCCAGAGGTTCCACAATCCGAGAGAAGATGGGTGGATTGGTGTTCTGGAATTCCTTGAGCTTGGAGCGGGTACCATTTCCATCATTGGCTCCAAGAGTTGCCAGATGCGCGAGAGTCGCAAGAGTTGCGGTGCGCTCGACACGGGCAGCCTCTCGGTCTTCCATGTACAAAGCCAGGACCTAAGCCGCAGTCAGCTCGGGTGGAGGCGGTGGTGGTGGATCACGCGGCATGCTGAATGAAAGAAGATATAAGATAAAGGAATAGATGGATTTGTTTGTCTAACAACGACAAACGTGAACCAGAGAAGATGAAAACATGGAACTTTAGACATGCTTGGTAATGTATTCAGAGAAGCCAAAGCACAAACATATCATACATAAAACAGGCAGGTTCAAGCATACATAGCACACCATACATTAACATCTAGCAAGAAAGTGGTTTCCAAAGAACCACACTACAAAACCAGCGATTCAGGGTCATCGCAGCTAACTAGTACTAGGTGCTTACATAGCACAGGCTACTAACACGGCCTACCGCCTAGGCGTCTCAATCATCACCGTCAAACAGGATCTCCTCCGGGTCCTCCTCGTCTCCGGCGATATTGTCGTCCTCCTGAGCGCTCTGTTCACTCATATCCATGCCCTCAGAAGGAGCATCATCGTCAGGAAGAAGAGCCTCGTTCTCCTTGCGGAGATTGGAAATCTTCTCCTCTAACTCCTCAATGGTCGAGTCCCTTGCGGCAAGATCCTCTCTAGATGTCTTCAGCCGGCCACGGAGTATGGCATTGGCGTTCTCGAGCGACTCGGACTTCTTGAAGAGGCGAGTATGGGCTAAACGGGTGGTCCACAGCTTGCTCTCCAAGGTTCTCGCCTTGGCGGCGAGGTCGGCGTGAGCAATCTACAGATAATCCAAGTTGTTCTGAGTGTAGTGTAAGTAGAACTCCATGTCCTCCATGTGGGAGCACACAATGTCACGGGGACACGGACAAGGGAGTGGAAAGCCCTCATCGTCGCGCCTCCCGTGGCGCTGGAAAGGAGTATCCACAAAGCGGGTCCCGTAGAGTTGAGACATGCGTGCAACTGCCAACTCGAGCACACGAACAACCGCGTCCTTCCATGAGCGGTCAATCGCGTGGAAGACGTGCACAGGCTCAAATGGCGAAGTCAATGGAAAACGGAGGGTGCACTTCGCCAACCACGACAACCCTGCAACAGAACCGGTGATCTCCCCTCCTCTAATCTCAGGTAGTGGACGCCCAAGTATCTTGGTCATATCCATGATCTCCCTCTCGAAATGGAACAGAGTGTCCCGAGGAAGTCCCAACTGTAGAGACTCGGTGAAGACGACGTCCATCTACACAAGTTTTTAAGTTAATGACCAGTGTGTAAAATTTTAGTTTTATGGAAATGAATACTTAATGTAATGAACCATGTAAAAGAAACCAAGCAGAGGGGGGTTACTAGACATAGCTTTTGGTGTATAGTCATAATTAAGGCTTGTATAGAAACTAAGGTAGATGTCGGAGTACGGAACTAACGCCCATTCTAACTAAGGTCTCCTATGGTCAGGATGGCTCTGATACCTACTCTGTGGGGACCCCAGACTAGATGTCCGAGACCGCCAATATGCATACACTCATGATCCCAGATCGGCAGTCGGGAGCAACATATTTAGAGAAGGTACAACAGAGTTCACATCCATTACACGAATAACATAGTCTTACACAAATGGTCTGTCGACCAAGTCTGAGAAAACAGCCACGCATGACAGTGACAAACACACCTTACAACTGTTTTATTCAGCGGAAACAAACACAACGAGTAGAACCCATGTCAACGCCTTAGCACCATAGGCTGATGGACGGGAGACGTGCCTAGTACGCGGGGTCGTCATAGTACTCCTCCTCAAAGGTATCCTCCTGAGACGGCTCCTCAAAGTATGACCAAGACAATAGCCAGCGACGAAACCATATGAGTACATTTGAATGTACTCGCAAGACACCCTAAATGAAAGCCCAACAAATGCAAGTATGCCATAAAGGTGGTAGGATGGTTGTTTAGTTGAGGCTAGTCTATCCATGATAAGTAGAAGACCCACCATGGTTGAACATATTTTAGTTGTTTTTATTGAAGAAGATACTTCAAAAGATAGAATGTTTCTCTTGTAGATATCGCATATCCACAAGGTTTTGATAAACCATTATCAATAGAAGAAAACTTTTTCTTTTGAATGAACCCTTTTTGGAAATCAGAACTCCAAGACCATCATGTCTCCGGTACCTCAAAGGTACGATCATTCCCTTTCCAGTACCTCCCAGGTACAACCTCATAAACACTTTCCAAAAACCTTTTTGAAAACATTGACACAATGCTAGCTACATGGCCATTCAGCTGTCCATATCCGAGGACGCGGATATTCTGAATAGTTTTACTCTGCAGAGGTGTACACAATCCACAAGATCTAGTACATCCGCCGTGAACAACCACGGACTGTCCAAGAAAGTATGCAAACATCAGATAACTGGTCCTAACTATCCACTATGCAAGCTCTAGTAAATGGCTACCTCTTCAACTGGGTTTGTTCTCCCCGGCACCGAGTGAGTCAGCCGTATCGATCTGCTTTCCCCAGACAACACACCGCCATGACAGGAGACCCAATTGTTGCAACCGGTGGTGAACTTAATCCCACACTCTGAATGTCCTGTTACTCCCTCCTGGCGACAATTCGGTTCAGGGGACTCTAACCCCTATAGGACATTGAGGTAGACACGGACTAATGTCGACAAGCTTTTAGCTAGACCACGTTCCCATATTGAGGTAATGTGACAGTACGGCTTGGTTGTCCGGCGAAGACTAGGTTATGTGTCATTTTGGGAAAACAAGTTGGAAAACACTCCTTCCTTCACAAACCTCCCTCGGACAAGGTCCCACCTTTCCTCGGGGTTTTTCCAAAAGCATTTTTTCCAATAAACAACTAGTTAAAAATTGTCCACTAAGGGACTTAAGTGAATTGAGTGATGGCTCCAAAAATCCTAAAGGGCTTGCTAACACCAAGATTATGTAGTGGCTACAACAATTCGATAAAAGCGATAACAGTAGTTTCCACTTAAGAGAATAGTTTAAAGACAACTTAAGTAAAAACTTTAGAGGTAAACTATGCATGATAGATAATGATAAGTAAAACAACAGCAAGCATTTAGAGTGGCTTGCCTTGGCTCTGGTCTTGATCACACTCTTGAAATAACCAAGAGTTACAGAATACCACTTCAGGATTAACCGCTTCTTCGTTATCTAACGTCGTAAAAAGTAAAAAGAAAAACAATCAATCAACACAAGACAAAGGAAAGCACAAGCTAATACAGCTCACCTACAGCAAGCATTCACTCAAAAGAAACACCCAAAAATAATAGCACTAAAGCATGCTACAACACTCAAACATGCACAACTAACATGCATAACAAGGTATAGTTTCATACAAGTCATGCATCAAACATATGGCATGAGTCCAGTGGGTGTACCACCCTCATACAAGGACATAAGGAGTGTAATGACTCTCTGGTCATCCACCAAAATGAGTGAAACATAATGAAAACAATCTAGGAAACATCTATACAAGCATATGAGAGTAAAACATGCATTTCTAAGAACATGCAAGCCATAACACAATTGTATACAAGAAAAGGGCATGCAACCAGTAGCTAAACATGTACATGACAGAGGCATATCATATCATTCAAACCATGGAAACAATCATGGCATGAAGGTAATCATGGCAAACAAATCTAGAATACATAGAAACTAGAAAACAAGCATAGATCTTAACATGCATGACAAACCATGATATTTTCATGAACACGATTTATACTAACATGGTAGATCTAAAAGATAACAATCATATGACAGTGAAAACAACTCCTATACATGCTAGTAAGATAACACAATGCATCTCCACACTTAACAAATATTAAAAACATAATATTCACATATGGCAGAATACTCATAAAACTTGTAATGCATGCCAAAATTATTATACAGCTCAAAATAGCACACCAAGCTAGCATATGATATATCTATTCATACATAAGAACATCCAAAAGGATTCATCTCAAAATCAATTTAGAAAAATTCATAAAAATCATTTAGTGGCTCTCTGGTCATTTGTCATTCTGCATGTCATTTTTGATAGAAAACTCAAGTGCATGTGAGGCCAACTGATCTAGTTAGTTTTCAACAATATATATCAATAGAGCTAAACCTCAGTTCCATTGGATTCCTAAATCAAAAGTTATCTCAGGTTTACTCTTTCAGATAGGTTGTGTTTAAGAATTTTTTCCAGGATGATCCAGGGGTGCAATTACAGATCTGTCACTTGCATGTGGCTAAGAAAACATGCATGTACCCTAGATAAATAGGGAGTGGCCAGATATGGTGTTTAAGCATTTTAGGTTTGATTAAAGTGATTAGGCATATTTCAGAAACGCAAAAATGGAAATAAAATCGCCAGCGCATGCTCAACGGGCCGTTGGCCTTCACGCGGTGAAGCGCGCTGCGCTGGGCCGGCCCAACTTGCTTGCAAGCGCAAACGAACCGATACGCAGCCGTGCGATCAAGATCCAAGGGTGCAGGTTAGATCTGAGCAGGTTCAAAGGGAACCATCGATCGAAAAATTAACGGCGCGTGCTCGTTCTTCTTCCTCGCGACCAAATCGCGCCGCTGGCGAGCACATTCACACACACACGGGCAGGGGCTCACCTTGGGCTCGATAGGAATCGACGGTTGGTGAAGAGAGGATGGCGCGAGGTCGATGGAGGCGTTCGGAAGCAGTGGCAGCAACATAATCCAACTGCAGCCCCCGCACGCAACCGAGACGTTCCCGGCAGCGTCGAGGTCAACGGCGGCGATCCTGCATGCAGAACCAAACGACACAGTGTCAGGCATGCATGCCTTGGCAAGGGGATCGATCTGGAGTGGAAGTGGATCAAGGTGAGAGAGAGACGAGTGCTGGCGCGTCTGGTTCTTCCTCCACAGACAGAACACGAGAGCGTGCTCTCCTCGCTCTCACAGAGCGAGCAATAACTGAGACATTGCAGTGGAGTAGATGCGGTGTCAGTGAGGAGGTGAGTGGCGAGACAGGAGGGTCGGGGATTCTTTATACAGAGAGATCACGGGGAGGTGTGTGCTCGGGCACTCGACAACACGACAATGGCGATGCTAGCGCGTGTGCGTTCTTTAGGCCACGCGCAACACGTGGAGAGGCAGAGCGAGCACCGTGGCGTCGAGTTCATGCAAGCACTAGCTCAAATCCGTGGAAGAGGGATCAATGGCACGGGTTTTCCCTGTTCTCTGATGAAAGGTCGGGCCCGTGGCCACCATCCTCGTCCTGGTGTTGCTCTCCCTCTCTGTGGTGCTTCGAGTGAAAACCGCGGCTGGTTTCGATTGAGCAGAGCAAGGGCAAGTGGTTTGGCACCAGTGCACAACATTTTCATGATCACAAACATGAATTCGAGCCATCTTTGAATCGGGTGCTCGGACTGAAAATTAGAATTTCAGTTACAGAAAGTTCAGATAATGACTTAGAGAAATTTCTAAGTCCTGAAACAGACTGAAAATAGGAAAAGTGTGGATGTGTTTGGCGCAGCAAACAATTTCCAAATGGAAAAGTGAGAGTATGGATTTGAAGAGTACATTGTCTAGTTTCAGAAACCTATTTTTATTTGAATTTAGAAAATATATAATTTGCTGAAAACAAGACTGACACAGGTGAGGTTTTCTGTTTTCACTGTTTTTCCTTTTTCCTGTTTTTCAACTAGGCAGAAAAACACTCAAGAAAACATGGGTCTCACTTGCTCAAAAATATTTCTTTGGACATGGTGAGCAAGTCCATACCATAAGCATGGATGACATCCAAAGAAAACAAAACAAATTGAGTTGAGATCTATATGTCGAAATGATGCTCAAAAGAGTGAGTGATAGCTAGAAACAGAAAAGGAAAACTCATGTTTTTCCTTATGACTTTAAAAAGGAATCTTGTTTTTCTTTCTTTGGTGATCCATAACCAAGTTTAGGAAGATGATAATGAGGACAAGGAATCAAGATAACAAAATTCCACTCTTTATTTCTCATAGAAAACATCAGTTTCACATAAGGAGTTACAATATAAGAAAAACAACAGGATCAACTAAAAAGTTTTTGTTGGTCCTAATTTTTTTGTTTTCCTCCTTGCAACCTTGTTCTCAAATGAGTATGTGACACCGGATTGCGGTGCACATCTTCTCGATCGGGATCGGCGTGAGTACGACTACGCCAACAACGAGATTTGATCTCGTAACACTTTGAGTCTTCGAGGGTATGTTATCTCAAGACTCTCTTTCTCCCTGTTTCCATTCATTTCCTCGATTAGATCTTGGCCATTCAGGCTTATCGCGCGTAGGAAAAAAATTCTATGAAACGTACCCTTCAGTGGTATCAGAGCCGGATCTATGCGTAGATGATTTGTACGGGTAGAACGCATAGGAGTATGTGGGCGTTGATGATCATGTTTTTGCCTCTTTGAGTATTTTATGATCTTAGTGGTATAGTAGGATGAAGCTGACCTAGTCTAAGTTTACGTGTACTATGTATGCGAGAATTGTCTCACTTGTGACTGAGGGGGTGTCCGTCTCTCCTACTATAGTTAAGATCTAATCTACAAAGGGTTGTTAAAAATATGTTTTATCAACGTTGTGGCTCTTTTACGTAGGTATGAACGATTCTATCCTCGTAAGCCCAAGCCACGTAAAATATGCAAAAATAAATTAGAGGCGTCTAACTTGTTTTTGTAGGGCATGTGATGTGATATGGTCAATGTTACAAACGTTATGTATGAGATGATATCTTTTGTAAATTATTGACATACCGGTTGTAGCCATATGGTTGTCTTATTTTTATGGCATGTGTGTTGCATATCATATCCATGTGATATGTTGTAATGGACAATCAAGATGGAGGTGCCATGGACCTTGGTGCCATGCCGGTGGAATGATGGAGATCATACCATGATGCACAAGATGGAGATCAAGTTCAAGAAGGACCATATCATATCACATTATCCATGCATGTGATGTTAATCCTTTTTATGCATCTTATTTTGCTTAGATCGCGACGGTAGCATTATAAGATGATCTCTCTCACTTAATATCAATATAATAATGTGTTCTTCCTTAAGTATGCACCATTAAGAAAGTTCGTCGTTTCGAGACACCACGTTATGATCGGGTGTGATAGACTCAACGTTCGCATACAAGGGGTGTTTTCAAGCCTAGCATGTAAGGACATGGCCTTGAAACACACGCAATACTACGGTTCTACTTGGCGAGCCTAGCATGTACAGACATGGCCTCGTAACACGTAACCGAAAGGTAAAGCATGAGTCATATGGATGATATGATGAACATGTTGATGTTCGCCTTTGCAACTACACCGTCTCACGTGATGATCGGTTTCGGTGTAGTGAATTTGGTTCGTGTAATCACTAAAGACGACTAAGAGGGATGTTGTTTTTGAGTGGGAGTTCATGGGATAATTTTTAGAATTAACTTGAACTTAATTTATCATAAACCTAGTCTAAATAGTCTTTGCAAATATGTTGTAGATCATGGCACCACCCACCTTCAATTTCAATATGTTCAGGGAGAGAGAAAAACTAGCGAACAATGGAAGCGACTTTACCAACTGGAAACTTAACCCGAGGATTCTCCTCACCGCTTGCAAGAAGCTCTATGTGCTTGATGCACCTCTAGGTGACATGCCGGCTGATGATGCTTCTGATGAAGATAAAAATGTTTATCTGACTCAACAAGAAGACCACATTATAGTTCATTGCCGCATTCTCTATGGATTAGAGCCAGAGGTGCGAAAAAGTTTCGAGAACAGCACTGCTTAAGCTGCAATGGGAGAATTGAAAATGATTTTTGATACCCATGCCGCAGTTGAGAGTTATGACGCTTCAGAAAAGTTCTTTAGCTGCATGATGGAAGAGAACAGCTCCGTTAGTGAGCACGTACTCAAGATGTCTACGTACGCTGATAAGCTCATAGCCTTGGGAATATCGATTCTATTGAGCTAGGGATACATCGTGTTCTCCAATCTCTTCCACCTAGTTACAAGAACTTCGTGATGAACTATAATATGCAAAGCATGAAGAAGTCTCTTTCTGAGCTTCTCTCGATGCTTAAAACTGCTGAAGTGGAGATCAAGAAAGAACATCAAGTATTGATGATCAACGAGACCACTAGCTTCAAGAAAGGCAAGAAAGGCAAGCCAAGGGTAAACTTCAAGAAGGGTGGAAAATATGTTGCTGCTCCTGAGAAGAAAACCAAGTATGGCCCTAAGCCTGAGACTGAGTGTTTTTATTGCAACGGCACTGGCCACTGGAAGCGCAATTGCCCCAAATATCTGGCAGATAAGAAGGCCGACAAAGTGAACAAAGGTCTATATGATATACTTGTTATTGATGTGTACCTTACTAGTACTCGCCGTAGCACCTGGGTATTTGATACTGGTTCGGTTGCTCACATATATAACTCGAAACAGGAGTTGTAGAATAAACGACCACTATCAAAGGATGAGGTGACGATGCGCGTCGGCAATGGATCAAGAGTTGATGTGATCGCCGTCGGGACGCTACCTCTACGTATACCATCGGGATTAGTTATAAACCTCAATAATTGTTATTTGGTGCCTGCATTAAGCATGAATATCATTTATGGATCTTGCTTAATGCGGAATGGTTATTCCTTTAAGTCTGAGAACAATGGTTGTTCGATTTATATGAATAATATCTTTTATGGTCATCCACCTGAGAAGAATGGTTTATTTCTTTTGAATCTTGATAGTATTGATACACATATTCATAATGTGAATGCCAAAAGAATTAAGTTAAATGATGATATTGCTACTTACATGTGGCATTGCCGCTTAGGTCATATTGGTGTTAAACGCATGAAGAAGCTCCATTCTGATGGACTCTTAGAATCACTTGATTATGAATCATTTGAAACATGTGAACCATGCCTTATGGGCAAGATGACTAGAACCCCGTTTTTTGGAACCATGGAACGGGCGACAGACTTACTGGAAATCATACATACTGATGTGTGTGGACCAATGAGTGTATCGGCGCGCGGTGGATATCGTTATTTTGTCACTTTCACAGATGATTTGAGTAGATATGGGTATATTTACTTAATGAACCACAAATCTGAGACATTTGAAAAGTTCAAAGAATTTCTGTGTGAAGTTGAAAATCATCATAACAAAAAGATTAAATTTCTACTATCCGATCGTGGAGATGAATATTTAAGGTATGAGTTTGGCATGCATATGAAACAATGTGGAATAGTTTCACAACTCACACCTGCCGAAACACCACAGCGTAATGGTGTTTCCGAACGTCGTATTCGTACTTTATTGGATATGGTTCGATCTATGATGTCTCTTACAGATTTGCCACTATCGTTTTTGGGTTATGCACTAGAGACCGCTGCATTCACTTTAAATAGGGCACCATCTAAATCCGTTGAAACGACACCGTATGAGTTATGGTTTGGAAACAAACCTAAGCTGTCATTTCTAAAAGTTTGGGGATGCGATGTTTATGTGAAGAAGCTTCAACCTAATAAACTCGAACCCAAAGCGGAAAAATGTGTCTTCATAGGATACCCTAAAGAAACAATAGGGTACACCTTCTATCACAGATCCGAAGGCAAGATTTTTGTTGCCAAGAATGGATCCTTTTTGGAGAAGGAGTTTCTCTCAAAAGGTGTGAATAGTAGGAAGGTAGAACTCGACGAGGTTATTGAACCTTCTCTTCTTGGAATGGCGAGTAGCGTAGCGCCGAAAGTTGTTCCGGTGCCGACCCCGTCAGTTGAAGAGAGAGCTAATGATCAAGAGCATGAAACTCCAGAAGAGGAAGCTACCGCACTTCGCAGGTCAACTAGGGAACGTACAGCTCCTGAACTGTATGGAGATCCCATATTAAACTTCATGTTAGATGGAGGTGATGACCCTGCGATGTATGATGAAGCGATGATGAGCCCAGATTCCAACAAATGGCTTGAAGCCATGAAATCCGAAATAGGATCCATGTACGAAAACCAAGTTTGGACTTTGGTGGACTTACCCGATGACCGCAAGGCCGTTGAGAACAAATGGATCTTTAA
This sequence comes from Alopecurus myosuroides, assembly GCA_028641055.1. Taxonomy (NCBI): domain Eukaryota; kingdom Viridiplantae; phylum Streptophyta; class Magnoliopsida; order Poales; family Poaceae; genus Alopecurus; species Alopecurus myosuroides. Next base: position 59,810,991 of record CM054062.1, on the reverse strand, counting down.
AAAGAAAACCGACGCTGATGGTAATGTGACCATCTATAAAGCTCGACTTGTCGCAAAAGGTTTCCGACAAATGCAAGGAGTTGACTACGATGAGACTTTCTCACCAGTACCGATGCTTAATTCAGTTAGGATTATGTTAGCAGTTGCTGCATTTTTCGATTATGAAATCTGGCAGATGGATGTCAAAACGGCGTTCCTTAATGGTGACATTGAGGAAGAGTCGTATATGATGCAACCCAAAGGTTTTGTTGATCCTAAGGATGCTGACAAGGTGTGCAAGCTTCAACGTTCCATTTATGGACTTAAGCAAGCATCCCGGAGTTGGAACCTCCGTTTTGATAAGGTGGTCAAAGGGTTTGGATTTGTCCAAACATATGGAGAAGCTTGTATTTACAGGAAAGTGAGTGGGAGCTCTGTAGCATTTCTAGTACTATATGTAGATGACATATTGTTGATTGGAAATGATATAGAACTTTTAAAAAGCGTAAAAGGTTATTTGAACAGTAGTTTTTTGATGAAAGACCTTGGTGAAGCAGCTTATATATTAGGCATCAAAATCTACAGGGATAGATCAAGACGCTTAATTGGACTTTCGCAAAGTACATACCTTGACAAGATTCTGAAGAAGTTCAGAATGGAAGATAGTAAGAAGGGGTTCTTACCTATGTTGCAAGGCAAAACATTGAGTAAGCCTCAATGTCCATCTACAGCAGAAGATAGAGAGAAAATGGATAAGATTCCCTATGCTTCAGCCATAGGTTCTATCATGTATGTTATGCTATGTACAAGAACGGATGTGGCACATGCTATTAGTTTGACTAGTAGGTACCAATCTGGTCCATGTTTGGAACACTGGACGGCGGTCAAGAATATCTTTAAGTACTTGAGAAGAACTAAGGATATGTTTCTCATATATGGCGGTGAAGAAGAGCTCGTCGCAAGATGTTACGTTGATGCTAGCTTCAACACTGATCTGTATGACTCAAGTCTCAGTCCGGGTACGTATTTTTTATGAATGGAGGAGCAGTAAGTTGGAGGAGTTCCAAGCAATCCGTGGTGGCGAGATCATCAACAGAAGCAGAATATGTTGCTTCCTTGGAGACAACACAGGAAGCAGTTTGGATGAAGGAGTTCACATCCAAACTAGGCGTGGTTTCGAGTGTGTTGGATCAAATGGTTATCTATTGTGACAACAATGGTGCCATAGCCAATGCTAGGGAGCCAAGGTCTCACAATAATTCCAAGCATATCAAGCGTCATTTTCACTCCATCCGTGAACATGTCGCAGAAGGGGATGTGAAGATTTGCAAAGTACATAAGGATCTGAATGTGGCAGATCCATTGACTAAACCTCTCTCAAGGGCAAAACATGATCAACACCAGAACTCAATTGGTGTTAGATTCATCACTATGTAATATAGATTATTGACCCTAGTGCAAGTGGGAGACTGAAGGGAATATGCCCGAGAGGCAATAATAAAGTGTTTATTATGTTATTCTTTGTTTATGATAGATGTTTATTTCTCATGCTAGAATTGTATTAACCGAAAACGTTAATACATGTGTGATTAATAAACAAACCAACGTTCCTAGTGAAGCCTTTCTCTTAACTAGCTAGTTGATTAAAAGATGATCAAGGTTTCCTGATCATAGACATTGGATGTTGTTAATAACGGGGTCATGTCATTAGTAGAATGACGTGATGAACTTAGACCCTAACTAAGTATAACATTACGATCAAGTCATTTAGTTTTGTTGTTATGTCTTACATTCGGAGTAACATTGTTCCTTAGACCATGAGATCATGTTAATCACTAAGACCTAAAGAATACTTTGATGACATAAAACGTCACACTGTAACAGGGTGACTACAAAGGTGGCTTTAGGTATTCGGAAAGTGTTAGTTGAAGCTCATGGATCAAGAGTGGGATTTGTCCATCCAATATGACGGAGAGATATACTCAGGGCCCTCTCGGTGATATCACATTGACACTGCTTGCAAGCACGTGATATGATCACAAGGATGTTATATCACCGGAACGAGAAAAGAGTACTTGTCGGGTAACGAGATCGAAAAAGGTATGGTTGATACCGATGATCAGATTTCGGACAAGTAAAATATCGTGAGACAAAGGGAAATCGTTACGACGTTGAAAGGTTCACACGATCACGAGAGTCATCGCTGAATATATAAGAGTCATCATGGATCTCCAGATCTCGCTATTGATTATTGATCAAAGAGGAGTCTCGATCATGTCTATATTATTCGCGAACCATAGGGTGACACACTTAAGGTTCGATGAAGCGTTTGATAGGATACGGAATACCGAAGAATTTTTTGGGCAGCTCCGAAATTGTTTCGGGGAGAATTGAAATAGTTCAAGGGTTTTTTGTCAAATGGTTGTTAATAGAATTAACAAATGATTCGAGGTGCTGCATGCAAATGTTTTTTAATGGAATTAACAAATATAAATAAAGAAATAAAAAATATTTTATTTATTTATTAAAGAAAAACCTTTGGATTTTTTAAGTGGAAAATTAAGGGAGCATGAGTGGGTGTCAGTGGGGCTTCCACTCACATGAAGAGGGGAAGAGGTGGGGGCACCCATGGCTGGCCACACACCCCCTTTGGGCTACCTCCCCCTCCCCTATAAAAGGAGGGTGAGAGCTCCCCCTCCTCCACACACTTGCCCACCTCCCTTTCCCTCCACCCGCTGCTCCATTCCATGGTCTCCGGCTTGGCGAAGACCTGACCGTGGGATTCTTCACCACCACCACGCCGTCATGCTGCTGGAGTTCTGGGGATCCTCTACTTCTGCTACCCCGCTGGATTGAGGGAACGAAGGTCTTCATCGAGCTGAACGTGTGACCGATCACAGAGGCATCGCCGGATTGCGGTGCACATCTTCTCGCTCAGGATCGGCGTGAGTACGACTACGCCAATAACGAGATTTGATCTCGTAACACTTTGAGTCTTCGGGGGTATGTTATCTCAAGACTCTCTTTCTCCTCGTTGCCTTTCATCTCCTAGATTAGATCTTGGCCATTCGGGTTTATCGTGCGTAGGAAATTTCTTTTTTCTATGCAACGTACCCTTCACAAACGTTGGGTATTAAGTTGCTAGCAACAGATTATCGCAGTAAGAAAAGTGTGTAATGTAAACAATGTAAACTAGGTAAACTGTCACGACCCCGGACCCAGAGATATACATACTGTTATGTGCTCCTAGACATGGACTCACAAGGGCTTCAGGGTTACCAGCCCCGGCCGCAACAAACAACGGCAGGCAGACTGGATTCATCGGCACGTAGTCCGGATCCCCAGTCTACTACTCCTTGTATCCATGCTAGTCATAACCAACTATGCATACCAAAGCGTCCACGAATCGAATGAAACTGAAGGAGACGGGACCAAAGCTATACAGAGATGCTATGTGTCCAGAAAGTGCAACAACAATCGAGGGTTACTGGGGTTACCTCGCCCCAGGCCGATCAAATCGACAGGCGGGCTCGGACATGGATCATCGGCTCCACAACCCCTCGACTGCGACAACTATGCAGGCATAGCCAAAACTGTGTAACAATGAGCTCGAAACCAACAACCGATCAAAGCAGTACTCTAAACATGAAGCTTTATTAAGCAAGTAATACTAGAGTATAGCTTACAAACAGAGGTCACACGACCCAACATTACATCAGACAACGGAAGGCAAATTATGTTGCTAATCAACAAGAACCAAAAATGCCTAAGAGGCCGCAACATAAGGCGACGTCCCAGCCCATAGATTCCAGGCTGCTACCTGGGAACCCCGAACTACTCGTCGATGTCCACGTTGACTCATCACCGATGTGAGATCTTCACCTGAACCAAAATTAAGCAAACCTGAGTACGGGAGGTACTCAACAAGACTTAATTAACCTATTATATATCTGCTATCTTCAGAAAGGGTTTTATGAAGGATGTTTTGCGTAAAGCAATCTTTATTTTCCAAATAGAGGAGGAATAGCACGTCTCATAGAAGGTTTTCAAAACAGATGAGAAACTTGCTTCTGTAATCATCATCTTTTGATTCCACCAACAACATTTTCCAGAAACTCACATGCTACAAGGATCACCCCTCCCGGCATCTCCGGGGAGGCACCCTTCATTCATTGCCAACATCTTTTACGCCACTTCCAAGTTATCTATGACCTCGTGACTTTCACCAAGTCGTCCATAACCGTGGACACGGCTTTCCGAAAGATTTATCCCTGCAGGGTGGTACACTTTACCCACACGTTCCCTCCGACTCTTAGCGCCACATGTACGCTCTTCCATGGAGCGCGGCAGAGGGTGGATGGCTCCGACCTTTACCTTGCTCGACCCTATCCATGAGTCAACCCAAACAGGGCCACCCCGTCAACAGGGAGTTGGCCACCTCCTGACGGCACCTGTTCTGTGAGTCGGGATCAAGATCCGTGTACGTCCATCACTTGTCCCGGTCACGCCCTAGTTTTTCTCCAAATCGTTTTCGGACTCACACGCAGATGGAAATAGCAAACTACGTGACTCATGGATGTGGCCAAACAAGTTAGTTAGTCGAGCGAGGTTCATCGGCTCGCGCGTGTGGTTGCACGCTCAGTCTTGGTTTCCGCGGCGAGACCTTACTCCTAGGGTTGGCAAGTACAGGACAAAGAACCACTTCCCAAGTGGCCTCCCGTCCTCGCCTTAGTCAGGTTAACCACACAATGCTCATCTCACCACGTCATCATATCATACTAGGTTATCGCAGCTCTGATTCATCAACCGGATGGAGCAGAGGTAAACAAACATGTGGAGCTAAGCAAAGCAGATATGAGGCTCTGGCGATGCGCACAAGCAATTCTATGTCGGCTAGGAGCAGTGGATCAGGATGTTGAGGCAATGCAGCATATAGGTGAACTATGTCTACTAGCATCAAATAGTTTAGAATCGAATGCATAGTACGAGATTCAAATGTTGTTCGAAAGCATATATGAGCAGATAAGAGGTTATGCTTGCCTTGGTTATAAGAAAACCAATTGAAATGTCTTCTGGAATAAGTGCTTGACTTGTCGATTAAGATCAAGTATTCGTCATGGATCTGCTGGCCTTCTCTTCGGAGTCACGTTCTACCGAGGGGGAAACAAACACCGAAAGAGAAATAACAATCAAACATGGCATCGATGCAATGCGCAATATGTATGCATGAGCAGATTAATGCACTGAAATAAAGCCCTAAGCATGATCGTTGGTTTGCTAGGGTTCATATGTCAGAAATGCAGTTTTAGTGAAAAGGTCCCGAAATAGACCCCGGAGGGGGTTTCGGACGATTATGAAAGTGAGTGCAATTTTAGTTGCTCAAATGAGGTTGAAAACATCATAAACATGTTGCATTTGTCATTTTGAGCATTTTGGTATATAACTTTTAATTTTCTAAATTTGGTGAATAAAAACTTATTTTTCTATTTTAAATGATTAAATAGCATTAAATAATGTTCATTTTTCAACTTGGTCAAACATATATGAAAAAGGCATTTTTGGGTAGAGCTCATTTTTCTAATCATTTCTATACTTTTATTTTATTTTTATGAGCAATATTTTATTAGTTATTGAATTTACCAAAATAAACCATTTTCTGGAATTTTCCTCAAATAGATAAAAAAAAGGGATATGATGTCAGGATGACATCATCCCTGCATCACCCAGGGATGAACTTCTCTGTTCCTATCAAATTCGAATTCCTTGGTGGATGATTCGTGCAATTGAGTTGGGGCCAAGGTAGAGTGGCTTGTGGGTGACCACTAGGTGGCGGCGGCTTGCCGGATGTCCGCCGGAATCCTCGCCGGCGTGCAGCTCCGCGGCGGAGGACGGCGGCCGGCGGTGCGCGGGCAAACTAGAGGGGCAGGGGGCAAAACAAAGGCACCCACGGGTGCATTAGCTCACCAGGAGTTCGGAGGTGAGGTCGAGGGAGTAAACGGGCGTCTCAGTTAGCCGGAATCCATGGAATTCGCGGCGGCCGGAGCTCGGGAAGAACAACCGATTGGCGCGATCCTTAGCTTCCCGGCTCGCGTGGCTCAACAGGGACGTAGAGGAGAGCTTGGAGAATCTCGTGGCAGTCTCGGTTTGCTCCCGAACGGCCGGAATCAACGGCGTGGCGCGGCGGCCGGTGACTAGGGTTTCGGCCGGAAGTTACAGAGAAGGAGAGGAGGGCGACCTGGGGGGGTGTTCTGCGAGCTCGGCTCGTTCGAGACGTCTCCGGGGGTCCTCATCCCCTCGCAACAGGGAGCAGGAGGTGGCATCCACGGCCTCGGCGGATCGGCCACGCAGGAGCTTGCCTTCTGGCTGAAGGAAGAAGAAAGCTAAAAGAAATCAATTTTCGAAAACCCCCCTGGAAAGTTTCAGAAACCACAAAGAGGTCCTTCTCTCTTTTAGAAACAGAACTGGAAAGAACTTTTGAGGGCCTTTTTGAAAACAGAAAATTTGGCAAAAATAGGATTTGGAAAGCTTATGAAATTTCCAACCTCACCATGTATTGCTTTGGTGAAATTGGAATACTTTTCAGAACAAGATTTTGAAACCCATTTTAAGTACTATTTGCTGGAAAATTTCTCAAACCATTTGAATTCAAGTTTTAAATTGGTTCAAACATGATTTGAATTTTTGTTTGATGCATGTATGAGATGCCAACAACACCACAACCCTAATTTAGCAAAAATTGGGATGTTACAAATCTAACCCCCTTACAAGAATCTCGTCCCGAGATTCCCGAAGGAGAAGAAAGAAGGAACACCGGTTTTGAAGGGTCTTCTCGAACCTTACGGTTCTCTTCTGAAGAGGTTGATCCGTAGCACTTGCGAAGATCTCCAAAGGCTACACCTTAGGTAAGAGGGAAAGCTCTTAAAAAAAATTGATCTTTACGAAGATCGAGTATCTCATGGCTAACTCACTACACGAACGTTCATAAAGAACTTTCGAGTTAACAGACATGAAACACATCAAGGTAACGTAGGGAATAGAAGATGGTTTCAAGTTTGCGGACGAGTGGTATTGAAAGGATTTAGAATATGAGCTTTGCACAAGACTTTAAATCCTTTTAGAAAAGAGAGGTTGAACAACTTGTGAAACCGAGGTTTCTTCAAATGGTAAACCAAGATTGGAAAGGATTGTCTTGGATACCAGAACATAATATCCACAGACGAAGGAAAACACGAGAAACACTGTAATTCGTGCGTCCGAGAAGATTTGATACAGGATTGTGTTCACTGTTCGAAGTGGACACGGTAGATGAAGGAACTTTCACTTCGTCAAAACTTTTTCGAAAACTTTGTCAAAGATCGGGAGGTTACTTCATAGCAAAAGATGGGTAACCAAAAGATGTTGGAGCACCATAACAAAGGAAGAACCCTTGGTCACACCATAAGGATGGTTAACCAACGAGGGTTGAAACACCGGAAGAGAAATAGGGAATCTATTTCCTATTGTGGTTTGGACGTAGCAATACATCTACCACATGGTTAAGATCCCACGGCTGAAGTGACTGACAAATTCACACAATGTGTGAGATGAACAGAACTTCAAGTATAAACAACTTGAAAAAGGGAACTGATCAAAGGCGGTTACAAAACACCACGAGATGGTTCTCATGATGAACTTGTTTCCACTGAAACAAAGGTTTTGGAGGTTCAACGGAGAGATATTGGAAAGATCAACTTCCAGGTCTCCTGGATGTTCTAGATACCGACAACAGGCTCATGACAATCCTTCTATAGGTCATCAAGTGAATATAAAACTCCGGTTCAAAAGAACAAGGAGGAAGAATTCTAGAATAAGCATCACAGAAATCCTCACGGGGAGTGGTTGTTCTTACGGATTCAAAGAGATATGACATTAGGCCTTCCGGCTAATTGTGTCAACCACAACATCAACCATGCCGGATTTTGAAAAGACCTGATTCAATACTCTTGAGGAACACTAACCATCATTTCTGCTTGAGATTCAGCTCTGGTTAGTGGATTGATAACTCAGACTCGGTATATTTGATCGAAGAGTTTGCACCGGTTACCAACGAGATAAATTTACTAGATTCTCAAGGTATGGACTACGATGTCAAGCTCAAGAAGATGAGCGAGATTGCAAAACTAATGTATTAGCAACTTGCGAAAGACGGTTGCACCTACATGACTTGCTTGCAATGAAACACATCGGAGTCCTTGTTGGGGGAGATGATACAAAGATAACGAAGTTCATAGACTTCTTCTCTTTCACAAATGGTCAGTCAGTGGCTTAGTGTGCATGCAAACTTCTTTAAGTGAATGGAGGTAACAACCAACCATCTCAAGAATACTCCACACAAGCATGACCGACTGGGGATTATTCCCGAGGGAACAAGAGAACTTTACTCGAATCCATGACGACAACTTTCACCATAAGCACATGAACCAGGGTAAGTTACTTCGAACATCGAGAGCATAACTTCGTGATAACACAAAGATGGTTCTCAAAAGTTTCCAACATTAGTGCCAAGGATTCAACATGAACCTCGTGCAACTCGGATAAATAAGAATGTCATCGATGGGCTCGACAACGCGCTTATCAACACTCCAAGATGAGGGATTCACATGATACATGAACAAAGCAAAATATTGGTCAGATTAAAGGACATGAGGTGTACTCGGGCCAAACACCATGAGTGAGAACACCATCAGGATAGTCCTTGGATCTGGACTTGATCTGACGATAGCCCAAATCAGATCAAAGGTAGAATGACAGCATGACCATTGAAGAGATACTATCATGCTTCAACAGTAGGAGAACTAGACATCTCATTCCAAAGGAACAAGTTAGGATGAGCTTTTGTCTTTCAACTCTCCAAGTTGTTGTTTAAGCTCAACCAACTAGTCCGGAATATCCAGCAGAGTTCCTTGGAGAAAGGAGTAGTTCAAAGTACCCCTTGTTTAGACATCACGGTCAGGTAAAACCTGGTGATACTTCTAGCAAGACAACCAGAATATCACAACCTACCGATGTGTCTTGGAGTTTGAAAGGAGGCTGGCTTTTCAAAGAAGTTGATATGATCTTGAGAGCTTCGGCATAAACCTAACTCTTTGACCAAGAATGTGCACCGGAATGAACGGATTTGGTAACACTGTCTACTTTAAGTTGAGACCGGGTAACCAATAGTGCTAAGAAGGATACAGATGTTTCTTAGATTTCCAAAGCAATAAGAATTGCTAGGAATAGCAGATACACATGTCGATGAACAGACCCATCATTCTCATGCATTTCAGGCTTGGATGCAGGGGGAGTGAAGATGTGTGAGAGCATCACTTCATCATTAAGGCCATGAAACTTAACACGACCTCTTGATATAAAAGGGTGTGATACTCGAAGGTGGAACAGAACAGAAGCTATTGAAACTTCTTTAATCTGCGAATTACAAAACTTTGACCTGGTCCTAGAGATGAACGAGGTACTGGAGTTTGTTTCTCCTGACATCCCAAGGTGGAACGTTCTGACGGAAAACAAGAGCAAAGGTATTGAAAGAATCCAACACACAAAAGCTACTTGGTTTCAAAAGAACGGATGGAGATTTAAGAGCAACTGAAGATGGGAACATGCTCAGGAGGATTCCTAGGATCATGTTGATTGCACAGAGTAATACTCATGTGTAGAACCCATGCCAAAAGGTTGGTATAGTTGAACCAAAAACGAAGATATGAGAATCATAAGAACACTCTTGTCGTGATCCTTTTGATTGCTAGAGAAAACCTATGGCTATTGGAGCTGAGATTACCTAGCCATCCTGAGGTAGAACGGATTCCTCAGGATTCAACGAAACAGAACTTGGGTTAAAGGTCAGCATCCTGTACTGATAGAGTAAGCATCACATGGTTAAGAAACCACAAGATCCAACTCACCACAATTCAGCACATTCCGGGACCTTCGGTTCAAGTCCAAGGTTAGAAACTAAGAGAAAGGAGTAACTACTATCTTAGTGCCTTAGGACACTATGAGTAGCAATTACGAGGTAGCTTTCAAAAGAAAAACATAGCTCCGGAAGAATTTTGAGCAGAGGATAACAGATACATTCGAGATGGCAAGCAGATCTCGAGGTTCAGGATTTAGAACTTTGAAACATGTGAAGAATGTGGAATCCATACAACTTTGAGAGATTATGAAGGAAAGGAAATCTCCCAGTTAAGAAGGTAACGGAGGATGGAACACACACGACTCTAGAAACTTTAACACTAGGTCAACTTGGGTAACAGACGTCCTTGCCGAAGGAGGCACCTAAGTTTTGAATGAATAGAAGAGATAGCGAAACCTTTTCAAATCAAAACAGGTAAGAAGACCCAGACTTAGAGCGATACCAGATACGGAATAAAAAGAATCCTAAGAAGGTTTTTCACAATCCATTTGAAGTTTCAAAGTAGTTTTCACAAACACTAGACTCAACATCGACCAAGCAGTAAGGTTTTCCTACAGGCAGTCCTGCTCTGATACCATGACTTGTCACGACCCCGGACCCAGAGATATACATACTGTTATGTGCTCCTAGACATGGACTCACAAGGGCTTCAGGGTTACCAGCCCCGGCCGCAACAAACAACGGCAGGCAGACTGGATTCATCGGCACGTAGTCCGGATCCCCAGTCTACTACTCCTTGTATCCATGCTAGTCATAACCAACTATGCATACCAAAGCGTCCACGAATCGAATGAAACTGAAGGAGACGGGACCAAAGCTATACAGAGATGCTATGTGTCCAGAAAGTGCAACAACAATCGAGGGTTACTGGGGTTACCTCGCCCCAGGCCGATCAAATCGACAGGCGGGCTCGGACATGGATCATCGGCTCCACAACCCCTCGACTGCGACAACTATGCAGGCATAGCCAAAACTGTGTAACAATGAGCTCGAAACCAACAACCGATCAAAGCAGTACTCTAAACATGAAGCTTTATTAAGCAAGTAATACTAGAGTATAGCTTACAAACAGAGGTCACACGACCCAACATTACATCAGACAACGGAAGGCAAATTATGTTGCTAATCAACAAGAACCAAAAAGGCCTAAGAGGCCGCAACATAAGGCGACGTCCCAGCCCATAGATTCCAGGCTGCTACCTGGGAACCCCGAACTACTCGTCGATGTCCACGTTGACTCATCACCGATGTGAGATCTTCACCTGAACCAAAATTAAGCAAACCTGAGTACGGGAGGTACTCAACAAGACTTAATTAACCTATTATATATCTGCTATCTTCAGAAAGGGTTTTATGAAGGATGTTTTGCGTAAAGCAATCTTTATTTTCCAAATAGAGGAGGAATAGCACGTCTCATAGAAGGTTTTCAAAACAGATGAGAAACTTGCTTCTGTAATCATCATCTTTTGATTCCACCAACAACATTTTCCAGAAACTCACATGCTACAAGGATCACCCCTCCCGGCATCTCCGGGGAGGCACCCTTCATTCATTGCCAACATCTTTTACGCCACTTCCAAGTTATCTATGACCTCGTGACTTTCACCAAGTCGTCCATAACCGTGGACACGGCTTTCCGAAAGATTTATCCCTGCAGGGTGGTACACTTTACCCACACGTTCCCTCCGACTCTTAGCGCCACATGTACGCTCTTCCATGGAGCGCGGCAGAGGGTGGATGGCTCCGACCTTTACCTTGCTCGACCCTATCCATGAGTCAACCCAAACAGGGCCACCCCGTCAACAGGGAGTTGGCCACCTCCTGACGGCACCTGTTCTGTGAGTCGGGATCAAGATCCGTGTACGTCCATCACTTGTCCCGGTCACGCCCTAGTTTTTCTCCAAATCGTTTTCGGACTCACACGCAGATGGAAATAGCAAACTACGTGACTCATGGATGTGGCCAAACAAGTTAGTTAGTCGAGCGAGGTTCATCGGCTCGCGCGTGTGGTTGCACGCTCAGTCTTGGTTTCCGCGGCGAGACCTTACTCCTAGGGTTGGCAAGTACAGGACAAAGAACCACTTCCCAAGTGGCCTCCCGTCCTCGCCTTAGTCAGGTTAACCACACAATGCTCATCTCACCACGTCATCATATCATACTAGGTTATCGCAGCTCTGATTCATCAACCGGATGGAGCAGAGGTAAACAAACATGTGGAGCTAAGCAAAGCAGATATGAGGCTCTGGCGATGCGCACAAGCAATTCTATGTCGGCTAGGAGCAGTGGATCAGGATGTTGAGGCAATGCAGCATATAGGTGAACTATGTCTACTAGCATCAAATAGTTTAGAATCGAATGCATAGTACGAGATTCAAATGTTGTTCGAAAGCATATATGAGCAGATAAGAGGTTATGCTTGCCTTGGTTATAAGAAAACCAATTGAAATGTCTTCTGGAATAAGTGCTTGACTTGTCGATTAAGATCAAGTATTCGTCATGGATCTGCTGGCCTTCTCTTCGGAGTCACGTTCTACCGAGGGGGAAACAAACACCGAAAGAGAAATAACAATCAAACATGGCATCGATGCAATGCGCAATATGTATGCATGAGCAGATTAATGCACTGAAATAAAGCCCTAAGCATGATCGTTGGTTTGCTAGGGTTCATATGTCAGAAATGCAGTTTTAGTGAAAAGGTCCCGAAATAGACCCCGGAGGGGGTTTCGGACGATTATGAAAGTGAGTGCAATTTTAGTTGCTCAAATGAGGTTGAAAACATCATAAACATGTTGCATTTGTCATTTTGAGCATTTTGGTATATAACTTTTAATTTTCTAAATTTGGTGAATAAAAACTTATTTTTCTATTTTAAATGATTAAATAGCATTAAATAATGTTCATTTTTCAACTTGGTCAAACATATATGAAAAAGGCATTTTTGGGTAGAGCTCATTTTTCTAATCATTTCTATACTTTTATTTTATTTTTATGAGCAATATTTTATTAGTTATTGAATTTACCAAAATAAACCATTTTCTGGAATTTTCCTCAAATAGATAAAAAAAAAAGGGATATGATGTCAGGATGACATCATCCCTGCATCACCCAGGGATGAACTTCTCTGTTCCTATCAAATTCGAATTCCTTGGTGGATGATTCGTGCAATTGAGTTGGGGCCAAGGTAGAGTGGCTTGTGGGTGACCACTAGGTGGCGGCGGCTTGCCGGATGTCCGCCGGAATCCTCGCCGGCGTGCAGCTCCGCGGCGGAGGACGGCGGCCGGCGGTGCGCGGGCAAACTAGAGGGGCAGGGGGCAAAACAAAGGCACCCACGGGTGCATTAGCTCACCAGGAGTTCGGAGGTGAGGTCGAGGGAGTAAACGGGCGTCTCAGTTGGCCGGAATCCATGGAATTCGCGGCGGCCGGAGCTCGGGAAGAACAACCGATTGGCGCGATCCTTAGCTTCCCGGCTCGCGTGGCTCAACAGGGACGTAGAGGAGAGCTTGGAGAATCTCGTGGCAGTCTCGGTTTGCTCCCGAACGGCCGGAATCAACGGCGTGGCGCGGCGGCCGGTGACTAGGGTTTCGGCCGGAAGTTACAGAGAAGGAGAGGAGGGCGACCTGGGGGGGGGGTGTTCTGCGAGCTCGGCTCGTTCGAGACGTCTCCGGGGGTCCTCATCCCCTCGCAACAGGGAGCAGGAGGTGGCATCCACGGCCTCGGCGGATCGGCCACGCAGGAGCTTGCCTTCTGGCTGAAGGAAGAAGAAAGCTAAAAGAAATCAATTTTCGAAAACCCCCCTGGAAAGTTTCAGAAACCACAAAGAGGTCCTTCTCTCTTTTAGAAACAGAACTGGAAAGAACTTTTGAGGGCCTTTTTGAAAACAGAAAATTTGGCAAAAATAGGATTTGGAAAGCTTATGAAATTTCCAACCTCACCATGTATTGCTTTGGTGAAATTGGAATACTTTTCAGAACAAGATTTTGAAACCCATTTTAAGTACTATTTGCTGGAAAATTTCTCAAACCATTTGAATTCAAGTTTTAAATTGGTTCAAACATGATTTGAATTTTTGTTTGATGCATGTATGAGATGCCAACAACACCACAACCCTAATTTAGCAAAAATTGGGATGTTACATAAACACCGTTGTTTTCTCCCTAATGGCAATGGCACATCCTCCATTTGTCACGTTTCTTTCACTCGAGCATAGATGCAAAGGAGGCATGAACCCACTATCGAGCATAAATACTCCCTCTTGAAGTTACTAGCATCTACTTGGCCAGAGCATCTACTAATAACGGAGAGCATGCAAGATCATAAATTATATAATCATGAAGATAACATGATAGATTGATAATCAGAAGACATAGCATTCAACATTCATCATATCCCAGCAAACACAACATGTAGCATTACATAAAAATGATCTCGATCATGTGAGGCAGCTCACGAGATCTAAACATGAGGTACAAAGTGGAGAGAACAAACATCTAGCTACTTCTATGGACCCGTAGTCCAGGGATGAACTACTCACGCATCACTTTGGAGGAGGGCATGGTGGTGTAGACCCCTCCGGTGATGAATTCCCCTCCTGACAGGGTGCTAGGGAGAGCTCCAGAACCCTCCCGATCTCTGAAGACGATGACGGCGGCCTCAGGTGTTTCTCAGGATGAAGTGGTATATTTTTAGTGTTAATATATCGGCGGGGATAAATAGGCTAAAGGGCAAAGGCGGTGGAGGCCTAGGGGCCCCATACCACCCCATGGCGCGGCCAGGGGCACGCCACCCTATGGTGTGGGCCCCCTGTGGCCCCATCCGGGTCTCTTCGGGACTCCGTGGAACCTTCGGGAATTCTAGGACCTTCGGACTTCGAATTTTCCAATTCCGAGAATATTTCCAGAACAACTTTTCTGAAACTAAAAACATCAGAAAACAGGGAACTGGCTCTGTGGCATCTTGTCAATAGGTTAGTCCGAAAAATCGATAAAAATGACATAAAGTGTATAGCAGACATGTGGGAAACAACATGAAAACAACATGGAACATCACAAATTAAGGATACGTTTATGACGTATCACCCACCGACATCGCCCTTTCGCCTGTTTATTCCCCCTGATGCAAAAACCCTAAATCATCTAGCCTCCATCCACGAAAAGTTCCGTAGCTCCACCGCCATCGCCGACAAGTTTCAGGGGACAGAAATCTCTGTTCCGGCACTCTGCCGGGACGGGGAAGTGCCCCCGGACCCATCTCCATCGACTTCACCGCCATCTTCATCGTCGTTGCTGACTCCCATGATGAGGAGGTAGTAGTTCTTCCCTGAGGCTGAGGGCTCTACCAGTAGCTATGTGTTTCATCTCTCTCTCCCATGGTGTGATCTTTATGTGATCACGAGCTTTGTAATCTAGTTGAACAAGTAAATGTTACTCTTCATCTATTATGCTACTCAAGTGTGTTATGTGATCTCCGTAGACACCTTTGTCCCACGGTGTAAAGGTGACAGTGTGTGCACCGTGTGTGGCTTACCATGATTTATATATATTGTGTTGGATGACCCGATGAAATTCTGGTGTTTGTCTGGAACCATCTAGGGCCCAAGGTGACAGTGTGGGGTTACCTAGTGGGGAATGCGACTCTAAGGCGTGCTTTTCTAGACCTATTCAATGATTTGTGTTTGTTATTCGACCGGAGAGTGTTCGGAGTAGCATAGTGAAGATATGATATTCATGTATTCAGCTATGTTATTATTGTTGAGAGTGTCCACTAGTGAAAGAATGATCCCTAGGCCTTGTTTCTATGCATTGAAACACCATTTGCAACCAGTTCTGCTACATGTTTGTTTGCTCCTATTTTTATTTCAGATTGCTATTATCACTTATAATCATCTATATTACTTGTATTTCACTATCTGTTCGCTGAACTAGTGCACCTATACAACTGATAATTGTATTAAGTGTGTTGGGGACACAAGAGAATTCTTGTATCGTAATTGCAGGTTTGTTTGAGAGGGATATCTTTTACCTCTACCTCCCTTAGTTCGATAAACCTTGGGTGGTCCACTTAAGGGAAATTTGCTGCTTTTCTACAAACCTATGCACTTGGAGGCCCAACACTGTCTACAAGAATAGAAGTGTGCGTAGACATCAGGGATTACGAGAATTGATGATGTGACTGAGTCCAACTCTTACCATATTTGATGGATTTGGCCAAGCCACGATTTTGGGGCCTCATGGGGGCTGTGAGGAGTCCCTAGGAAGGTTCTAGAGGTTCCCAAGAGCCATTGGATCAAGGGTCTATCCATCGGAGGGCTGGAGAGCATTGTCCCATCACATATAAGGAGAGGAAAACCCTAATTTTGGGGCAACCACCCACTGTCACGAATTTTGCCTCTCCCTTGGCAGCCACTAAGAGGGGAGAGGCTCCTCCGTTGCAGCACCAAGACCAAGGAATAAGGAGGGGAAAGGGGTCGTCGCCCGTCGCCAGCGCCGTGGCCGCCGCCTCCAACTCATCGGGGCAGCACCTCTCCATCAACAACTCTCTCTTTCTCACCATGATAATGTGTGAGTAGTCCTCCTCGGGCCCGAGGGCTCGTGCTAGTAGCTATGTGGTTATCTCTCTCTCCCATGATGTGATCTTGATTGTGATGCTTTCTCATCATTGTTGAATTTATGATGTTTGCCCTTCATTATGTAATGGATACAATGTGCTAAATTGGTTTTATCTCGTATAATTCTCCAGAGTCACTTTTGTTCCATGGTGCCATAGTGATAGTGCGGATGCCATGTGTGACTCTATGGATTATGGATTAAAGGGATACTTATCGTGAAGTTGTTCTTACTATGTTGGATTGAATTAGAATCATGAGGTTTCTTGATGCTTGTGTTTAGCATAATCTCTATAGTGCCAAGGTGACAGTACGGGTGTTGTGGATTGATTAGGAAGATACTATTCAAGAGATAGGTTGTGGTGTTTATTAGTACTATATTTGGGTGCTCAAAGTGACAGGGTTGGGGTGTTCATTGATGGGAACGTGAACTTTAAGGTGTGCCTGTGTAGCCCTACGCGATTCTCATCCTACTTGATTCACGAGGAACGATTTCCGAGCTATGTCTTTCATGTATGTTGTTAGAGGAAGTATCATATGTTTAATTATGTTAATTTTTTTGAGAGTTACAACTAGTGAAACTATGATCAGTAGGCCTTGTTTTCCACCATTGCTATATCGTTTTCTCTCTATTTTACTACTTGTTTGCTTGGAGCCATTTTTATTATAGATTTACAAAACCTTGTCTTACCACCCATATTACTCATATTTTATCATTTCTTCGCTGAAGTAGTGCATCTATACAACTGACAATTGTATTAGGTGTGTTGAGTACGCAAGAGAATCCACCTTTTTTCTAATATATTTTGTTAAGTGCTTCTGAGGTGTGGCTGAATTGACAACTCGGCTGCTAAGGCTTATACGTATTCTTTGGCTCCCCTTGTGTAGAATCAATAAATTGGGTTATATTTACCCTCGAAGACTATCGCGATCCCCTACAGTTGTGTGTTATCAGTCCATCACCTAGATATAGCGATCAACGTGTTCTTAGAACCTTATAGGCGGGTATGGATTGATCACTTGGTTATGAGAGTCAATACCATACAAGCGGAAACAATAGTTGGTTGTTTTGACGTTCTGGCATGAAAGTCATGAGCTCGGAGCACATACATCGATAGATGAGAGAGATTCACATGAGATATGATTGGCCTGTTGACCTACCCTTTGGGATTATGATTAACTGCATAGACGAATATGTCCTTCTGATCATAACCATAATGTGGATCTCGAGTAACTGAATATTGATTATGAGGAATATCTGGGAGCGCACAATTTGTTAAATATTTGATTTTAACCAAGTTCAATTAATCATGGTAACAACTAGTGTAATTTTCATAGATTGTTATAGAGTTGGCATCTGTTTCCCACCTACACCCATGCATCCTCATCTCAGCATGCATACCTATCTCTCAAGAGGCACGCGACTGCCGTTTCCTCACGAGAGTATCCCGCGTGCGGGGGCTGGGATGGTGTTTGTGTATGGGTCGCTACTGTACACAACACCTCGCCAAGTTCCTTGGCGCAAATCTCCTCACGAGATGCTCACGCTGGAACAGACAAACGTGCGCCGCTGCGAAAAGCACAAGTAATTGTAGGCTAGGACATTCCTCCTGAGGCAAGGCGTATAACCTCCTCGAGGAGTGGAAGGAATCCTCCCCGAGGAACAAGAAGGAATTCTCTCGAGAGATCCTCTCTAGGTATCACCTCTGCCTTGACAAAGGGTTTCCACCTCCAGAAAGTTAAGTCCTTCTCCACAAGCACTCAATTGCACATAGAAATAATATACTAGCAGAAAGTGTAGACCATTTTTTACAAACTCAAGGTTCAAAAGCATTCGAGGCAAACTATCAACCCATATTACATGCACCAAGTGCGCGGATCTACTCCTCAAGCAGCGGAGTCACCCTTCCCCGAGTCTTCTCCGCCATCGCAAGATGTTCCTTCTCCGCCTTCGGCGTCGACTGGCCACCCCGCGTTTCCCCCGGCTTTTTGGCCGAAAGCTTCCACGAAGGCGCTCACGTCATCCCGCACCCTGCTCTCGAGGAACAGCTGGGCTCCTCGGGGATGGTATCCATCAAGTTTTCGAAGTCGAAGCTGGGGTCAGTGTGGGAGAGGTGGGAGAAGGCGTGCAACGCCGCCACCTTCAAGAGCTGATGACACTCCTCATCGATGGTGCTATCCAAATCCTGTACAATCTCCTCTGGCGTGGAAAGGAACCGAGCGAAAAAGTGGGCGTAGCTGGCGGCGTCATACGGAATCGGAAAATCTGGCACGGTGACGCGCAGACGGTAGCTGATGTTATGAGCGTGATGAAAGGTTTGGCGGAACATCTCCTCGAACTGGCACTTCAACTCACACCCCTGCTTAGCAAACTCCTAGCGTTCCTCGCCTTTCTCAATGATGGGCCAACCTACGTCTGCAGGGAGATCAAATCAGTCTAGTAGCATGTGACCTGCTTAGATGTACGCTCCTTCGCACTCCTCTCCTTGTCGCGCTCTCGGCGGATCCTATGGAGGTCTTTCTTGAGGACATCGATTTCCTTACTCAGCTTCCCCCTCCGCTTAACAAATTTATCCTCTCGTTCCTTGAGTTTCTTGCCAAGTTCCTTATGGAGTGTATTGCAGTGGGCCTCGCGACCAGTCTGGAGTTTCTCCTTGACCTCTTTCTTCTACTCAGCCTTCGCAGTGGCTAGCCTGGCATTGCAAGCATCGATGGACTTCTTGTTGCGCTCCTCCATGGACCACACGCCATCATCCAGGTTCTTGAGGTGCTCATGCTCAAGGCTGAGCTCGAGGTTCGCCCGAGCAATCTCCTCCTCTTACCTCTCGAGGTCCTTCTCGGCTACTTTGGCTCCATTCTCTCTGGAGTCCATTGCCTCCTGAGACTGGATCTTCTCAGCGAGAGCATTTAGTCGAACCTCGCAGAGAGCGAGCTTGATACGTCATAAACATATCCCTAATTCCTGATGCTCCATGATGATATTATGCCAATTGCTACATGTTTTCTCCCTTATTTATGTCATTTTTATCGATTTTCCGGACTAACCTATTAACAAGATGCCACAGAGCCAGTTTCATTTTTTTTGTTTTTTTTTTGTTTCAGAAAAGTTGATCTGGAAATATTCACGGAATTGGAAAATTCGAAGCCCGGAAGTCCTATTTTCCCCGGAAGCATTCAGAAGACCGAAGAGGAGCCGAAGAGGGGCTGCAGGGGGGCCACACCATAGGGTGGCGCGGCCCCCCTGGCTGTGCGAGCTATGGGTGTGGGGCCCCCCGGCCTCAACCGCCTTTGCCTTTTCGCCTATTTAAGCCCCCCGGATGGAAAACCCTAAGCACCTGATCAAAATCCCCGAAAAAGTTCCATAGCCACCGTCACCATCAACCCCAGATCAGGAGGGTTCTGAAGCTGTTTTCGGCACCCTGTCGAAGAGGAGATCATCACCGGAGGCTTCTACATCACCATGCCTGCCTCCGGAGTGATGCGTGAGCAGTTCATCCTCGGACTACGGGTTTGTAGCTGTAGCTATATGGTTGTCTTCTCCTGATATGCCTCCATGTTTAGATCTCGTGAGCTGCCTATCATGATCGAGATTGATCTTATGTAATTCTCTGCGACGTGTTTGCTGGGATCCGATGAATATTGACCTTATGCCAAGTTGATTATAGTCTTTATTTTCATATGTTATTTGTGATCTTGCATGCTCTGCATTGCTAGTGGTTATTCTAGCCAAGTAGTTGATAGTGACTCCAAGAGGGAGTATTTGTGCTCGATAGTGGGTTCATGCCTCCTTGTTGCCTTGCTCGAGTGACAAAAACGTGAAGGGGGAGGATGTGCTATTGCCATTAGGGAGAAAACAGTGGTGAGAGTGCCCGCGTGCATAATCATTTTTTACATTACACACTTTGTTTAATGCAATTATCTGTTGCTTGCAACTTAATACCTGAGGGGGTTCGGATGGTAACCTGAGGGTGGATTATTAGTCATAGATGCATATGGATGTCGGTCTATCTATCTTGTTGTAATGCCCGCACTAAATAGCACAGTAATCTTCATGTCATATTCTGCACTGCGGTGCAACCTCTATTTGTCAATTGCCCAGCTGTAATTTGTTCACCCAGCATGTTATCTTTTATGGAGAGACACCACTAGTGAAACTATGAACCCCGGTCCATTTTACCACACTGTTAAACAAACCACAACAATTTCCTGCTTTCTCTACTTACTGCAATCATACACTATTTTTCCACACTATACGTCTAATCTTTGTTTTTAGCAAGACCGGTGAGATTGACAACCTCACTATACCGTTGGGGCAAAGTATTTTGGTTGTGTTGTGTGCAGGTTCCACATTGTTGCTGACACCGATGAAGCGCCAGCACCACCGTCAGTGGCATCAACCTTCCGAAGGTCCTCTTTCTCCTACTGGATTGATAACCCTTGTTCTTAACTAAGGGGAAAACTCCTACCGTTGTACTCATCACACCCTCCTCTTGGGGTTCCCAACAACACATAGCAAGGATTTTTCTGGTGCCGTTGCCGGGGAGAAGGAAGTCTTATGGCAAGGGGATTCTCTTACTCTCAATCTCTTTATTTTGTTTATTGTCTTGTTTTTATTTTTGTCTTGTTTTTATTTCTCTATATCAAAAACACAAAAAAAAATAGTTTACTTCATAGCTGTTATTTATTTGCTTGCTGTCATTTTTGCTTTTCTGCTCTTAGTTTAATTTCTCATCATGTTGTTCCCTAAGTTCACTTTGAAAGATTTTCCGGTAGGAAGTGGTTCTATACTTGGAAAGGACACTATTAAAGAATTCTTTGATCATGTTAGTAAGCATGATAACTTTGAGGAAAAATCCATAGTAGAACTTGCTCCCAATTACGAGACTACTCCAACTTCTTTAGTTCACATGCTAGAAGCTAGGTTTGTTAACCTCCATCCCATAATGCAACATATGTTCCTCAACTTGAATAACATTGAAAATGTTGAGAAAAGAAACTTCATCTTAGAAACTATGCTTACAGAATTTGGGGACGTTGCTATAGAAGCTAGAAAGGTTTTTGATCGTTTTAATATGCTCGTCTCATGTGTAGACATTGTTGGTGCTCTAGAAAAACCTGAATCTAATAATGAAAACAAGGATAAAATACCAATTCCCTTTTAATTAGTAGCTCTGCACGAAGCCCAAGAAAAGAATTTTGATTGGATTGTTCCTGAAAATTTATTTGATGAAGATAGTAAGCCTAAAAGTACTAAGAGAGGAGCCTATTAAACTCACTTGGATAAAATACAATGCATTATTAAGGAATTGCCAAATCTTGATTTGAATGCCTCACTTGAAAATACTTGCTTTGATTTTTTTATGCCTAGCTGAAAGGCGTTAAAGAAAAGCGCTACAGGGAGACAACCCGTTTTATTTCTCTGTTTTCATTCAGTTTCCTTTGTTTTCTTTGGTGTGCTTGCACCTGGGTGTTTTCTATTTAATTAGCAACTCCTCTGTGTCTTTTCTTTTGTGTTTTTGTTGAGCCAAGTAAAGCCACTAGTGGAAAGTTGACACTATATTTCGGATTTCTGCGCAGAAAATAGATTTCTGTTGTCCACTGTTAATTCCGTTAAAATCACAGAAAATTCAAAATGACCTGAGCTTTTTTGTGCTTAATACTGAGTTATATACGCAACTTTTCTTAGAAGATCACTTTTTGATTTGAGCAACAGATTTTTTTTAAAAAAAATCGATCTTTACCTGCTGTTCTGTTTTGACAGATTTCTGCCATTTATCGCATTTGCATCTTAATCTCTTTCTTTTGGTGTTCTTTTCAGAAAAAGAGTTTTGAAAGAAGTTGTGACAGTATCTAATATGTTTTTGAGTGTTAGACTTGTGTTGAAACTGAACCATGTGAATTTCTTATTTCAATTGCACTAACGTTGCTAATGAAGATTGTGAGAATTTTGATGTGAAGGAAGTTTTCAAGGGTCAAGAGAAGAGGATGATATGATGTGATCAAGAAGAGTGAAAAGCCTAAGCTTGGGGATGCCCCGGTGGTACATCCAAGCAAATTCCAAGAAGACTCAAATGTCTAAGCTTGGGTATGCCCAAGGCATCCCCTTCTTCATCAACAAATTATCAGGTCACTTCTAGTGAAACTATATTTTTATTCGGTCGCATCTTACGTGCTTTACTTGGAGCGTCTTTTATTTTTGTTTTCAGTTTGATTTTTCTTTTGCTTTTGCTTTGAGTTTGTTTTTACTTTCATAATAAGCTTGGTTGGAACCCAGCATTCTTTTATTGGAGAGTGACACGCTCCGCTTTTTCATGAGAATACGTTGTATTCTTAGTCCCTGTTTGGCTGCTGCATTTATTCAGCTCCTGTTTTGCATGCATCTCTTATTAGATATGTTAGTTTTAGTAGTATTATTTGAGTACTCTCATGTTTGCTTTCTGTATCATAAAGAGTATTTTTGTTAAATCATGTTTTGTATGGTGCTTGTTGGGAGAAAGAAAACTGCTGCTTGAACTAGAATTTATAACAGTACTAGTAGAAGCTTGTATAGACTGTGGCTAGAACTTTTTCATGCCATGATAAATGTCATTTTAGTTTTAAATCCTTGTGGTTATTGAGTAGCCTGATTAGTCTCAAATAGGTGAGAGTGTTTAATATGTATTGAAAGATTCATGAGTTGTTCTTGTCATAGTAAAGCATCAATATATCGTATTCTCTTTCAAATGTTTTATTTAATTGACTTGGCGCATTCTCACACCATGTTTATGACTACAAACCAGTCACGAATAGCCTCCATGACCACTTCGTTTTTGAACTTGTGATACTGCTTCTATTTTAATTAATGATGCTTATGTCGCTATGCATGATTATGTCTCTTATGCTCTCTTGATTTGTCGCTCCCAGTCTTTTGCTAGCCTCCACCTGTACTAAGTATGAGATCTAATCGTGCATCCAAACTCCCTTAAACCAAAGTTTTTCCCATTGTTTCCACCATACCTACTTACATGTGGTATTTAACTGCCATTCCAAAGTAAATTGCTCATGTGTTACCTTTAAAACCTTAAAAATAACTCCTGCTTTATGTTCCTGTTTTTGCTCATGAGGACGTAAATAGAGAATATTTATCTCACTTGTTGATTGGATTTCACACCCTGGACTAGTGGCTTCATCTGCTTATCCAAATGATAGAAGAGCTGGCAGTGGGGTGCCCAGCCCCAAATTAATGCATACAAATTCTCTTCACTATTTTTGCTCCTGATTTAGCAGTCAAAGCATAATTGTGTAAACAAAAGAGAAAGAGGGATGACCTTCTACACCAGTTGCGTCCTTCACCATGGGAGCCGCTCTTGTGAATCCTGTTGACTTGTGACGTACTATATTTTCTGTTTACCATTCGTTGACATTAGCATACATCTCCCAAAATATAGACACTTAGTGTCAAACTTTTAATACCTCTGTTTAATAAAATAAAAGCTCTAGCACATGAGTGATCCCTTCTTCCCTCTGCGAAGGGCCTTTGTTTTACTTTATGTTGAGTCTCCATCTTCTAACTTTATGCACAGTTGAGAGAGCATTTTTGCCATTCTGAGTTCTATGTGCATTTGTCCCATAAGCATCAATAATTACTTCATGATGTGATATTATTTGTTCTCAGATTATTTGTTCTAGTCTTCCTCTTGAACTTTGAAGGTGTCCTGGCATTTATGTTTTTTCCCACTCTTAAGGACTATCGAAATATCACTTTGCCATGCTTTCTCTATACCTGAAACAAACATATACCTTTCTTTGCATTATTATTCATGATCCTTTATTTGAGTTACTCTTCGTGATGCAAAGTAATTGCTATGCTCTATTATTAAAGTTTTATTTATCATGCATGTTTTTAAAGTTTTATGATCTCAGCGTGCATATGCTTTTACATTAGATTGATCAAATTTGTGTTAGTAGCATGTCACCTTAGAAATTATTGTTTTATCGTTTACCTACTCGAGGATGAGTAGGAACTAAGCTTGGGGATGCTTGATACGTCATAAACATATCCCTAATTTCTGATGCTCCATGATGATATTATGCCAATTGCTACATGTTTTCTCCCTTCTTTATGTCATTTTTATCGATTTTCCGGACTAACCTATTAACAAGATGCCACAGAGCCAGTTCCCCGTTTTCTGCTGTTTTTTGTTTCAAAAAAGTTGTTCTGGAAATATTCTCAGAATTGGAAAATTTGAAGCCCGGAAGTCATATTTTCCCCAGAAGCATCCAGAAGATCGAAGAGGAGCCAAAGAGGGGCAGCAGGGGGCCACACCATAGGGTGGCGCGGCCCCCTGGCCGCGCCAGCTATGGGTATGGGCCCCCCCGGCCTCCACTGCCTTTGCCCTTTCGCCTATTTAAGCCCCTCAGATGGAAAACCCTAAGCACCTGATCAAAATCCTCGAAAAAGTTCCGCAGCCGCTGTCACCGTCAACCCCAGATCAAGGGGGTTCTGAAGCTGTTTCCGGCACCCTGACGGAGAGGAGATCATCACCGGAGGCTTCTACATCACCATGCCTGCCTCCGGAGTTATGCGTGAGTAGTTCACCCTTGGACTACGGGTTCGTAGCTATAGCTAGATGGTTGTCTTCTCCTCATATGCCTCCATGTTTAGATCTCGTGAGCTGCCTATCATGATCGAGATTGATCTTATGTAATTCTCTGTGCTGTGTTTGTTGAGATCCGATGAATATTGACCTTATGCCAAGTTGATTATAGTCTTTATTTTCATATGTTATTTGTGATCTTGCATGCTCTCCGTTGCTAGTGGTTATTCTGGCCAAGTAGTTGCTAGTGACTCCAAGAGGGAGTATTTATGCTCGATAGTGGATTTATGCCTCCTTGTTGCCTTGCTCGAGTGACAGAAACGTGAAGGGGGAGGAAGTGTTGTTGCCATTAGGGAGAAAACAGCGGTGAGAATGCCCGCGTGCATAATCATTGCTTACATTACACACTTTGTTTAATGCAATTATCTGTTGCTTGCAACTTAATACCTGAGGGGGTTCGGATGATAACCTGAGGGTGGATTATTAGTCATAGATGCATATGGATGTCGATCTATGTATCTTGTTGTAATGCCCGCACTAAATAGCATAGTAATCTTCATGTCATATTGTTCACGACGGTGCAACCTCTATTTGTCAATTGCCAGCTGTAATTTGTTCACCCATCATGCTATCTTTTATGGAGAGACACCACTAGTGAAACTATGAACCCCGGTCCATTTTTCCACACTGTTAAACAAACCATAACAATTTCCTGCTTTCTCTACTTACTGCAAGCATACACTATTTTTCCACACTATACGTCTAATCTTTTTTTTCATCAAGACCGGTGATATTGACAACCTCACTGTACTGTTGGGGCAAAGTATTTTGGTTGTGTTGTGTGCAGGTTCCACGTTGTTGCTGACACCGGTGAAGCGCCAGCACCACCGTCAGTGGCATCAACCTTCCGAAGATTCTCTTTCTCCTACTAGATTGATAACCCTGGTTCTTAACTAAGGGGAAAACTCCTACCGCTGTGCTCATCACACCCTCCTCTTGGGGTTCCTGAGAACACATAGCAGAGCTCTTCCCCCCTCTCCTTGCATCGACGATCCCATGCCTCCACTTCTAGCTCGTGTTGGTTCCTCTCAAGGCGGAGCTCTTCCTTGCGGTATTCCACGGTGGAAAGTTTAAGCTTGGCTGCCTCGAGGACTGCTACAGCACCTTGGTGCTGTTGCTCAGCCTCCTCGAGCATTAGCCTGCTGGTCTCCACCACGGTTTCCTCCTTGTTGCGGCCTGAGGTGACCATCTCGCGGAGCTGAGCGCCCAGGGCTTCAAGGCGCTCGTACTCCTTAACCACCACCTCCACATGGGAGTTCGCTTGGGCCTGAATAACGTCAACAACCGGTTTCACGATATCGGCATCGAAACCCTTGAGGATGAGCTTCGGGCCGCACCAGCCGCAGTCCAACAGAGACCAGTGGTCCTCTTGCGCCACCGCGTCAAGGAGGTCCCCGGGTGCGGAGGAGGTGCCGAGACCCAGAGCAGCTTCAATCTCCTTTCCCCTTGCCAGGGCCATGCTCTGCGCCGCACAGGAGGGAGATAAGTTGGAGACAAAGCCTCTCGCATTGCCGGCGACACCAAAGAAGAAGATGTAGTCGCTAGCATCCTCGCTATCGCCCTTCGGGATTAGAGAGGCACGCGTTGTTGTCGCCTCTGTGCGCTCTTGGGGCTTGGAGAGGTGTTGGGGGCTCCTCCCTTGGTGAGGAGTCGGCCTCCACCATGGTGGGCTCTGCCTCCTGACCAGCCCCCACTCCGGCTGCAACGTCTTGCGCCGCCTCGTATTTAGCGGGGCTCAAAACTTTATCATCACCACGAGGAAGGGCCAAACTCGTGAGCTCCTTCCCAACCACAAGCGTTGCGAGCATGGCCCCAAGAGGGGGAGGACCCTTCTCTAGACTCGTGGCGCTCATGTCCTTCTCCTCCACAGGGGCGGGAGTCTTCGAGGCTGTGGCGGTCGTGGAGTCCGGGACTATCGTCTGCTATTTCTTAGATTTGCCTTCCTCTGGAACCCTGCAAGGTCGGAGGGGAGGTTAGAGGCTAAAAGCGGCAATGCGCGGTGGAGCGCACAAAGGATTGTCTTACCTTCCTGTGAAGAGCCAAACTCTCCTCGGGCGCTTCTTGGAAGATGAGACCATGACGAGGGGTTCCTCCGGACGAAGCTCGCTGGAGCCATCGTGAGCGCTCTCACGCTGTGCCTTCTTTGCCTCGCTGGACTCTCTTGGGGCATCTCTCAAACCTTCATCGTCGCCTGGCTGCAGGCGCTGCAAGGGGACGACACAAAAGTCCTTGTTGGGTGCATCCTCTTCCTCATCGGAAGAGACCACCATCACCTGACGCTTCCTTGATGGCGGTACCCCACGTCCTCACTGGCGCCGGAGCGCCTGGTATCCCCCTAGTCGTCGGTACTTCCCTCAGTGAAGTCCAATGTGTATGGGTTGTCCTCTCGCAACTCCGCCCCCTCGGTGAGGGGGCCCACCAATCAAAGCATGACATCACGGTAATGATCGCATCCCTCTCATCAGCCTTGAGGTCGTAGAGGGGAGTCACTCCGTCGTGAAGAATTGACGGTGACAAAACGCCTTGAAGCATCTTCAACACACCCGTGAACGCTCTGTTACCAATAGGCGGGGTCTGAGCCTCATCGCATCACCAAAGCCGGTGTAGAGCCACACGCATGGATAGGAGTGATGCGTTGTTCGACGAACTCTCTCACTATCATTGAGGCGGTAAGGCCACCATCGTACAGCCTCCTCACGTGCTCCACCAGGGGCGCTATGTTTGCACCACCCAGCTCTGCCCATCCCGAATGTCTCGAAGGAGCCACAGAAGGGATCTCAAAGAGATCGTTGGCATCATGCGTGTCCAAGTACACCTGTCGTCCAGCTCCCTCGGGAAGTCCAGCTGAGGAAACCACGCGCCCATGCTAGGGCCAGCATGGAAAGAGATGCACCGGGCGCTGGGGCCTCGCGCAGATCAAAGAAGCAACGAAAGAAGGCGACTGAGGGCTTGACGCCTAAGAATGCCTCACAGTAAAAGGCAAAGAGTGAGAGGATAAGGACGGAGGTAGGGTGGACGTGAAGCGGCCAAATCTGGTAGTGGGCCAGAACAACAAGGAAGGTGGACAAAGGGGGAATCAATCACGCGTAGATGGTGTGATAGAAGAAAGGATACGATGTCGCGGAAAAGGTGCCCATCTCCACCGTAATTGCATGAAGGATGATTGACCCATGCTCGTTGGAGGGCAGGGTCACCATGCATTTGGTTTTCTCCATTTCCCTGCCCGGACTGATGCGAGAGGCCTAAAGTACGAGGGCCATGGCAGCCACATTGAAGTCAAGGTCGAAGACGTGGGGCTGCACGAAGCAATCAGCGTGTCTCCCTTGTCGCCGCGGGTGGCAAGTTTCTCAGGCGTAGAAGTCTAGACAAAAGGGAGAGCTAGAAGGCGGTGGGGATCGGTGTGGCAAAAGAAGTCCTAGGCGCAGTCTCCCAAGCTTTATGCGGAGGCCTGGTCATGACACAGGGAGTCGTTATAGCCCACGCCTAAGGAATTGTGGGCCACCACACGCGAACCGTCACGCCACGTGCCCACAAATGGACTGACAGGAGTTGGTCCCGCGTCGTCTCGCCTCCTTCGGACATGTGTCCACTGCGAGCCTGGGGCTACTGTCGGTCCAGTGGATACCAGGGTACCACGGCCCGTCCTCTCCAGCCCAGTCCAGTTGGCGCAGAGAGGCCCCCACAAGGATGCTTCGCGAGGGAATTCTCCCTCGGCGAGACTCTCGCCTCTCCCGAGATGCCGGCAATAGGTGGCTGGTGGAATGATGTAGTCTAGTCGAGTGATCACACGCTCGTTGGGAGACCCCAAGCGGAAGGAATGATGTAGTCTAGCGGAAATTTCCCCCCAGTGGGGAACCAGAGTTTATCGAACCAGTAGAACTTCATAGTCTTGAAGAAGGTTGCTTGTATTAAGGTTCCCATTTATCGATGTTGACCAACCATGTAACCTACACACAAGCACAAACTCTCTCTTGCCCCAACATTCCGGAAGATTGTCAATCTTCCGGTCTTGCTGAAAACAGGAGAATTAAACGCATAGAGTCTTGTAGAGTAATAAAAGTAAGAACGAACAACGAGGAAACAATGATGAAATATGCTTAAAAGAAGGTAGCAAATATGAGGAAAATAGAACCGGTGGCCATAAGTTCACTAGTGATGTCTATCCAAAGAAAACAAACATCCTAAGTGAAAAATTATAGCTGGGCAATTGACAAATGATGAACGTGTAACAATACTATTAAGACAAGATATAGTTCACGGGTTCTAACATTGTAGGCATTACGTCAAGGCATATGGAACGCTATACAGCATGCATCCATATCTAAAAGTCCACCTCAAGAAAGCTATCCAGAAAATCTCTTGGAATTAAGTTGCATCAACGAACTGATTTCTTTGCGTGCAACAAAAAAATGCATTAAGAAAAATACGTAATGTAAGAAGTGATCCTCGTCCATAGACAAGAGCACCGCAGTTTTCTCCCTATGGGCAACATCACAACCTCCCCTCGCATGTTTCTATCACTCAAGCGCTGGCAACAAGGAGGTATGAACCCACTATCTAGCATATAAACCCTCTCTTGGAGGTGAAAACAACTACGTGGCCAAGGTAATCATAAACACCAGAGAGCATTGCAAGAAAAGATTAAAACTCTCTACAAATATAAGTGAAGCATCTCAGATTGACGTGAACAAAATAATCATAATCTCATGGTTCATTGGATCCTAGCAAACACAACATGCACAATTACATAACGATGATCTCGATCATGTGAGGCAGCTCACGAGACTCTAAACATGGATTCATAGGTGAGAGAACAACCATCTAGCTATGTTGGAACGCGTAGAGATAAACAAAAACTTTTCTACACGGTACTTCCAAGATCTTAGCCGAGGTAGAAGGCCACGAGGATTACCACTAGACGCGCAGGTGCGGATTATCGATGCAGCGCGTCGATGCAGTGTAGTCCCACGATCCGATCCAGCCGATCCAATCCCGCGAACGTCGAAGTGCTGATCGTACAACACCTCTGCAGGTATCCACACGTGCAAGGAGGAGCTCCGACGTCGGACTGCTAGGTCCGGTGCGAGGGCTGGACTGTGTGAGGCTAGGGTTCCCAACGCATGGGAGTGGAGTAACGTGCCCACTAGGCAACCTGCGCCCCTCTTTATATAGCGAATGGTAGTGGGCAACACAACACTTGTGGCCCATTACCTCTGTGAGTCCGACTCACAAACTCAGTCTATTTCCGGTTCGGGTCCAACCCGACCAATACATTTGCTCCCGCTCTTAAGTGTGCGACCCTGCAGGCTCATGGCAACTTGGACACGATTGGATTCCGACTCCCAATCGATCAATCGGTAGCGGCTCCTAGCAGAACGTGCCGACTCCCAAGTTCCATTGAGTCACGACGACATACCTTCCAATGTGACTTTCATCTTAGTCCCTTTTGCCTCACGATATACCTTGTCGAACTATAGGCGATTTATCGTCATCCCTTAATAGCTCAACTCTCTTCTCTGTCTGTGATATATGCTTCATCTGACTAACTCTTAGTCAACAGACTCAGTTAACACTTAACCGAGTCGCGCATGGCCATGCTTCCGGAATCATATCACTCGAGAGGGCCCAGAGAATATCTCTCCATTCGGAGGGGCAAACCCCCATCTTGATTATCCACATCATGCAGCTTGCTTTTCATTCGACCTGAACTCTGCCTTTATAACTGCCTTGTCACAGAACAGCGTTTGACAGAACCTAAGTCAGTGATCCACAACTCGGATTGTGCGACAACCTCAGGTCTAAGGATTACATTGATTGAGACATGCAAATGACGACTTACTTGTTGCATCTCAATATGGGTCAGTCCGACTAGCTAAACTCTTTAGCTAAGTCTGTGAACGTTGGAATGGCATCGCCATGCCCATGACAAGTGGAACCAAGTCATCAGCCAACACTCACATTAGTCTAGGGTGTGTGTCCAGCACAACCTTAATGACCAAGGACAATTTAGTATGAACAACAGGAATACATAGTTCCACAATCGAATCACATATTCAATGACATGTATCAGATGTTCAAAACAAGGACGTCTTAATAACTTTATGAATACATTGGGAATTACATCATACATGATTGCCTCTAGGGCATATTCTCAATAGTCTCCCACTTGCACTAGAGTCAATCATCTTGACATCATATGCCTAGGCATCGAATTCCCATACCTCTCATGTGTGCCTCATGCTTTGGCTGTGGTAGCGCCTTTGTCAACGGATCTGCAATGTTTGCATACGTGTGTACTTTGCATAACTTGATATAACCTTGTTCGACAAACTGGCGAATGAGGTGGTAACGCATGAGTATATGTTTGTTCTTCTGGTGTTGTCTAGGTTCCTTGGCTTGTGCGATAGCACCATTGTTGTCACAATATACGTCCAATGGATTGGACGCGCCCTGAACCACACCAAGATCCATCAGGAGGTTCCTGATCCAAACAGCTTCCTTTGCAGCCTCCGAGGCAACAATATACTCAGCCTCTGTTGTAGATGCAGACACGGTATCTTGCTTGGAACTCTTCCAGCTCACAGCCCCTCCGTTCATTACGAACACGTATCCAGATTGCGAACGAGAATCATCTGAGTCGGTGAGATACCTCGCATCCGTGTAACCCTTTACACTGAATTCCTCATCACCTCCATAAACTAGGAACATTTCCTTAGTCCTTCTCAAGTACTTAAGGATGTTTTTAACCGCTGCCCAGTGGGCTTCGCCAGGGTCATCCTGGTATCTGCTCGTTACACTTAGAGCATAGGAAACATCTGGCCTAGTACAAATCATCGCATACATGATGGATCCGATTGCCGAAGCATATGGAATCATACTCATCCAACTTCGCTCATCAGTCGTCGAAGGACACTGAGTCTTGCTAAGTTTTATACCATGGGACATCAGTAAGAATCCCTTCTTAGACTCTTCCATTTTGAATTTCTTCAAAACTTTGTCCAGATATGTACTCTGACTCAATCCAATGAGTCGTCTTGATCTATCTCTATAGATCCTGATTTCCAGTATGTAAGTCGCCTCACCCAAATCCTTCATTGAGAAACTCCTTTCCAATGATTATTTGGTTTCTTGCAACATCATGACATCATTTCCAATCAGTAATATGTCGTCCACATATAAGATTAGAAAAATTACTTTTCGCCCACTAAACTTCTTGTATAAACAAGAATCATGATCGCTCTTGATGAAGCCAAACGATTTTACTACCTCATCAAAGCGAATGTTCCAACTCCGAGATGCTTGGTTCAACCCATAAATGGATTTCTGAAGTTTGCATACCTTGTCAGCGTTAGCTGGATCGACAAAACCTTCGAGTTGTATCATATACACGTCCTCAGTTAAATTTCCATTAAGGAAAGCCGTCTTGACATCCATCTGCCATATCTCATAGTCGAAATAGACTGCTATGGCTAACATGATCCGAACTGACTTAAGCATCCCTACGGGCGAGAAGGTCTCGTTGTAGTCAACTCCTTGAACCTGTCGGAACCCCTTCGCGACAAGTCGTGCTTTATAGATGGAAATATTTCCATCCATATCAGTTTTCTTCTTAAAGACCCATTTGCACTCGACGGGTCTTGCACCGTCAGGCAGATCAACCAAATTCCAAACTTGGTTTTCATCCATGGACTTTAACTCGGATCTCATGGCTCCAAGCCATGACTCGGAATCAGATCCCACCATCGCTTCCGAATAAGTTGCGGGCTCATTACTGTCTAACAGTAAAAAATCACGAGCATTTTGTAATCTGGCAGATCTCCGTGGTTCAGGTGCTGTTACTGGCGTAGGTACCACGACTGGCTCAACCTCCAAGGCCCTTGTTGACTCGCCCCTAGCTGGTTCCTCTCGAATTTCTTCGAGTTGCACTGTGCTCCCACTGACTCCCCGACTAAGAAACTCTTTCTCAAGCAAGACACGGTTCCGAGCAACAAACACTTTGCCCTCTTCTCGGTTGTAGAAGTAGTACCCCAAGGTTTCCCTTGGATACCCCACGAAAATACACTTATCTGACTTGGGCGTGAGCTTGTCCGACTGAAGTCGCTTGACAAATGCTTCACAACCCCAAATCTTAAGAAAAGACAAACTTGGCCTTTTGCCAGTCCACATCTCATGCGGTGTCTTCTCTACTGACTTTGATGGTACTCTGTTTAGTGTGAACGCTGCAGTTTCTAGACAATAACCCCAAAATGACAAAGGTAGATATGTCCGACTCATCATTGATCGTACCATGTCCAACAAGGTCCTATTTCTCCGTTCCGATACACCGTTCATCTGTGGTGTACCTGGCGGAGTGAGTTGAGGAACTATTCCACAACTCTTTAGATGGTCATCAAACTCATGGCTCATGTACTCGCCTCCACGGTCCGACCGTAGAAACTTTATTTTCTTGCCCAGCTGATTTTATACTTCACTCTGAAATTCCCTAAATTTCTCAAAGGCTTCCGACTTGTGTTTCATTAAATAGATATATTCATACCTACTCAAATCATCAGTAAAAGTAATGAAGTACTCATAACCACCTCTGGCCGTCGTGCTCATTGGACCACATACATCACTATGTATTAGTTCCAACAAGTCGGACGCCATTTCACAACTCCTTGCAAAAGGTGTCTTGGTCATTTTGCCTAGTAGGCATGATTCACATGTCTCGAATGACTCTAAGTCGAACGAAGTTAGAAGTCCATCATCATGGAGCTTCTTCATGCGCTTCCAGCTTATATGACCAAGCCGACAGTGCCAAAAGTAAGTCATATTCAGATCATTTGGTTTCAACCTTTTAACATTTATGTTATAGACCAATTCACTATCAAGATTCAAAATAAATAACCCGTCCTGAACGGGTGCAAAGCCATGAAACATATCTTTCAAATATAAAGAACAACCATTATTCTTAATATTCGACTCATAACCTTGTCTCATCAAACATGAGGCGGAAATAAAGTTTGGACTAAGCACTGGAACATAATAAAAATTATTCAGCTCCATTAAAAATCCTGAAGGTAAATGAAGTTGTATCGTGACGACTTCCAACGCAGCGACTCTCGCCTTGTTGCCGACTCGAATATCAACCTC
This sequence comes from Alopecurus myosuroides, assembly GCA_028641055.1. Lineage (NCBI taxonomy): Eukaryota > Viridiplantae > Streptophyta > Magnoliopsida > Poales > Poaceae > Alopecurus > Alopecurus myosuroides. Next base: position 59,776,694 of record CM054062.1, on the reverse strand, counting down.
TCCTCTTGCCACGTTCCTAGTTCTTACCAGTCCATGCAACGAGTTGCATATGTGAATAACTGATCCGGTATCATATACCCAAGAACTATTAGGTGCATCAGCAAGATAAATGTCTATAACATTGCACACAAGCGTACCTGAGTTGGAAGTCACACATCCACTCTTGGCTCTGTCAGCCAAATACTTGGTGCAGTTCCTCTTCCAGTGGCCATCCTGCTTGCAATAGAAGCAATTGGCTCCGGCTGTAGGAGATGGCTTAGTCTTTGAGGAAGCGCTCTGGACAGGTCCATGGGCGTTGCCTCTTGACTTATCCTTCTTCTTATTAGTCCAAGAACTCTTCTTGAACTTAGCCTTATTCTGCACCATCAACACTTGACTGGCGCCTTTCTTTGAGATCAGCCTCTGCCGTTTTGAGCATCCCATGTAATTCAGTGATCTTCTTATCCATACCATGCATGTGGTAGTTCGAAATGAACGGACCATACGCACTAGGAAGAGAGTTCAGAATTATATTAGTAGCGAACTCTTCGTTAATGGGGAAGCCCAGCCTATCCAGAGATTGCACGTAACCAGTCATCTTGATTACATGCGGACTCAGTGGATCGCCGTCCTTGAGCTTGCAGCCCAGCAAAGCTTGAGAGACTTGATACCTCTCGGTCTTTGCCTGAGCCTGGAACATACTTTTGAGGCTTTCGATCATATCGTAGGCCTCAACATTCTCGAACTGCTGCTGCAAGTCCGGTTCCATGTGTGCAAGTATAAGACAGCTAATTTCCGTAGACTCATCTCTAGTCTTACGGTAGGCATTCATGACAGCGACAGTCGCATCATTATCGGGCTCTTCTGGAAGTGGAGTTTCTAGAACATGTTCTTTCTTGTCATGCTTGAGGACTATCCTCGGATTACGATACCAGTTGGTGAAATTAGTTCCATTAAGCTTATCTTTCTCTAGGATTGACCTCAACGCAAAAGTGGACAACTGAGGAAGGTTGCTAGGTGCCATTGATCTACAACAGAAAATATTCAAAAACACTAAAGACATGTATTCATAAAAGAGCGGGCATATTAAACGCTTTAATACTTATGCTCCCACTAGAACCAACACCCCTCCGATGGTTGCTAAGTGATTCAAGATCCTAAATAAGTAAGCCGACTAGTGAGCTTTAGCATCACCGGTAGTCGTCAAGTGATCTAGGTAGGCAACATCTTGCCAATCGTATCCAATACGACTCCTGTTAGTTGGGTGGCATCACATGCCCAGCTCTCAACCTACCTTGCCCCGAGCCCTACAACCGTTGTGATGGACTCGTATTGCTTACCAAGTTCTTCTGCTGTAAGAGTCCGACTCAAACCCACCTAATCAGAAAGAATTGGTAGCACCTCAATTTTATGAGCCCACTACCAAGAATGTCCGACTTGTGATGGTGCAGCACTGGCGGGGCGACCGGCTAGACCTTCTTTGAGGGATTAAAATCTACCAACTATCTAGATAGAGGTAAAAAGATACATAACAATAACACAAATAAAGCAATTATAATGTGAAATGGTATGGCTCTCTTCATGGTGATCTCTATCTCCACAAAGCTTGTAAGTCGACTCGTGGCAACTCTTGTCACGTGTCATCTTACTCCATGTAGTCGACTTGTACATCGACTTGCATGTCATCCGGATTCTCCAACAAGCTACACTAGCTAGTAAATGAAAAATTACATAGAGAATCCGACACGCAGGCCGTTATACAATAAAATGACAGCACCTAGGCTCCAGCCGGCTGACAAAAACATGATACGCAGATCATGTATGGATTACACACATCACATGCACATAAGCCATACCATTCACAGCTTCCTGCAAAACAAGTTATGCATAGACACGATATCTACCGGCGTTGTGAAACTCGTAACGACATCTAAGGCGCTATGACACGGCGAAGCTGGCGGTCCCGCTAGCCGGATAGCGGGCAGCGGCCGACGATTTTGGAAAACGCAGATCTCATCTGCATTCTGAACATGGATTTCTTAATCGGATAAAACAGTTTTACCCAAATCTGATCCGTATTCCGATTCGATCAAACTCTTTGATCTTCGATCATCGCAACTGGATTTATGTGTCACGGTATACCCCGATGGCGGAAACCGACCGGTAGGGGTAAGTTGTTCCACGACCTTAGCAGTATGATCACGGAAACTAGGTCATCCATTAACTCCGAGTACGATTGATCCAATCAACCTTGTACAAAACCGATCTATCTTATAGAACGACCACCAAAACAGCAATTAGATCACATCTAACGCTAACTGCATATCACATATGTGCAGATCTCGGGCCTAAAACCAGAAGCTACCGCTCTGATACCACTGTTGGAACGCGTAGAGATAAACGAAAACTTTTCTACGCGGTACTTCCAAGATCTTAGCCGAGGTAGAAGGCCACGAGGATTACCACTAGACGAGCAGGTGCGGATTATCGATGCAGCGCGTCGATGCAGTGTAGTCCCACGATCCGATCCAGCCGATCCAATCCCGCGAACGTCGAAGTGCTGATCGTACAACACCTCTGCCGGTATCCACAGGTGCGAGGAGGAGCTCCGACGTCAGACTGCTAGGTCTGGTGCGACGGATGGACTGAGTGGGGTTAGGGTTCCCAACGCATGGGAGTGGAGTAACGTGCCCACTGGGCAACCTGCACCCCTCTTTATATAGCGAATGGTAGTGGGCTTCACAACACTTGTGGTCCATTCCCTCTGTGAGTCCGACTCACAAACTCAGTCCATTTCCGGTTCGGGTCCAACCCGACCAATACATTTGCTCCCGCTCTTAAGTGTGCGACCCTGCAGGCTCATGGCAACTTGGACACGATTGGAGTCCGACTCCCAATAGATCAATCGGTAGCGGCTCCTAGCAGAACGTGCCGACTCCCAAGTTCCATTGAGTCACGACGACATACCTTCCAATGTGAATTTCATCTTAGTCCCTTTTGCCTCACGATATACCTTGTCGAACTATAGGCGATTTAACGTCATCCCTTAATAGCTCAACTCTCTTATCTGTCCGTGATATATGATTCATCTGACTAACTCTTAGTCAACAGACTCAGTTAACACTTAACCGAGTCGCACATGGCCATGCTTCCGGAATCATATCACTCGAGAGGGCCCAGAGAATATCTCTCCATTCGGAGGGGCAAAATCCCATCTTGATTATCCACATCACGCAGCTTTCTTTTCATTCGACCCGAACTCTGCCTTTATAACTGCGTTGTCACAGAAGAGCGTTTGACAGAACCTAAGTCAGTGATCCACAATTTGGATTGTGCGACAACCTCAGGTCTAAGGATTACATTGATTGAGACATGCAAATGACGACTTACTCGTTGCATCTCAATATGGGTCAGTCCGACTGGCTAAACTCTTTAGCTAAGTCTGTGAACGTTGGAATGGCATCGCCATGCCCATGCCAAGTGGAACCGAGTCATCAGCCAACACTCACATTCATCTAGGGTGTGTGTCCAGCACAACCTTACTGACCAAGGACAATTTAGTATGAACAACAGGAATACATAGTTCCACAAATCGAATCACATATTCAATGACATGTATCAGATGTTCAAAACAAGGGCGTCATAATAACTTTATGAATACATTGGGAATTACATCATACATGATTGCCTCTAGGGCATATTCCCAACAAGCTATTGCTATGCACTCGTCGTACCGAGATGAACTACCCACGCATCTATCCGGATGCGATCATGGAGATGTAGAGGCCTTCGATGACGATCCCCCTCTCCGGCAGGGTGCCGGAGCAGGACTCCAGAAGCCCTAGATTCAACTTTAGAGGTGACGACGCCTCTCTATATGTTTCGTGGAAAATGACTCCGTCCTCATGATTTTTAGGGTTGAAGGCAATTTATGGGTGAAGAGGCGACGAGAGACGGTGGCCACGGCCGCTAGGGGCCCACCAAGCACGACCCAGGGATTGGCCTGGCACCCTCCTGGGGGCCCCCTGACCCCCTCTGGCTCTTCTTTGTACTTCGTCTCCGTTCCGAGTAAAAAATGATCTCCGTGGATCTTCAGCCCTTTCTGAAAATATTTCCTTAAGAACTTTTCTAAAATAAAAAAACTGCAGAAAACAGCAACTGGCCTGGGGTATCTTGTTAATAGATTAGTCTGTGAAAACATCCGAAAAATGAAGGAAAACGGAAGAAAACGTGTGGAAAGCAAAAGGTTTTGGGTAGAAAACAAGCATGGAGCATAAAAAATTATAGATACGTTTGCAACGTATCAATATCCCCAAGCTTAACTCCTGCTCGTCCTCAAGTAGTTAAGTGATAGCAAAATAATTTTTGAGGTGACATTAAGCCAACACAAATCTTGATCAACGTTATGAAAAAAGAATTGCAAGCTGAGGTCGAAGTACTTTAACAAAGGCATGATAGATATTATTTGAAAAAAGAGTTGCCATTCTGAGTTTAATGTGCATTTGTCCGAGAAACATTATTAATTGATTCATGATGTGTTATTGTTTGTTCTCAAATTATTTGTTCTAGTCTTACTCATAAACTTTGAAGGTGTCCTGGCATTTATGTTTTTTCCCACTCTTAAGGACTAGCGAAATATCACTTTTCCATGCTTTCTCTATACTTGAAACAAATGTATAACTTTCGATGCATTGTTATGCATGATTTTTTATTTGTGTTACTTCTCATGATGCAAGGTGATTGCTATGATTTATTGTTAAAATTTTATTTATCATGCTTGTGTTGAAGTTCCATGATCTCAGCTTACATATGCTTTTACATTATTGATGATGAAGTTTATGTTGGTAGCATGTCACCTCGGAAATTTTGTGTTTTTATCGTTTACCTACTCGAGGACGAGTACGAACAAAACTTGGGGATGTTGTTATGTCATAAACGTATCCTTAATTTCTGATGTTCCATGTTGTTTTCATGTTATTTCCTACATGTTTGCTTTACACTTTATGTCATTTTTATCGATTTCCGGGACTAACCTATTGACGAGATGCCATAGAGTAGATGCTCTGGCCAAGTAGATGCTAGTAACTCCAAGAGGGAGTATTTATGCTCGATAGTGGGTTCATGCCTCCTTTGCATCTGTGCTCGAGTGACAGAAACGTGACGGATGGAGGATGTGTTGTTGCCATTAGGGAGAAAACAGCACTGTTTACTTAGTTTACACTATTTACATTACACACTTTGCTTACTGCAATTATCTGTTGCTTGCAACCTAATATCCAACGTTTATTCGGATGATATTCGGAAGATGGATTATTATTCATAGACGCAGTTGGATGAAGGTCTATGTATTTTGTTGTAATGCCCGCATGAATCACATAGTAATCTTTATGTCTTGCATATGCACTACGGTGCAACCTTCATTTCTGTCAATTGCCCAGCTGTAATTTGTTCACCACACATTTTATTTATCTTTCACGGAGATACACCACTAGTGAACTGTGGACCCCGGTCCATTTTCACATACTCATAATAAACACATTGCTTCTACTATTTTCACACTCCTTCCACCGCTTTCATACTGTTCTCGTATTGTTTTCCACACCATACGTTTAACCTCTTTGTGTTCAGCAAAACCGATGAGATTAACAACCTCACTGCTTCGTTGGGGCAAAGTGATTTGACTGTGTTGTGTAGGTTCCACGTTGATGCTGAACCGGTAGTGCGACCTGCCACCTCAGCTGCATCAACCTTCAGAGATTGCTTTTCCTCCTACTGGTCGATGCAACCTTGGTTTCTTTTCTGAGGGAAAACTTGCCGTTGTACTCTTCAAACCTTTCTCTTGGGGTTTACCAATGTCAACCATCAGTATGGTGGACACATTTGGCAAACTTTGGTTTTTGGGACTTGGATGCACGAGTAGAGCTCATACTCAGTACAGGTGAAGGCTAGCAAAAGACTGGGAGCGACCAACTAAGTGAGCAATAACGGCCATAATCATGCATAGCGACAAAATGTCATTAATCAAAGCATTCTATTACAAGTCAAAAACTAAATGATCATCAAGTCTAAAGGTGACTTTGTTTGTAGTCATAACATGGTTTGAGCATGCTCCAAGTCAATCCAGATAAATCATTCAAAGGAGAAATACCACAAAACCATGCTTTAGTATGAGGAAACAACACATGATTAATTTCAATGGCACATTAAGCACTCTCGGCTATTTGATACTGGTCATGATACATCATATAATACTAAGAACACAATTAAAATAACATCTAACATGACATGTAAAAGTCTAAACCACAATCAAAACAAGCTTCCTATTGCACCACTATAAGCATGAAATAATTTACTCTTCTCCAACACCAACCAACTTATTCGAAACAACTCTCAAAGAAAATAATCACCAAATACCGGAGAGCTGATCAAATATAACTGAATCAAACCAACTAGATATGAACAAAATTCGAGTGAAAAACAAGAGCTAAACACAGTACTAGCAAAAACTAAACACTCACAGAACAATAAAAGTGAACTAGAGTGTTCTAGGCAATGAAAATGGAGCGTGTCTCTCCCAAAATAAAAGTGCTAGGATCCAACCAAAAACTACAACAGAGAAAACAAAACAAAATAAAACTAAAAGAAAAATAAAATGATGCTCCAAGAATAACACATGTCATGTGAAGCAATAAAAATATAGTGTTTTGAAAGAACCTGATATTTTTTGTTGATGAAGAAGAGGATGCCTTGGGCATCCCCAAGCTTTGATGCCCGTACTTATTGGATATGTCTTGTGGTGACATGGGCATCCCCAAGCTTGAGCTTTTGTCCATCCTTCATCTCATCACATCATACTTCTCTCGCTACACTTGAAAACTTCCTCCACCTAAAACTTCTCACAATCTTCATTAGAAACGTTAGTGTAATCAAAATAATAAATCCACCTGGTTCAGTTTCAACACAAGTATCACACTCCATTTAAAACATTAGCTACTATCACAACTTATTTTAAATCTCTTTCCCTCAAAATACCACCAAAATAAAGAGATTAAGACGCAAATGCAAATATTGGCAGAAATATGTCAAAACAGAACAGTCGATAAAGATGATATTTTTCAAAAATATTATGTTGCTCAAATAAAAAAAATGGGAAACTAATGAAAGTTATATAACAATGTGGGGCATATGTCTATCTTTTTTCTAAGCAATCCGACGTTCTTGCTGAGAGAAATATTATTATTGTAACAATCCCGAAATCTGTTTCAGAACAACAACTTCCCAAATCGCACTACCTCTCTATTAGAGGTTACTCTTGGCACAGAAACAAAATAAAAAGGATACTGAGCAGTTTCTACAAAGGTAACAACTTCCAATACACAAAAACAAACACAAGAAAACAAAAATAAAACGAAGGAAAATAAAAGTGGGTTGCCTCCCACAAGCGCTTTTCTTTAACGTCTTTTAGCTAGGAATGAAGAACAAATCAAGTATCATCATTCAATTTGAGGAGTTTGAACTCATCATAGAGGCATTGAATTTTACGCACCCAAGGTTTAGAATCTCCTCTCTCGTTTCTTTTAGGTATAATATTTTCATCAAAGAGATTCTCTGGAACAACCCAACCAAAATTCTCCACTAATGCCTCAGACTTTGCTAAAAGTTTGAATGGTATAGGGATATTAACTTCGTTTTCACATTTAGTTCTTCCCTCATATTTCATTCTATCAATATCTAAAGTTTTCGAAGTATGATTAATAGCAAGACCGTAGCCAAGTATCTTATAACGGGCAAAAACTTTTCTAGCTTCTATAGCAGTGTCATAAAATTCTAAGAGTAAAGCATTCAACACAAAATCCCTTTGTTTTCCTGGCTCCATGCTATCAAGTTTAAGAAACATTTGTTGTATAATAGGATTGACGTTGACAAACCTAGCTTCTATCATGGCAACAAAAGAAGCTATAGCGGTCTCATAGTTATGGGCAAGTTTAACTACAGGTTTATCATTAAAATAACGAAGCCCATTAACATGGTTAAAGAATTCTTCAATATTGATTCTTCCAATAATGAATCCAGTTCCTACTTTTAGATCGTTCATAGCAAATTTAGGAGTAGACATATTATCAAAAAAACAACAAAAACTAAAACGAAGACGAAAACTAAATAACAAGACAAATAAAAGACTAGAAATTAGAGAACTATTTTTTGGGGGTTTTGATAAAGAGAAAACAAGACTAAACAAAAGTAAACTAAGCAAGAACAAAAAAAATAGAGAGAGTGGAAGTGTGATACTCCCCTTGCAGCAAGCTAGAAGTCCCCGGCAACAGCGCTAGAAAAATTACTTCATGCTAACGTGATCACACACTCGTTGGGAGACCCAGAGTGGAAGGTACGATGTAGTCTAGCAGAAATTTCCCCCCAGTGTGGAACCAAATTTTATCGAACCAATAGGACTTCATAGTCTTGAAGAGGGTTGATTGTATCAACTATGCCGTTTATCGATGTTGACCAAGTGTGGAACCTGCACACAAGCACAAACTTTCTCTTGCCCCAATTTTTTGGAAGGTTGTCAATCTTCCGGTCTTGCTGAAAACAGGAGAATTAAACGTATAGAGTCTTGTAGAGTAATAAAAGTAAGAACTAAACAACGAGAAAACAATGATGAAAAGTGCTTAAAAGTAGGTTGCAAATATGAGGAAAATAGGACCGGGGGCCATAGGTTCACTAGTGGTGTCTCTCCAAAGAAAACAAACATGATGGGTGAACAAATTATGGGAAACTGACAAATCATGAACATATAACAATGCTATTATGACGAGATATAGTTCATGGGTTCTAACATTGTAGGCATTACGTCAATGCATATGGACCGCTATCCAGCATGCATCCATATCTAAATGTCCACCTCAAGAAATCTATCCAGCAAATCTCTTGGTATTAAGTTGCAGCAACGAAGTGATTGCTTTGCGTGCAACAGACAAATGCATTAAGAAAAATACATAATGTAAGCGGTGGTCCTCGTCCGTAGACAAGAGCATCGTTGTTTTCTCCCTAGTGGCAACAACACATCCTCCCCCGCATGTTTCTGTCACTCAAGTGCGGGCAACAAGGAGGTATGAACCCACTATCTAGCATATAAACCCTATCTTGGAGGTGAAAAAAACTACGTGGCAAAGGTAATCATAAGCACCAGAGAGCATTACAAGACAAGATTAAAACTCTCTACAAATATAAGTGAAGCATCTTAGATTTACATGAACAAAATAATCATAATCTCATGGTTCATCGGATCCTAGCAAACACAACATGCACAATTACATAACGATGGTCTCAATCATGTGAGGCAGCTCACAAGACTCTATAAACATGGAGGCATAGGGGAGAGAACAACCATCTAGCTACTGCTATGGACCCGTAGTCCCGAGATGAACTACTCATGCATCTGTCCGGAGGCAATCATAGAGATGTAGAGGGCTCCGATGGTGATCCCCTCTCCTGCATGGGTGTCGGAGCAGGACTCCCGAAGCCCTAGATTGGACTTTCGAGGTGACGGCGCCTCTCTGTATGTTTCGTGGAAAATAACTCCGTCCCCGTGATTTTTAGGTTTGAAGTCAATTTTTGGGCGAAGAGGCGACGAGAGGCGGTGGCCAAGGCTGCCAGGGGCCCACCATCCGAGCCAAGGAAGGGGCCGCACCTGGCATCCTCCTGGTGGCCCCCTAGCCCCCCTCTGGCTCTTCTTTGGACTCCATCTCCGTTTGGGGTAAAAAAATGATCTCCGTGAATTTTCAGCCCTTTTCGAGAATATTTCCTTAAGAACTTTTCTGAAATAGAAAAACAGCAGAAAACAACAACTGGCCTGGGGCATCTTGTTAATAGGTTAGTCTGTGAAAACATCTGGAAAACGAAGAAAACAGAAGAAAACATGTGGAAAACAAAAGGTATTGGGTAGAAAACAAGCATGGAGCATAAAAAATTATAGATACGTTTGCAACATATCAGCTGGCCCTTCCAGAGGGGCGCAACTCATCTTTCCTCGGAGATGAGCTCTACATCGAGCTCTCTACTTCTCTCCAGAGGGTTTTCCCCTTAAGAGGGAACGCCCCATATGACGATGACGCGCGCTGACGAGAGCACGATAGTGCTTTAGAGCACCTTTGGCTGCAGTTGCTATTCTCGTGTATAAAGCGTGGCGACAGCTGCCCGCGCCAAAGCGCCGCCTAAAGCCTTCCTCTTTGGTGCAAGAGTACCAAGCCGACGGTACAAGACAAAGAGAACGTCATCGAGAGCTCCCACCGTCCTTCCATGGACGGTGGCGCTGTCCCCCGAAGACCAAGACCGCTAGAAGGTGCAGGGCACATTCTGTTCCTTCCTTCTCGCTATGTGATGACCGTTTTCCGCCAAGAATGAGCGGGAAAGAGGTCTAGAGTGAGTATATAAGGGGCCACCTCGACCTGGAGAAGAGGACGGACCAACGGAGAACTCACTCGCTCCCTCGTCCCTCTAGTCTGAACCCGAGCACAAGCTCGCCTATTGTACTATAATTAATCGCATTGCAATCCATCAGACAAGAGGAGTAGGGTATTACAACGCAAGGTGGCCTGAACCTGGGTAAACTCTCCATGTCACCATTGTTCTCCTTCTCGAGCTTTTCTCTCCAGGCCCCACGAGAGGTGCAGTGAGTGTGGTTAGCCCCTAGTGTTCGAACCTCTTGAGAGTCCCTATCCCAGAACAGACTCTCTACGACACTACCTTTATGATCCCATTTTTCGCTCTATTCACTCCTCTAAGTGATCTTATTACTATAATCATGAACTAAGTTTTTAATAGAGAATTGTTTGGGCGCCTCCTTTTGATATAAAAGGAGCGCGTGGGTGGCTTGGAGGAAATCTAGAAAAACTCTAATTGTTTCTATTTCCTTCCTCTCTCTCCTTGCTTTCTTTTCTAGCAAATTTATCTTCTAGTTCTTCATGTCCTTCGACCCCATAGCGTCCTCCTTGAAATTTTATTTTTGAAGTTTCCTCCTTAAACTATTAGATAGTTAGACGAAAGTGTGTTGTTTGACTTGACAAGAACAATACGAATTGGCTACTGGTCAGATCGCATCTCCTCCGCGTTCGCTCTCCCCGCCACCGTTGAAGGATGTCGCGAGTCGAATGTCGCGCGGCTGGCAGCGATGGAGGGCTCTCATCCCCTAGTGCGACTGGCAGCGGCGATGGCCTCTCCTTCTCGCATGGCGGGATCTCTAGTCAGAGTTTCATGGCAGACCTAGATGGCTGCTCCTCCGACAAAATGGATGCTAGGATGGCGACCCGGTCTTCTTCGGCGACCTTCGCGACCGTTGTGGCCGTGAGGGCAACATGGCGTATGGCTCGGGGGACTCGGTGGGGCTAAGCCCCTCATCTCCGCATGGTACGAGTGGTGGTAGCGGTGTCCGCTGAGATCTTCGGCCTCCTGTTGGGAGCCGGCAGGCGGCGCCGTGGGGGCTTGCCGATCTAGCTAATAAAGGAGATGGTCCTATGATTCTTCTCGCACCAAGACGGTGTTATGCTTGATGACTACCCTCATTGATCTGTCCGGTGACGAATTCCGGAAGGTTCCGCCGGCGATTTCCACTAACCGTATGATGTATGTAGATTGCTGGATCGAATGTGATTCAGTAGCGCTCATTCTTTGCTTGGTGCTTCTTGACTTGTAGCAGCTACATTGGCAAGCGGGGGCGACGACACACCGAGGAGTACATAGTCTTTATCGTTCAGGGTTAAAATCCAAGTTCCAAGGTTAATTGGTTGTGACTCACAATGGTGTTGTTGAAGTTGTTGTTTTGGGAGTGGGGGTATTCTCTAGGGTGAAAACTAAATATCTATGATCAGGCCATCGCAATGTGTGTGCATTGTTTTCTTATTGTAGGTGTTGTTTTTGGAGAATTTAGACTCCGGCTATTGTC